>JAJEKV010000029.1:11865175-12465175 GCA_021234155.1 Isoetes taiwanensis | reverse complement strand
ATAGTAAAAGATATGCATGACTTAGTTTTATCTTCAGAAGGAAAGATAGTGCCAAACATAACTTCTAATGCTGCAGAATATGAGGGCCTGATCATGGGGTTGAATCTTGCAAGGGAATGCAAAATTACCCACATCCATATATTTGAAGATTCCATGCTTGTGTGCAAACAGGTCAGCAATGATTATCAAGCAAAGAACAAAGAGATGGCCATCTATTTGAACAGGTCCACACTCTCCTCCTCTCGTTCGAATTATGGGACATTGTGCATGTACCCAGGGGGCAGAACACTATAACAGATCAGATTTGCAGAAACACCTTAATGGATTACCTCAGTAAGGAGTCTGAAGAAGAGGACGAGTTAGGGGAAGTATTTTGGAGCAGATGCATCCCATTCTTGTGGTGGATTCTAGAAGAACAGGTGAAAGAAATAGAAGTAATGAAGAATAACTCCAGAAGATCTCTGAGTGTGGGCGTGGATACAAATGTTGATGAAATGAAGGAGTATGCTAGGATTTTTCAAGAGGAAGTAGACACCTTTGCTTGGGATTATGCCGAACTCAAGGGCATTCCTTCACATATTGCAGAATTTAGCATTGAGCTGAAACCAGGGAGCAAGCCAGTTGCCCAAAAACTGAGGAGGATTAACCCTGCTCTAGAGCCCTTAATCAAACAAGAGATCGATAAAATGTTGCACGCTGGTCTGATCAAAGAGATTGAGAACCCATAATGGGTTTCTTGTATGGTGCCTGTCAGAAAAAAGAACAAGAGCTTGAGAATTTGTGTAGACTATCAAGAACTGAACAAAGCCACAAAGAAGGATTATTATCCAATTCCCTTTCTAGAAGAAGTGCTTTCTCGTGAGAGTGGAATCAAAAGTATTCTTTCCTTGATGGGTTTTCAGGATTTAACCAAATACAAGTGAGGGAAATTGACCAGCCCAAGACTGCCTTCATCACGCCATGGGGAACTTATGCTATGATAAAGATGCCTTTTGGGTTAATGAATGCCCCCTCTGCGGCGTCCCCTACTCGTGATACGGTGCACTCACCGATACAAAAGGAGTTCATCCCCCATACCAGCTCCATCTTGTCTGAGGGCCCTCCACAATCATCGCACCCCGTGAACGAGTCCCGGTGGGGAAGAGTGAAGGGGTCATTTTACCCCGTCTCCCTCAGGGCCTACCTAGCCGCGGAAGCGTAAACATACATGTCTCACATATCCACCTCGAAGGGTGGTGCATCAACATCTGCATAGACAATGATCAGCATCATACATAGGGATCCTACCCAAGGCTCGGGACTTCGAGAAGGGGACCGGCGGCAGGTCTCTGAGTTCATTGCGCATGAAATTCATGGCAATGGATTTGGCGGCATAAGAACATGGCATAGGGTTGTCCACTCCATCGCCCCTCCCCGGTGCACACTTTGCGCAGTAGGTGAAAAAGTGTTGGGACCGACAGCCGTAGCCAGCACGGATGCATAGCGAAAAGGGCTATTCTGGGTTACATCTCCCGGTTTGATGGGGAAGGTAGGGATCCTCCTCCAGAGGTCTACATGCTGACTCAAGGTGACTAGAGGGCCATTGCCCTTATTCGCCCCGAACCCACCGAAAGTGTACACCACCTCACGGTGTCGAGAGCCCATGCCTTACCCACACTTTCGGTGGTAAGCCATTAGACCTAGTCACAATGATCCCGGTGAGGCCTTACACACCGGAGGGATCGATTCAAGAGTCGTAACACCTAACCTCCTTCTTAGCCCGGTCGGCCACTTCACCCCACAACAGTGTGGTTCTTGTACCTGTAGGGCCTAATCTACGGTGTGCTAGAGAGGCTAATCTAGGAGCATCTACTACCAAGCTTTAGGTCTCTACCCCCCTTCCCAATACAAGGAGTTCATAGAGATACATCATCCATATACATCACAGAAGAACTAAAGAACTAGATCTATTCTATATCATAGAGTTAGGTTCTTTAGTTAGACCGGTATCTAGAGATCTAGAGGGCTGCTATGGGCAATTTAATAGGCTAAACCTACCGATTCTATGACCAAATATGGTTTAAGCTATTAAATTGCCTAAATACCGATCCTTGAGTTGCTCCTCGACTCGAAGTTAAGATCATCCTGCCCGGCTCGTCGAATCAAGGGAAACTAATGGTGCAATTCTCTCGCATGAGTTCTGGGAGGCGGTTTTGGCTCTGGAGCAGCCAAAGCAGAGCTCTAAAACCCTAGAAACGAAAAAATGGGCAAGTTAGGGGTTTCTCCTCCTAAATAGACAAGGGTTGGGGCTAGGGTTTGAATTATCCCTTTAGGCATGTGGGATAATTGGGAATGGGCCCACTTGCCTTTAATGGCTAGGTGGCAAAAATGTGCCCACATGGAAAGGTGTGCACCTTAATAAATGTGCACATTGGTAAATGTGCACATTAATAACAAATGCCATACCTTGCAAGTTGCCCCCTAGGGCTACTTTGGCCCGCTACACGATGGGTGTGTACCGTCGGTCGGGGTACGTTAATGCGGCGTGGGGAAAGCAAATTATCGCCCCGGACCGTGATAATCGCGGCCGGAACGCCACATTCTCCCCCACCTTGAAATGATCCGCTCGGCGACATCGTGGGTCTCCCCACCTTGGAATCTTCCTAACCTGCAATCAACCTTATGCATACAATATACTACTATAATACTTACACATTTACTAAGATTACCTTAAGGTAACATTTTTAGAACATTATTACGCCATTATCTTATGAAATAACTTATCAATTCATAACATCATTAAGACAAGTTACTCGATAATTCACTTATCACGACAATTTAGTTTATCAAAATTTTAAATCAACGTTCGAGGTACTCTTCATTCCTCGCAACACATTCCAACAAAATTTGTGTTGCAAGTCTTCGATCTTCGACCTCCTTGCCCTCCGAAATTCTATTGGCCTCAGCAGCTCGACACTACGTTAGTACCATTTATTTATTAATAAAATTTTGGTTATATGGTGACCACCCCACCTATCTACATGAATGCATGGCTAATCTCCCCTACCGTAGGGCGAGGGATGATTCTTCCATCGTGGGCCGCGGAGATGGCGTCCTATCATGCCTATATGCCAGCTCATGCCTACACCTCTAGTTGCCCGGTGGAGGATATCCTTCCCGATATGGGGCGTGAAGGATAGATTCCTTCTATCAAAAGCATATATGGGGCTAAAGGTGCCTTTCCCTATCAATGCATTCTCAATGACCTTCTTTCTTTTTGGGTCGCCTACTTCCTCGGGACGTAAGTAGACTTTTCTAATCTACCTTCCACTGCGTCTAAGCGGAAACGCTGCCCGGTCATGCTGACATTGACATTACACCGCGCCTAGAGATCACCGTAGTGGTCTCATCATTGAAAGTAACAACGCGATCGACCCATACCTAGCATAGGTTGCATGCATAGATTAATCTTACTACACATAGAATTAATCTACACAAATCGACATGCCCGGCCGATTTTTGAGATGACCTTGCCGTCCCATTGCTCCATGAGCTGCGGGTCTTTGCTTTATTAGATCTTTCTTAAGTACCCATGTCGCGTTTCCACTGGCAAGTGTTTCCACTTGACCAAGTATTGGAGAAACTCGATCTCCTCATTTTTCTTGAAGGCTTTATCAAGAATCAACTCGAACTACTTCAAGCTGCTCCTCCGTCATTTCCAACAACGTTGGAGTGTCCAAGACTTCGGCCTCGATTTGAGTGTGCTTCTTCAAATAAGCTCACGTGGAAGACCTTTGAATCTTTAGGTGTGCCGGGCAAGTCTAGCTTTAGAGGATTGATTACCCACTCTCTTGACTATTCTCGAAGGTCCAAACACCTTGGAGCAAGCTTCTTACAATTTCTCGATGCGAGTACCGCTTCACCTTGATCTTGAGCCACACATTGTCGCCAACTCAACTCCCCGACGCTCGATGTTTGTTCCCGATGCTCTTCTGTCGACTCCTTGTCGCTAGCAGATATCTCAACTTCTTCCACGAATGATGCCGCCAACATCTCGCCCGCGAAACTTCTACCTTTGCACGGATTGTGCCAGTGTCCGAGTTAGGCATTGATAGCCATAATTAATCATAAATGGCATATTTGGGATGATTCTTGCTTGGTGCTATTGTAGGCAAACTCCACCAAGTGAATAAATTCTTCCCACATACCTTGCTTATTCCGCACGAAGTTCCAGTAGCATGTCCTCTAAAATCTCGTTGGTCCGCTCCGTTTGGCCATCCGTCTGAGGATGATCTAACTCATGGATAGCTTTGTCTCACTACCACCCCAAAACCGGGTCCACATGTTGTTTTACCGGTGTCTTTTTGCTAAAAACAAACAAAAAAACTACGATGTTGTTTTTGTCCGGATTTGCTAGAAACAACGGTAGTTTTTAGTCAAACTTTTATATCGTTAGTAGTTTTTTAAAAACTCTACGCCAGAATTTTGTCAAAATTATCTACAGAGGGAATTACATGTGTTTCAACATGTTGTTTTTAAAAGTAGTCGTAGTTTTCAAGTGTTGCTTTCGTGAAAAAAAGACATGTGGTTCTTAATAAAACTTAAAAGGTCCACATGTTGTTTTTAACTGTTGTTTTGCAAAAAAACCAAAAAGTTACACTAAAAAACTACATAGAAAATTTTGTCCGACTTTGCTAGAAACTACACGCGCACTTATCACTTTTTTTTTTTTAACTATATTGTTTTTAGTTGTTGGTTTTCCAAAAAAAAAAAATGATATGTGGTTTTTAAAAAAAAATAAGGTTAATCAAAATTAGGTGATATTTTTTAGTATTGTTTTACATAAAATCCACATGTGGCTTTTTAAAAATAAGCATTTTCAAGTGTAGTTATTAAAAAAGTAACACGTCATTTCTTAAGGGTAGCTGTTGTTTCATGACTGAATTAAACTTCAAGAAAACAATTGATTGCAAACAAACAATGTTTTTTAAAATGTAAAATATTTGATTTTGAAATTTTTTCGTTCTTCAAATTGACCAATCTAATATGCTGATTTAATCATTTCCTACAACCATTACAACCAATAGTATGCTGATTCAATCATTCCTGGTGAAACTGATCATAAGCTGCATTTGACGTTCAAAAGGCTTTCAGATCTCAAGTAACCTTGGCTCCATTGACATCATAGTTCTAATGATGAACAAGGCAAAGTTCTGATACTGAACAAGGCAGTAAAAGAAAATGGGACTTCTTTGAAGTGGTTTGATTACAGAGGCTGATATTACAAAGGCTGATAAAGAGAAAGAAAGTCCGCTAGATGTGGCTATGGTGTAATGAAAAAAATAGACTGCCTTGTTCCTTAGACAAACCCGGCCGAAATATTTTTCATCCGTTGAGCGTAATTCTCTTGCGTAAAACAGAGGCATTCTTGGCATCTTTTGGTCATCCTCCCAGCCCACGTAAATAATGGCTATTGGAGGTTGAGCCACTGTATATATAAAAATGTAAACACAATCAATTATTGAGGTCACAAAAGCTTTTACTCAAAAAAAAGACTAGAACCATACCCGATTCTCAAAAAGTTTGAAACCGTTTGTCAATATCTTGTACCGAAAAATTGGGCTCATCCCCGCCAAGGACCGCTTTTCAATAAAAACCCCGCCCACCTTTTGCTGAAGAGATGAAGAAAAGCCTCTGCGGGTTGCAAAATGAAAGGCGAGAAGAGAAGCTCGGTGGTTGCAAATGAAAGGCGTAAAAAAAGGTAGATGAGCCGGCGAAGCCGAACGATTTAACCTGAGCCCGAGGATTTTATAGACAAATCATGCATCTATTTTACTATATTGGGGCACAAATCTAGGCTAGAAAAGTATATGGAGGCAAGAATTCAACATTTATGGTCGCTTGGGCAAACAAACAGAAAGCAACGGCGACCGGATTCGCACTTCGCCTTCTAACCGGAAGGCATGATCCGCCTCGCTTCTAACCGAAGCCCGGATCTCGTTGCTCACCGGAAGCTGGATCTGCCCCCGCAGCGGAATCAAACGGCCAAGGCGGGAAGCCGAGAAGAAGACATGAATAGGGCACGTTGGTCTCGCAATGGGATGATAGGCCTGGATCGAAATCTAGGCCCGCCCATCGTCCAAAAACCGAGCCACTCATCTCTTCAGAAAAAACCAAAAAGCCAATAAGATTATTGTACCTAGATCTTTTTCTGGCCATTTATCTTTGTTAATGTTGTCTAGCACATTATAATATTGTTGGATCCATTGATTATATGTTGTGAAAGTATATTTGTCTATTATTGCATCCCTTGTGTTATCCGTTATTTGCCGTTAAAACACGTCAAATAATTTGATGTGTTTAGGGTGCACTTTAATGTTGGTTAGTGCAGATTTAAAAAATTATTACACGTATCTAGGTTATAAGTTGAGTTATATCATCTTTTTGTGCGATTGTCTCTTGTAAAGGGTAATGTTGGATATTTCGAGTATATGCCAGAATATACCTGGATATACCTGATAACTGTCCTTAACCTGGTGTGGGCAGTCATTTTGCCTGTCGCCTATGTTGATGATCGACCCAGTCGCCTCTGTTTTGACCGGGGCAAACCAGCATGCATCAAACCGTTGTTCGAATTACGTTCACATTGTCTGATGCGACACTTCACCAAGTTGATACCGCCTCCGAGCTTGCGTTCTGCCTTTGGAAACAAGTAAGATCAGTCCAGCAGGATTAAATATTTACCACATTCTTAGGACCAACTTTGTATAATATTCTGAGTGATCCACAGGTTTGTGGACAACTTATGTGAAGAGGGTTTACTGCATGAGGCAGTTGTGATTTGCAAAGCTCATGGAACAACATGGAATTCCAATTACAAGAGGTAATGCATACCTTCTACTGCAAGAATCTAGCCATCGGAGAAAACCCACATGGTTCCTTAGCATTTTCTGGCAAGCACATTCATGGCAGGTTATTGGAGCAAATATAATACTTAGAGGATGAAGGTTCTCAAGCAAATCTAGAGGGTTATGCCAGGTTGCTACAAGAATGCATCAGGTCGAAGGCAATAGAAGAAGGTAGACATATTCATGGGAATCTTCTAATCAGTATGTATGGCAAGTGTGGCAGCATGGAAAATGCCGGTTTGTATTTGATAGAATGCTAAGGGTGATTGTAGTATATGGACCGCTATGATCACATCAAATGCACATGTTGGAGATAGTAGGCGTGCATTCGTGCTTTTTAGGCAAATGCATGATGAAGGCATGATACCTAATCAAAGTTACTTTTATAAGCATTCTTAGTTGTTGTGGTCCCATAGGAATAGCTCAAGGAAAACTAATTCATGGTTGTGTTCTTGATAGAGATCTACATGTAGATGTTGAAGTTGCGTGATAGTTATAACATGGAAGATGCATCATGAAGTATTTGATGCATCGCCGTAACCAAACGTGGTTTCTTGGACCACAATGATTTTATCATATGGTCAAGAAGGTTATGAAAAGTGGCATTTCATCTATTTCAACAAATGCAAGAAAATAGTTTAGCCAAACAAGGTCAGGGTTCTCAAGATTTTAGACACTTGTGATGACCTTGCTCAAGGTAAGCTGATTCATTTCTACTGTATTGTTAATAAATAGATAGAATGATGGACTCAATGGATGTTGTTGCTGGTAATGCTCTAATTAGCATGTATCGAAAAAACGGAACTTTGATCATCGCTTTGAGGTATTCCATGCCACATCGAGATATTATATCATGGACAGTAGTAATTTCCATCATTTCCCAGCATGGTAAAGAAAAGGTTGCCTAAGTGGTTAAGTTGGCTCAGCCTCCCATGGAAGACTCTGCCTAGGACCCCAAAAGGGTCTCGCTTCTTGATAATAATGATGCATTAAACATGCCACACGGTGGTTTGTCATAGGATCACCTAGAGGGTTTGCAATATTACGTGGCAAAGAGTCCGTCTTTTCAAGTCTTAATATTTGTAGGTGGCTAGATAAGGTGGTTAAGGTATAGGATGTACATGTGTGGTTCTTGGTTTGATACTCAATTAAGTAAAAAAAAAAAAACTATTATTATTTTGAAGAAGTCAATTTTTTTTAACCTTGCATTTGCATTTCCTTGGTACTCTATTTCTTTCCTTCTTTCGGCTTTTCTATTTTTCTTTTCTCTCCAAAGGATGTTGGGTTGAGAAGAGCTTAGTTAGGTGTGCGGAAAACTAGCCCTCAATGGACTCTAGCTAGACCCTCTATAGTATCGTCACACCTTTTTGCATAGTCGAAGTTTCCTTGTGTCGAGCCTATGTTAATGCTTTGGGTTAAATCTTGGGATGGCCCTTTGTCCTCAAGGCCTTAATGGGAATAGCGGGTAAATTGGCAAGGTGGTTGCATAGCCCCCGCTCTTGGGAGACCATAAAACTAGAATGATGTATTGGGGATGGAAGCTGGGAAGCTAATTCTAGGGGGTCCTGCGACTGGCGGGAGCCGGGAGCGGTCCCTGGAATTAGCTTACCCAGCTCCATGCCCCCACATCATGGCAACCGGGAGGGGAGGGGGGGAGGGGGTTTGGCAGTTGATTACCGATTGATGACACGAGCAGAATTGAGCCGCCGTTTTCCATTCCGGAGACTAAAATGAGCTCCCCAATTACCATGTTGGTTCCATGCAACTCACAAGAAGTTCTTTTCTTGAGCTCCTTAAAATTTATCCTTAAGTTCTTGGCCCATAATGCTTTAAGCGTAGGTGGCATGTTTGAGCCCATGTGGTATGTTTGAGCCTATATCGCATGTTTGAGCAAATGTAGCATGTTTGAGCCACGTGGCATGTTTGAGCCAAGGTGGCATGTTCAAGCCCAGGGGCATGTTCAAGCCTAGCGGCATGCTTGAGCCTAGGGGCACAACATTTCAACCATAACTAGCACTAAGGCAGGCTTGGGGCAAATGCCCGAAATGAAGTTTGGTGGGAGGGATTGAAAAATAAAAAGTTGGAAAGGTAGACTAAGGTGAATAAAGAATGAAGCATGAGATAGTGTCCCATAAACGATAAATATGGGGTCCGCGTTAGCTCAAACCTATAATACTAGCTAGGGATGGAAACTAATTTTAACTAAATTAAATTTTTAATTAAATAATATATCATTAGACAAATCGAGGAGCTTTGTCAAACATCAAATTTCATCTAAAATATATTGTTCAATGAAATGTTATAACTAAAATTGTAATAGCGCCTAGAAAAGCACCATCCGATGATTAGTCCGATGCAATATCCGATTTAATAGTCCGACGTTATATCCGGACGATTTTTCTCGACGATTATTCTCGACGATTATTCGACGCGATATTCTCGACGCAAATTTCGACGCAAAAATCGACGCTTTTTCGGACGATACATATTTGACATATATTCTCGACGATTAGCGTGACGCTTTAACCCCGACGAAGGCTTTTAACGATTTATGTGATTTATATGTCCGACGTAGTATCGTCGTGAAAAGCATCAAAATAGTAATCGTCAAGTCGTTCCTCACCAGACGTCGGGGCAAAAATCTTCTAGGGAACCGACGATTTTTCCGACAAAAATGGTCATCCTCTTGTAGTGGTTGGATCTAACCATTGAAGTTATTTTTCACTTAATGTAAAACAATACGATACATTCCCAAAGTTGAGCACACAAACAATATTCCATGTGGTGGTGCTTTGCTTAAGAAATAACCTCAAAAAAACCATACTTCCTTAAGAAATAGCTGCGTAAAAACTACGCCACTCGTAAAACCACACTTCTAAAAAAAACAGCCACTTAAAAACTACACCTACTTAAAAACCACACCTCAAAAAACCATACTTACTTTAAAAAATAGCTACGTAAAAACTATACCTAGTTATATAAACCACACCAAAAAAAATCATACTTCCTTAAAAATAGCTTCTTAAAAACTACATCTAGTTATAAACTACACCACTTCAGAAAACCATACTTCATTAAAAAACAGCCACTTAAAAACTACACCACATTATAAACCACACTTCAAAAAAACCATACTTCTTTAAAAAGCGACTATTTAAAACTACACCCACTTATAAACGACACCTCAAAAACAACACCTCGATTAAAAAAAAAAATCATACCACTTCAGAAAACCATACTTCCTTAAAAAACAACCACTTAAAAACTACACCTCTTTATAAACCACACTTCAAAAAACTATACTTGCATAAAAAACAACTACTTAAAAACTACACCTAGTTATAAACTACACCTCAAAAAAAATAACACCTTCTTAAAAACAACACCCCTCAAAAAAAAATAAGCAACATTTCTTTTAAAAAAAACGACACCTCAAAAAAAAGACCACACCTTAAAAAAAAAAAACTATAGCTCCATAAAAAAACTACAATGCCTCCTTAATAAACCACACCTCCACATAACCACATGTAGATTTTTTGGAACAACGACATGTGGTCTTTTTGTTCTCATTGTTTTAGGGTGTGGACCCAATTGGGGTGGTTGTGTTCCAATGGTCGCGCAAAGAGGTCTTGCCAAAAGGCACTCATAAACAGGATCCCCTGCCGGAGATAATCTCCCTTGGCATGCCATGAAGCCCGAAGATCTCTCTTTGGTGAAGAGCTTATTTGTATCCATAGCCGTGATCGTGGTCCTGCAAGGCACAAAATGTGCCATCTTCGATAACTTGTCGACCACTACCATCAAAGCATCCTTCCCTCTTATTGTCCTTGGAAGCCCTGCGGATGAAATCCATGCTGATCACCTCCCACTTAGCGTTTGGCACCGCTAATGGCTCTAATGCCCTGGCATTTTCGCTCTGCCTTCGTCACGACATACTGACATTCCTTGATGTAGCAAGCTACCCTTCTTCATTCTGGCCAATAGTAGCTGCTGCGACTTTGAAATATGTTTTCATGAATCCGCATGGCCAGCTATTGGGGCTGTTATGGCGCGTGTCGTGGAGGATCAATTTCCTTACACCCGATGATTAGTGCACGCACAACTTGTTCTTATGGTATAACGAGGTTGCCTTCCTTCTTATAATGTTTGAAGGCTTCCCCGCTCTTTATCGATTTCTAGCCTCCCTCGAGAGGTTTTGCCCATACTTCCTTGAAATCCACATCCGGTTGGCAATCTTACCAAAGTCACCTGAGAGCGCCGAAATTGCATTGCAATGCACTCTAGTTGTCCGTGGGATGCCTTGAAAGATCCGCTACCACATTGAGCTTCCCCTCGCTTGTAGACTATATCGAAGTCATATTCTTCAAGGAACTCCATCCACCTTCTCTGCCTCAGTTGAGGTGTGGTTGCGGAATACATACCGGAGGCTCGATGGTCTCAGATCCAATTGGAACTTCCTTCCCAAAAGATAGGGCCTCCAAATTTTAATGCCCCGACAAATAAGCAATTCTCGATCGTAAGGCCGTAGTAGCTAAGCCGGGCGGCTGCTCATCTTTCCCGGAATCATACACTACCACACGCTCTTCTTGCATGAGCATTTGCACTCGTAGCTATTTTATTTGCATCCGCGGGCTACAAGCTTATCTTTCTCTCGGGTTCGGTAGGGTTAGGACCGGGCGGTTGTTAACGCTTCCTTCAAACAATTCAAACCCCGCTTGGGCTTTCTTGTGCCAATGTTCGGCCCCAATCTTTCACCTTTCTCCCGGGCCTCGTCAAGTCTCATTAGAAGGGCCGCTATCTTAGCAAAGTTCTTCACGAACTTTCTGAAGTACCGCTAGGAAGGGAGAAAACTTCGACCTCATGCACATTCTTGGTGCCGCCCTTTGAATGACGGCTTCAATTTTGGCGCGTGGTCCGCCGAGATTCCTTCTCGAGATCACATGACCTAGATTCCACCCTCTCCGTTCTTGCGAAGTGACACCCGACAACTTGGCATAACCGGTGCCTCTTCAATTTCTCAAAGACTCTCCTTAAGTGTTATACGTGCTCTTCAAGGGATCTGCTATACACCAAAATGTCGTCAAAGAATATAATCACAAAGGTGTCTAAGAACTCCTCGAAGATGTAAATTTCATGAGCCTCATGAACGCCGCTGGGCGTTCGATGCCGAAAAGGCATTACCGTGAACTCATAATGCCCATACCGCTGCGTTAAGGCGGTTTTATGGATATCTTCTTCCTTTATCCGGATCTGATGATAACCTCGACCTTAAGTCGATTTTGGAGAAGACCTTTTGCACCTTGAAGCTGATCCATCAAGTCATCTCGGTCTGGGAGCGATACTTGTTCTTGATGATGTGCTTGTTCAACCGCCTATAGTCTATGCATATCCTCAAACTGCCATCCTTCTTCTTGACAAAAGAATAGGCGCCCAAACGGTGAGACGCTAGGTCTAATGAAGCCTAGGTCGAGCAACTCCTGCAATTGCTTCTTTAGCTCCGTCAACTCCTGCGTCGTCATTCTGTATGGAGCCTTACTTGTCGGCTTTGTTCCTGGTTCGAGTGCTATCTCACACTTGACTCCCCTATAAGGAGGAAGCTGCTTGATCTCATCTGGAAAGAGATCATGTAACTCCGTAATCAAGTTAGCTACCTGCTTAGGTAACTTGCTGAGCCCCTCATCCTCCTTACCTTCTTCTGGCTCAGGCTCTTGGATCTCAAGCTTGAAGATATAAGCTACCGCCGCTTCTTTATGCACTTGAGCATCCGTTTTAGAAGACATACACCGCATGATGGGAACAACTTCTTTACCGCGGATCTCAATGATCTTGCCGCCGGGCGTTGGGAAGGTCACCTTCCGCTTCCCACAATCGATGATGGCCCTCGCTGGTCCAAGATACTCCATTCCTATGATCGTGTCATATTTGCCAATGCCCATTACTGCCCTATATCTGGATATTAATCCTCGCAAGTCGATGTCGAATTAATTCTCTTGTCACCATCCGCCTTTACTGCTCCACTTGCTAAGACAACGGCCTTGGTTGACGACTTTAATGGTTTCAACTTCAACATTTCAACCATTCTCGGGGGATGCAAAGTTATGGCTACTTTCTCGAGTCTATCGGACTATGAAGGACTTGGCCTTGGCCTTCCCTTGCACCGTGGAAATTACTTTATCTTGGCTCTCTGCTTGCTCAGATCTATTGCGGCAAAGATATGACACTCACCCCTGAATGTAGTCGCTGGTTGCCTCGCCGTCGTCGTCAGACGAGTGTCCCAATCTCCCCAACTCCGCTAGTGTTGCACTCATGACGTAGAGGCGGTTCATTTGTCCAGATGACCTGGCTGGAAACACACGAAGCAAAAGCTGCTTTTCTATGCACTCTGCCTCTTTTCCTTGGGCATAGCTGCCAAAAGGACCGCCTTTGCTTTGGAGTAGTTTGACCCCTCCTGCTTGTTTCTTCTCTGGCTGCTTCCCCTGGTTTGCCACCATATGGGGCTCTAAACGGGCTGGGCTGGCTGCCCTGGGGCTATAACTCCTGTTGCCTTGCCTTTGTCACGGTATCTGCTGCCCCTCACTGGGCTATTCCCCGAGGCCCTTTGTTCCTGCAAACTTATTGCCTTGGACTCGCTTCGATCTTGTCTTAGGGTTTATTGCCCTTACAAGCTTTGCGGATCTCCCTCATTCAAACCCCTCAATATAGCTCTCCCTTTGCATGCTTTTCACCCAACTTTGCACATCAAATTTTAGCCTCATGAATTCCTCTGTATATTTCCGTTTGATTTGTTGCCTTGCCGCACCAATGAAGCCTTTGCATCATCTTTGGACTTATGCTCTCTTGGGGCGTGGTGGCTTTTGAAGGCTTTAGCAAACTTTTCTGAACACCAAGCATCCCTGCTCAAACCATGTGCCTTTGCATACCCTTTCCACCAAATGCATCTTTGCTCCTTTCAGGGTTGGTTTTGTTGCCACCTGCCTTTATCCTTGTCCCTTCATACCATAAGGCGTTGCCATATTCGCTCATCTCATCGAGCCAAGCCTCTGCCTCCATGCCTGACCTGTTCTCGCCTGAGAATTGCTCGAACTTCCTGGCCTTCCAAACATTTCCCAATGCAGAGTCTACCTTCTTCTGGTAGTCAGAGGCTCTTGTGTCCCTTTGTCATCCATAAATGGTATCCCCGCCTTCCATCTGTGGTGTCCCTCGCCTTCCATCTCTCACGGTCAGGGGGCTGCTCTTCCTCTTCCTCGGTGGGTTCAAAATCGAGCTTGAGTCGGGAGGATTCCGGAAGCTGGAGGACCTCCTTCTCTTTCTCCTCTTCTTGTCCCTTCCTGTTTTCGAAGCCGATGCTTTGCGGAACCGAGCGTTGCCCACCGAACCCACTCCTGCTTGTGCGGCCAGCAAAGCCTTTATCTGCTCAAGGTCCGTCCTCATCTGTGATATTTCCTCTTCTGGGGTCATGGGTCCAAATTCCTCAAACAGGTTCCTTGCCGGGGGTGGCCTGGGCGGACTCTGTTCTTCCATATGGTCTCGGCGTTGTCGTTCCCCTGAGCCTAGGCCTCTAGCTGCATATACAAGTAATTTATGGCTATATGGTTAGTTTTACTTGTTCTCTTGCATTATTTATGTTTGTTGGTATAGTTGGGGAACAAAATACATCAACAAAACATTTAAAGTACAAAAGAAATTATATTTATATTATATAATATTTTAGTACAAAATTTTCGGGATCAAGAGTCTAACTAATCTTGAAATCCCGGTAAGATGGGTTGTCCTCGGGAACTTTTTTAACTTGGGCCGTTCCTATGGAGCGTCCCAAGTACCTAAGGACATTATCAACATCCCCCAAGCGTCAGCCACCAACTCTTCCACCATGCTGGCTTGGAGGTGTAGGCTGTTATCGCTAATCTTCCTCGTCGGCTGGTAGGGGCACGGCGAAGTCGAAGAGGTCATGCCATTGCTCTCTTCACTAGGACAAAGATAGTCGACATTTGCCGCTATTTGAGCATACCGCCAAGTTCGAGTGCAATAAGCATGAACACTTCTTCACCTCGTGGTTGAATTTTATGTATCACCGCTTATTCTCCCATCCAGAAGCTAGGGGGGTGTAGTACCCTCACTTGGTGTTGTCACAGGTGGTCGCGATGATTCCCCATTTGCTTGGCCTCCAGCCTCTATGCCGCCCCCCAGACTTGGCCGACCTCCTACCTCGGGCCCTCCTCGGTGATGCAGAATTGTGGAGTCGACTACCGATGTCGACATTCCCTCCCTCTTGCCGGAGGTGGTGTCGAGGGGCTCGGCATCAAGATGCTGGTGGTCTTGCCTCCGATCCCCATCCGTTCCTCGAATGGGCTAGGAACTCTTCTTCAGATGGTAATTCTCCGACCTCCATAACCTGCCTTATGTTGTTGTAGGTTCGGATGTCCCAAGTCGACTCCCCAATGTAGGTGTCTGGCTTCGCGACTTGAAGCTGAAGTCCGGGAGGCTCCCCTGGACGATGAAGTCATCCAAATCTTGTTGCCGCCAGAGTTGGTGCAAGAACTCATCAAGCGGAGCTCCCTCTCCCTCGCATTCGGGAGGTTCTCGATGTCACCGAGGAGTAGATACCTCTCCCGCTGATGATGATGGGGCTAGGCTTGTGATGCCTAGCCCAAGTGGGGAGCGACTCGAGGGTCTCGCCGGCTCCGGCCGATGTTGGCTAGCTCCTCCCTGCTTGCCGCCGTTCTTCCTCCGAAGTCGAAGCCTGTACTCTTCGTCGTCTCCTCTTCTTCTTTTCTTCCTTCTTGCTCTTCTTGGTACTCGCAAAAGCATCCGCTCTTCCGCAGGCTGCTATGGGGTCCACCTCCATGGGAGGGATTGAGGTTGCCCCCCATTGGGTTTTCGCACCTGTGGGATAGGAAAATAGCCGTGGCGGCGGTGTAGGGAATACTTGGTCCCGCTAACTGTCGGGACCATGTAATCGGGCAGCCTCAGGCCTTGTTGGTCAAGTACTTGGCGATGTTGGGACATCACCCAAGGCTGCTTGAAGGGATGGGCGGGGAACAAAATAGCCTATGCAAAGGGGAGATGGACGAGGGAGGGTCCTACCCTAGCTTGGAACTGCTAAAACTTGTCTATATTTGGGATTGCATTGAGTGGCTTGGACATCTATTTCTTTCCCAAAGACTGGGAAGATGTCATTGACATCACTTCGGCAAAGATGGGTACTTGCCGCTGTACCATCACCGAAGTCAGAAGGGCCATTGATCTAGCCGAAGAAGAGACTAGCAAACGATCTGAGCGCCTCAGGGAGCTGGAAGATCGCGTAAGCAGTCGAGAGCAAACTTGTAGGGTGCTAAATGAGAAATGGGGACCTATTTATAGAAAAGGGAAAAACCCTAATTTTTGGATGACCTAGAATTTACTGGGATTGGGCGATTCTAATCTAGTAAGAGGTGCAATTGAGAAGTTGAAGACTACTTTTAGGGTTTGAGCGTGCTAAGATCAACTAATGAACCTATTGCAACAAACTGGAGATCATTTGGATATGGCATGGTGAAGAAAATGCTGAGAGGTCTCACACGTTGCGCCCAGACCGATAATGAAAAGTTCATTTTCTGCCCTGGCGCGATGTGTGAGACATGGGCAAACTTGATCAATTTGGGTGATCTAAGGGTCTAATTCTACTGGACTCGTCGAGTTAAGCGAATTGACCCCTTATTTGGTCAATTTGGAGTTTTTGGGCATTTTGGGGCATGGTCTCACATCGTTGTGCCCACCCAAAAATGAAAAGTTCATTTTCTGTCCTGGCGCGACGTGTGAGACATCATCTCAATTTTGCTCAAAAAGTCCAATTTTTCCAAAACAAAAGCCAGAATTCAATATCTTAACCTAATTAGGCAAGATTAAACATATTATTTAACAAAAAAAAAAAATCCTTTATATTAACAAAAATTGCAATTATTTACAAAAGGTTTAAGGCGTTCTCCTTAATGTGCCTAGCAAGATGCATGTCTTGCCTCATGAGTGTGACTCTCTTGGCGTGAGGAACTGCAAGGCCGCCGAGATCTTCAAAGTCTTTGCACTGGTTTGCCTTTCAGTAGGCTGGCAAAGGCATTTCGTTGGTCACCCTCATGTCCGTGTTGTACTCTGGATGACCTCTCCGGACTAGGTATTTGGAGCGGTGCAGGGGGATCAAAATCCGTAACCCATTTGGAAGTGCCGGATTTCCGAGGGGCTCTCTGCTCCATCCGCTTCCCCGCCTGTTCGCTTCTTTCCGGGCTCTGGGAGGCTTGGGTTTTGGTGGTGGCGGCCTTAGTGTCTGCGGCTCTTTGATGGACGTCGCCCTCGATAGTCCGTACCCTGTTCTCCTGATAGTGGCGTTATATGCTCCCCCGCCGCCATGGAAAGGCGTTATGTTCCTTCATCTTCTTTTGATAGACCTTTCGCGGGGTCTATCACATCATATCCGTTGACAGCTGGCCTTTGTTCTTATCCCGTTGGGTAGGGTGGGGGCCGGTGCTGCTGGGCTGCTCTGCTTTCAGTGCTACCTTTCAGGTACTACAGTGCCCTGGCTCGGGGTTTTGAGCTGCCCCTCCGGTGTTGGGGATGTAATCTTCATCGGGTCGCCCGGTGGATGGGATGGGGGTCTGGTCGCTGAGGAGGGTTAATAACTACACCTTTTCCCGGCAACGCCACGACTCTTCACCCCCACCGTCTTGCCCTTTGCCTTCTTGACTTGTGGTACGTGCTCGGTTCCCTCCTCTTGCCTCTTTCCTCTTAGTTCTCGGCGCTCTTTGGCTTCATACTTCTTGATGAGCGGCGAGGTCCTCTTACCGGTTAGGTGGGCCTCATTTGGCGCGCTCTTCTTCTCTCTCTTCAGCCTCCATCAAGCGGGCCCAAGCTTCAGTTGCTCCCTCGATGGTTGGCTGCCCTCGCTCTTCGCGTTCTTCACCACCCAGATCTTGTTCCTCTTTCTCCATCGCTTTTCACCGTCGGCGATTTCTTAGTTGGTGCATGACATCATTTGCTCGCCCTAGGACCTGCTGTCCGTCCGGCTTTGGTCGTGCCTCCTCTTTCGATGAAGATCGCCCTTGCACGAAAAGCGTTCTTCGCGATATCCTCTGCTCCGAGGCGGGGATGGGTGAAGCATTTGGAAAGATTAGCTGGGCGGGGCTTCTGGCGGTCTGTTTTGTCGGGCCATATTAGATGGTTTGCCCGTCCGTAGCGCCTTGAAGATAGCCTTGGCAAAAATGAAACGAATTTTCGAGGAAGCCTAGGAAATGGGAGGGCCTAGGTTTATTTATAGGCGGCCGATTTTAGGTTAAATTTCAAACTACCTTTTGGGTTGTCTAAAACACCTAGAACACCTAAATTTAAGCATGGTCTCACCGCGTTAGCCGGGCAATCGATAATGAAAAGTTCATTTTCTGTCCCGGCGATGTTGTTGAGACATGGTGGGTCCATTGCTAAATTTTTATACTTTCTAAGCATGTTTTTAGAAATGTAACATACTAATTCTAGCTAATTCCTAGCTTAAAATCCGAATTATCAGGTTATTTTGCTGAAATTCATGACTTTTTATGGTGTTTCAAGCTGAATGTCTCACACGTTGCGCCCAGCCCGAAAATGAGATTCTCATTATCCGTCTGGGGCTGACGCGGTGAGACATCATCCTACTTTTGAAGGTTGGCTCACTAATTTTAGTCTTTTTATGTTTCCATTCATTTTTAACTGTTACTAGCTTAGCATATACTACAAAAATGAGAATTTTTTTTTCCCATTTTTCGAGGTTTGAGAATCCTATCAAGTTAGTACTACTGGGAGCATGGTCAGTGCTTTGCTCTTGGTCACCAAGAACATTGCTCTGATACCACTGTGACGTCCCCTACTCATATACGGTGCACTCACCGTATACAAACAGGAGTTCATCCCCCATACCAGCTCCATACTGATACAGGGCCCTCCACAATCATCGCATCTGTAACGAAGTCCCAATGGGAAGAGGAAGGGTCATTTTACCCGATCTCCCTGGGGCCTACCTAGGCAAGGAAGCGTAAACATACATGTCAGTATACAACATAATCACATATCCACCTCGAAGGGTGGTGCATCAACATCTGCATAGACAATGATCAGCATCATACATAGGGATCCTACCCAAGGCTCAGACTCGAAGGGGTGGTGGCGGCTTGGGTCTCCGTGAGTTCCGAGCATGAATTCATGGCAATGGATTTGGCTGGCATAAGAACATGGCATAGGGTTGTCCACTCCATCCGCCCCTCACATTGCACACTGCGCAGTAGGCTGAAAAGTGTTGGGACTGGCCTTGGCGTCGGATGCATAGCCGAAAGGGCTATTCTGGGGTTGCATCTCCCGGTTCCGATGGGGCGGGTAGGGATCACTCCCTCAGGAGGTCTACATGCCGACTCAAGGTGACTAGAGGGCCCTTTGCCCTTATTTGGTGAACCTTTGGAAAGTGTACACCACCTCACGGGTGTCGAGCCCATGCCTTACCCACACTCAGTGGTAAGCCATTAGACCTAGTCACAATGATCCCAGGTAGGCCTTATAACACCGGAGGATCGTTCAAAGTCGAACCACGAACCTCCTTCTTAGCCAATCGGCCCTTCACCCACAACCAGGTGTGGTTCTTGTACGCAGTAGAATCTCAAGGTGTGCTAGAGAGGCTAATCTAGGAGCATCTACTACCAAGCTTTAGGTCTCTACCCCCCTTCCCAATACAAGGAGTTCATAGAGATACATCATCCATATACATCACAGAAGAACTAAAGAACTAGATATATTCTATATCATAGAGTTAGGTTCTTTAGTTAGAGTCTGGTATCTAGAGATCTAGAGGGCTGCTATGGGCAATTTAATAGGCTAAACCTATTGATTCTATGACTGAAATATGGTTTAAGCTATTAAATTGCCTAAATACCTGATCCTTGAGTTGCTCCTCCTGACCTGAGTTCGACCATCATCCTGAGCTTTCGAATCAAGGGAAACTAATGGTGCAATTCTCAGGAGACGAGTGCAGGGGGCGGTTTTGGCTCTTGGAGCAGCCAAAACAGAGCTCTAAAACCCTAGGAACGAAAAATGGGCAAGTTAGGGTTTCTCCTCCTAAATAGACAAGGGTTAGGGCTAGGGTTTCCAATTATCCCTTTAGGCATGTGGGATAATTGGGAATGGGCCCACTTGCCTTTAATGGCTAGGTGGCAAAATGTGCCCACATGGAAAGGTGTGCACCTTAATAAATGTGCACATTGGTAAATGTGCACATTAATAACAAATGCCATACCTTGCAAGTTGCCCCCTTGGGCTACTAGCCTGGCTACGTCGGGCGTACCGCGTCGATCTGGTATGCGGTGTGCAGCGTGGCGGCGATCTGGTATCACGTCCCGGGACCTTATACTTTGTCTTTGGAACGCCACATCCTGATTTCGTAGAGAGCCATGGACAAAGCCTTTAGTACAATGCCTAAAGAGAATTTTCATGTATTCCTTGATGACTTGTGTCTGGGGTCTTCAGGAGAAAGACATATATTGAACTAACAGTCTCCTTGTTGGAGCTGTGCAGCTGAACCCAAGGAAATGCATTTTCAACGTAAGCTCTGGAGTTTTGCTTGGGCACCAAGTTTGCGAAGAGGGCGTGAAGGTAGCTGAAGGGAAGCTGGATGTTATTAAGAATCTGCCACCTCCAACCAATCTTAAACAGGTGAAAAGTCTGATAGGGATGACCAGCTTCCTAAGGATTCATGTCCCTAACTTTGCCCACATCATGGAGCCAATTACCAAATTGACGAGAAGAGGAGCAGTACCGAAGGGGAAGAGTTGTGATGTTAAGATTTGCTGGAATCAGGCCTGTCAAGAAGCCATGCACAAAGTGATAACTCAGTTATGTTCTGCAGTGGCCCTGACAAAACCAGATCACGAAAAACCCTTCGAGGCTTACATTACAGTGACCTTGAAGGCTATGGGACTAGCCTTGGTTCAAAACAGACGTGTACTCAAGTTCTCGGGCAAGCAATGGAACCAAACAGAAGAAAGATATCCCCTCAGTGAAAAGTATGCTGCCTCTCTTATATTTCTTATAGATAAACATGGCTATATGTTTCTAAACCAAAAAATCACTGTGTACATGAAACATAATCCCTTGAAGTACCTCATGAGCAAAAATCAGAAGAAAGACAAGCTGCATAGGTGGGCTGCCCGGCTTATGGAGTTTGATTTGCACATTGAGACCAACACAAGTGCAAAGGATCCGAGTGCCTATTTGCCTTATGCTTTTTATGAACATGTGCGGCACAAAGTGATTTCAGGGAAGCATCTGAGCAGGGGGTGCACTATATAGAGAGCAAAGAGACGTGGATGACACCCATAATTAAGTATCTGCAGTACCAAGAAGAACCTGAGATGTTGAACAAAGGTGAGTTGAAGAAATTTAAGGAAAACTGTCTCCGATATTCCTTGCTGGGAGATGTCCTTTGCTATAAGGACAGATCTAACATTTATTTGAGGTGCATTGATGAGTGTGAGAAGGAGTTGGTGATGGAAGAGTGTCATAGTGGCTTTTGCGGAGGGCATTTCTCTGGCAAATCCACAGCACAAAAGATACTGAGAGCTGGCTACTATTGGCCAACAATCTTCAAGGATTGTTATCACAAAGTGAGGAGCTGTTTCAAATGTCAGATTCATGCCAAGAAAACCTTGGTGCCAGGCATGCTCAGCCCCATAGTAGTGCCAGGGCCATTCCAAGTGTGGGGGCTGGACTACATTGGCAAGATAGAACCTGCATCATCGAATGGCCATCACTATATATTGGTTGCCACAGATTTGTTCACAAAGTGGGCTGAGGCAATTCCATTGAGAGAAGCTACTGCAAACAGTACAGCTACCTTCATTTTGAATAACATATGTAGCAGGTTTGGAGTGCCACACAAGTTGTTGACTGACAGGGGAACTCATTTCATAAATGAAGTGGTGAACAAATTATGTAGAGACTTGGGCGTGAAACATACCAGGAGTAGTTCATATTACCCTCAGGGTAACGGACAGGCCGAAGCAACAAATAAAGTGCTCAAAAACATCTTGAAGAAGATTGTGAATGAGAACAAACGAGACTGGCATCATAAACTTGTTGGAGCATTATGGGCATATAGGCAAAATACCAAAGTCAGTACATGGAAAACACCTTTTGAATTGGTGTATGGGACTGTGGCACTCATGCCAGTTCATATGGAGATACCTGTTTTAAAAATCATGGCAGAAGTGGTTGAGAACTATGCACAAGGATACAGGTCCAGGCTAGATATGTTGCTGCAGCTGGATGAGGAAAGAGCACAAGCACATGACAAAATGCTTATGCATAAGAAGAGGCTGCAAGATACATTCCTTAAGAAGTATGATGGCAAAAAAAGTTTCGCTATAGGAGATATGGTGCTTAAATGGAACAAAGCACTCGAAGACAAAGCACCTAAGTTTGCAAATTTATGGGAAGGACCATACTTTATCAAGGAAGAAGCTGGACTGAATTCTTATTGGTTAACTGATGCAAATCTAAGGCGCCTTCCAAACCCAGTGAATCTGCTGCACCTCAAACGTTTGTGGCCATGATAGGGCTGAAGGGACCAGCCCTTACTTTGTTTGGGCATAAATGTTGCACATTCTGTGCAACATGTTTCTGTAGTTGTAGTTCTTATTCACTAATGTTCTGCATTTTTAGTTTCAAGTAAGTCAAGTTGTAGAAGATAGTTTCTCAAGTTAGTCCAAGTGTTCAAGAAGCTTAAAGGATCAAGGATTGCATTCAAGAAGCCCTGGTGTGTAGGAACACCTCTTAGTGTGTTTGTGAACACATTGGGGCCATGAAGGGGTAATCATGGCACAGTATTGCATAGATTTGATGAAGAAACAGTTTGGAGTTTATGGTTGAACAACAAGATATGCCTTGGCACTAGGAAGTTGTTTCCCAGATTTATGAGATTTCTTTGCCATTGATTTAGTAGTTATGCTTGGTTCTGGAGTTATTATGCCCTATTATGAATGAAAATGGAGCTGCATCAGATTAATTATTGTTACTATGAATGAGCAGTGTAAGATCTTTGATACAGTGAATCATCTCCGACAGAGATGTTTGTTGGAGCATACATTGCCATTAGGCGTTGGGTTTACCCATGGAGGTTAGCTTTGCCATGGGATGCAATACCCAACCTTACACCATTGACCTGTAAGAAAGGGAATTTGAAAGAAAAAAAATAACGATGGTTTGAATGGTTAATGTTGGCATAATGATATAGCGACAGTAATTTTTCCTTGGCTACAGTAACTCAAGACTCCCGCTGGGTTGATTTCGAATTAAAAACTCCAAGGATGGCTCCACCAAATCGGATTTATAGCCAGCAGAACCGGATTGAGCAGACCGACCTATAAATCAGAGGGCAAGACAAAAGAGGGTCATCCAGGAACGCATAGCAGTGCGGTCGAGACCTATTGAAGAAAAAAGAATCAGGGAATATTGTTTTGGGTAGCAATAAAAGTAAGGGATCATTGTGTGAAGGATGGAAGTTAATGTGGCGAACCTATTAGATGTTTGAAGATTGAAGATTCATTGGGTGCTGAGGTTGATGTTTGACAGATTGAAATTAATGTGGTGATCTCGCGAGACAACTGGAGACTAAAGATCAATGAGAAGCTGTGGTTATTGAAGAAAATTGCTTATGTTCAGTTCTTGAAGAAAATATATTTTGTTTGGGCATCTTACTCCATTTTATTACAGTTTTTTTGTGTGATGCAATGTATTTATCCATGGTCATGGGATTGTAAGTTGAGAACTTCTTTTAATACAATCCTTGTTGAGCAATACATATTTCTATATCACCTTCTTTTATGAAGTTGTGAACATTTGTTGAAGCTTAAGTTATTCTGAGCAATTGTTGTTGGCTATGTCTTGTAAATGATCTTGTTCTACTTGCACCTATGCTGAGGTAGTCCTGCAACAGTAGATTTCACGTTGACAGCAAGGCTGGTAACATAAACTTGTGAGAGTAGTTAACTGAGTGTTGTGCTTAGGTCCAGTTCTAAGTACAACACAACTGTTCGAGTTGATAAACTCGTTCCTTAAGTGCGGCAGGTAGATTATGTGATGTAACCAGTTGGAAACGAAGAGTCGGAAGGACAAATTCAAAGGGCATGAGAGCCTCTTGCCCATAGACTAACTTGAAAGTAGTGTGGCCAGTGGCAATTTTGAAACTGGTGTTGTAAGCCCAGAGAATCGTAGGTAATTGTGTTGCCAATCCGTGCGAGAAGCATTACAGATTTTCTTCAGGATAGTGATAAGAGTCTTGTTAGTGCTTTAAGCCAAACCATTCCCTTGAGGATAGTAAGATGTGCTTTTCCTGTGATGTATATGCAAATAATCCGTCAGCTCCTTGATGGTGTGATTGACAAAATGAACTCCTCGGTCACTGACTAGTTCCGTGGGACAACCAAAATGCGTGATGATCTGCGTGTAAAGTACTTTAGCTGTACTGGCAACAGTGTTATCCGGAAGGGCACATGCCTCTGCCCATTTGGTAGCATAATCTGTGATAACCAAAATATAGCGGGCACGGGGTGTGCCTCACAGGAGGATCCATGGGTCCCACAAAGTCCATGCCCCACTTGCTGAAGGGGAGCGGCGTGGCGACCGACGTCAAAGATAGAGCGTCATGGGCCGTGGGCCGACCCACACGCTGACAGACATCACACGTGCGGGCGTGAGCGTGGGCATCCTTGAAGAGCATGGGCCAGAAATAGCCTGCCAAAAGAATTTTGCGTGCCGTAGTGTCACCACTGAAATGACCACCACCAAGCCCTTCGTGGGCTTGTCGAACGATATCGGGCACTTCGTGAGAGAGAACACATCGACGGAGGACCATGTCTTTGCCGCGTTTGTACAGATGGCCCGCAACCATGGTGTAGTCACGGACCTCATGGAGAAACTGACGACGGCGTGATTGAAGCTTTTCTGGAGAGAGCGTGGGATCCTCTGATGGAAGGGCTCTAGTGAGGAGATATTGCTGAAAGTTGTGAAACCAATGAGGCGTGGCTATGACTAAGAACAGTTGGGCGTCTGGAAAAACATCAGAAACACCCGTGGATGGATCATCTGTGTGGATGCATGAGAGATAATCAGGTACCACATCAGATTTCTCTGCCTTGTGAATGATTTTGAAGGGAGCGAACTCTTGCAGAAGTAGGACCCAACGAGCAATGCGACCCGTGGGCGTGGCCTTGTTGATCAAATAACGAAGAGCTTGATGATCAACGAAGAACTTGATCTTGCTGCCCAACAAATAATGACGGAAACGTTGGACACAGAAAACTAAACCCAAGGCTTCCCGCTCCATGGCAGAGTAGTTGCGCTCAGCAGGATTGAGTTTCCTGCTGGCATAGCGGATAGGTTTATCCGTGTGCTCGTCATATGCCTGAGAGAGAACAGCACCAATGGCAAAAGCCGAGACATCCACATGAACATGAAAAGGGCTTGTCCCATTGAGGAGGAACAAGAACCGGTGCCTGAGTAAGTAATAGCTTCAACTTCTGGAAGGCAGCATCCGCTTGGGGATTCCAAGCCCAAGAGGATTCATCACCCGTGAGTTTATGAATGGGATCAGCAATGGCCGCGAGTCCAGGAATGAAGGCGGCGTAATAATTGACCTTACCCAGGAAGGAGCGTGTCTCTTTAAAATTGGACGGTGCATGTGCCTTCAACACGCAACTAATTTTGGCAGGATCCGTGGTGATTCCTTCTTTACTAACCACATGACCCAAAAGAACACCAGAGGTGACGCAAAAGGTGCATTTCTCGGGATTGAGACTAATGCCAGACTCATCACATTTTTGAAAGACCAGCTCTAACTTCTCGAGATGATCATCCATAGAGCTGTAGGCTGAGAAATCATCTTGAAAAATCTGGAGAAAGGGACTATCCTTCATATAGTCTTGAAAGACAGAAAGCATGATTCTTTGAAATGTGGAAGGAGAGTTTCATAATCCAAAGGGTACCACCTTATAGGCAAAAGTGCCCCATGGAGTGGTGAAGGTGGTTTTGAGTTGATCCTCCGATTTGGTAGAAATTTGATTGTACCCTGAAAATCCATCCATGAAAGAGTACATCTCATGACCAGCGACCTCTTCCAGAACCTGGTTTGTGAAGGGAAGAGGGAAGTGATCATGTTCCGTGGCCTGATTGAGTTTCTGATAGTCCACACAAACACGGATCTTTCCATTGTGCTTGAGAGCAATGACAATGGGGCTCACCCACTCTGAATGTTTGACCTCATAATGAGAGAGGCAGACTCGCTGGTGGAGCCTGAACGTGATAGATGTTTTGAGCTTCTTCAGAATCCGTATCAGAGATTGAAGGTTCGGCATGTTCAACAGAAATTAACTTGCATGTTTCCAAGTCCATAGTGGCATTGAGATGACCATCAGTAATGACAAGTTGATCCGTGGCCCAATAATGAATATTTTTAGCCTGGGGGAGAAAAGATCTTCCAACCAGCATTTCATAGTCACCCGGATCTTCTCCAGCTTTCCAAACACCAAATTCTAAGGGGAATTTGAGGTCACCAATGCTAATGTGAAGGAGAGGTGTGACGCCTTGAGGTCGCGTGATATGGCCGTTGGCCAACTTGATATCATAGGGGGCACGGTAGAGTTGCTTGATGCCCAATTGCTTCCTGAGCTTATCAGTAATGAGATTGACAGCACTTCCTCCAACAATTTGAACATGATTGATTTGTTGATTGCCCACCGTGGCATGCACCGTGGGTGTTGAAGTAGCCACTGCACCTACTAAAATAGTAGGAAGGGGCAACTGGTCTTTGAGAGCAGGACATCGTTTTAATATGGTAGCAAGGCTCAAGGGAATCTTGATTTTGACAAGCTCTTCTTGAAGTTCCAAGGGAACATGAGAAAAAGGATCAGCAGGATCCAACGGGGCAGGAGTCTGAGGTAAGGAAGCAGAAACCTCCTTGAGAAGCTCCACCTCAGCAGCGATGTTGGGATATGGCTAAGAGCATGGGCTCTTGGATGATGAAGGTGTCTCCTGACACTGCTGAGCACGCGTGGTGGCATGAACTTTGGCAAGCGTGTGCCTTTCAGCAGCCTGCATGAGCTTGAGAATACTCTGTCGCATCTTAGGCATGACGTGAGGCATGAGTTTATCCAAATCAGGTGCAAAATGGACCTTTTTTTTATCATCGTGTGGTACTGCGTCTACAGCAAAAGCCGGCTGCGTGTCATGAGGGATGATAGTCAAAGGGCGTGAGGCCCGAGTCTGGCGAGAAACCAAACCAACCCAATTTGACTGCTGCACTGGAGGGTTGAGAGCCTGATAGATTTCTTCTTGGGCTTGTTGATCCAGAGGAGTGGAGGATGACGCTGCTTGCTGGGGTCGCTGTTGTTGAGGTGGCCGTGGTGGTTTTCTCAAAACAGGATGTGGGCCTTGTTTGCAATTTGCAACCCATAGCTGATAAGCCATGAGTCTGACTGAAGCAGTTTGGTTTGTTCTTGGAAGTTGAACCTGGAATTGAGGAAGCTGAGGGCATGCCGTGGTGGTATGACCCCATTCTTGGCAGTGGTAGCACTGAGCTTTGGAAGGATCAAAGGGTTGAAGGGGGCCTTGACCCCGAGACTGCTGAGATTGTTGATATTGTTGAGGTTGTTGAGCTTGATATTGCTGAGGTGGATATGATGGAGACTGCTGGGGCGTGGTTTGCACCTGGAAAACCATTTTCTATCGGAATGGTGTAGGATGAGAACGAGTGCACTCCTCCATGGCGTGATTGCACATGTTGCACCTTTTACAATGTGGAGGACCATTGGTGGAGTTGCATCCATTTGTAAGATGACCTTGATATTTACGGATATGACACCAGATCTGAGTGCGTTGAGCAGCTGCTTGTTGAGGCTGGACCGCATTCTGAGGAACCAGGACGGGGGGTATGAAAGGCAGTTCCGTCAGGGCAACACCCCTTGAGGAGACATTGACAGAGTGATTGAGTAATTCGATAGCCTGCTCCAAAGTCTTGGGACGCAGGTACTTGGTCATAAGACGAATGGCAGGAGGAAGACCTTCCAGAAATCAGACAAGAATCTGGGTTTGCGTGGGGTACTCCTGTAGCTTGCTGACCAGAATGTGAAGATGATCCGCACAAGTCTCGGGCAGATTCCGTGGGCTCTTGCTGAAGATCATTGAGGAGTTGTTTGAGCAGAAGTTGGTCATCGTCAGTGGTGCCATAATGAGAAAGAAAGGCAGTCTTTATTTCGTGCCAGTTTTGTTTCCAATGGCTTTTGTTTGCCATGAGCCACTGATGGGGAGCACCTCTCAGTGTGGTGGAAAAGATATGAAACTTGAGTTGAGGTTGAGCGTGGCCATTGAGGACAGCCAACGCCTCAAATTCCTCCATGTGAGCTTGAGCACTCTGATCCAGAGGCTTGCCTTTAGTATTGCCGAAGATAGGATATGAGAGCTTCAGATTGTGAATAGGAGATGAAGGCGGAACTGATGCATAGACATGTGGAGCATAAGCAGGGACATAACTGGATGGAACAGCCGTGGGTAATGAGAAGAAGGCAAGATCGGAACGGAAAACCGGGGGAGGTCTAGAGAGGAGCATCCGGTGGAGAAGGACCATGGGTGCCCTCCGCGGCGTTTCTGGGAAATATACGCCATAAATACGTATATTTTGGGTCCGTCACTATACAAGTCTATCTTCATAGCCTTGTATACCATAGATTGTGGCACTAGGGGGCATGACTAAGTTATTCATATAACTTAGCCAACCTTAGGTTAAGACCATTTTCCACGTGGCCTTAACCTATTGGGCACCCGCCACAAGACTTAACTTAACCTATTGGACCCACGTGGCATAACATGTGAACCCTAACCTATAAAGGCCTAAACCCTAACCCTAGGCCTCTTTTCCGGCTCCAAAGTAGCCCGGGAACCTTCTTTCGAAACTCCGTTTGAGAACCGTTCTTGTGTACACAAAGATAGCATGGCAGCCCCTGGCGTGAGCATCGCCAGGAGTGGGAGCTACCTCGAACACTTCGAAGACCATGGAGACGCCAAGATTGGGAGGGAGTGCTTCTGGAGCAGGTATGTAGAGTAGTGCTCATCGTAGTTCAGATGAGTTAGCATCTTGTACCTAAGGTAGAGCCATCCTAGAACCCTCATTCAGTATCTTGAATCCTAATCAAGGAATCCTAACTGTAAGTTAGATTTGTATGATTAGGATAAGATGTTCTTATGATTATTCTCATGATATGGTGATTATGTGATGATGGTTGGTCATGTTTGCTCCTCTTGTATTGGGAAGGGGGGTAGAGACCTAGGGCCATATGTAGTATGCTCCTAGTGTAGAACCCTTAGTTCCTATTAGATGCGGCCTGTGCATAGGAACTCACCGGGCTATGGAGGCTATGATGTGACTCAGCACTACACAACGGGGCTAGAGGCAATGCGGAGGGAGGATCCCTGCCGAGTGGGGGCTAGGGGGGTCCCATAGTGGGTTAGGCTTATGGTTGGTCACTTCGTGTGGGCCGAGCATGGGTCCGACACCTCCTGGGCCGATGGTGTCGCCTCGGCCTCAAGAGTTGCAAGTGTCAGCTTGGCTCTTGTTTTGGGGGGTTCATTCGGGTATGAATGCGGTGTCGCCACACGATTCTCTAGCGCCTGTGGAACCTCTAGACCCGGGAAGGGGAGATGCAACCCTTCCCTGCCTCGGACGGACCAGGGGAGATGCAACCTGGAGTAGTCCCGATGGGTGATGCCATGGGATTGCGTATCAGGAAGGTTAGAGTCATGCCGAGCCTGATCTAGCCCATCCGCAAAGTATGCATGGGAGGGGTGGATGGAGTGGTCAACCCGAGCCATTGTCTTATGCCAGCCCTCTCCATTGTTATGACTTCGGTTGCTTCTATCTTGAGACCTATCGGTCCGGGCCTACCTCCTTATGAGTCGAGCCATGGGTAGGAGCTCTCATGTTTTGTGGCATATGATTATGTTCTTTGCAGCTATGGATATGTGGATGAGCTACCCTTCGAGGTAGTATATTGTATTGTTATTGCTAGTTCTGACGATGTTTGTGTTTCCGCTGTGATAGGAGCCCATAGGGGAAGGGCACGCAAGACACCTTCGTGTCCCCTTCCCGCACTACGATCATCTCAGAGTGCGGGATAGACGGAGGGCCCGTGCGGTTGAAGGACCGGATGGGGATTTCTGCCGAAAGTGTACCCACGCCGGTGTCGATATTTAGCAGGGAGCGTCACAATGGTATCAGAGCAATGTTCTTGGTTGACCAAGAGCTAGCACTAACCATATCCCTGAATAGGTAGACTAACTGGCCTAGCTAATGAATGGAATGAGAATTCCAGTCTTGAACCGCAAAATGTGGGAGAAATTTTTTCCGATTAGTAGGGTCGTAATTAGATTAAGTATAGTCTAAGTGGTAGAAATAATATACTCAAAAGAAACCTTCTAGTAAATTTGAGCTCAAGTTGTTCATGAACCGCACCTTTCAAGTGAAAAATTGAATGAGAAATCGCTCAAAATAAAGCTTGAAAGAAAATGGCGTGAAATGACCACTACTTGGCCCAAAAGGAATTAGGAAATTTTGAGAAATAGTTAAGTGATTAGGGAAAGTACCTTAATTAATAACCCATAGTTATAATAAAATTACTCTTAAGAAAAGTAGCTATTAAATCTATGGAAGCACCTCTACTCCTTAGAAGTTCCCAAATAGTATCTTGAACCTTCCCTTTAGCCTTGTAAGGCGAATTATAAGCTAATCTCCGAAGCTGCCATAAGAGTGTCCATCGAACGAACCGCCGACGAGATTGATCCAAAGGAGCCGCGAAGATAGAGGCAAGATCGCTCGAAGAGGCCACCATCAAGGAAGCTAAGCTGTTGGGAGGACCAAACAAGTAGCTAGGAAGGTTGGAAGCTCCAGCTTGCACCGGAACGTTTGAAGCACTCACGGTGGGCGGCGACAAGCAAATTCTTGAGGCCCCGCAACCTAGGCCTGACGACGAACTTAGCCACTCAAGCTCTTCAGACGAATCGTTTCACTCGTGGAGGAGCAACGACTTAGCACTTCAGGTGAATGATCGCAAGGCTCGAGGGAAATTGAGATCGTGGCGTCTGCTTCTGAAGGTGAGGAGCAAGTAGCAAGAGCAACCTCAGAACAGAGCAACCCCAACACCAGAAAGAGCGGTGAGCAAAGAAGCAAGAGGGAGCAACCCCAACACCAGGAAGAGCGGGTGAGCAACAAGCAGTAGGAGCAACCTCGGCAATACGAGAAACCCCAGCGGCAGGAACAGCAGCAAGGGGAGCGAGTAATCAATGCGGAAGAGAAGGAAGGAAGAGGCGTATGCAAGGGAGAAGCGAACAAAGAGGGGAAGGAAGGGGGGGAGCATGGTTATCGAGAACCACAAATGGACGAATCGGGCAGGAGGATGAGCCCAGGAGGAAGGGACCACACCAACAAGAGGGGGGAGCAAGAGGCTAAAGAAGAAGAGGAGGAGGGAGGTCAAGAACGTGACGAGGCTCACGCCCAAGAACTATACCCAATGCACCCAAGGAGGGCAACATCGCCAGAAGCTACTTAAAAGCTAAAGCAAGATAGGGAGTACGCAGAAGAGGAAGGCAAAGATGCAAGATTTATCTCGCCAATGGATCCGGGAAAGTAGCCGACTGTGGTTAAAAGCAAGCCACCACCACCTCGACTCGATTCCTCAAGAAGGTCCGCCATGGGCCAAATCCCCAAAGACAAGAGAGCTGCTTTCAAAGATACTTGGCATTGTCAACAGCGTACCAGTCTGATGATCCAGAAAGTCTCTTTTCGAGTGCCTACATCAAAGGTCTATGCAGGAGTTCAAGATGGGCTACGACTACCAAGCCACATCAACGACGGTGGGGTCTCGCCAGGAAGCGGCCAAAGCCGAGGAGGCCAAGATCTGCACCCTTGATGGTCCGAGCCCCAGGAGGGAGGCGAGGAGGCGAGCGGGTACAACGTTTTGAAGAAGGCAACCTCTGCGCGATCCATACCAAGCAGGCCCAAAGACCTCCACCCGGCGAGGAGAATTCGCAAGGAGAAGCCGTGAAGAGCTCCAGTCTAACAAACTATATAAATATAAGTTTTTTCCTGTATATTGTTTTTACTCATTAGAAATAAACTTACTGTAAATTAATTGCTTGTAGGATATAAAAATATTCCTGTATAAATTACTTGTAGTGGAATCCTTTGCATCTTATTTAGAATGCTCAGAATTGGCTAAGTAGCATAAAATTTTGACATAGAAATCAAAAATTGGCTCGAAATCGGTGAACCCATCCGAGTCACTTGAATTAGGGCAAAATTGATCCAAATTTCATACTAAAAGATGTTAGAATGCTTAGAAATTGTCTAGAAATGCAGTGTAGCACTTTAAATTTGTTAAAAATATCTAAAAACAGCAAAAAACGGTCAACCAGGGTCTGTCCGCGCCAAAGGCATGTGCGTTGAGAATGCAGATCTCATTGGCGTGAACTGACCCGGTTTGCCCATATTTGCACTTTTAGACATCTTTTTAGCATGAAATAAGTTGCTAGTTAGTTTAGGATTGATCTAAATAGGCATTTTAGGACCTTGTAGTTCTTAAAATTTTTGGCTTTTAGCAAAAATCAAGGTACTAGGGTCTGGCGCGGAAGGTACTAGGGTCTGTCCGCGCCAGAGGCTCGTGCGTTGAGAACATAGGCCTCATTAGTGTGCACTGACCCGGTTTCATATCATTTCGTCCAAAAATTTTGCAAAAATGCATTGAAAGGTTCTTAATGCACACGCTAGCCTCCTGCCATGCATTACCCCATTCTAGCTTTTCAATCTATTTGAACCTCATCTTAAAAGAATTCTCACAAGAGCGGGAATCGAACCTCCCACCCACAGGGTTGAACCCCCCTGTGCCAACCACTGAGGGCGAGCATCGTTTATGTTTGAATTATGATTCTTTATTAAATTTAAGCTTTAATAATGTTAGATAATATTAATGGCCAAGCCTTAGACTTAGAACCAAGACCCTTAAGCTAGATAGAGACAACATCTGCATTCATCATAGCTTAGTTGTCATCTTATCTTGCTAAGTGTCTCCTTGTCTACATATAGGTAGTATAATTAAACCTTTTTCTTAGAAACCCAGCTAGTTGCAAAGGCCTTAGAAATTGTTGTCACACATTGGTAGGGTACACCAACACACGTTATAGGTGCACTATCATCAGGTGTCTTCAGCCATGCCTTGTATCATAGATAACTGTCTAGGAATTCATTCTATCTAGGTAATTCAGTCTAGCACACCAAGTACATCCAGTGAATGAGTCTCCTTCTACCACCTCATAGTAGTAAATGAGTACCTTTCTCAGTGCCTAGTAAAGTGCCAAGTGGGTCATTTGAGGTAGAGTGGATAAAGGTATAAAAATAGGGATTGTAGAGTAAATAAACATAAGTAATTGTTGTTATGGTAGTATTAGTTGCCTTGTCCTTAGGGCAGTAAAATAGGTCAGGAGAACCTTCGTTGCGGATCCTGGAGCCTCGACAGTGGAGACACTCGACAACATCAACAAGTTGAAAGCAGAGGGCAAACTTATGGAGGAAACTTCAGCAAATCAAAGGCCAAGAGGGTGTACAGGGAAGCCCGGACACGAAAAATAAAGGAGAGCCTATAGGAAGGATGATTGCGACATCAAAGATAGACATAAGAATTGCCAAGAGGGCTATGCAACAGCCAGTGGGCATCATGGCACTTACAAAATTGATCACATTAGGGGACGAACATTTCCTAGTCAAGGATACTCTCCAAGTGCCATATTGTCTCGAGGAACGACCCCACATCGAGGACTAATGTCACAGCTACGCCACCAAAAAGTAGATGACTTCATCAACTATGATATCAAGAGTTCTGAAGGATGAGACTGAGCATACCTCCTAGGAAGGGCAACTATAGCAGATATAGAGGCCATAGTAGTATCAGATTCAGACTTCAAGCAAAGATGCTTCGGCTAAGGAGGTATTACAAGCCAGCAAGGGTGGGCTTCTCAGAAATAGGAATATGCCAAACTGCAACAAACTTCTTCATCACCCCCGATAGTTCAGAGCAGCTACATCAACCTCGACAGCACCATCTCAAGATCACGACAATCTTCTACCTTAGAGATTGGAGGTCAAACACCATCAAGAAGAGGCATCATGGGGGACCAAATACAACATTATTAATTGATCAGTCAAGATTAGTCCCTGCAGATGGATGCACATAAACTCCTCTCAGCAAGAGAAGTTGCACAGTTAGAAGTGGTAAAGCACTCAACATTGTCATCAGCCTTATAACAACAGCATGCAATCAGCAGGACGAAGAATAGAATCGACAAGGTCAACACAACAATATCAATTCAGGAGTTAGAAGAATCATCCTCGAATCTCGTAACCTCCAAGGCAGATGAGCGACATGAAAGATTCTAGAATGTGAAGAACATTACCTTCAAGCTCTAGGATGCGACACCGAGCCTTATGTCGCCACTACATCAGCAAGTCCACTAAGAGGAATAATTTTTTTAATGAAGGTAGTCAGCATCAACATTAAGGACGATCAGAGTCAGAATATGTTCGGACAAAAGAAGCGGAGGCACACCTAATGATTATCTGACAACTCAAGGATACGTGATTCTTTTCAATAAATTATGGATCATCGCCTTGCCACTCCAACGACTAATGACTACACCAGCTTTAAGCAAGCTAGAGGACCTATCAGATAGTTGAGTTTCTTAGAATTATAGGTGATAACATCCATGATGGGATTGGGACGAAATTTCTAGTAGATTTTTTTTTTGTTATTTCTTTTAGAAGGGATGTACCCAAGAATTGAGCAAAGCTTCAAGGATTGGGAAGAAATGTACGGAGTACAACAATTGTATACATTGCCAGCAGATATCCAACGTATTGGAACCTCTTCGTGAGCTTGATCACCTCGCTAAGAAGGATTCAATAATAGGATAACCGTCGACCATGTATATGACGAAAGTACTTCCAAAGATAAGGAATAATCCAGACCAAATGAAGGGAAGCAATCTAATAAGTCAGGCCAACTTCTTAGATGGCATCAACTCAAAGGTGGGACTATTTCAAAGAGGGCAATAAGTAGGAAAGGGAGATCCTAGAGTATAGATTAGATCTAAAACAAGAATAATTATCTAATCATATAGTTTTATATGTGTGCCCAAAAGTAATGTCATGCTTACTAAACTTGTGGCCATAGGATTTATGTAAGTTCTTTAACTTGTAATTTTGCACCTTCTAGATGGCGGACATCTTTAAGAGCAAGACTCTTAAGTCTAAATCTAGGCAGTAGTTAAGGCAAGGTTGAGTAATTAGCAAGCACCAACGGAACAAGAGTCAAGTTCGACATCAACCTTAAAGCCGAAGCAAAGTAGAGCATCGGCACCAACTTATGTACATTGGCAACTATGACCTCATAATAAGCATGCAATATTAAAAAGCGGGCTAAAGGCAATAATTGATTATCATAAGCAAGAGATACTTATCCCAGCACCAAAGGGCAAGTACCTTATAATTTAAGTTAAGGAAGTAATTCAATGCACGATGTCAATAAAAGCAATTACTTAAGTACATCATGAGGAATGAGGTCATTACATAAGCTACAAGTTGTCAACCCCGACCGCTAATAGTAAGAAGGAAGATGCTACTTAACAAGGTGCCTCGGCCAATTTCTAAGTTAATCAAGAAGTCCCATGATATACCTCGTGATGAAATTTGAGAGCTTTTGCTCTATAGAAGCATAGAGTCTCGAAATCACTCTTGCAGGATGGGATGAGAGCCGATCAGCAAGGCTCTTTATAGAATCGCGCACTCGAAAGCTAGCGAGCTCAAGAAGCGGTTGTAGGAGTTGATCGACTTGGGATCCTTTCGGCCAGGATGGAAGTCTAAAGATGTATATCAACCATGGGAAGCTCAACAAGCAAATGACATAATGGATCAGCCCCAAGAAGCAAGATTCTTCTACAAAATTGACTTAAACTCGGGCAATCAGCAAATAAGGATGAAGGGGAAAGATAATTATAAGACTCCTTCAGAACACGGTATGGGTACCATTATGGAATGCTCCACCAACTTGTATGCATTTGAGGAACGACATCTTCGAAGATTCCTTGGATGATTTCTTCACCAATTCTCTTCGACGACATCGTGATCTACAACAAATCAATGGAAGAGCATGCAGCCATGGAGATGTTAAGACGTCGCCACTCATTGGCAAGCTTTTGAAGCAGCAATTTGCAATGCCATCTCCACTTCGAAGTTTAATTGGCAAGAAGATAGAAGAAGCCATCTCCCCCACCATGGAGTTCAAGCACATATGGGCTAGTCTTTACAAGAGTGCAAGGCCGGATTAAGAAAGAGAAACCTTCAAATATCTTAAAAGGAAGGTAATCTTTAATAGCAAAGAACAACTATGCGTACCCAAAGTATAAGGAGTAAGAAAAATCTTCGGGACACGATAATAGCCCTATTTCGGCCATGCAAAACTTATAAAGGCCTACTTCAAGATTAGAAGTAGCTACTTCCGGCGGGCATGAAGAAGCGATATAATCGGACATATCCAAGAATGTCGAGTGGAGCCCGCCAGACAAAGGCGAGCAACTTGAATTCCGGGAGTTTTGGAACCTTGGGCGTGCCGGGCGCCAAGTGGGAAGTCTCAAACATGGTTTGAAGCTTTGAAGGACAACAAGAAGCTTTTGAAGCCTTGATGGTTGTGGTACATAACTTAGCAAAAGGGCACATACTTGCCATACCACACCATAGACCGCCTTTGGATCTAGTGCGGTGCTCTACATAAGAGTTCTTTTAGTCGCATGGAATGCGCAGTCGATCATCACCAAAAGAGATCCGAAGTTCTTTAACGACGTTTAGCAAGACTTCTTCAACCTGGCGGCACCAACTTGTTGATGAGTTTTGCTTATCATTTTCGATCAAAAGCGGCAAAGGACCGCACCAACATAATTTTGGAGAGCAGGGTTGAGAAACTATGATTGGAACAAGGAATCCAAATGGGCGAGTACATCCATCCGGGTCAATTCACGCATAATAATATGAAGCAAGAGTCATCGAAGATGTCTCCCCCATGATCGATTCTGATTATCAATGCTTGACCCTAGTTATGTGGCATAATCTAGTGCCCCTAGGTGGAAGTTTCTCAACAACGACGGCATATATCTTGTTAACTTTTGGTAGAAGTGTGAGAATATCTTCAACGGCATGGGCACGTCTCAAGAGTCTAGCGGATAGACATAAAACTCCTCGAGAGTTGTTTTGTTGTGAGAGATAAAGTTTGGCTCAAGTAAAGGTTAAGCAAGGGAAGCTTCGCATCGGCAATCGAAGAAGCTCCCCCTCTAGGTGGGCCGGCCCGTTCAAGATCTTGGACAAGAGTGGGATCTCAGGCCTACAGGTTGGATCTCTCGGCCCACCTTAAGGTCTTCCATGTGAGTTTATTCAAAAGGCACGATCCTAACCTTGATGAGGTTTTGGATACTCCAACTTTGTTGGAAATGACGGAGGATCAAGTTGAAATTGTGCCTGAATTGTGTTAGTCCTGTGCCTCACGGTTCCGGGACTATTCATCATCTGACGGACCAGGTCAAGCTTAAGGATCCACTGGGCGACCACCGGGTCAGCCATCAAAGCTCTGTGAGAAGACCAAAGCAGCGAGACCATGCGGTCAAAGCCCGAGTCCAATCAACAAGAGCTTCGAGACAAGTGACGGCCATGCCACCGCGTCGGCGTCGGCGTGATTCGAGGCACTTCAAGAGGCACCGCCAACATTCCTGCAAATCAGGCCTCCTTCCGTGAGTCGGCACGAGATCGGTCCAGTGTCTATATTGGGCCAAAGGCCATTGTACTATATATATGAGTAGAGCTAGCACATGAGTTTTAGATGAGTTTTGAGTCTTGTCTCTCTTGATCTTCTCTCGATTGCGAGAGCTCATGTGTTCATCATTGATATCAAAGGAAGTTTATCATTTTTCCTCTCCTTGTTCTCTCTTGTTACATTTTTTCTTCTTCTTGTTCTTTTCTTGCAAATCCAGCGTGACATAGTCCCGGTTCTCTGTTAGATCAAGGGTCCTCCGCTGAGGGTCTTCTTGAAAGGAGTTTCGAACCAGACCCCAAACACCGCCGCATTGCCGCCGGTCTGATTAGTTTTCCTTTCTTACGTCAGCCATATGCATTGAAACTTCACGCCGTAAGAACTTCTTTCCTGCAGGGCGTCTACCGCTTTGGCGCCATCATCGAAGGGAAGCCGTTCGTGACATGTATGGATCGCTTATGACATTGAGGGAGGCCACATTAGGTCTAGGGCTGGGTCGAGAGCCACCCACCTCTCGTGTCATGTCTCGTCAAATTCTCCACCTCAAAGCGTGCAAACATTGCTCACGCCCTCAGTCTCCTCATCACTATCGGGGAGCCCTATCGACTCCACCTGCTCAACCTTACTTTCATAACCCGAACATGCCTTCATCCATCACTCTTGGCCATACGCCTCGCCTTCACAACCATCATCTCCCTCACGGGGACAGGGATATCCACATGTCTCTTTTGCTCCTCCCGGGAATTTCCCTTCCCTACCTTTCCACCGCTCTTCCTGTTTACACTCTTAGGACCTCAAAACCAATGATCCAGGGCACCTCCGGTACCTCCACCTCCAGCCACCCCTTAGCGAGGGGTCTTTCGGCACCATACCACCTCCAACTCCACCTCAATATCCTCACTATCATGTTCCTGTCCAGCCTGACACTTTTACCTCTACCTTTTCAGACCCTTAAGTGACTTATCCCACCTTTGGCAACACGAAAGGCAAACCTTTAGACCAAAGTGCTCAGGCCCACATGGAAGAATTTGAGGCTCTGGCTGTCTGAATGGTCATTTGCAACCTCAACTGAAATTCCACATCTTTTCCACCACATTCGTGGCTCCCTCATCAATGGCTCATGTCCAACAAAAGCCACTGGGAAACAAGATTGGTCAGAAATGGCTGCTTTTCTTTTCTCACTATGGGACCACGGATGATGATCAACTTCATCTCAAGCAACTCAATGACCTTCAACAAGAGCCCACGGAGTCTGCCCGGGATTTTGCAGACCGTCTTCACATTCTGCTAAGCAAACTCAAGGAGTACCTGTGACGGTCCAGGGGAATATACGCCATAAATACGTATATTCCTGGATCCGTCACCATACAAGTCTATCTTCATAGCCTTGTATACCATAGATTGTGGCACTAGGGGGCATGGCTAAGTTATTCTCATAACTTAGCCAACCATAGGTTAAGCCATTATCCCGTGGCCTTAACCTATTGGGGCACCGCCCAGCCACACAGGACTCACCATTGGTGCTACGTGGCATCCTAGGTGGACCTAACTTATATAGGCATAAACCCTAACCCTAGACCTCTTTCCAGCCCTAGCACCTAGAGACTCACCTACTTTCGTCGAAACCCGTTTGAACATCGTTCTTGTGGCATAGCCTGGTGCAACAGCCCCGGGGGTAGACCTTCGTTCTTGGAGTAGGAGCGGCATCTCGTGAGTCCGGAGACCATGGAGGCACACGGATCTGGAGGGAGAGCTTCAGGAGCAGGTATGTAGGATAGTGGTTGTGATAGCTCATGCGGAAATTAGCATTCGGATATGCTAGTATTTTGTATCTAGAGTAGAGCCATCCTAGAACCCATATTCAACATCTTGAACCCTAATCAAGGAACCCTAACTATTAGTTAGATTTGTATGATTAGGTTAAGATGTTCTTCTTATGATTATTCTCATGATGTGATGAGTATGGATGTTGGTTGATCTTGTTTGCTCCTCTTGTATTGGGAAGGGGGGTAGAGACCTAGAGCCATATGTAGTATGCTCCTAGAGTAGATCCCTTAGTTCCTATTAGTTGCGGCTTTTGTGCAGGGAGCCCACCCGGGCTATTGAGGCTATGATATGACTCGGCACCATATAACAGGGGCTAGAGGGAAAGTGGAGGGAGGGTCCCTGCTTAGGAGTGGGGCTTGGGGGGATCCCATAGTGGGCTAGGCTTATGGTGGGTCGCCGTGTGGGGCGAGCATGGGTGGAGCACCTCTGGGGCAATGGTGTTGCCCTGCCTCTCGAAAGCTGCAAGTGTTGGCTTGGCTCTCGTTTTGGGGGGTTCAGTCGGGTACGAATCGTGTGTCGCCACGATTCTCTAGCCGCCCACGGCACCTCTAGATCCTGGGAAGGGAGATGCAACCCTTCTGCCTCATGTCCGGACCCGGGGAGATGCAACCTGGGTAGTCAGATGGGTGATGCCATGGGATTGCGTGTCCAGGAAGGCTAGAGTCTGTCATGAGCCTGATCTAGCCCATTTGCAAAGTATGCAGGGGGGGCGGATGGAGTGGTCAACCCTAGCCATTGTTCTATGCCAGCCCTCGCCATTGCCATGACTCGGTCTGCTCTATCTTGAGGCCTAGCCGGTCAGTCATCCTCCTTACGAGTCTGAGCCGGGGTAGGAGCTCTCATGTTTTATGGTTCGTGATTATCATCTTTGCCTTGGTTTATGAGTGATGCACTACCCTTCGAGGTAGTATTTGTATATGTTGATGCTAGTTCTGACGTGTTATCGCTTCCGCTGTTATAGGAGCCCATAGGGGAAGAGCGCCAAGACACCTTCGTGTTCCCTTCCGCACTAAGAGTCACCTCGAGTCGCGGGGGTAGGCGAAAGGCCCATCGCGGTTCTTGGCCGGATGGGGATTTCTGCCGAAGTGTCTGGCGGGAGGCCGTGACGTTTAGCGGGGGCGTCACAATGGTATCAGAGCGATGTTCTTGGTTGACCAAGAACTAGCACTGACCATAACCATGAAGTAGTCTAACAGGCCTATAGGGGTGTGAAATAAACATTTCCACCATCGAACCGCGAAAATGGGGGAAAAATTTTTCTCCTAGGCAGTGGGTCAGGACTTAGGTTAAGTGTTAGACGAAAGTTGAGTGAGTCAAATTCATCTTCTAGTAAATTTGGAGTGAAAATTATGCATCTGCATCAAATTTCACCTGAAATGGGTCGAAGAATCATGCCAATCGGAGACCCAGGTGAAAAATGGCGCAAATTCATAGGTTGCACTTCGAACCATTAGAAAAATTCGAAAATCTAAGTATAATATCAATTAATATAGATTTAACATATACATTAATAGTTAAATAATTACTAAAAATGGTGTAATTAATAAGGGGGGCTAATAAATAGGGGGTAATTATGGTAGGAGAATATTCCCGGGGACCCTCCTTTTTAAATATCGACACCTCATTCTCTCTCTCCAACCCTTCACCTTCACCTCTCTCTTGCTCAGCCTTACGTCACCCATTTCCTGAACCACAAGATATGGCACGCACCAAACAAACCTACAGGAAGCCTGGACCAAGACCTACCCTCTCCATGGCTTGAGGCAGACATGTGACATGTGAAGAAGATCGGGCACCTCAGACCCAAGAAAGGGGAGGAGCTTCCCCGGCTGGCGGCGGCGGCGTGATCGTATCATGATGCGAGGAGAGCCCGGCCCGGCGGCTTCGTCATCGGGAGCACCACAGAGAACAGATGAGTCTCGCCGCCGGACCCCTCGGACAGGAGGTGGAGAGAACAGGTTGAAGAGCGAGGTGGAAGAAGCGGCACCACCACCCGGGCCAAAAGGCGGGCCCTTCCGGCCAAAAAGAAGGGGAAGAAAAAAGTGGCGGAGTGGCCGAGGAGAGGGCCGCCCGGGGAAGAAGCCGGGGGCGGGGGGAGGGAGCTGAGGGAGGGGAGAGGCGGACCAAGAGGAACAGCCCCTCGCCCGGGGCACCGTTATAGAAGAGGCCCGTACGGGAGGAGGAGCACCAGCGAGGAGGCGGCAAGGCGAGGGGAGGAAGAGGAGGAGGGGGACCCGATGCTAGGCCACCTACCTAAGTGGCGGAACCACCTAAGGTGGTGAAGAAGCAAAAGGTAGGGGAGTATTCGGGCAAGCTCAGCAGGACCGCGGTTTAAGCGGAGAAAGATGGTGGCATACAAGGAGTACCTTCGTGTTGGGCCAGGTACAATGAGTGGTATTGCCGCCCGGGGCAGTGCGGCCAGCGAGTGATGGCAAAAGGCGAAGAAGAACCAGCCCAAGCCACCCCCCACAGGGTAGGAAAAACCCAAGAGGGTTCACCACGGGCTGAATAAGCACATCGCCCGGGGTGTTTAGGAGATTCGGCACTTCGGATATTGCCGAATCTCGATAAGGAAAGCGCCCCCGGCGTCTCCTTAGAGGTTTTGCGGCAGTTAGGACCCGATTATAGGGTTACCCCTCTAATGACCGGGCTCTGCAAAAGGCTTCCGGCGAGCTGGTCGGCTCTTCGAGGAAGGGAACCCTGCAGCTATCCATGCTAAGAGTTACCCTTATGCCCAAGGATATTCACTTAGCCACGAAGGATTAGGAGAGAGGCCTTAGGCCTCAAATTTTTGTAAATTTTGTAGGAAAGCTAAATTTTCATGTAACTATGTTTCTTATTAATATAAAAGTTATTTTCCCTCTATAATTAGAAAAATGTTGTATGCTTGAAATATAGGAAATAGAACCCAATTGTGGTAGAATTCTTCATAGCATGTCTAGAAACACCCTAGAAATCATGACTACAACAAAATTTTGGCAAAAATCATCTAAAATCTTTGAAAATCGGACCCAGCAGGGTGAGACCCGCGCCTAGGGCCTCTGCGTTCCCGACGCAGGCGCGTTTCGCGCGGATTCACCCGACTGGGCCCAAAATCAAGCTTCTAGATGTCAGTTTTGCTCAAAATAAGTTGCTAGTTAGGTTAGAATTGGCCCAATTAGCCATATTAGCATCTTCAAATTCCCTAAATTGACCAAAAATTGGCCCAAAACAGGCCAACCGGGTGAGACCGCGCCAAACGCGTTTGCGTCATGACGGAGGCCATCAGCCGGATTCACCCGGGTCAGGCCATCTTTGAGCCAAATTAGCCAAATTTGATCCAACCAACTGCCATGTAGTGTTTCTTGCCTTGTTTTGCTTAAGTTTGCACTTCATGGTAGTTCATTTGGACACCCAGAGCCATAGAACCAAGGTCGTCTTAGGTAGGTACCTTTTTGCACGAACCCCGAGGTCACCCATAGTCTATAAAAATAGGCCCCATTTGCCATTTTTCTTCCTCTGAAGCTGCTCCCGGCCCCTTAGGCGATTTTCGATCCTCCGATCTTTGCAAGCCATTTTCTACACCCTTTCTGCTCAATGGCCCGGCAACTTTGAGAGATGGTACAATCTTTGCCGACCATATCCATCGACTTCCGGTAGATCAAGCCTTCTACGTGTTTGATCACTTGTTTGATCTTCACGCAACTTTGACTAGAACACCCTACTACACCGGACATTATGTGCCAATATGACCGGCGAGGTCTGCCTTGGGAAGTTAGGGCTGCCTCCTAGGGGAGGGGTGGGTTTCCCTTGAGACACTTACCCAAGCCTTAGGTGAGAGAGTTGGCGGGATCCAAAGGCAAAAGCGACTATGGGATAGGACTAGGACCATGCCGATTACATGACTGCCGGGACATAATAGGCATAGGTACCTTTCAGCTCAGGCGACCCTTGCCCTCTTCATGCACTATAAGTCAATCAACAAAGTAGGGGAACCCTACATTCAGCCCTTAGACTTAGCGCCACTTGATGCAGTAGAGCCCGGGATCAAATCACGAATATAGAATCCTCGCCTCACGAATATTATGGCCGCGGCGTCGGGGGCACCATCTCTGCAGATCCATGAAGACTTCTGGCGGCTAGGGGGCGAGAACCCGAGAATGGGAGAGCGAGGGAGGCAACAAGAATGAAGAGTGCAGCGTCGAGGACATGGCGGCGGCGACATGGCGACTCTGGCCCACCCGGTCGGCATCCACGGCTCTGTCGCCGATAGTCATCGGCGGGGAGGAGTACATTTTGCAAATGACATCCTCAACTTGTCCTATTGCGAGAGCGGGGTCTTGGTCGGCGAGCTCTTGGGCATGATAGCACCGCGGGAAAAACACGAGACCTCATCGACTACTCATACGGGGAGATCCCAAAGGGTGGCTGGCGGAGAGACACTCTTATCTTTGGGGAGACAATGTCGGATATAGCGACCCTATCGGCGAGATAAAGGGAGATCTATCGGCAGCGAGGAACCTATCATCTGAGGAGGAGGAGTTCAGCCGAATCTGAGCACACTCTACAAACCGGGGAAGGGCCCAAGCTCAAGCCGACCCGATTCGAGCAGGAGCATGAGGGAAGGGTCAGCGGCATCAACTTGGACAAGCAAACCCGGCATGTGGAGGGATCATGAAGACCTTATGGCGGTGGATGCCCCTACGGTGGCGGCTCAAAGGAAGAACCTTGGATGTGAGGCGTAGGGAAGAGCCGCGACGCCAGCTACTATCTTCGGCCCTGACCAAGGGCAAATGATAGTCTTCCACAAGGAGTTCAGCCCAAGGGGGAAGAATCCGTGGCACTTCTCATAGCACTTCGGGGCCGGGCGGCACTTTCGAAGATATCGCCCATGCCGATCACATCATTCTTTTCAGCAGGCGGTCGCTCCATTGCCTCGACTTTGCGAGAGAGGGCACCTTAGGGATGCAACACTTTCGGTGGTAGCGACAGCGACACAGAACTCCGGAGCAGGAGATGGCGAAGCACTTGAAGGAAGATCGGCGAGGAACATCTTGCGCAACCTCGGCAAAGGCCTCCGATTCGGGGATGTCAAGAACTTCTTGAGGGCTTTGGGAGGCCATTGAATAGTTGTAAAATTTTCTTAAGTTTTGTGCTAAATGTTTCTTGTACCCATTGTGCTAAGATATATCTACCTTATCATGTAATCCTTATGTATTAATGACTATTAAGCTTGTTTTGTCAATGTAAGGCTTTGTATGATTTCTTATAACTAAAGATAATTCAATTGCAAGTAAAATTGATCAACATCTAACCCAAATAAAATGTATTGATGATCAATCCTTGCGGCAAAGGAACTCAAGTCACGGGATCTCAAGATCGGCTACCGACCACATAATTGGGTACCAAGGAACTTGTTTGGCGGAGAACGGGGAAGACTTTGAAGAGGATATGTCACGAGGCCCGATCAGCGCAAGGTTGGTGCGGATGAGGAACCGGATGCAACACCTCATCAGCTGGGCGACACCTCTCATGAATGCCGAGGAAGATGGTCCTCCACCTCCACCTTGTTTTAGGGTGGTGGTGAAGTCCCTCGGCGGGGAAGGGGAGGGCAACGAGGGAAGCGTCGGGGATAGGAGAAGGAAGAGGAGAACCGGGAGTCCATCATCATCTAGCTCGGCTCATCGGATAGCTCTTCCGGTGAGGGCGGCTCGGCTCAGAAGCGGTCGGTCGGGCACACCTAAAGCAAGAAAAAAGAGCAAGAAAGGCGGATGACTATCGGAAAAAGGTGGATAGTGCTATGAGCAATGTATGGAAGACAAAGGCTCGGCCGGTTCTGGGGAAAACGGTCGGGCATGGAGGCTGAAGCATGGCTTGATGAAATGGAAGAATTTGGCAACTCATACGGTATGAAAGACAAGGACATAGGGAAAGTTGCTACAGCTAACCTTATTGGGCCCGGCAAGGATATGGTGGAAGGGATATGCTAAATCCAACAAGGCGAAGAGGAACAATGCGGGTTTAAGACCTTGACAAGGCTTTCCATAAGCACTATGTGCCAAGATCTCATACTAGTAGGCAGATTCGGCCGGTTTCTGAGGTTGAATCGGGGTAGCTTATCGATTGGCTAAGTATACCGAAGAATTTATGAGGCTCGGGCTGCATGTTCCTGGAGTCTCGGAGAGGCAAGCCGTGGATACTTACATTGAGGGGTTGAGCGGCAATATCAAGAGGCTTGTTAGAGCAATCAACCAAGAAGTCGGTTTACCTGGGCGAAGATAAAGCTATAAGTTTAGAAGAGGCACCGGCAACTCAATGACGATCAACCGGGGGGTAAGAGTTGAGTATGCTCGGGGACAATATCGGGGTAAGCAATCAGCGACTACACCATCGGGGGAGTCGGCTGACAAGGTAAGGGTCGAGCAAAGCTTTTGGGGACCGTAAGCCCGCGAGAATGCATCGGGGGCAGCTCTTAAGCGTCTCCTAGACAGTCTGCCCGAAGGAAAAAAGCGAGGAATGCATTGAGAAAAAGCTATGTTTGGTGCTTCCGGCCGGGGCCACAGAACACATGATTGTCCATTCGTCATGCGGTCGGCCTTGGCGAGAACTCTTGGATTGGGACTCCCCCCGAAGCCGGGCGAGGGGCGGCGACCAGCGGGGAGGGCCAGGACTTCATAGATGGTGAGTGCCACATATGTGCAAACATTGAGGCAGGGTGATATAGAGAATCGGTCAAGCTGTCATCATGCGCGGATGGGATCATAGATAGTAATCCTTATGTAGTCCTCATAGATCTGGTAGCTCTCATAATTTTGCATCTCCTAGATTGGCTGCTCTAATGAAGAACAAGGTATTGAAGTCTAAGCCAAGGCCCGGTAGCTATGGCAAGCGGCGCCATTGACACACTAAGGGGAGGAGGATCACCTTTGACATAGACCTTAGTGGGGCTAAGTGGCGATGGGGCGAAGTCATGGACATGGGAAGATATGATCGATAGTGGGGATGGAATTTTTTGAAGCCCGACCAAAGCCATGATTGATTTGCGGCCAGGAATGAAGTCACCATGGCGGCACCGGGCGGCGACAAGTTGATAGTGAAAGGTAAGAAGCTAGATTCTCCTATGCGGTGTATTTCTTTGAAGCGGCTAAGGGAAGAGTATAGAAAGGAATAAGGTGGATTACATCTTGAGGATGGAATCAGTTGAGCGAACAGCGGGATGGAAGTGACCCAAAGGGAAATCGGTTACCCAGGCAGATAGCAAAGGCTTATTTGAGTTCAAGGATGTATTTCGGATGAAATCCGGCAGCTACCACCTTATAGGGGTGTGGAATGTGAGATCACATTGGCTCGGGATCACGAAGCCTACGATAAGGCGCCATATAGAATGAGCACCCGAGAATTGATTGAGCTCAAAAGCGGCTTCAGGGAATTGCTTTCGAGCTTGGATTTATAAGAGCAAGTGTGTCTCCTTTGAACACCTATACTCTTTGAAAGAAGAAAGATGGGAGCTTAAGAATGTGCATAGACTATCGCCCGACTCAATAAGCGGGCGATAAAGAATAAGTATGCATTGCCAAAGAGGCGAGATGATCTAATGGACCCGGATTACAAAGGAGCAAAAGGTATTCTCTAAAATTGATTTGAGGTCGGGGATACCATGGATAAGAATAAAAGAAGAGGATATCCATAAGGACGCTTCGAGGCAGCGGTATGGTCACTTTGAGTTTCTGATAATGCCCTTTGGACTATCGAATGCTCCGGCTTAGCGTTTATCGCCTCATGAGCGACATCTTGAGACTTCTTGGATGAGTTTGTTATTGTCTTCTTCGGCGACATCCTAATCTGACAAGTACCTTGAGGAGCATTGTCGGCATCTCGGGGAAAGTGTTGGAGAAGTTGAGGCGTCATCGGTTGTATGGGAAGCTCTCTAAGTGCCACTTTGCCTTGGCCGAGTGGAGTATTTGGGGCATGTAGTAACATCAGGAATCTCCACGAGATCCATCTAAGATTGAGGCAATAGTTGATTGGCCAGCTCAAGGAATGTGGCAGAAGTAAGAAGCTTTTCGGGTTGGCGGGATATTCAGAAAGTTAAGTGAAGGACTTTGCGAAGTGGCGTCCCCTTGTGGGACCTCACTAAGGCCAAGAAGATTAAGGATTGGACTAGCCATTGGTTAGAAAGTCAAGCTTCTTTTGAGAAGCTTAAAGAGGCCCTACTTGACACCGGTGCTTGTTCTCCGGATCGAGTAAAAGATAAGTTGGTAGCAGGATGCAAGCAAGATAGCGAGGCGATCTTGATGCAAAAGGAAGGGGGGTAAGCCCTACATTTCGAAGAAGATGAGCATTGTAGAACAGCTACCCAACCCATGATCGGGGTGCTAGCCATTGTCGGGGCATTGAGGATATGGAGGCATTATCTGGCACGGGGAAGGAAGTTTTAGGTTGGATGCGATCACGAGCCTTGGTATCTCTTCACCCGGCCACTCCTCAACTTAAGACAAAGGAGGTGGATGGAATTCCTTGAGGAGTATGATTTTGATATTATATATAAGCACGGTAGAAAGCAATGTTGTAGCGGATGCCCTCTCGGGGAGACCATTTGAGACAAGGGCGCATTGTAATGCGATTTCCACTCTTCGAAAGTGAGTTTGGCAAGAAGATTGAGGAGTCCTTGCCAGCAGATGTGGACTTCAAGGAGGTATGGGGAAAGCCTTTCAAAGGAAGCGAGAGCAGAGATGAGGCGCGGCCCCTAGGTGGGCTGGTCCGTTCAAGATTTTGGAGAGAGTGGGCTCTCAAGCCTACAAGTTGGATCTTCGGCCCATCTCAAGGTTCACAAAAGGTCTTCCACGTAAGTTTATTAAAAGGCACAATCCTAACCACGAGGAAGTTTTGGATACTCCAACCTTGTTGGAAATGGCCGGAGGAGCAAGTAGAAATAGTGCACTGAATTGCTTCTTGATAAGTCATTCAAAGAAGACTAGGAGGTCTCGGTTCCTCCCGGTATTTGGTTAAGTGGAAGCACTTACCCGTGGAAGATGCGACATGGGTATTGAAGCAAGACTTGGAGAAGCAATACCCGAGTTTATGAAGGAGTTTGAGAGGCGGTAGCGTCTCGGACTTGGGTGACCCGACTTACCCGGTGGTTAGCTAGTATGTTGTTAGTTAGCCTTAAGCTTTGGGCATGCATTCTAGTTACTAGGGTGCATGTGCGAACCTGGGATCGTGTGGTGATGATGGGATACACCTTTAGGGCATTCTCTAGGCCACCGCGCACCAAGAATGCGCATGACCATTAGGGTCATGTAGTGAGAATGAGGCATGGTGGGCGATGATGAGACATCGATCGGATGATCTCTATGCCACGATGCGGGAATGCACACCTGGCGTAGGAGGGTCATGGTGAAGGTTAAAAGTGATCATCTTGCCGATGATGGGATCGTGAGGCGTTCCCCTAGCTTCAAACCAGTGGGGCATGATGCACTAGGGGTACTTCACTTAGGGTAGCAGAAAGTACAAAGGTAGCACTTCGATCATGGCGATGATGGGAGCATCTTAAATGATCCTTAAGCTCAAATCCGAAAGGGCCATGATCTTGGGCAAGGTACTAGGACAACCTTGAGTCGATGGATTCGGCTCAAGGAGGTAAGAGGGTGGTCCCCTAAAACCACAAATTATTAACTAAACTAGCGTAATGTGCTCCTTTTTGCGAGGCAAGTAGAAGGTGGACTTCAGGGAGGCGCATTACGAGAGAAGATAGGGGAGCCATAATTTAGATTATGAACCCTAATAACTCTTACAATAATGTTTTGAATTATCGTAAGAAATAGCAGTGTTAAGGCTATATAATTTTGTATAAGTACAAATATAGCCTAAAGTTTTTGACTTGAACTAATAAAACTTGATTGCTAAACTAAACTAAAGGTTATTACATGTTGTTGCTTGTCTGGGGCATAAGGTAGGTTCGTCACCTTAAGCGCCAATCTTTGAGGGCGACATTGTCTGGGGAAGAATGTGACGGTCGGGGAATATATCGCCATAAATGCATTATATTCTGGATCCGAATCACCATACAAATCTATCTTCATAGCCTTGTATACCATAGGTGTGGCACTAGGGATGGCTAAGTTATTCTCATAACTTAGCCAACCATAGGTTAAGCCATTATCCCCGTGGCCTTAACCTATTGGGGCAGCCACCACGGGGGACTCACCCGATTGGTGCCGCGTGGCATCCTAGGTGGACCCTAACTTATATAGGCATAAGCCCTAACCCTAGACCTCTTTCCGCCCTAGCTTTTGGAGACTCACCTACCGTTGAAACCCGTTTTGAACATGGTTCTTGTGGCATAGCCTGGTGCAGCAGGCCCGAGGTGGGCTTCGTTCTTGGGTAGGGGCGGCATCTCGTGAGTCGGAGACCATGGAGGCACATAGATGCGGGAGGAGAGCTTCGGGAGGCGGTATGTAGGATAGTGGTTGTGATAGCTCATCGGAAATTAGCATTCCAGATATGCTAGTATTTTCATTATCTAGAGTAGAGCCATCCTAGAACCCATATTCAACATCTTGAACCTAATCAAGGGAACCCTAACTATTAGTTAGATTTGTATGATTAGGTTAAGATGTTCTTCTTATGATTATTCTCATGATGTGATGAGTATGGATGTTGGTTGATCTTGTTTGCTCCTCTTGTATTGGGAAGGGGGTAGAGACCTAGAGCCATATGTAGTATGCTCCTAGAGTAGATCCCTTAGTTCCTATTAGTTCGGCTGTGCATAGGAGCCCACCCGGGGCTATTGAGGCTATGATATGACTCAGCACCATATACTTGGGGCTAGAGGGAAAGTGGAGGGAGGGTCCCTGCCCAGAAGGGGAGCTTGAGGGGGATCCCATAGTGGGCTAGGCTTATGGTGGGTCACTTACGTGTGGGTAGAGCATGGGTGGAAACACACCTCACAGGGGCAATGGTGTTGCCACTCTCGAGAGGCTGCAAGTGTTGGCTTGGCTCTCGTTTTGGGGGTTGGTCAGTGCGAATGGAGTGTGCGCCCACGATTCTCTAGCCACCCGGCACCTCTAGATCACAGGAAGGGAGATGCAACCCTTCTGCCTCATCGGACGGGAGATGCAACCGGAGTAGTCCAGATGGGTGATGCCATGGATAGGTTCGTGTCCGGAAGGCTAGAGTCTGTCGAGCCTGATCTAGCCCATTTGCAAAGTATCGGATGGAGTGGTCAGCCAGCCATTGTTCTATGCCAGCCCACCGCCATTGCCATGACTCGGTGCCTCTATCTTGAGGCCTGGCCGGTCGGTCATCCTCCTTATGAGTGCGAGGCGGGATAGGAGCTCTCATGTTTTATGGTTCGTGATTATCATCTTTGCCTTGGATTTATGGTGATGCACTACCCTTCCAGGTAGTATTTGTATATGTTGATGCTGGTTACGTGTTATAATCATTTGTTATAGGAGCCCAGGGGAAAGAGGCGCCAAAGACACGCCGTGTTCCCTTCGCACTAAAGAGTCACCTCGAGTGCGGGGTAGGCGAAGGGCCATGCGGTTCTTGAGCGGGATGGGGGATTTCTGCCAGTGCCTGACGGCGTCACGTTTAGCGAGGCGTCCGAGTACCCCCGCGAGCCGGATCTTGTTGCGGTTTCTCAAGGACTTCCTCCTTTTCTTCACTCGAGTGTCGTTTTGGTGGGGAGTGTTAGTCACGTGCCTCTGGTTGAGGACTATTCATCACATCGGCGGACCAGGTCAAGCTTAAGGATCCGCAGGCGACCCGCGGGTCAGCCATCAAAAGCTTGAGAAGAAGACCGGCTGAACCCTTGATCAAAGCTGCGCCCGGAAGTCAACAAGGCGCCCTTCGGACAAGTGGCGGCCCATACCGCCCGCGTCGGCGTCAGTGATTCGAGCACTTCAGAGGCACCGCCAACATTCACAAATCAGGCCTCCTTCGAGTCGGCACCGAGATCGTCCGGTCGAGTGTCTATATTGGGCCAAAGGCCATTGTACTATATATATGAGTAGAGCTAGCACATGAGTTTTTAGATGAGTTTTGAGTCTTGTCTCTCTTGGTCTTCTCTCGATTCGCGAGAGCTCATGTATGTTCATCATTGATATCAAGGAAGCTTATCATTTTCCTCTCCTTTGTTCTCTCTTGTTACGTTTTCTTCTTCTTGTTCTTTTCTTGCAAATCCCGTGACATAGTCCCAGTTCTCTGTTAGATCAAGGGTCCTCACAGAGGGCTGTCTTGAGGAGTTCGAACCCGAGACCCCAAACAAATTGCTCCTTGATAAGTCTTCAAAGAGGACTAGGTGGTCTCAATTCCTCGGGGATTTGGTCAAGTGGAAGCACTTGCGGAGTGGAAAGGCAGCGACATGGGTATTGAAGCGGATTTGGAGAAGCAATACCCCGAGTTTAGGAGGAGTTTGATGGGCAAATGCGTCTCCGATTTGATCGGCCGCCGACTTGCCGAGGAGGTTAGCTTAGTATGTTTCTTAGTTAGCCTTAAGTTCTGGCTCATGTATTCTAGTTAGTAGAGTGCATGTGCGAGAATCTTAAACGTGTGGGCGATGATGGGATCGCCTTTAAAAGGCATTCTCTAGGCCGCACGCATGACCATTAGGGTCATGTGGTGAGGAATGATGCATGGTGGGTGATGATGGGACATCGATTAGATGCTCTCTATCTTGCCGCGATGCAGAATGCACTTTACTGGCGTAGGAGGTCATGGTGAAGGTCAAAGTGATCATCTTGTGATGATGGGATCGTGAGGCGTTCCTAGCTTAAAACCCTTGGGGCATGATGCACTAGGGGTACACAACCTTGGGTAGCCGAGTACAAAGGTAGCACTTGATCATGGGCAATGATAGGAGCATCTTAAACAATCCTTAAGCTCAAATCGAAAGGGCCATGATCGAGTGCAAAGGTAGTAGGGTAACCTTGAGCTGGTAGTTTGGCTCCAAGGAGGTAGGTAATGGGGGTGGTCCCCTAAAACCACAAACTTATTAACTTATATAATGCAATGTGCTACTTGTGGGAGGCCGGTGAAGGGAAGCATGAAGGAGGGAGCGCGTTACGAGGAAGATAGGAGTCATAGATTTTTAGACTAACTATGAACTCCTAAATTTGTTGTAATAATATTATATGTGTATACTTTGATAATAATAGTTGTTATAGCTATATTATTTTGTATAACTTATAAATATAGCTTTATAATTACATAATAAGTAATTAGCAGAAAAGTTGATCTTTTCAATAGAGTTAAGTTCATATATTCTTGTTGTGTGCTTTTGCAGGAGTAGAGTAGGTTAGTCACACCTTAAGCGTAATCTTGAGGGCTGACATTATCTAAGGGGGGAAGAATGACATTCTAGGAAATATACATACATAATACGTATATTTCGAGGTTAAAATCACTATACAAGTCTATCTTCATAGCCTTGTATACCATAGATTGTGGCACTAGGGGGGGCATGACTAAGTTATTCATATAACTTAGCCAACCTTAGGTTAAGACCATTTTCCCGTTATTGGGCACCCGCCACACCGGACTTACCCTATTGAGCCACGTGGCATAACATGTGAACCCTAACCTATAAAGGCCTAAACCCTAACCTAGGCCTCTTTTTTCTCGCTCGGCGAAACGGGAACCTTCTTGGCTTTCGAAACTCCGTTTAGAGAACCGCTTCTTGTGGCACAACATAGCATGGCAGCCCCCGTGGCGTGGCGCATCAGCCAGAGTGGGAGCTACCTCGAACACCGAAGACCATGAGGCGCCAAGATTGGGAGGGAGTGCTTACGGAGCAGGTATATAGAGTAGTGCTCATAGTAGTTCATCGGAATTAAGCATTCCCGGATGAGTTAGCATCTTGTAAAGGTAGAACCATCCTAGAACCCTCATTCGGCATCTTGTGAACCTAATCAAGGAACCCTAAGCGCTAAGTTAGATTTGGCATGATTATGATAAGATGTTCTTATGATTATTCTCATGATATGGTGATTATGTGATGATGGTTGATCATGAACCTTCGCTATGATCCCCGAGCCCTCGGACAAGGGAGACACTCGACAACATCAACGTAAGTTGAAAGCAGAGGGCAAACTTATGGAGGAAACTTCAGCAAACTGGGCCAAGAGGGTGTACGTGGTGCCCTGACACCTAAAAATAAAGGAGAGCCTATAGGAAGGGATGATCGGGCGACATCAAAGATAGACATAAGAATTGCCAAGAGGGCTATGCAACAGCCAGCATCAGCGGCACTTACAAAATTGATCACACATTAGGGGACCTAACATTTCCTAGTCAAGGATACTCCAAGTGCCATATTGTCTCGAGGAAATCCACCCCACATCGAGACTAATGTCACATGCTAAAACTTCACGCCACCAAAAGTAGATGACTTCATCAACTATGATATCAAGAGTTCTTCGGGATGAGACCTGTTTAGCATACCTCCTAGGAAGGGCAACTATAGCGTATATAGAGGCCATAGTAGTATCGATTCTATCAAGCAAAGATGCCGGGCTAAGGAGGTATTACAAGCCAAGGGTGGGCTTCCGTAAATAGGAATATGCCAAACGCGAACAAACTTCTTCATCACCCCCGATAGTTCAGAGCAGCTACATCAACCTCGACAAAGACCATCTCAAGATCACGACAATCTTCTACCTTAGAGATTGGAGGTCAAACACCATCAAGAAGAGGCATCATGGGGACCAACAACATTATTACACTGATCGGGCCAAGATTAGTCCCCTCGCAGATGGATGCACATAAACTCCTCTCACAAGAGAAGGCATGCTAGGAAGTGGTAAAGCACTCAACATTGTCATCACTTTATAACAACAAAGATGCAATCAGCAGGATTTTAAGAATAGAATCGACAAGGTCAACACAACAATATCAATTCAGAGTTAGAAGAATCATCCTCTAATCTCGCAACCTCCAAGCGCGTATGTGAGCCGACATGAAAGATTCTAGAATGTGAAGAACATTACCTTCAAGTTCTAGGATTTTACACCGAGCCTTATGTCGCCACTACATCAGCAAGTCCACTAAGAGGAATAATTTTTTTAATGAAGGTAGTCATGATCAACATTAAGGACTATCGAGTCTAATATGTTCGGACAAAAGAAGTAGGCAATTTAATGATTATACAAAGAACTCCAAGGATACCGTAGATTCTTTTCAATAAATTATGGATCATCGCCTTGCCACCCAACGACTAATGACTACACCAGCTTTAAGCAAGCTAGAGGACCTATCGATAGTTGAGTTTCTTAGAATTATAGGTGATAACATCCATGATGGGATTGGGACTAAATTTCTAGTATTTTTTTTTTTTTTTGTTATTTCTTTTTAGAAGGGATGTACCCAAGAATTGAGCAAAGCTTCAAGGATTGGGAAGAAATGTACTGAGTAATAACAATTGTATACATTGCCGCCAGATATCCAACGTATTGGAACCTCTTCGTGAGCTTGATCACTTTCGCTAAGAAGGATTCAATAATAGGATAACCGGCCGACCATGTATATGACGAAAGTACTTCCATAAAGATAAGGAATAATCCCAACTAAATGAAGGGAAGCAATCTAATAAGTCCGCCAACTTCTTAGATGGCATCAACTCAAAGGTGGGACTATTTCAAGAGGGCAATAAGTAGGAAAGGGGAGATCCTAGAGTATAGATTAGATCTAAAACAAGAATAATTATCTAATCATATAGTTTTATATGTGTGCCCAAAAGTAATGTCATGCTTACTAAACTTGTGGCCATAGGATTTATGTAAGTTCTTTAACTTGTAATTTTGCACCTTCTAGATGCATGGACATCTTTAAGAGCAAGACTCTTAAGTCTAAATCTAGGCCAGTAGTTAAGGCAAGGTTGAGTAATTAGCAGCACCAACGGAACAAGAGTCAAGTTCGACATCAACCTTAAGCGAAGCAAAGTAGAGCATCGGCACCAACTTATGTACATTGGCAACTATGACCTCATAATAAGCATGCAATATTAAAAGCCGGCTAAGGCAATAATTGATTATCATGGGCAAAGAGATACTTATCCCAGCACCAAAGGGCAAGTACCTTATAATTTAAGTTAAGGAAGTAATTCCAATCGCACGATGTCAAGAAAGCAATTACTTAAGTACATCATGAGGAATGAGGTCGTACATAAGCTACAAGTTGTCAACCCCGACCTAATAATAGTAAGAAGGAAGATGCTACTGAACACCGCCGGCCAATTTCTAAGTTAATCAAGAAGTCCCATGATATACCTCCAGATGAAATTTGAGAGCTTTTGCTCTATAGAAGCATAGAGTCTGAAATCACTCTTGGTGACCGGATGCAAAGAGCCCATCAGCAAGGCTCTTTATAGAATCAGCACTTGGAAGCTAGAAGAGCTCAAGAAGCAGTTGTAGGAGTTGATCGACTTGGGATCCTTCGCCAGGATGGAAGTCTAAAGATGTATATCAACCATGGGAAGCTCAACAAGCAAATGACATAATGGATCAGCCCTAAGAAGCAAGATTCTTTCTACAAAATTGACTTAAACTTCAATAATCAGCAAATAAGGATGAAGGGGAAAGATAATTATAAGACTCCTTCAGAACACGGTATGGGTACCATTATGGAATGCTCCACCAACTTGTATGCATTTGAGGAACGACATCTTCGAAGATTCCTTGGATGATTTCTTCACCAATTCTCTTCGACGACATCGTGATCTACAACAAATCAATGGAAGAGCATGCAGCCATGGAGATGTTAAGACGCCGCCACTCATTGGCAAGCTTTTTGAAGCAGCAATTTGCAATGCCATCTCCACTTCGGCAAGCGAATTCGGCAAGAAGATAGAAGAAGCCATCTCCCCCACCATGGAGTTCAAGCACATATGGGCTAGTCTTTACAAGAGTGCAAGGACGGATTAAGAAAGAGAAACCTTCAAATATCTTAAAAGGAAGGTAATCTTTAATAGCAAAGAACAACTATGCACTCCAAAGTATAAGGGAGTAAGAAAAATCTTCCGTGACACGATAATAGCCCTATTCGGCCATGCAAAACTTATAAAGGCCTACTTCAAGATTAGAAGTAGCTACTGGCGGGCATGAAGAAGCGTGATAATCGACATATCCAAGAATGTCGCGGGAGCCGCCAGACACAAAAGGCGTAGCAACTCGAATTCCGTGAGTTTTGGAACCTTGGGCAGTGCGACGCCAAGTGGGAAGTCTTCAGCATGGTTTGAAGCTTTGAAGGACAACAAGAAGCTTTGAAGCCTTGATGGTTGTGGTACATAACTTAGCAAAAGGGCACATACTTGCCATACCACACCATAGACACCGCCTTGGATCTAGTCGTGTGCTCTACATAAGAGTTCTTTTAGGCTGCATGGAATGCGCAGGTCGATCATCACCAAAAGAGATCCCAAGTTCTTAAACGCTTAGCAAGACTTCTTCAACACGATGGCGCACCAACTTGTTGATGAGTTTTGCTTATCATTTGCAGTCAAAACGGCAAAGGGACCGCACCAACATAATTTTGGAGAGCAGGTTGAGAAACTATGATTGGAACAAGGAATCCAAATGGGCCGAGTACATCCATCTGGTCAATTACGTACAATAATATGAAGCAAGAGTCATCGAAGATGTCTCCCCCATGATCAGTTACAGTTATCAATGCTTGACCCTAGTTATGTGGGGCATAATCTAGTGCCCTAGGTGGAAGTTTCTCAACAACTACGCGATATATGCAAAAGAGTTTTTGGTAGAAGTGTGAGAATATCTTCAACAAAGATGGGCACGCCCTCAAGAGTCTAGCAGATAGACATAAAAACTCCTCGAGAGTTGTTTTGTTGTGAGAGATAAAGTTTGGCTCAAGTAAAGGTTAAGCAAGGAAGCTTCAGATCGCATCAGAAGAAGCTTTCGCCTCTTGGGGGTAGGCCCCGCTCAAGATCTTTGGACAAGAGTGGGATCTCGTGCCCACTGTGTTGATCTCTACCACCTTAAGGTCTTCCATGTGAGTTTATTCAAAGGCACCCATCCTAACCTGATGAGGTTTTGGATACCCAACTTTGCTGGAAATGACCGGAGGATCAAGCTGAAATTGTGCCTGAATTGTGTTAGTCCCTTTGCGCCTCCCCGGTTCGTGACTATTCATGCATACGACGGACTGTGTCGCTTTTTATGATCCACTGCATTGCCTTACCACCGGTCAGCCATCAAAAGCTCAGAAGACCAAGCAGCGTACCATGCAACCAAAGCCCCGAGTCCGGCTGAACAAGAGGCGCAGGCTGCACAGTGACGTGCCCTCCGCCGCCTGCACAAGTGATTCGAGGCACTTCAAGAGGCACCGCCAACATTCCTCAGAATCGCCTCCTTCCGTGAGTCGGGCACCGAGATCATCAGTAGTGTCTATATTGGGCCAAAGGCCATTGTACTATATATGAGTAGAGCTAGCACATGAGTTTTAGGATGAGTTTTGAGTCTTGTCTCTTCGGGACTTTCGATTATAGAGCTCATGTGTTCATCATTGATATCAAGGAAGCTTATCATTTTCCTCTCTCAATCGTTTCTCTTGTTCTGCATTTTCTTCTTCTTGTTCTTTTCTTGCAAATCCCGCTGGCGTGACATAGTCCCCGGATTCTCTGTTAGATCAAGGGTCCCCTACGGAGGGTCACGTCTTGCAGAGGTTCGAACCTGGACCCAAACCATGCTTGTTGCAGCCGGGTTTTCCTTTTGCTTTACAGCCGCATATGTCTCGCCGGGAACTTCCGCCGAAGAACTTCTTTTCCCAGACAGCTGCCTCGCTTGGGAAGCGCCATCATGAAGGGAAATTTGTTCTTGACATGTATGGATCCTTATGGCGTGAGGGAGGCCACATTCGCCTAGGCCGACCGGGCGCCACCCACCTCTCGTGTCATGTCCTCGCCCAAATTCTCCACCTCAAAGCGTGCAAACATTGTTTCACAAAGCCTCGATCTCCTCATCACTATCAGAGCCCTATCCGGCTCCACCCGCTCAACCTTTACTTTCATAACCCGTAATGCCTTCTCATCCATCACTCCTTTCTTCGCCATACGCCGGCTTTCACAACCATCATCTCCCTACGGGGACAGGGGATATCCACATGTCTCTTTTGCTCCCTCCCCAGGAATTTCCCTTCCCTACCTTTCCCACCGCTCTTCCCGTTTACACTCTTACGCACCTCAAAACCAATGATGAGGCACCTCCGATTACCTCCACCTCAGCCACCCTTTGCTGTGGTCTTTCCCGCACCATACCACCTCCAACTCCACCTCAATATCCTCACTATCATGTTTCTCCCGTCCAGCCCAAAGACTTTTACCTCTTACCTTCGAGACCATAGTCGACTTATCCCACCTTTTGGCAACACGAAAAGGCAAACCTTTAGACCAAAGTGCTCAGGCCCACATGGAAGAATTTGAGGCTCGTCTGTCCTGAATGGTCATTTGCAACCTCAACCGAAATTCCACATCTTTTCCACCACATTAGGTGGCTCCCCTCATCAATGGCTCATGTCCAACAAAAGCCACTGAAACAAGATTGGTCCGAAATGAAACTTTTTCTTTTCACTATGGGACCAGGATGATGATCAACTTCATCTCAAGCAACTCAATGACCTTCAACAAGAGCCCACTGAAAGTCTCCGCCGATTTTGCGCAATGTCTTCACATTCTCGCTAAGCAAACTCATGGAGTGCACTGCGGCGGTCGAGGGGGAATATAACGCCGCAACACGATATTCCGGATCGATCCACACCATACAAGTCTATCTTCATAGCCTTGTATACCACAGATTGTGGCACTAGGGGGCATGGCTAAAGTTATTCTCATAACTTAGCCAACCATGGTTAAGCCATTATCCACGTGGCCTTAACCTATGGGGGCGCGCCACCCACGGGACTCACCATTGGTGCTAATTGGCATCCTAGGTGGACCCTAACTTATATAGGCATAAACCCTAACCCTAGACCTCTTTCCGGCCCTAGCACCTAGAGACTCACCTAATTGCTCGAACCCCGCTTTGAGAACATCGCTTTTGAACGTGGCACACCGGTGCAAAGAAACCCGTCTGGGGCAGACCTCGCTCTTGGAGTAGGAGCCGCATCTCGTGAGAGCTCCGGAATCCATGGAGGCACACGGATCTGGAGGGAGAGCTTCAGAGAGGTATGTAGGATAGGGTTGTAGGTGATGGCTCATCCGAAATTAGCATTCCAGATATGCTAGTATTTTCATATCTAAAGTAGAGCCATCCTAGAACCCATATTCAACATCTTGAACCCTAATCAAGGAACCCTAACTATTAGTTAGATTTGTATGATTAGGTTAAGATGTTCTTCTTATGATTATTCTCATGATGTGATGAGTATGGATGTTGGTTGATCTTGTTTTGCTCCTCTTGTATTGGGAAGGGGGTAGAGACCTAGAGCCATATGTAGTATGCTCCTAGAGTAGATCCCTTAGTTCCTATTAGTTGCGGCCTGTGCATTAGGAGCCCACCGGGCTATTGAGGCTATGATATGACTCGGCACCATATAACGGGCTAGAGGGAAAGTGGAGGGAGGGTCCCTGCCAGTGGGGGCTTCGAGGGGGATCCCATAGTGGCTAGGCTTATGGTCGGGTCACTTAGGTGTGGGTGAGCATGGGTCCGACACCTCACGGGGCAATGGTGTTGCCACGCCTCTCTCGGAAGCTGCAAGTGTTGGCTTGGCTCTCGTTTTGGGGGTTCAGGGGTGCAGTCGTGTGTCGCCCGCGATTCTCTAGGGGCCGCCCACGGCACCCTCTAGATCTGGGAAGGGGGGAGATGCAACCCTTCTGCCTCGCGGACCGGGGAGATGCAGCACGGGTAGTCGGATGGGTGATGCCCATGGGATTGTAGTGTCAGGAAGGCTAGAGTCTGTCGAGCCTGTCTAGCCCATTTGCAAATGCGCAATGGGGGAGGGGGATGGGTCAGCCCTAGCCATTGTTCTATGCCAGCCCTCGCCATTGCCATGACTCTTTGTGCTCTATCTTTTGAGGCCTACCGGTCAGTCATCCTCCTTACAGTCTGAGCCGGGGTAGGAGCTCTCATGTTTTATGGTTCGTGATTATCATCTTTGCCTTGGTTTATGGTGATGCACTACCCGCCGAGGTAGTATTTGTATATGTTGATGCTAGTTCGGCGTGTTATCGCTTCGCTGTTATAGGAGCCCATAGGGGAAGAGGCGCGCCAAGACACCCGTGTTCCTTCCGCACTAAGAGTCACCTCGGAGTGCAGGGGTAGACGAAGGGCCCATGCGGTTGCTGAGCGGATGGGGATTTCTACCCGAAAGTAATGCGGGCGTCACGTTTAGCGGGGGCGTCACAATGGTATCGAGGCGATGTTCTTGGTTGACCAAGAACCAGCACTGACCATAACCATGAAGTAGTCTAACAGGCCTATAGGGGTGTGAAATAAACATTTCCACCATCGAACCGCATAAAAAATGGGGGAAAATTTTTTCTCCTAGGCCACTAGTGGGTCGGGGACTTAGGTTAAGTGTTAGGACGAAAGTTGAGTGAGTCAAATTCATCTTCTAGTAAATTTGGAGTGAAAATTATGCATCTGCATCAAATTTCACCTGAAATGGGTCGAGAAGAATCATGCCAATCGGAGACCCAGGTGAAAAATGGCGCAAATTCATAGGTTGCACTTCGAACCATTAGAAAAATTCGAAAATCTAAGTATAATATCAATTAATATAGATTTAACATATACATTAATAGTTAAATAATTACTAAATATAGTGTAATTAATAAGGGGGGCTAATAAATAGGGGTAATTATGGTAGGAGAATATTCCCAGGGACCCTCCTTTTTTAAATATCTGACACCTCATTCTCTCTCTCCAACCCTTCACCTTCACCTCTCTCTTGCTCAGCCTTACGTCACCCATTTCCTGAACCACAAGATATGGCACGCACCAAACAAACCTACAGGAAGCCTGGACCAAGACCTACCCTCTCCATGGCCTTGCCAGGCGACATGTGAAGAAGATCCGGAGCACCTCCGACCCAAGAAAGGGGAAGAGGAGCTTCCCCCAGCAGCGGCGGGCGGCGATATCATGATGCCATGAGAGCCCCGACAGCTGGTCATCGGGAGGCACACTGAGAACGATGAGTCTAGCCATTCGGCCCTCGGACACCGAGGTGGAGGAACAGGTTGAAGAGCGGTGGAAGAGCAGCACCACCACCGGACCGGCGAAGGCGGGGCCTTCAAGCGCCTAAAAAAGAAGGGGAAGGAAAAGTCGGCGGAGTGGCGGAGGGAGAGGGCCCGCGGGAAGAAAAGCGGAGGCGGGATGGGCTGGTGGGGAGCAGCGGAGAGGCCGGACCAGAGGAGGAGCAGCGGCCCTCAGCCCGGACCGTCGTTATAGAAGAGCCGTAGGAGGAGGAGCACCAAATGGGAGGGCGGCGGAGGCGAGGAGGAAGAAGAGCAGAGGGGGACCCCGGGCTGCGGCCACCCCTACCCTAAGTGGCGGAACCACCTAAGGTGGTGAAGAAGCAAAAGGTAGGGGGGCGGGCATTTAAAGGCGCTCCAGAGGACCCTTGAAGTTTAGTTGGAAGATGGTGGCATACAAGGGTACCTTCGTTGGGCCGGGGTACAATGAAGTTAACCAATTACCGCCGCCGGGAGAGTGCGGCCAGCGTCGTGGGGCGGCGAGGCGAAGAACCAAGCCACCAGAAGGGACCGGGAAAAACCCAGAGGGTTCACCACGGGCGGAAATACACACTCTTGCCCGGGTGTTTTAGGGAGATTCGGCACTTCGGATGTGCCGAATCTCTCGATAAAGCGCCCTTCGGCGTCTCCTTAGAGGTTTTCTGGCGATTCAGGACCGATTACGGGGTTACCCCTCTAATGGCCGGGGCTGCAAGAGGCTTCGAGCGGTGGTCAGCTCTTGAGGAAGGGAACCTCACAAGCTATCCATGCTAAAGAGTTACCCTTATGCCCAAGGATATTCACTTATACGAGAAGGATTATGAGAGGCCTTAGGCCTCAAATTTTGTAAATTTTTGTAGGAAAGCTAAATTTTCATGTAACTATGTTTTCTTATTAATATAAAAGTTATTTTCCCTCTATAATTAGAAAAATGTTGTATGCTTGAAATATAGGAAATAGAACCCAATTGTGGTAGAATTCTTCATAGCATGTCTAGAAACACCCTAGAAATCATGACTACAACAAAATTTTGGCAAAAAAAAAATCATCTAAAATCTGAAAATGGGGCCGGGTGAGGCCGGCGCCTAGGGCCTCTGCGTTTTCCAGCTGGCGTGGCGTTTCAGCCGGATTCACCAGTGGGCCCAAAAATCAAGCTTCTAGATGTGGTTTTGCTCAAAATAAGTTGCTAGTTAGGTTAGAATTGGCCCAATTAGCCATATTAGCATCTTCAAATTCCCTAAATTGACCAAAAATTGGCCCCAAAGCAGGCCAACCCGGGTGAGACAGCGCCAAAGCAGCGTTTGCGTCATGGCGGAGGCCATCAGCCGGATTCACCGGGTCAGGCCATCTTTGAGCCAAATTAGCCAAATTTGATCCAACCAAGCGCCATGTAGTGTTTCTTGCCTTGTTTTGCTTTTAAGTTTGCACTTCATGGTAGTTCATTTTGGACACCGAGCCATAGAACCAAAGGTCGTCTTAGGTAGGTACCTTTTTTGCACACGAACCCAGAGGTCACCCATAGTCTATAAAAATAGGCCCCATTTGCCATTTTTCTTCCCTCTGAGCTGCTCCCAACCCCTTAGGCGATTTTCGATCCTCCCGATCTTTGCAAGCCATTTTCTACACCCTTTCTGCTCAATGGCCAAGCAACTTTGAGAGATGGTACAATCTTTGCCGACCATATCCATCGACTTCGATAGATCAAGCCTTCTCGTGTTTGATCACTTGTTTGATCTTCACATAACTTTGACTAGAACACCCTACTACCGGACATTATGTGCCAATATGACCAGCGAGGTCTGCCTTGGGAAGTTAGGCTGCCTCCTAGGGGAGGGGTGGGTTTTCCTTGAGACACTTACCCAAGCCTTGGAGTGAGAGTTGGTTGGGGATCAAAGGCAAAGAAGCGACTATGGGATAGGACTAGGACCATGCCGATTACATGACTGCGAGACATAATAGGCATAGGTACCTTTTCGACTCGAGAGACCCTTGCCCTCTTCATGCACTATAAGTCAATCAACAAAGTAGGGGAACCCTCTGTTCAGCCCCTTAGACTTAAGCCACTTGATGCGGTAGAGCCCGAAGGATCAAATCACGAATATAGAATCCTCGCCCTCACGAATACTATGGCCTGACGGGGGCACCATCTCTTGAGATCCATGAGACTCTACGGCGGCTAGGGGAGGAGGAGAACCCGAGAATGGGAGGCGAGGGAGGCAACAAGAATGAAAGAGTGCAGCGTCGAGGCACGGCGGCGACATGAGAAACGACTACCGACCCACCATTCGGCATCCGCTCTCACGTCGCAGATAGTCATCGGCGGGGAGAGTACATTTTGCAAATGACATCCTCAACTTGTCCCTATTGCCGGGGAGCAGGGGTCTTGGTCGGCGAGCTCTTGGGCATGATAGCACGGGGAAAACACAGACCTCATCGACTACTCATACGGGGAGATCCCAAGGGAGCTGGCGGAGGAACACTCTTATCTTTGGGGAGACAATGTCCGGACCATAGCGACCTATCGGCCGAGATAAAGGGAGATCTATCCTTGGCCGAGAACCTATCATCTCGGAGGAGGATTTCGGCCGGGTCTGAGCACACTCTACAAAGCCGGGGAAGGGCCCAAGCTCAAGCCCGACCCGATTCGAGCCGGAGCATGAGGGGAAGGGTCGGCGGCATCAACTTGGACAAGCCCCGGCATGTGGAGGATCATGAAGACCTTATGGCGGTGGATGCCTACGGCCCGGCGGCTCAAAGGAAGAACCTTTGGATCGGCGTAGGGAAGAGCCTTGACGCCCGGCTACTATCTTCAGCCCTCGGCCAGGGCAAATGATAGTCTTCCACAAGGTTCGGCCCAGGGGGAAGAATCCGTGGCACTTCTCTCATAGCACTTCGGGGCTTGGGCAGCACTTTCGAAGATATCGCCCATGCGATCACATCATTCTTTTCAACAGGGCAGTCGCTCCATTGCCTCGACTTTGCGCGAGGGCACCTTAGGGATGCAACACTTTCGGTGGTGGCGACAACGACACCCGAGAACTCCGGGCAGGAGATGGCAGAGCACTTGAAGGAAGATCGGCGAGGAACATCTTGGCGCCCAACCTCGGCAAAGGCCTCCGATTCGGGGATGTCAAGAACTCCTTCAGGCTTTTCGGGGAGGCCATTGAATAGTTGTAAAATTTTCTTAAGTTTTGTGCTAAATGTTTCTTGTACCCATTGTGCTAAGATATATCTACCTTATCATGTAATCCTTATGTATTAATGACTATTATGCTTTTTTGTCAATGTAAGGCTTTGTATGATTTCTTATAACTAAGGATAATTCAATTGCAAGTAAAATTGATCAACATCTAACCCAAATAAAATGTATTGATGATCAATCCTTGCAGCAAAAAGGAACTCAAGTCTGGGGGATCTCAAGATCAGCACCGACCATAGTGGGTACCAAGGAACTTGTTTTTGGAGAGAAACGGGGAAGACTTTGAGCGGGATATGTCACGGGAGGCCGGTCAGCGGGGTTGGTGCGGATGAGGAACCGAGATGCAACACCTCATCAGGCGACACCTCTCATGAATGCAGGGAAGATGGTCCTCCACCTCCACCTTGTTTTCGGGGTGGTGGAAGTCCCCTCGTGAGGAAGGGGAGGGCAAACAGGGAACGTGGGGGGATGGGAGAAGGAAGAGGAGAACCGGGGAGTCCATCATCATCTAGCTCCGGCTCATGGAGATAGCTCTTCCGGTGAGGGCGGCTCAGCTCCGGCAGTCGGTCGGGCACACACCTAAAGCAAGGAAAAGGGCAAGAAAAGGCGGATGACTATCGAGAAAAAGGTGGATAGTGCTATGAGCAATGTATGGAAGACAAAGGCTTCGGCCAGTTCGGGGAAGGCAGATCAGGCATGGAGGCTGAAGCATGGCTTGATGAAATGGAAGAATTTGGCAACTCATGCCAGAGGAAAGACAAGGACATAGGGAAAGTTGCTTCTGGTAACCTTTATTGGACCGACAAGGATCTGGTGGAAGGGATATGCTAAGTCCAACAAGGTCGAAGAGGAACAGTGCGGGTTTAAGACCTTGCAAGGCTTTCATAAGCACTATGTGCAAGATCTCATACTAGTAGACAGTTCAGCGGTTTGGCGAGGTTGAATCAGGGGGTAGCTTATCGGTGGCTAAGTATACCGAAGAATTTATGAGGCTCGGGCGCATGTTCCGGAGTCTCGAGAGGAGGCAAGCGTGGATACTATTGAGTGGGGTTTAACGGCAATATCAAGAGGCTTGTTAGAGCAATCAACCCGAAGTCGATTTACCAGGCGAAGATAAAAGCTATAAAGTTTAGAAGAGGCACCGGCAACTCAAACAGAATCAATCAACCCGAGGGGTAAGAGTTCGAGGCGTGATCGGGGACAATATCGGGGTAAGCAATCGGCCGGCTACACCATCGAGTCGGCAGGCAAGGTAAGGGTCGAGCAAAGCTTTTGGGGACCGTAAGCCACAGAATGCATCGGGGGCAGCGCTCTTAAAGCCGTCTCCTAGACAGTCTGCCGAAGAAGGAAAGAGAGGGAATGCATTGAGAAAAAAGCTATGTTTCAGGTGCTTCCGGCGAGGGCACGAACACATGATTGTCCATTAGATCATGCGGTTTTGGCAGAACTCTTGGATTAGGACTCCCTGAGAAGGCGGGACGGGGGCGGCGACCAGCGGGGGGCCAGGACTTCATAGATGGTGAGTGCCACATATGTGCAAACATTGAGGGGTGATATAGGAGAATCAATCAGCTGTCATCGCCTTTGGATAAGGATCATAGATAGTAACCCTTATGTAGTCCTCATAGATACGGTAGCTCTCATAATTTTGCATCTCCCTAGATTGGTGCTCTAATGAAGAACAAAGGTATTGAAGTCTAAGCCAAGGCCGTGCTATGGCAAACGGCGCCATTGGCACACTAAGGGGGAGGAGGATCACCTTTGACATAGACCTTAGTGGGGCTAAGTGGCCGATGGGGAGAGAAGTCATGGACATCCGGAAGATATGATCTGATAGTGGGGATGGAATTTTTTGAAGCCAGCCAAAGCCATGATTGATTGCGGCCCGAATGAAGTCACCATGCCCGGCACCGAGGCAGCGACAAGTTGATAGTGAAAGGTAAGAAGCTAGATTCTCCTATGCGGTGTGTATTTCTTTGAAGCAGACTAAGGAAGAGTATAGAAAGAATAAGGTGGATTACATCTTGAGGATGGAATCAGTTGAGCGAACAGCAAGCGGGATGGAAGTGACCCAAAGGGAAATCAGGTTACTTGAGCCGGAATAGCAAGGCTTATTTGAGTTCAAGGATGTATTCCCGGATGAAATCCGGCCATTTCCTATATAGGGGTGTGGAATGTGAGATCACATTGGCTCGGATCTGAAGCCTACGGTGCGCCATATAGAATGAGCACCCGAGAATTGATTGAGCTCAAGAAAGCGACTTGAGGAATTGCTCGAGCTTGGATTTATAAGAGCAAGTGTGTCTCCTTTGAGACACCTATACTCTTTGTGAAGAAGAAAGATGGGAGCTTAAGAATGTGCATAGACTATCGCCCGGCTCAATGGGGCGATGATAAAGAATAAGTATGCATTGCCAAGGCGAGATGACCTAATGGATCAGCTACAAGGAGCAAAAGGTATTCTCTAAAATTGATTTGAGGTCGGGGATACCATCGATAAGAATAAAAGAAGAGGATATCCATAAGGCCGCTTTCGAAAAGCGGTATGGTCACTTTGAGTTCTGATAATGCCCTTTGGACTATCGAATGCTCCGGCATGCGTTTATGCGCCTCATGAGCGACATCTTGAGAGACTTCTTGGATGAGTTTGTTATTGTCTTCTTGACGACATCCTAATCTCTGACAAGTACCTTGAGGAGCATTGTAAACATCGGGGAAAGTGTTGGAGAAGTTGAGGCGTCATCGGTTGTATGGGAAGCTCTCTAAGTGCCACTTTGCCTTGGTAGAGTGGAGTATTTGGGGGCATGTAGTAACATCAGGGAATCTCCACGAGATCCATCTAAGATTGAGGCAATAGTTGATTGGCCAGCTCCAAGGAATGTGGCGTAAGAAGCTTTCGGGTTTACCGGGATATTACTGAAAAGTTAAGTGAAGGACTTTGCGAAGTGGGCGTCCCCTTGTCGGACCTCACTAAGGCCAAGAAGATTAAGGATTGGACTAGCCATTGGTTAGAGAAAGTCAAGCTTCTTTTGAGAAGCTTAAAGAGCCCTAACGGCGGCACACGATGCTTGTTCTCAGGATCCAAGTAAAGATAAGTTGGTAGCAGCGCAAGCAAGCAACTTAAGGGGCAGTGAGTCTTGATGCAAGAAGGAAGGGTAGTCGCCTACGACTTCGAAGAAGATGAACGGCGGCCGAGCAGCAACTACCCAACCCATGATCAGGGGCTGCTAGCCATTGTCGGGGGGCATTGAGGATATGGAGGCATTATCTGGCTGGGAAGGAAGTTTCAGTTGGATCACGATCACGAGCCTTGATTATCTCTTCACCAGACCACTCCTCAACTTAAGACAAAGGAGGTGGATGGAATTCCCTTGAGGTATGATTTTGATATTATATATAAGCTGGTAAGCTTAATGTTGTAGCTTGAGATGCCCTCTCGGGGAGACCATTTCAGGACAAGGGCGCATTGTAATGTCACGATTTCCACTCTTTCAGTGAGTTTGGCAAGAAGATTGAGGGAGTCCTTGCCAGCGGATGTGGACTTCAAGGAGGTATGGGAAAGCCTTCCAAGGAAGCGAGAACGAGATATGGGGCCGCCCCTAGGTGGGCTGGTCCGTTCAAGATTTTTGGAGAGAGTGGGCTCTCAAGCCTACAAGTTGGATCTTCAGCCCCATCTCAAGGTTCACAAGGTCTTCCACGTAAGTTTATTAAAAAGGCACAATCCTAACCCACGAGGGAAGTTTGGATACTCAACCTTGTTGGAAATAGCGAGGAGGAGCAAGTAGAAATAGTGCCTGAATTGCTTCTTGATAAGTCATTCAAGAAGACTAGGAGGTCTCGGTTCCTCCGGTATTTGGTTAAGTGGAAGCACTTACAAGTGGAAGATCACGACGGGTATTGAAGCAAGACTTGGAGAAGCAATACCCGAGAGTTTATGAAGGAGTTTGAGGCAGTCGTCTCCCAGGCTTGGTGGAACCCGACTTGCCGAATGGTTAGCTAGTATGTTGTTAGTTGCCTTAAGCTTAAGGCGCATGCATTCTAGTTACTAGGGTGCATGTGCCAGGGAACAACGGATCGTGTGGGCGATGATGGGATACACCTTTAGGGCATTCTCTAGGCCTACGCACAAAGATGCTTATGACCATTAGGGTCATGTGAGTGAGAATGAGGCATGGTGGGCGATGATGAGACATCGATCGGATGATCTCTATGCCACGATCGCGGGGATGCATACACACTGGCCCGTGGGAGGGTCATGGTGAAGGTTAAAGTGATCATGCTTGATGATGGGGATCGTGAGGCGTTCCCTAGCTTCAAACCCGTGGGGCATGATGCACTAAGGTTTTAAACGCGGGTAAGCAAGAGTACAAAGGTAGCACTCGATCATGGGCGATGATGGGAGCATCTTAAATGATCCTTAAGCTCAAATCCGAAAAGGGCCATGATCTTGGGCAAGGTACTAGGACAACCTTGAGTGGTAGTTCGGCTCCAAAAGGAGGTAAGGGTGGTCCCCTAAAACCACAAATTATTAACTAAACTAACGTAATGTGCTCCTTCACTGCAAGTAGAAGGTGGACTTCAAGCGAGGGGCGCATTCTTACGAGAAGATAGGGGGAGCCATAATTTAGATTATGAACCCTAATAACTCTTACAATAATGTTTTGAATTATCGTGAAGAAATACTTAGTGTTAAGGCTATATAATTTTGTATAAGTACAAATATAGCCTAAAGTTTTTAAACTTGAACTAATAAAACTTGATTGCTAAACTAAACTAAAGGTTATTACATGTTGCTTATGCGAGGCATAAGGTAGGTTAAGTCACCTTAGCGCAATCTTGGGGAGCGACATTGTCCTAAGGGGAGAATGACGGTCGGGGAATATACGCCATAAATACGTATATTCCCGGATCCGAATCACCCCTAAAATCTATCTTCATAGCCTTGTATACCATAGATTGTGGCACTAGGGATGGCTAAGTTATTCTCATAACTTAGCCAACCATAGGATTGCCATTATCCGGTGGCCTTAACCTATTGGGACGCCGCCACCACGGGACTCACCCGATTGGTGCCGTGGCATCCTAGGTGGACCCTAACTTATATAGGGCATAAACCCTAACCCTAGACCTCTTTTCCAGCCCTAGCACCCAGAGACTCACCTACTTTCGATTCGAAACCCGGTTTTGAACATGGCTTATGTTGTGGCATAGCTCGGTGCGGCAGCCCCAGCGAGGTGGGACGCTTCGTTCTTGGGTAGGGCGGCATCTGCGTGAGTGGGAGACCATGGAGGCACATAGATCACGGAGGGAGAGCTGGGGAGCGGTATGTAGGACCAGTGGTTGTGATGGCTCATCTGGAAATTAGCATTCCGGATATGCTGGTATTCGTATCTAGAGTAGAGCCATCCTAGAACCCATATTCAACATCTTGAACCCTAATCAAGGAACCCTAACTATTAGTTAGATTTGTATGATTAGGTTAAGATGTTCTTCTTATGATTATTCTCATGATGTGATGAGTATGGATGTTGGTTGATCTTGTTTGCTCCTCTTGTATTGGGAAGGGGGTAGAGACCTAGAGCCATATGTAGTATGCTCCTAGAGTAGATCCTTTAGTTCCTATTAGTTGCGGCACTTGTGCATAGGAGCCCACCCGGGCTATTGAGGCTATGATATGACTCAGCACCATATTGGGGCTAGAGGGAAAGTGGAGGGAGGGTCCCTGCCGAAAGTGGGGGCTTGGGGGATCCCCATAGTGGGCTAGGCTTATGGTCGGTCACTGCAGGTGTGGGCGAGCATGGGTAGGCACCTCCACGGGGCAATGGTGTTGCCACGCCTCTCCGAGCTGCAAGTGTTGGCTTGGCTCTCGTTTTTGGGGGTTCAGGTCAGTGCAATGGGTGTGTGCGCCACGATTCTCTAGCCCGCAAGCACCTCTAGATCTGGGGAAGGGGAGATGCAGCCCTTTCCCGCCTCATCGGACCAGGGAGATGCAACTGGAGTAGTCAGATGGGTGATGCCATGGGATTGCGTGTGGGAAGGCTAGAGTCCCAATGAGCCTGATCTAGCCCATTTGCAAAGTATGCACGGGGAGGGGGGCGGATGGAGTGGTCAACCCTAGCCATTTGTTCTATGCCAGCCCTCCGCCATTGCCATGACTCGATGCGCTCTATCTTGAGGCCCTGGCCGGTCGGTCATCCTCCTTATGAGTCCGGAGCCGGGATAGGAGCTCTCATGTTTATAGTTCGTGATTATCATCTTTGCCTTGGTTTATGAGTGATGCACTACCCTTCGAGGTAGTATTTTATATGTTGATGCTAGTTTACGGCGATATTTATCGCTTCGGTTATAGGGGGCCCATAGGGGAAAGTAGCTTAAAGACACCTTCCGTGTTCCCCTTCAGCACTAAGAGTCACCTCGAGTCTTGCGGGGTAGACGAAGGGCCCATGCGTTTCTAGGCGGATGGGGGATTTCCTGCCGAAAGTGTGCGGCGTTTACCGTGACGGGCGTCCACAGCACCCCCTGCACACGCCGGATCTTGGTGCGGTTTCTCCAAGGACTTCCTCCCTTTTTTCTTCACTCGAGTGTCGTTTGGTGGGGAGTGTTAGTCCTGTACCTCCCCGGTTCAGGACTATTCGTGCATCTGACGGACCAGGTCAAGCTTAAGGATCCACCTAATGGTCGACCATCGGGTCCCGCCATCAAAAGCTGTGAGAAGACCAGCAGCGGAACCCACTTGCGGTCAAGCTCGCGGGTCAACAAAGAGCCGCGCCGGACAAAAGTGGACGGCCCGCCAGCGTCGGCGTCGAAATTGATTCGAGGCACTTCAAGAGGCACCGCCAACATTCCACCTGTCGAGCCTCCTTCCGAGTCGGGCAATTAGAATCAGTCCGAGTGTCTATATTGGGCCAAAGGCCATTGTACTATATATATGAGTAGAGCTAGCACATGAGTTTTTAGATGAGTTTTGAGTCTTGTCTCTCTTGATCTTCTCGATTGCGAGCTCATGTATGTTCATCATTGATATCAAGGAAGCTTATCATTTTCCTCTCAATCAGGTTCTCTCTTGTTGTTTTCTTCTTCTTGTTCTTTTCTTGCAAATCCGTGACATAGTCCCCCTGGGATTCTCTGTTAGATCCAAAGGGTCCTCCTCCTGCAGGGCTGTCTTTGCAGGAGTTCGAACCCGGACCCCAAACAAATTGCTCCTTGATAAGTCTTCAAGAGGACTAGGTGGTCTCAATTCCTCCAGGATTTGGTCAAGTGGAAGCACTTGCAGTGGAAGGCGACATGGGTATTGAAGCGAGGATTTGGAGAAGCAATACCCCGAGTTTAGGAAGGAGTTTGATGGGCAAATCGTCTCTCATTTGTCGGACGCCGACTTACCCTTGGGAGGTTAGCTTAGTATGTTTCTTAGTTAGCCTTAAGTTGGCTCATGTATTCTAGTTAGTAGAGTGCATGTGCGAGAATCTTGGAAACGTGGGTTATGATGGGATACGCCTTTAAGGCATTCTCTAGGCCACGCCATGACCATTAGGGTCATGTGAGTGAGGAATGATGCATGGTGGGTGATGATGGGACATCGATTAGATGCTCTCTATGCCTTGATGGCCGGGCACATGCCGTAGGAGGGTCATGGTGAAGGTCAAAGTGATCATCTTGCGATGATGGGATAGCGAGACGTTCCTAGCTTAAAACCCTTGGGGCATGATGCACTAGGGGTATTTTCGACACGGGTAAGTAGAAGTACAAGGTAGCACTTGATCATGGGCAATGATAGGAGCATCTTAAACAATCCTTAAGCTCAAAATCCGAAAGGGCCATGATCGGTGCAAGGTAGTGCAAGGGTAACCTTGAGCCGGTAGTTCGGCTCAAGGAGGTAGGTAATGGGGGTGGTCCCCTAAAACCACAAACTTATTAACTTATATAATGCAATGTGCTACTTGTGCAAAGCAAATTGAAGGGAAGCATGAAGGAGGGAGCACGTGATACGAGAAGATAGGAGTCATAGATTTTAGACTAACTATGAACTCTAAATTTGTTGTAATAATATTATATGTGTATACTTTGATAATAATAGTTGTTATAGCTATATTATTTTGTATAACTTATAAATATAGCTTTATAATTACATAATAAGTAATTAATGAAAAGTTGATCTTTTCAATAGAGTTAAGTTCATATATTCTTGTTGTGTGCTTTTCAGGGGTAGAGTAGGTTAGTCACCTTAGCGTAATGCTTGAGGGGCGGCATTATCTAAAGGGGAGAATGTGACATTCTAGGGAAATATATCATAAATACATTATATTTCCAGATCACTATACAAGTCTATCTTCATAGCCTTGTATACCATAGATTGTGGCACTAGGGGCATGACTAAGTTATTCATATAACTTAGCCAACCTTAGGTTAAGACCATTTTCCACGTTATTGGGCACCCATTAATGGACTTACCCTATTGGAGCCACGTGGCATAACATGTGAACCCTAACCTATAAAGGCCTAAACCCTAACCTTAGGCCTCTTTTTTACGGCTCCAGCAGTGCGGGAACCTTCTTTCAAGGCTCGAAACTCCGGCAGAGAACCGTTTTGTTGTGGCACAACATAGCATGGCGCCCCCAGGCGTGGCGCATCAGGAGTGGGAGCTACCTCGAACACTGCGGGAAGACCATGGAGGCGCCAAGATTGGGAGGGAGTGTCGAGTACGGTATATAGAGTAGTGCTCATAGTAGTTCATCGGGAATTAAGCATTCCAGATGAGTTAGCATCTTGTACCTAAGGTAGAGCCATCCTAGAACCCTCATTGAGCATCTTGAACCCTAATCAAGGAACCCTAACTGTAAGTTAGATTTGTATGATTATGATAAGATGTTCTTATGATTATTCTCATGATATGGTGATTATGTGATGATGGTTGATCATGTTTGCTCCTCTTGTATTGGGAAGGGGGGTAGAGACCTAGGGCCATATGTAGTATGCTCTAGTGTAAAACCCTTGGTTCCTATTAGATGTGCGGCACTGTGCATAGGAACCCACTTAGGGCTATGGAGGCTATGATGTGACTCAGCACTACACAACGGGGCTAGAGGCAATGCGGAGGGAGGATCCCTGCCGAGTGGGGCTACGGGGGATCCTATAGTGGGCTAGGCTTATGGTCAGTCACTTCGTGTGGGCCGAGCATGGGTTCAACACCTCTCGGGCGATGGTGCCAGCCCCGCCTCTCAAGAGTTGGGCGAGTGTCGGCTTGGCTCTTGTTTTGGGGGGTTCATGGGGTATGACCCGTGTGTTGCCCACGATTCTCTAGCCGCCCGATGGAACCTCTAGACCCAGGGGAGATGCAACCCTTCCCATACCGGCCGGACGGGGAGATGCAACCTCGGAGTAGTCCCAGATGGGTGATGCCATGGGATTGCGTTATCTGAGGAAGGTTAGAGTCATGCCGAGAGCACGATCTAGCCCATCCGCAAAGTATGCCGGAGGGGCGGATGGAGTGGTCAACTTGGAGCCATTGTCTTATGCCAGCCCTCTCCATTGTTATGACTCGGTCTACTCTATCTTGAGACCTATCGGTCAGGTCTACCTCCTTATGAGTCGAGCCATGGGTAGGAGCTCTCATGTTTTGTGGCATATGATTATGTTCTTTGCAGCTATGGATATGTGGATGAGCTACCCTTCGAGGTAGTATGTTGTATTGTTATTGCTAGTTCTGACGATGTTTGTGTTTCCGTGTGATAGGAGCCCATAGGGAAGGGCCGCATAAAGACACCTTCGTGTCCCCTTCCCACTACGATCATCTCGAGTGCGGGATAGACGGAGGGCCCGTCTGCGGTTGAAGGGCCGGGATGGGGGATTTCCTGCCGAAAGTGTACCGGTCGGGTACGTATATTTAGCGAGGGCGCCACCACCTCCTCATTAAGCTTAAGATCAGTGAGATTGTAGACAGGAAGAGCATGCTGAAAAGATGGGGAGGTCTGATATTCGTGGACATGGGGAGGGCCAAAAGAGACATGAGGGTAGCCCATCCCCGCGGAAGGAGAAGAAGGTTGCGAAAGAGGGGTGTGACCAGAGGGCATATGGATGTAGGTGCTTTCTAGAGTTTGGAAGTAATGAGGGAGTGGTCGAACAGTGTATGATGAGGCGACCGGGTTGAGAGCAATGCTTACGCCGTGGGGAGACCACGGTCGAGAATGAACACGAGAGATGGCGGTGCCGGTATTGCTCGTGGAGTGGCCGGACCCGACCCCCTTCAATGTCATAATCAGTGTCATACATGTCTCGAACTGCAGCGCCGCCGATGGCGCTCGAGGCGAGCTGCAGTTTAGTACGAAGTTCGGGGAGTGAAAAGCCAACGGCGGATATAAGCGGGGAAAGAAGGGAGGAAGAAAGATCAGACCCGGCAGCGGCGACAGTGTTTAGGGTCTGGGTTCGGGATCTCCTGCAAGACAACCCTCTGTGAGGACTCTTGGATCAAACAGGAGAATCCTGGCTGAGTGTCACGCGGGATTTTACAAAAGAACAGAAAAGGAAAACAGAAAAGAACAACAACAATAGTGAGACAATGATGCTTCCTTGATTCTCAATGAGAATACATGAGCTCTCGAAAACGAGAGAAAAACTAGAGACAAGGACTAAAACTCATCTAGAAAACTGAGTGCTAACTCTACTCATATATAGTACAATGGCCTTGGGCCCAAAATAGGTGATTGGCAGATTTCGCTACCAACTCCTTGATCAAAGCCTGATTTCCAGGAAATCTGGTGGCGCCTTCTTTAGTGCCTAAATTTGCGCTGAGTGCTGACTGTACATCTGCAGGTGCGTCACTTATCTGTTCTCTGTCTCTTCTTTGGCGTGGCCTTCGTGGGTTTCGGCGTGGTCTTCGGCGGGGGCTTGCTACCTGATGCTTGACCTTGATCTTGACCTGGCGTCTTGTTCCTACCTTGTTCCATGGTGTGCATGAATAGTCCTGTACCAGGACGTACAGGACTAACAACGCCGCCCCTACTGCTCATGTTAATGCTCCTACCCTTCAAGTTTCTCTGATCTTCCTACTCCTATTACTTCACTTGCATCTGCTTCTGCTCATGCTCATGTGCCACATATTATCCTCTGTCACCATCAAAGTATACATGTGCGTCTGTATCTCTTGCCCACAAATAGGAATTGTGCCTTCGTAGGGTCTCCTGGAATTGTCGAGGCTTCTTCTAGCAGAAAGGAAATAGTCTCTTAACTCCATTGCTACATATATAAATCTTGTCCAATTTTTGTGCTATTGCCAAGCTTGGGCTTGGCTACCTTTGGCTTCTGGATTCATGATTATTGTGTGAACAATGGCATAAATATCTACAGGTAATACAATAAGGATGCAAGTCTAGAAGGAGATGCATTATCATGAAATAAGTGACTCACTCCATGAGGTGACCAAACAAAGCACACATTATCTTGAATTATAAATGAATTTCTAAATGCGATATGAAGGGAAGAAACAACATGAATGAGAAGTGCAACTACGGGCCTATTATTAAGGTTTACTAGTTGCTATTTTCTGTCCTACTGATCTATATGGTTTCTTGGTTGCTCTGGCTGCTTAGGAAGATGATGCCCATCTAGTATCTATGGTTCAAGAAATGGCTTGACCTGACCCAGTCCAATGTCATTAACCCATGATACTATGGCAGTGCCATAAAGGTCCTCGCTTATAACCTTACATACCATTCAAGTGCTTGCGGTCGTATACTTCGACCCATGGGTACGCATGGGTGGAGCGTTGTGGCGGCACCTATTTTATAAACACTGGAACAGCTGCAAAGCACAAGAACACTGCCGCAAGGATGGCGGCGTGGCCACATCTAAGCAAAGACACCGTCACAACGTTGCCACCATAAGCACTCAGCGTACGCCAGCAACCTTTCATATGTGGCTGCATTTTTTTCACAATGCGGCCTTTACAAGCTTTCGCTATACGACAGATGAGTGGTGCGCATAGAAGGCAGCATCTGTGTTTTGAGTTGAATGGGCCACAACATGTGGCGGGTGCGTTCAATGGAGACATTGCTTATTTCAATTTATACGCATCTGTGCCCATTAGGTGACACGTCCATACTAATTATTACTATTTTTGTTGAGGTATTAAAATGCCAAAAATAAGTTTTATACTTCTAAAATATGTCTTTGAAAAAATACATACAGAAGTTTTGAAAAGTGTATACATAACCTATCCCTGCTACAACCCCTCCTCACACCCTTTCCCCTCTCAACCCTTTTCCTCCTTTTACTTGAAGTGGTCTCGCTGCCACTACATGAGTGTTTGTTCAGAGATCATATGTACAACAATACTTGTTTCAAGAGTTCAATTTGTTTTGAAGCACCTCGGCTGCATTCACACTCCACAATCCATGGTAACTACATTACTTTCAAGCATAGAACTCTACCTCTTCATCGTTAGATTGAAATCCTTTTGAAACATGGCCGTTTTAATGGATAACTCAGTGCACCATCTCTAAACATGCATGCACAGCCATGGCAATTGAAAAGATAGTGTCCGAATCATCGGCCATCTAGAATGACTCCCAAACAGTATCTTGCTATCAACAGAATGCCTCTTGATTTCTAATTGCCACATCGGGAGGACAAATCCAAACTCCATTTTGTCAGTTCACATCACTTTGCGTTCCCAACTACAGCTTCTCGACCACGTCCCAATTGTAAAAGACCAAAACTGCCCCAAAACATAAACCTTTAAGCACCTAGCAACTCATAGGGTTCACATTCTGGAGGCCAGATCCTAGTCAGATTTGACCAGGACTTTGCACCATGTCATGATATAGAAGAAGGGTGTTGACTTAGAAGACGGACCATCGCAACCCCCCAGAAGCAACTTGCTCCAAAAGTCCTCTCCCAAAGGCTCCGGTGATGGATGTGCAACTCCCCCACTACAAAAATGTGATTTGGCTCTGCCAACAGACTCAGAACGTTGATATTACCTTGAAGATTAAGTTTTATGGCCAAAAGCCTACCCCTTCTCCAAGAAGCACGAAACTAGCACATGTCCAACACACTCACCCCCATGTCCCCGGTTTCCTATGCGTTCATTGTGACGTTCCACATATTTATATGCCTATTTAAGTATAAATACATGACACGTCACTATGAATAATTAATGGCACATTAATTATTCATAAGCTAAGGTTAGCTATGTTAATAATTAAATTATAAAGGTGGAAACCTAACCCAAAACCCTAATTCGAATTTAGGGCTTATCCTAATATTAAAAAGGGCTAAAATACCAAATTAGCTAATATTAACCAATCTAGAGCTGCCGCCTGGCCCAAATCGATTGGGCAAGGGAGAGTTACTAATTTGGGACCCAAATTGGGGTTTTGTACCCCCATTTGCCCCAATTCGAATTGGGGGAGGTTGGTGGAGGAGGAGATGCTGCCCAACCCTGAGAGGCTGTTCGACCCTGTTCCAGCCAGAAGGATGGCGACCCAGAGGGATAGTGGAGCTAGCTATGGTTCAGGGTTTCCAATTGGGGACACCCAAATTGGGGGCTTTTGTGCCCCAATTCGAATTAGGAGTAATTAGAGATGGAGGAGAAGCGTATGCGCTCCTTGATTAGTCGAGATGGAGTAGCCCAAGACCCGATTTTGACGGTTAGTCAGTAGGTTACCTTGTTGATTTATAGCATAGTGCCTCTCTGTGGTGTGTTCTCTCTCTATTTTTCTTTGTGGTTTACTTGTTAGGCTAACCCTTGATTGATATGGTGAGTATTCTTATCTCTAGTCTCTGTATATGCTTTGGTTGATGGTTTAGTAGTTCTTTGCTTAGTTAGCACTAACCCGGATATGGGGGATTACGAGGGGGGTAGAGACCTCTGAGCCCGCTCCTAGATAGAGCCCTGTATTATCCCATTAGATGCTGCTGTGTACAAAGAGACCACCGAGTCGTGGATGCTATGGAGTGACTTAGCACCAAACAAGGGACCGCGGTGTGGTGAAGTGGGGGTGGGGTCTTGCCACGAACATAAAAGGCTCATGAGACTCCTCTGATTGAGGCTAGGCGATGGCCCGGTCACGTAGGGGCGGGTATGGGTGCGACACTCCACAGGTGTAGAGGTGTGATCCGTATGGAGCATCTTGCACTTTGAGTAGATTTAGGGTGAGTAAGTGCAGATGCGGATGCGGGGGTGGCTGATGCGGCACGTATTCTCTAGCTCACCCATGGAACCACCGGGTGATCACGGAAGGGGCGCTTCCCCGACCTGCCTCATCGGGCGGGCGGGGCTTCATGAACCTTGTAGTAGGCTCGAAGGGTGATACCTTGAGTGCGTGTCATGGGAAGGCTATAGTGGCGCCATAGCATGATTGGACTCATCGCAAAGTGTGCACGGGAGGGGCGGATGGAGTGGACAACCCTAAGCCCGATGTTCTATGCCGATAGCGCCATGTCAAAATTCAGTCTGGCTGATCTCTTGAGGCCTAGCCGGGTCGATCCTCTCTTTGGAGTGCGAGCGGGGTAGAACCATGGGTTTGGGGTGTTTTCCTTAAGATTAGATGCATATTCTTTGCCGTTAGTACTTGGATGGATGTGCCACCCTTCGTGGTGGTTATTTATATATGATTTATCTTTGTGTGCTAACATGTATTCAAGGCTTAAAGCGACATAGGAGCCCCATTGGCGTGGGCGAATGACCCCTCTGTGTCCTTCACTTTCGAGCATCTTGCCATAGATGGCCCGAGTTAGGCAGGAGAGCCTTTTCGGTGGCGAGTTGGTCGCCATGGGAGGGAAAAGTCCCCGTATGTATCGTCAGGTGGGGTATATGTGTTGAGGCGTCACATTCATTAAACAATGAGTAATGCTAATAGTCTTGCAGGTCTGGTAGCTTGTGCCCTGCATGATCCCGTGTCTCCATAAGGAAGATGAGATCCATATATGCAGCAATGGAGTTGGGACTATCTTCTTTTACGCCGGAAATCTTGACAATTCTCTGAGACCCTCACGGAGGCACAATTCCTATTTATGGGCAATAGATTCGGATGCACGTGTAGTTCGATTGGCGGCCGGGGTAAAATCTTTGAGATGAGAAGCGGTGAAACAAATACGAGTAGGATGGTGGTGGAGTAAGAGCACTAATAGGAGTAGCAAGGACGACGTTGGATGTAGCAGTCACTGGAGCAACAACAGTAACAGCAATCCTATAACATTTGCACCAGTTTTGTCAAGACCCTGAGAGGTTGCAACAACGTAATGTATGCCTCTGTGACCTGAGCATTTTTTTGGTCGGAAGATCCGCATCTTGCCCTGAATCAGTCCTGCACTCCCCCACCTGGCAAAAAGTGTTCCTAACTTGGACCAAATCTTGCCCATGGGATTCCTATTGTATCAGAGTGGGATCCTGGTCAACACACAACGAGGTCTCCTTCAACCCCTTGCCTTGATACAATATGTCCAGTTGGATGCTGCCTAGTGGCATGACATTAAAGTTCTATTAGTCTATCTATCTATCTTATCTTAATATAGCTTCTTGTACTAGCGCATCCGCGACTGTGAATGTGATAATTCATACGGTTGAGTCGTTGAACACTATGTCAAATTGCCCTAACAATGTGTACGGGTGCATGAAATATCATTCGAGAGAGGACCAGAGTCTGGATCCATCTAATGAGGTTCTCCCTCCCTTCCTCTAGTAGGCCACAAACCACCACATTATGGCTCCTCACGTGCATTTGCTCTCGACCCTCGAATCTATTTTGACTGGTCTCGGTGTGTGTTGGTCATTGTCTATGAGATCGGGCCCGTGGTGGGCTAGAGGTGTGGCAAAACGGGCCAGAGTGATGGAGCAACAGTTCCTATTTGGGGTGGTGTCGGGCGAGCATTTGAACATGTGAGGTAGCCGCAGCATGTGGATTGGCCCCACCCCCTAAAGCCGGGAGCTCAGCTTTTGCTGGAATAATTTCTGCCTTGCTAATTCATGCATGCATAGCTACAGCTGCTCATGAACATCTACGTGGAGGCCTTTACGCTGTTGAGTGACGGCTGCCCATAGCTCTTACACATCTAGATCTCGAACAGCAAAGCTATGCTCCATCCCTTGTAACTGGCAGGTAGCTATAGTATCCACTGCTAATGAGGATGTCTTGAGCGTGGTGACCCTATTCTAAAGAGCCTGGAGCTAAAATTGGTTTTTACCGATGGCTGCCTGGACCATCCTTTGAATGATGGCAGTCTCCTCAGCTTCTCATCGAAGGGAGGAGATAGTTGCATCTCTCTCCTACTCAAAACGTTTCATGTCATGTGCCATGATGTCCATGAGGGCTTGTAGGTCAGCAAGATATAGTTTATATTGTTGCCTTTCAAACTGCACTAAACGTGTGTTGTCCTCAAGCTGTTGCATGTGTGCTCCATCCCTGTGATATGTTGTCTCTTTGTAGCCAGTTGCCTTTTGAGCACCTGAGGCATCAAGGACTGTGTCTCTTCTGCTAGGCCTGCAATTCTAGTAATGTTACTCTCAATTATTGCTTGGATTTGCCTCCAATTCTCCGTAAATGCCTGGCGTGCTGCCAGATTTGAGCAGCAGCTATTAGTCTGCAAAGCCGAGTTTGTGCGAGACTCTTCCTCATGGAAGAGGCTTCTCCCTTCCCTTTACTGTCTGGTCTATTTCGTTTTCGTGATGGGCCATCTGTGTGTTCCCCCCTTCCCCTGCAACAAATTCATATGAGTAGCTACTATATCGTGAAAAATAATGGATATTGTGAAATGATGTAGTTGCTCTTTACCTAACATCAGCTTGTCATGCCACACAATACAGTGACAGTGAGGAAGAGAGGTGGATGCTTCCTGATAAGTTCACACTGGCAAGACCAGGCTCATATGAATTTGTACGTCACTTTTTCCTTGCAACCTTCTTCAAATTAACCCTCGGCCAAGAAGCCAAGGCTTTTTAGTCTCCTCTATAAATCTTGTGAAGAGCACTTTCTTGGTTGTGAAGAGCGGAAGTTTGCCATTTGGCAGGACTTCTTGGGTGTTGTAGATGGTGATGGTCGGTTTGTACAGCAGTAGAATTGCAGTTTTTCTGTGAGTTTGTTGTGGAGTGTCGAGGTATCGCTGTCTCTTTGGGGCAGTTCTCCTTCCTCCTCACTTGCTTTGTAACATTACTATTCTTTTAATATATTGATGACACAGTTCTTCAAAAAAAAAATAAAAAAAAAATGTTATTGCTATTTTATCAAAACACCCCTTTTTTTTGGAGGAAGTTTATTTGCTCCTAAGTGCAGTTGCTCCTAGTAGTAATGATTGTACTAGCCCATTGTATGGGTCCCATGACCTATTGGGTGAAAGCATGCTATGGTGTACCACTTTTGGAACCCTCAAAAGTACCTTCACTGGGTACTTTTATAACCGGTACTTTCTGTTTTTTCTTCCAAAAACTTTTGAATTGAAGGTCAATAACATGTCAAACTATAGTATTAGAGGATAACAATACTATTAGAGACTAAAATTAATGATTCAACTCTCAAATTTATTGTTTGTTGAGACAATTATGCAAGTTCCCAGTACCCAGTGTTGGGTATTTTTTTGGGTAGTTTGGCACTCCCTAAAAAGTACTTTAGATGGTACACCCTAGCATGCTTTCACCCTATTGGTCTCCGTGGACGTTAAAAAAAACTATTCTATTCTATTCTATTCCTTGGGATAGTCCATTGGATTAAGCTTGAGAAAATTTACAATGCTAATGTCTAGTTGGTTCTCTCCCTCCCTCCCTCCCTCCCTCCCTCCCTCCCTCCCCCTTTTTATGACATCTTTTTTGGCTCACCTGATAATATTACAAAAGTGCATAGGTTCTATGGGTTGCAACAGGAACTGAAATTGTAAGTTATGACTAGAATAAGGCAAACATGTGATTAATTGGCAGGATGCACCAATGGACATAGGAACTTGAATCTCTCCAAAAATACAGGAGAGTTGGCATAGCAAGTTGATAAATGCTCAAATGATGACATTAGGAAGGCATATACGTCCTTAATGATGCAATAGGATCTATACTGTCAGGATATGTCCAGAATAGTAGCTGCAGTGCTTTAATTATACATGAAATTTTGATGGCCATGTGGGACCAACATAAAGATGTGTAATGGATAAAAATATGTGACTTGGGAAACATTGTCATTAAGGCTTTTTGGCACATTAGATATATTATTTCCTTGGGGCATATATTCTAACATATTAGACTTGACCAAAACATGGGCAAGACAAATTATAATATGATATTTTATTTAGGTTAGATCAAATATTGGAGCTAACATTGAAAGGAAAGATGTTTTAGGGCTCGGGCATTACCTGGCAAAAGGAAATCATGAAAACGATGAGCAGATGACACCGACAGGGAAGGACATCACGACCATATGCATATTCAATGATATGATACTTACCTTGCTAGAACAATCGGTAATAGGTACATACATCTTCCATATAGGGCTGCTAAATTTTGTAAGAAATGGAAGTTCAGAATAGCTCCGATGAAGTGTTACTGGCAGATTATTATAGCCCTAATGGCTAAAAAAAGAGAAGATCTGAAGCATACTGAAATTGGAGCTGACGGCAAGTCCGCATGCACACAAAGGATGATGATTCACTTACAATATCAAGTTGCAAGAAAATATGAGAACATAGCGCCTGAACACTCTAAAGTCCTTGGACGAAATTCTAAAGGTTTGATAGGTTTAGATTTGATGGATTTTCCGAAAGATCTATGAAATTCGAATAGGGATGCTTTAAGTAATAATGGATTAAAGCTAAAATGCAGATTAAAGCTAGAAACCATAATATCATAGGCAATGATATCCACTATGTTTGTTAAAATTAGCTCAAATCTATGGCTTATAAGAATATAATAGCATGTGTGAACTAGAATCATGATGGCTACTGAAACATTTGATATATTAATGTAGCCTATGTTCATATTTGCCCACTGATTTCTTTAAATCTTGGCTTTATGCTTGAATACATGGAAAAAATTAGTGGCTATTAATAGCCAAATGGCAATTTTTTAGGGGGTCTAGGCAATTTTTGCGGCGAATTTTATGAAGGGAGATTTCGTTAAAAAAAAAATAAAAAATAGCCATAGTTAAAACAAGTACTCCATTATTTTTTTAGGATTAGCCAAACTATTTTCCCCTTTTTCTCTAAAGAAAAAGGGATTAGCCTTTTTTATATTATAATAATTACATATTAAATCATTAATAGCCAAACAAAAATGAATTCTTATTATAAACTTTTACACATCCCTACCTACCATCATCAGTGATACTAGATTTTCAAACTGTGAATTTTTATTACATAAACCATATATGAATGTTCAAAAAAGAATTGTAAGAGATGGCCAATATCCCTTTAGATACCCAGTTGGTTGCATAACATCTTCCTTTAAGGGTTAGAGATAAGTGCAACTTGATTAGTATATCTCGAAGATGTCATTGCATTGAATGTAGTTCAGACTATTGATGTTATAAGCTATGTTGTGGGCTTCTGTTAAAAGTTTTTTAATATTACTGTATGTGCCTTGATTGTTGATTATTATTTATAATTGTAGTACAATATATCATAGCTACAAAATTTCCATTTCCTGCATTTTTCAGTTAGAAAAAATAGAAAAATAGTACTTAATTCAAAAGTTTCGCCAAGTCCAAATACATATAAATATAATGATAATAATAACTTTAGCCAAATGTATATTATAAGATACTGTAAAATTTTAAAAAATAGCCAAACCATTTTTTATGGAAAAATATATAGTATGCTTAATTTTTTCCCTGCTTGAATATTGTTATAGTGAAGGGGGATAATGTCAAAGAAACCCATGACACCTGCTATCCCATGCATGACAACCATTCTTATGCTTGTTTTTTGTTTGTGGATGCAAGTAACAGGTTTCTTTGCTCTATACTCAGTATTCAGTTCAAATTTGGACACGGAATTTGGGTTCTATGAAATGATTACACCTGTTGTACTAAGATACTTGTTAAATATCATCTTTGGACATGGTAAACATTCTGAAACCTGTACTTCTAAAGCGCTTTTGGGATCTGTTGTAAGTTATCTTAACAAATATGTGGAAGATATCTTAAGCACGTATTTTGGGTTTTCATAACATGTTACAATAAAGTGAATTAAGGATTTCATGGCACGGTAAACATCGTGATTCTTGTACTTACCTTTTGGCCTGCTATAGTTTCTGCAGACAGGTGTATATTATGTATTCAGTTGAAATATAAACTATGTTGTAGTGGATTTTTCGTGTATTCAAACTGACGGGTCATTAAACATGAAATATTATCAAGGATTGCAAATTATTATATCATTGTTGCATGTATTTTTTGCTGAAATAAATGCAGTGGTAGTGTTGCCCATTTCTGGCAACATGGACTAGCATCTATTATCAAAAACTTTTGTTTCATCTATATTTCCTCTAAGGAAAAGTTTCAGGCTATTGTGATCCCATTAGAGTTTGGAAGACATTTGACCAAGTTTGGAAGGCATTGGGGATCTCCTTTTATAGCCTAATCTTTTCCTTGAGGTAAAACACCTTTTAGACACATTCCCATTTGTTTAACATTTTCCTTTGATTTGAAGACCAGGCAAAGGCTATAGCAAGATTATCAAGGAAGCACAAGATGTTTTACCAAAGCTCAACCTTATGAAGCTTGCTTGAGTTTCATTAGTAGTTTGAAGTCACACACATAAGGATGCCATCTTGGAAATGAAACGTGCTCTTATTCTAGCCTTGAAGTTTGGAAGACCCTTATAGAAGTTTGGAAGACCCTTAGGCTTTGAGCAAGCGTGTCTTCACTATGAGGTATGATTTGAGCATTAGAGACAATGCGAGATGAAATCAAGTGCTTGAGAGGTACCATCTTGTCTTCATTCCATATCCACCTTTTTATGTCCTATGAACCTTTTATAACCTTTCTTTCACCATTTTTTCCACTTTTGAGACCTTTTCCCATCATTTCACTACCCATTTTTTTATTTGATCCTACCTTCAATTGAGAATTGCCCCCTAATGATCTTGAAAACTTCAAAGGCAAGAAAACTCTTTTTCATTCTCATTTCATCTTCCTAAACCCTAGTATAGCCTGTTTACACCCTTTTCCCATCTTATTCCCATGACTTTTTCACCATCCCTATGTTGCAATATTCATTGACCATGGGTCAAAATGGACAAAAATTCAAATGTTTTGGTTTGACACGAAAACCTTCTAGATGGAAAGCTTGGCAAAAAGAGCTAACTTGGCCGTTTTAAATTTGAAAAAAACCCTTGGGAAGGCCGCAAAATTGGATTCTTGGGATGCGTGCCAAAAAATAAAAACCTATTCTAGCCTATCTACCCTGTCTATTTGCATAGTTCGGTCACCCCCAATTTTTCCGCGTGGCGGCCCGGGCGTGGGGGCGGAACCAGTGGGTGTCCCCTCTGCGTGTACGTAAATTTAATAGTGGGGTCAACACTATTCCTTATATCTGGGCGCGGACTTCGTTTTTGCGTGGGATATATCACATTCGAAAATTTTCGGACGAACCCTAGAAAATAGGAAAGCTGCTAAATTCGGCCAATTAGTGCCATAATTTGATTGAATCCGCCAATTTTCTCCGAGATCAACTCCTGAACCTTTTAGAGACCTTGGGGACCCTCGTGGCACTTGATCCGTGAGAAATTGCTCAAATTTGGCCTTAAATCACTCGGTAGAGCTAGTTTTGTGGGAAAACGGTTCTTAAACCAGCATTACAGATCAAATCGCGGCGTCCCCTCGAGGAGATAGACCTCTGTGATCTTGGCGCCTTTGCTATTATCTTGATGCGCTCTACTCGGATTTTGCTCACATTACGCTTTCGAAATTGAATGATCGTCGGTGTGACTAGTTGACATTGAGGCACTTGGTTACAACTCAAATAATCATTTCATTTAGCTTCATTGGTAGATCGAGAGATTCTCTAGAGGCTCGAGACGGACACGGAATTAAGCCCTCAAGCACTATTATATTCTAAGCTTTGGTAATATTTTGGGTTGACACTATTAAATTTTTTGTATTACATTATTATATTATGATAATGCATAGTCTTTGCTTTGGAAAATTATTGTCATCATTATACATTCATCTTTGGTAATTACGCATTGTTCTTTTTTAAAGCTAAAACTAAAAAAGCTAAGCCAAAAATATTTATTCCAAGTTATATTCTCTTTAGGAAGTTGCATTCCATCTTCACAAAAACATTAGAAACCTATACATTCAAAGAAAACATATAAAAGAACTTCTCTTCCATGACTGTTACAGTGGTTATGCTTTTCTCGAGGCTTTGGCTACTTGGAGAGAAAAACTAAAACATCTTTTGCTATTTAAACCCTATGCACGTGATCTAGGGGCTATTTCAAGTTGCTGCCGGATCCCAACTCAAAATTCCTTATCAAGCTCCATGCCAAAATTTGGCTCTCTGTTTTTTGGCGGCCAACTTTTTGACCCGACTTTGACCTAGATTTTCTCAGCCTTCCCCTATTCAAATCAAGTCAAATCTTCACCATCAGTTTCCCCTGCTTGTTGATCATCTATACCACCAATCACATCTCGAAAATCTCACAAGGTGTGTCTGCAAAACCAATTTTTGCTCTGACAGTTTTTTCAGTTTCAGGGACTCTAGTGATTTTGAAGAAACCATTATTTCAAAATGATTTTTCTCGCTTCATATGTTGAGGATTGATCATCCTAAGTGATCTGGAGGTCCTAACCAATTTGTTTGAGCTCCCTTGAGGTTAGACTAAAATTCCAGGTTTTAGGCTAACAGGTAGTATTCGGTAAGGATCTAAGTATTGCAAATTGATAAAGTTTCATAAACACACTTTGTACCAAGTCCTGGCTTAAGCATAATGACCTGATTATGTTTAAGGCTGCTAATGGATCTGTTGTTTACCTTCTAAGGTCTTTAGCAGATAATAATCTGTTCTGATGAACAGATTAAAAGGTTTTTTTATCAACACTCAGTTTAATGGTTATACCATTGACCAGGATTTTGGTATATATCAGGTAGCTTACATACTGATATCATTCTCTAATTATCTGTAATAGCAGCAATAGCAAGAAGATCTTTCAGACATCTACATGCATTGGATTAAAGATCATGAATCTTGGAGCATGCAAAAGGGAAAAGGTATTCGACACACTTGAAGTAGACCTACAAAATCTTTTTGACTTCCCTACCTTATTGACACAATGGAGCTTGGCTATATAAGCTGGAAGGTACATAACCTCCAACATATATCTTTCCTGAAATAATACAGAAATATATGACATAATGTCATTTGCCATTTGGCCATATAAACATGCATTTAAGCTTATTTTTCCAAATTGGACCTTATATATATGCACATTCTGTGGATCAAACAACATCATATGATAGGCATGGACCCATTGAAGCTTTTTAGAATAATGGATTTCATAGAACAAAGATTTATCACAAAGTATTAAAAACATTACAGGAAAAAATCTTTCCAGGCACGCTCCATAAAGTTCAAGATATCATCAGGTACCTCAAGGATTTCATACATAGCTAATGCTCTCTTGTTTTTAAATTTATACAAAATAGGTAGGGTAGGGCCTTTTGTTGGTACAACAAGGCCCTACTCTCCTTGTTGTTACTAACAATGTCCCAAGAAAAAGTACCTTGGCCCACCTGACCTACGGTAGAAGGCAGGATTTTTTTATTATGACATCTTTTTGGCTCAGCTGATAATATTACAAAAGTGCATAGGTTCTATGGGTTGCAACAGGAACTGGAATTGTAAGTTATGACTAGAAACACGTGATTAATTGGAAGGATGCACCAATGGACATAGGAACTTGAATCTCTCCAAAAATACAGGAGAGTTGGCATAGCAAGTTGATAAATGCTCAAATGATGACATTAGGAAGGTATATTCGTCCTTAATGATGCAATAGGATCTATGCTGTCAGGATATGTCCAGAATAGTAGCTGTAATGCTCTGGAACATCTATACAAGGTGCGGTGCTTTAATTATACATGAAATTTTGATGGCCATGTGGGACCAACACAAAGATGTGTAATGGATAAAAAATATGTGACTTGGGAAACATTGTCATTAACACATTTGCTTAGGAGAAAACAACAAGTTTTTGCAACCCGATTTTAGGACGGGATTCAGAGGGTGTGATACCATCCAATCACCTTGGCTTAAAGCATCTACATGCTGAAGCCTTGCAGACGGGCGTCTGTAAGGGGGAAGAACCATTGCTTATTTTCATTTCAGACAAGCGTCTGTAAGGTGGCAGAGGTTGCACTAGAGGCTGCGCTTGATTTATGCACTTGAACACTTTCGGGCGGTGTGCGTAAGGTGAAAGAGCCCGCACTTGCTTCTTGCACTTGGAAGCCCTACCGCTGCCGACATCGCGGAAGCTTGACGCGGGCGTCGTAAAAGCGACGGAGGTTGTCGCGCCATCAAAGTGCTTGGAGGCTTTCGGACAAGCATCCGTAAGGTGGCGAGGTTGCGCTAGAGGCCGCGCTTTGATTTATGCACTTGAACACTTTCGCAGGCAAGTGTCCGTAAGGTGAAAGAGCCCTGACTTGCTTCTTGCACTTGGAAGCCCGTGTCGCCGACGTGGAAGCTTTGGGGCGAGGCGTCGTGAAAAGGACGAGATTGTGCGTCATCAAAGTGCTTGAGGCTTTCGGACAAGCGTCGGCAGGGTGACACCAGATTTATGGCAACTCCGGTGATAGAAGAGCGGACGAGCCCTGCGTCCCTTCATCCAACCCCACGATATGCATGTGGATGGTGCCGATATGCGATCCCCTCTACCTAAGCGCCAGAACATGGCAAGCAAAACTTCTCTTGGGAGAGTACATAGATGCCATTCCCAATGTGAGCGGATGACACCGGGCAAAATTGACAGTGCACTGCGAAAAAGAGAAGCGGGCAAAGTCTCGTGGCAACAAGCATAGCTTTCGGCGGGCATATGGCAGATACTCTAGCCTAGCGGCAAAGCGTGATCCGTGCTTCACCACCACCAAACCGGTAGTTGAGGAGCACCGAAACAGGTTCAAGCAATGGCGGAGAAGGGCAATGAGCTCAAATTGCTTGCTTGGCGAGGAAATGCAGGAGCCTCACACCCAAATTGCTCAAGAGGCAACTGGCTATCGAAAAAGCGAAAAGCATGAGACCCACATATAGCACCACGGAAGATGGCCTTCGCCTAGTGCACTCTGAAAGGCAGAAGGATAAGAAGAGTCTTGCTGACATGCAGGCCCGCATAGATTCCTTGTACACCGCCATGGAAACCATGACACAGGACAAGCAACGTGTTGAGCAGGAGACAATGGTAACCATCTCCCGCCTTCGATCAGAGGCTGAGGAGGCTGCTACTGTGATGCAAAAAGTCCAGGTCGCTTTTGAAGAGAGCCAGTCACAATTGAGAGCCCTTCAAAGTAGGGTCGAGACACAAGAAGTGGGTGCAATGAACCCTATGCTGGACTCTCGCTTGCAGAAACTGGAGCATAGCTCTGCAGCCCAAGATCGGAAGATGCAGGAGCTGAGGGCAGCCATTGCTGAACAAGGCAAGGGCCTCAATGCAGACGCTCATGAGCAATTGCAATGGTGCATGCGTGAATTGACAAGGCAGCAACAATTTCAGCAGGAGCTAAGCTCCCGGCTTCAGGAAGGAGAGACCACTATACCTGCCACGGCAGTCCCACCTGCCCAAGAGTCTGCAAGGCGTCAGCCAGGGCCGTCTACTACTGCACCCCCAAGCCGCTCCATGCCACCCCCGCCCCAATGTAGGCCCGACCTATTATGCCCAAACGGCGACAAACAACTCCCCGCTATGTAGGGCGTGATTGACCCAAATCGAGAGCTCCAAGAGGCGGGAGAAGCCACAATGTGGTGGTGCGTGGCTCGGAGAGAAGAGGTGGGAGGACCTCATTAACCGCTCCAAATGTTGATTCTTGCTCGAATGACATTCCCCATGCCGGTAAACATTATTAGGGAGACGCCATGGCGCCCAAAGACCGGACCCGCGGGTGGTCACGTTCGCGATGACGAGATAAGTGAAAGCGCCATCTGCGCCCGAGGGTAGGCAACTAAAGGGAACTGCCGTATGTTGACCGAGACGACCCCGCCCAACAAAGAAGACCGCACCGCAAATGATCGAAGTTGGCCAAAGTTAAAAGTATTCGCACGAGGAGGAATTGCAGGATCGATTCGGGTCAAGATGCAAATTTTCGAGCCGCCCGAATCTTAACGAATCTTCCTAACCCTCCGGCCTACGGCGTGCCAGCGCTGCCGCTGCTATAGCCCGACGCCTCGCTCAAGTTGCCTCATTACATTTGCTCGACATCTCGGGCTCCTCTGTTGCCTCACCTTCGTTGCTCGCGACATCTCGGTGCCGCTTCCGCCGCCCCACCCCCTTCATTAGCCAGCGAATGCCCCCTGCCGCCCCTGCCAACAAATAGGAATTGTGCCTCTGCATGGTCTCCGGAATTGTCGGGGCTTCCCATGGCAGAAGGGGAGATAGTCTCAACTTCGATTGCCGTCGGACATGGATCTCATCTTCCTCATGGAAACATGGGAGCATGCGGGGACCACCGGATACTTTCGACTTGCCGGGGATACCAAAGACTACTCAATCTTCAATGATTGCACAGAAAACGGGGCATGGGGTTGCCTGCTACTACCCGAACAACCTTGGCAATACCAATCTCCTTGTTCAAGACATATAAGCACAACCTGCACGTGGGTGCGTGCAAAACCGGGCGAGAGCCCCTCTTTGTGGCGTACCGCTACTTTCCACGCAAGAAAGCAACTTCTATCACACCCACGGATGATGTGGATAGGCTGGACCCCTATGTCGATCTATATGATGACATACTGGAAGATAAGCGTTTAGCGTGTCATACTCCTTGGAGACTTCAACGCGCGCCGTGGGTAGAACAACCCATGAGATTTGATCCCTTGATCGATGATATATTGCGGTTGCGCCCCGCGAAGGAGCTTGGGCCACGGACATCGATGACAATCAGGTCACGCGCTATGGTCGACAAATGCTTTTGCTCGCTAAATTATCTTTGACCCGGTAATCGCAATGGATCGGCACGCTGGCCTTCCACCGCAAGAGCACTTGTAGGCAGGAAAACTAGGGGCGGATCTAGTGTGGTGGACTATGCGTTGGTGCCTGGCGGGGATATGCATGTCAAGCACTTTTTCGGTGGGAACAACTAATAGGGATGAAGAGATCGACTCGGACCACTTACCACTTTACTTGAAGTTGGCTTGGCGGGTTGTGCGAACCCGGTGCAACAACTCCTCACATGCCTCAGCTGCGATTGGATTATGAACATGCGGGGGGCTTATGCCCGGATGCTTATAGATGACTGGCGAAATTTTTGCAATATCCTACACTAGAGCCTTGACAGGCCGGTGGCCGATGTGCTTAGGGACTGGCGGCAGAGGTGCTTTGGGATAAGCCGCATGACGGACCTCCGGGAACACAACCTTCCCGTAATCAATGGTTTGATGCGGAGTGCAAGGAACATAAACGCCGGCTCCGCCAAGTCCTGAACCACCTTTATGCCCACATGCGATCGGGCGATCACCGCATCTTCCTTAAAGCTAAGAAAGCCGGGTACATTGCGGCGCATCAAAGGGGAAATGTTTTACCTTGCGAACGTCACCCCAGAACCTTCGGCGCGAAGGGTTCTTAGAAAGCCAAGATTACAGCCCACAAGGAATATCACTCTCGAAAGCAAAGTGGAGGCAATACTTGCACAGCTAGCCTCGACCCTCGGGGTGCACATGCGGCATTACCCTTGCAAGAAGGCCCGTCTTTGGAAATCCTGGTCCGACGTGGAACAAGGCTTACTGGCGTCTTGCCAATGGGAAAGCCCCAGACTTGGATGGTATGCGGGCAGAATTGCTTAAGGGCAGGGAGCCGTCCATAATACCGGTCGCGACCGCCTTGTTCAACAAGGCATTACGGAAGGCTTCCCGCTTCATAAGTGGACCAATAGCGAGTTGTTCCCATCTATAAGGCGGGTGACCCACATTTCGCCCGCCAATTACCGAACAATCATGGTCGGTTCGGTATAAAACCGCTTCTTTGGGATTCTCGGCAAAGCGGTTGGCCGGCTGGGCGGCGGCAAAGTCGCGGGCCCTCACTCAGCGAGGATTTAGACCCCGGCACTCAACCATTGACCACGTCTTCACATTGCGAACTCTGAATGAAGACAGCGCAGAACCGCCGTCGGGGATCTATATTGTTGCTTTGTGGATTTTGCGGCGTTTGTTTGACATCGCGGCCGGGAAAAACTATGGGCAAAGGCGCAACACCGGGGTTTCTGTAGATTTGCGTAACGCGAGAATGCGGTGTCAAAGCTATATGAAAGATGCTCGGCCGAATTGGGTTGCGTGACAAGCCAACCATTTGATAGTAGTATCGGGGTTCGTCAGGCATGCCCTCTCTCCCCAACATTGTTTGGGCTTTACATTGATCAATTGGAGAGCTAGCTTGCTGATAATGGAGGTGATGGAGCTCACCTTCTCTATCAGATCATCAGACAGTTAATATATGCTGATGATGTGGACCTCCTAGCTTACACACCAGAAGACATGCAACGACATTTCGATGCCCTGGACACATTCTGCCAAGCGACTGATATGCGCGTCAACCTGGCCAAGACTAGGGTGGTTTTCATATCATCTTCACGTCAGCCGAGGGTCCCCTCCGCCTGAATGTGGAAGTTGCATCCATATACAAGTATTTGGGAGTGGAGTTTCCTTCTACTATGCACTGGGACACATCCATACGACTACGAGTGGACGGTAAGGCTGGAAGGCACTATATGCAATGCAAAACAATAGTTATAGAGCCGGAGTTGTATGATTGGGCCCATGTTGGTCCACACCTATTCAAGGTCTTAGTAGAGCCTGTCCTTTTATAGGGGGTGGAAGTATGGGGCCCCGTAGTATCACTTGCTATTTGGAATGACTTGGAGCAGGTCCAGAAAGCCTTCTTAGTACGAGCACTAGGGGTGAAGTCCACAGTCCCATATCAAATTCTACCGGGAGGCAGGATTCTTGCCTCTTCAGAGGGCTGCCCTTGATCACCACATTATCTATTTTTGAAGGTGGTCAATATGGACGATGCTCGTCTCCCTAAACTAGCTTATATCATGGCAATGGGGGCATGGCGCCTCAAGGCCTTGGAGGAAAAGAAAGCTCAATGGTTGGCTAGATGGAATGTGCGAGAACACGAGGTGCATACATGTGCAAGCAGAAGCGGTCGCCATAGCTTGAGGCAATATCTTGGCGCTTGCTTCCTCGGCAAGCTTTGGGATGCCAATGCCCTTGAACATGTCAAGACAAACACACTATCGGCGCCACATAAATCCCACATTGGAGCGAGGCCCGCCAATGCTACTGCGTACCCACTTGCCCATGAAAAGGCTTGAGACTCATTGCCTCGGTCGCAGGGGTACGCCAATCTTTGCCAAATGGGAGTCATTGAGGATGAATCTCATACCCTTCAAAGTTGCCCGGACATATGATCAAATTCGGACGGCGCTATCTTTGAGTTGGTCGGGGCGGCCGCCGTTGCATGTGACATTGAGCACAGCATCCGTACGGGTGCTGGGATCATACCTTCAGGAGGTTATGGACATGCGAGATCAGCTATGTCCTCGGGCACACACTTGACATGTATATATATATTGATGTATACTTGTACAGTTTGACAACATTCTTATTACTGTCACGGTTTTTCCCTCGAAAATCCTTCGGGGCAGGGGTTTTTTAACCCGGACAGTAATAAGTTTGCTGCGCTCCTTGTGGGTCCCATAGGCCGATTGGCCTCAGTGGACGATAAAAAATCATTCTCATTCTCATTCTCATTAAGGCTTTTTGGCACATTAGATATATTATTTCCTTGGGGCATATATTCTAACATATTAGACTTGACCAAAACATGGGCAAGACAAATTATAATATGATATTTTATTTAGGTTAGATCAAATATTGGAGCTAACATTGAAAGGAAAGATGTTTTAGGGCTCGGGCATTACCTGGCAAAAGGAAATCATGGAAACGATGAGCAGATGACACCGACAGGGAAGAACATCACGGCCATATGCATATGCAATGGTATGATACTTACCTTGCTAGAACAGTCGGTAATAGGTACATACATCTTCCATATAGGGCTGCTAAATTTTGTAAGAAATGGAAGTTCAGAATAGCTCCGGTGAAGTGTTACTGGCAGATTATTATAGCCCTAATGGCTAGAAAAAGAGAAGATCTGAAGCATACTGAAATTGGAGATGACGGCAAGTCCGCAAGAAAATATGAGAACATAGCGCCTGAACACTCTAAAGTCCTTAGACGAAATTCTAAAGGTTTGATAGGTTTAGATTTGATGGATTTTCTGAACGATCTATGAAATTCAAATAGGGATGCTTTAAGTAATAATGGATTAAAGCTAAAATGCAGATTAAAGCTAGAAACCATAATATCATAGGCAATGATATCCACTATGTTTGTTAAAATTAGCTCAAATCTATGGCTTATAAGAATATAATAGCATGTATGAACTAGAATCATGATGGCTACTGAAACATTTGATATATTAATGTAGCCTATGTTCATATTTGCCCACTGATTTCTTTAAATTTTGGCTTTATGCTTGAATATTGTTATAGTGAAGGGGGATAACCTCAAAGAAACCATGACACCTGCTATCCCATGCATGACAACCATTCTTATGCTTGTTTTTTGTTTGTGGATGCAGGTAACAGGTTTCTTTGCTCTATACTCAGTATTCAGTTCAAATTTGGACACGGAATTTGGGTTCTATGAAATGATTACACCTGTTGTACTAAGATACTTGTTAAATATCATCTTTGAACATGGTAAACATTCTGAAACCTGTACTTCTAAAGCACTTTTGGGATCTGGTGTAAGTTATCTTAACAAATATGTAGAAGATATCTTAAGCACGTATTTTGGGTTTTCATAACATGTTACACTAAAGTGAATTAAGGATTTCATGGCACGGTAAACATCGTGATTCTTGTACTTACCTTTTGGCCTGTTGTAATTTCTGCAGACAGGTGTATATTATGTATTCAGTTGAAATATAAACTAAGTTGTAATGGATTTTTCGTGTATTCAAACTGATGGGTCATTGAACATGAAATATTATCAAGGATTGCAAATTATTATATCATTGTTGCATGTATTGTTTGCTGAAATAAATGCAGTGGTGGTATTCGGTACGGATCTAAGTATTGCAAATTGATAAAGTTTCATAAACACACTTTGTACCAAGTCCTGGTTTAAGCATAATGACCTGATTATGTTTAAGGCTGCTAATGGATCTGCTGTTTACCTTCTAAGGTCTTTAGCAGATAATAGTCTGTTCTGATGAATAGATTAAAAGGTTTTTTTTTTTTTTTTTTTTTTTTTTTTTATGTTTGACTAAGTGGCTGCATTTTAAACACTAGGTTATAATGTATTCATATACATACATGTTAGAGTATAGATATACATGTATCTCTACTGAACCACTCTTACTCTTAAGTTGAATAGATTAAGAATGCGAGAGATAAGCAAAAGATACTGATAATAGGCTTGGAGATATGTAAGTTAGATGCATTGTTGCTATAGCTATGATGGCAACTAATTACTCACTCCACTTTGCATATATGGTGCATGGTGTGTTTTTTGTCCAATTGACATGACATGGGCAGCATACGTAGGCATGGATGTATACTGACTAAAATACACATGTTTGATGGTTTGCATGAATGCACTAGATGTTAATAAATATGGAGACCAGCATAGTGTACTGGTTAATAATGGGCTCCATTGGTAAGAAAATTTTCAATCTCTCATTTTCGACCTAAGGGATAATTTAGGGTACGAAATCAAACTTGGTTGAAGTGATCAAGACTCAGCCGGATTTGGTCCAAAGCTAGAGATGACCATTGGTATCTTCGCAGGCAATGCTGGAAGACGGCAACTCACACGAGCCAAGCAAGATTTGGCGGTGGAAGGCAATATAACCCTGCCAGGTTCGGTTTCATATTTCGCTTTCTTACCTTATTCTCTAGTAAGGGACCTGCAAAGCTGGTGCTCAGATCTAAGGCTACAGGATACTATGAGGAATTCGACTCTGATGGCTGCCCATGTGAGTTTGAAGTTGAATCTTTAGAAGAAAACTGGCTGGCAGCAGAATTTCAAGCGTGTCTGGATCATATCGGAGTTAGCAAGGCAGAAATAGAGGCTGATAGAGGCTATGGACAGAAGCGTCCTTGGCAATACAATCAACATGCTGGAAATAATCAGGGTACATCCAAACAAGGTGGATTTAGGCAGGGGCGCTACACCTCCAGAAATATTATTCCTGATACACAGGAGGATGATAACAATGAGTATGATCCCGAGGACAATCAGGTTTGGGATATATTCTTGATTTAGTGATATAAACTTGCAGTTAGACGAATCATGTAGCACATAATTATGATTATAGAGTGGTGAATAAGCTGGATAGCAGTTATTGTAGGTTGCGTACCTCTGTAGCAAAATGTCATCTGAAATAATTAATAATGATTTCAGGAATCTGATGCTCATAACAGAGAAATGCCTTAACTAGTAATATCCAGTGTTTGGCCTTTCTTGAACTTTATGGATTGTAAGGTAGATGAGGGATGTACTCTTCTAATAACTGGTCCTTAACCGATGTGTGGCTTATATCCAACTAAGAAATCATGTTCTATATTTCATATGGTCTTCTTGAATCACCATCCTTATTGAGTCAATGTTATCTGTGGTGGAAAGCCAAGGTAGTGCTCAAATTTTCTTTTTTAAAAAACAGGGGATTCTGGATCTGTCCGGGCAAAGATATTCCTGCTAGGCAAATAACTTTGCTCTATGCAATGGCGTAGCCTAGCGAGATTAAATGTAGGCTGCTAGTCTGTAATGTTTGCATGGCACATTTATGAACTTGAGTAGTTGTCACTTGCATAACAGAGAAATGCAAAATACAAAAATTTGAAAACATGTAATAATGTTTTTTGCTTAAATATGGATGCTGGAAACCTGTTTCTTGAGATAATGATTCATGAAAATTAGCAGGTTGCAGGGCAGGCCCATGATTTTTCTGATACATAATCAGTACTTATACTGTAAATATGGGTTTAACAAGCTTATACCTGAATTCTGGGTTAAAATACTAATGCTGGCTTGTTAACTTGATTAACCTTTATGAATGGTAGTGGTATTTAACATAGTGATTGATGATCTGCTTAGTAAATGAAGCTCTAATGTGGCTATTAGCTCACAGTAATGCTCTGGCTTGTCTACTTCCAATTTAGACTAACTTGGGTTAAAAAGGTTACAAAAGGTGATCAGCGATGAGCTGAGAAATCTAATGTACCTTTTGGCCCCTCACTCATTACCATAATAATGCTAATGTTGTGTTGTTGGGCTGCAGGTAGCGGTTTCTCTTCCTTTTGTCGTCTTTTTGCTTTCAAGTAATGGTCTTGTTGGAAGTATTGTGCACTCGGATTGCTAAAGGACAAATGGAGTTCAAAAACGTGAAGTCTCAAGGGAAGATCTACTAAACTGAATGATCTAGAGATGCAAATTGGATTTCAGTTGATGTTTGATGGGCTATGCTCCTTATCTATTTTGTCACTGCATGGTTCAGACAGTTTTAAGCATGGCAGTATTACTTTTTATATTTGTATTATGCTTTTTGGAAATAGTAAAGTCTAATATCCATGATTATGCAAACCAAGATATAATGCCTGAAGGTATTTCTGTTGGCAGTCATGTTTACAGTAACTATATCTAAATATACCGGCTATAGTGGCTTTTGAACATCATTACAATAATGATTTTGGTGGTCTTGTTCCTCTAGGATGTATTTCATATAGTGTATTGACATTGCAATGGCATGCATGGCATGAACCCAATATTACATGCAAAAACATGGAGCTAAGTGGCATTATAGTGATTGTATGCACATGCAAAGGAATTCATTAGTAACATGTACATCCTAGACATAAATGTGGAGGTTTTTGACGTGAAATGGACTATAGTGGTTGTTTAAACATGCATGTGTCTAAAGACAAACATGCAAAGTCAAAAGTTTAACGAGAAGTAGTTACAAATTCAGAAATGAAAGCTTTGAAATTTGCATAATATGCACTTGCATATGCTGAATAGCAGATTGTGATTGGAAGTGAGATTATGACTCTATAATATTTAGGCATGCACTTACATTGACTTTAAAGATTGGCCTCAATATATTGGACATTTTGGGTAATATGTTTTTGGCTTTAGCATACACTGTCATATGGTAGTAAGTCAATATCATTTAGTCTGGGCATGGATTCCTTAGGACTGGTTACGACGGTTTCTTATTAACAAAAAGCTTAATAGAGTTTGTCTATGGCATAAGGACAATAGAATGATTAGATGGTGTACTTATTTATGGCATCCTTGATGTATTGACTACAGTAGGTTATGTACTAAATACTTGATGGATTAGTACTCGGTGCCATCATGGATTTCAGTTCAAGTATGGTCTGATCATATAGATGTCATACTAGTTGGCTATTGCTAAGGCTAGCGTGGACTGGGTTTTCTTTTTTTTCTTTTTTTTTTCTTTTTTTCTTTCAAATGAATGTGTCTTCTTGGTCTTTTGCCTGGATGTGCATTCTTGTTCCCATTTGGTTCGCTAAAAAGTTTCTTTTTTATTTTTGCACCGCGTGTTAATTTCTTGCAAATTTGCTTGTTCGGCTTGCATGCCAATTTGTTGACTTGGATTATTTTGAAACCATGCAACAAATCCACTCGTATCCAAGGTTAAACAATGGGAGTCAAACATGTTTTCTAAGGGGCTTACGATAATGTACTACGCAATGCACGACCGGAAGAGATTTCGGCCTATAATTTTTTGAGAGGGCACCGCTAGCAGAGGCGGCCGACGAGCGGCGAAGGCTGGCGGCGCCGAAAAAAATTGTAGGTAGGAGGACGTGCATTACTGAACGTAAACAATGGTTGCGTCAAATTACATCTGGCTGAAGCGAGCTTCTCTGTTCTTGGGCAAACGCATCTCGCTCTCGACAAGCGTATATCTACGTTCTTGACCAAACGCTTACGTTCTTGACAAGCGCATCTCTTTTCTTCGGCAAAGTGAGCTTCTCTGTTCTTCGGCCAATTTGGCAAACGCATCCCATTTGGGTAATTGAAGACCTCCTTCTGAGGCATTTGAAGCCCTTTTGGGCAAGGCAAAAGATGGGGAAAATGATCGGAATATGTCGGCCAAATTTCTTGGTAATGGAATTGCTTGGATGTAGAAGAAGAGGAAGTACAGGGCTTCGAGAATAGCACACATGGAGTCTTCACCGGCGCTGCTTCTAAAATAGTGGAGCAAACATTACGCCATATAAATATGTTGTAATTATTAACATAATTTGAGGCAACCGTTGTTCACCTTTAGCAAAATCTACCAAAATAACCCTAATTATTAACTTAATTCCCAAAAAGCCCTTCGTATTTGTGAAATTCCCAAAATGTCCAGACAACCTTGGCGCATTCGGTTACCCTCCAGAAGACAGACAGACACAACCGGTACTTGTGGGTTCGTGTGCATAATACCAATGGCAACCCTCTTTTTCTGGCCGCCTGTTATTTCCCTCACGCAGAGAGCACCTTCTATCGCACCCTCCGATGCGGATAGGATGGACCCTTATGTCGATCTATATGATGACATACAACAGCACAAGCAGTTGGGTAGGGTCGTCCTTCTTGGGGATTTCAATGCACGGACAGGAGTAGAGCAACCCATGAGACTTGACCCCCTCGCTGACGATGTCCTGCAGCTACGTCCCGTAGAGGCAACCTACGAGGATCGGATGACAGCCAGGTCACTTGCTCCTGCTATGTGGTATTTTTGACTTGATAATTTGCAATGGACTATCACGGTGGCCGCTTCTCGGAAGTGCACATGCGAACCATGGGACAATCAGGGGAGGGTCTAGTGTGGTGGACTATGTGCTCGTGGATGCGCAAGATATGCATCTCATCGATCGTTTAGGGTGGGCACCGAGCGATCGGGATGAGGAGCTCGACTTCGGATCACCTCAACTTTATTTGGACATGGTTTGGCAAGCGCGCGGAACCCCCACTATGCCAGCCCCTTGCCATCCTCGATTTGCGACTAGATTATGGCAGCAGGAGGACTATCTTAGAGATGCTCATGGGCATACGCCCGCAATTCTGTGGCCCCACACTAGAAGCGGTGACAGAACCCGGTTGACTTAGCTATTATGGGATCGCGGCCGGGACGGGTGCTTTGGCAGACCCTCCGCGTCGCCGCTTTCGGGGACGACAACATTTCCGCATAACCGATGGTTTGATCGGAGTGTAAAAAGCATAGCGTCGGCTTCCGTCACGATGCGGATCCGGTGCACCTTGCGAGCCACCACCGTCTGCAGCCCATCCGGAAGGAGACAAAGGCGGCTACCTTACCGAGCATCGGGGAGATGTTGACCGGCTTTGGACACTCATCCTCGAACCTTTTAGCCTTGAGTGCTTGAAGGCCAGCCCAACCTACGGGGACATCACACTTTCGGGCGGTGGGAGCGGTACTGCCCGGCGGCTCTATGACCCGCCCGGGGGCAGCGTGCGCCCATATCCCCACAGGATGGGCCCCATTGGTTCTCGCGGAGGAGGATGTTGTGGAGGGCACGCAACGGTGGCTAATGGGAAGGCAAGCCCGACACCGATAGTATCTGGCCGAGTTACTCAAATGGGGGGCGGCGGCCGTGGTGCCGATCCTCACTACCCCGTTCAACGAGCATTGCGGGAAGGTTTCCCCGACGGTGGACCACAAGCGGGGTTGTCTCCATTCACAAGGCAGGCGACCCACCTTAATCGGCCAATTCTGGGGACGATCATGGTGGATTCGGTATTTGCCAACCGTTGGTGGCATTCTCAAGAAGGTGACCGGTAGGCGGGCGGCGGATGTGCGAAACCCTCACACTGGCGGGCTTTAGACCCCCGCCACTCAGCGATTGACCATATCTTTACTGCGGGCCGATTGAAGACGGTAGGAACCATCGGCGGGACTTGTATTGTTGCTTTGTGGACTTAGCGAAGGCTTTTGATCTGGTCCCCGGGGAAAAGCTATGGGCTAGGCTGCGTCAGCTGGGGCTGCAGCTGCGTGCGAGAATGCCATATCTGAAATTTGTATGAGAGTTGTTTTGGTAGGATGCGGCCCGGCGGGCCAAGCATTCACCGGTAGTATCGAGGGGTCGGGCGGGGTTGCCCCCCTCTCATCAACACTTTTGGCCTCTACATTGATCGGTTAGAGCCCCGGCTTCGCGAGCATGGGGGGGATCACTACAAGAGAAGGGGTCAATTAGTGTCAGCAAAACGTCACCACAACATTGGCAACTATACTTTATGACATTATTGGTGACATCTATGCATAGGTGGTGCTATAGGTGACACAATTTCTGTCAAGAATAGAGTCACAATCTGTGTCATTAAGAGTGTCAGTAATTTTGTTATGACGCTATAGATGTTGCTATTAGCATCAATCATAGCATCACTAGTTGTTACACATATAGCATCAGTGTTAATGGCAGTGCCACTAATGAGACTATAAGTGGTGTTATTAACAGCAATTATAGTGTTACTTGTTGTTACATATGTAGCATCAGTATTAGTGTCAGTTCCAACTAGTGACACAATAGGTGGTGTTATTAGCATCAAATGTAATAGCACCTTCAATGTCACAAATTGCGTCGATGTTTTGTGGCCATAGCATGTGCCACAATAGTTGTTGCTACTAATATCACTAATATTGTCATATAATGTTCCATCGTTATTGTCAAGCTTTATGTCAATCCATCATCACATCCAAGTCAGTGGCACCCTCGCTCTTCTAGCTTAGTATGGCGCTCTATCCCCTCTCCACAACTTGAGAAAAAATACATAGAAAAATTGTACAACTTATTTTGATGCTTTCAAATAATGAAGGATTTCAAATATTACCCTTCATTAAATTGCAAAAGCAAAATATCGACCATTGTTTCTTGATCTTCGTACTTGACTTGGAAACCTTTAACATAATAATTGAACTTTAAATAACCTTGAGAGTAACATGGCCTTCAAACACTTGGGGCAAAACAAATGTATCTTGGTCTCCAATAATATATTATCTCTTCTTTAGTAACCACTTCACATAGCTGGGGAATTTTATAAGATAACATCTTCGTAACAACATTATATGGGCAAATAAATAGCATCAAAAAAATTTCGTCTATATTTTTTAAAATCTAGGATAAAAATTGCACGATTACGGATTTGAACCCTGGCCCTTCTAGCAACAAATCAAAGTCCTTGCCAAAATGCCAAACAAATATATCTCGATCTCCAATAATATATTACTTTTCCTGAGGCGGCGGTGCCAGATGAGGCAGCACCCAAGCGACAAAGCCGCATCGCCACCGTCTGGTGGGCTGCCGAGGGATATTCTCGAGGGATTATTCCGAGACAAGAAACTTTTCTTTACGTAATAAACAGTTAGTCAAATTACGTTCAATACCTTGTTGCCACATAATGGTTCCTCGCTCGGCTGTGGCGAGCAACGAATCTATTGCCATCGCCAGGGTTGGCTCTAAAAAACACAAAGCCTAGCAATAGAAGTAGAGGAAGCTTAGATTTAGAGTATTATATGAGCTTTTTATTAAAGCAAAACAGAGATAAAAGTTGTTGCCTTGAAATAGGGCAAGAGCTAGGAAAGAAAACACAAAATCCTTTGACCAACGGATTGCTCCCAAGCTCCTTGCAGCACATTCATGCGACCAAGAATCTCTGTAGCTTGTCATCCGAAAAAAGTTGGTAGAACAAAAGGCAGAAGAAATTGATTCTTGTTCCTCCACTGTAAATTTCACAGACGAATCGTGTTGATCCTTGCTTCCATGGAGCATTCATAAGCATTTCACACAAAAAAAGGGGCATGACCTCTTCAAGGGCGATGGTGGAATCCTAAACCTCGATGGCAATGGACTTCTCGAACCCTGTGGATGCTTAAACCCTCTACCGATGGCAATGGACTTCTTGAACCCTGTGGCGATGGCGATGGACGCTTGAAACCTTGTGGACGCTTCTGGAAGAATAAGCAGTGCCACCATGAACAAGCGGAGGAACAATTACGCGAAATAAAAAGGATGCAATATTACAGTAATTTGAACTAATTGTTTATTACATCTTCGTAACAATCACTATATGGGCAAATAAATGGCATAAAAAATATTCGTCTATATTTGTTGAAATCTGGAATAAAAATTGCACGATTATGGATTTGAAATATGGAATAAAAATTGCACGCTTATGGATTTGAACCCTAGCCCTTGCAACAACAAACCGAAGGCCTTGCCAAAGTGCCAAACCAAAACATTATTAATTTTTTTTTTCGTTCAAGTATATATCCATATTTATTCTGTTGCAATTTCTTTTTACAGCCTAAATATTTCCATTCACGGCACTTCTGTGTGCCGATTTAGGGCTTCTGTGTGCCGATTTAGGACTTCGAATTTCTTAGGCGCCGTCTTCTTGAACTATGGCAGTGCATATCACCAGAATCAAAGCGGAAAGTTCGATTTTTCTTTGCAGGGATTGTAAACACAGATCATAGGTGGGGTTGGCTCCTTTCAAATCTGGATTATGGTAAGAACATGCTTTACAGGCAGAGGCACATAATGGCAGGGAATGAAATAGCAGATTTAGCAAAAGATCAAAACATAATCATTATTTTCTTTTCTCGTCTTGACTCTTTGTTTCGAACATGTAGGTATGGCAAGAGGCAGGTATGGCAAGAAACAGAGATAGACGAAGGCAAGGCTGTAAATTTTGAAAATGAAGGCAGTTTTAGGGGAAATCTGGAGGCTAGCTATAGTTGGCTTCCTTCAATCAAATCAACAAGCATATGTAAGTCTGTTTTACTTCTATTGCTTCCAGTCTTATTCTGCTGGCCAGTCAAAACAAGAAAGAAAGCAGAATATAAATATCTCTAAATTTGCATTCAAAATTTAGTAGTTCTCCGTTCTGTGCCGTTCTACTAATGCAGATTTGAGAAAGTGGAGAAATCCTTGGATGGAGACATATCATGCTACCAAAATGATGCTTGTCCCGGCACGTTTAATGTAATCGCAAGGTACTTTCCATTATATCATACCTATTACTTCCCATTATCTCATACCTATTAAACTACCTCATAGGCTACAATTTGTCATTATATGGAAGATATTTAGTATTTAAGTGATTCTAAATAGGTCTGCCATCAATATATGCTCAAAGGCCATCTCAAATAGCTCTGCCATGAACATATATGTCCAGAGCCCTTCTCTGTGGCAGCTTGCTTTGTGTCAAGAACCATATTTTGAGAAATGCTACTGAATCCATCATCACTTTTAGTCTAATGATGCAAGAGCATATGAGCAGCTGCTTCATTACGAGCATATGAGTGGCTGCTTCATTGATACATTATCTAGGGTCTAGATATTGTTCATTATGTCAGTTCCCTGAATAAAAGCTACAACAGAAAGTCGATAAGAATAAAAGGGTTTTCTAGGAGATATAAATCTGTTTCGGGCAAGGATTAAGAATGATGACTGCAAACAAAGTAGAAAGTCAGGATGAAGATGCATTTACATGAGATGCATACTGAAAATGTTCCTACTACCGGAAGAAAACGTTGAAAAACTTCTGAAGGTATATTTTTTATGTGAACGTTAATAAACTATGTAAAGGTACATTTTCAATGTAATGCAATTTTCCTTTGCATGGCTCATTAATGATATCATTTTGCTGATGCTTTTTTGGAATTTCTACTTACAACCTTTGGTACGGTACATGCCATTATTGAATGCCTTTAAAAAACATATGAATTCACTAGGAAATACAAGTTTCTAAGCATTGCATTCATTAACAACAACAACAGCAATCATCAAAACATGACATTGACAACGACAAAACAGATGGCTTTGCTGCCATGCTATGGCAGCATGTAAGAGCCAAGCATATATTAGCACTAATCCTGTCAGTTTGGTTCAATTTGCAAGATATTAGGAGAATGCTTCACTAGCATACACTCAAGTTTGAAGAGCAAAGGAAGGACAATTGACTCAAGTCACTCAAGAGATGCAAAAGGTCAAACAAGCATAGGAAGTGTAGAGAAGAAGAGAAAGAAGACCCCTTGAAGGGCATTCCATGGTATGTGATCATTTATGAGCTTGGCATCTTTGGCATTTTTTTGATTTCCATCCTCATCCACTCCACCATCCCAAATAGCATTGAACCTTGACTCCTTCCTCATACACCTCCCAAAGTCAAACTTGACCTTGAAAGTTCTTTCTAGTCAAAATACACCTTCATAAAACACCCACTTGCTTCATCATCCACTAGTTCAAGAGAGACTTGACTTAGTCATATCTTTGCTTATGAAGTCAACATTCCATGCAACTTGAGCAAAATGTAGAGAGGCTTGCAAAATCCCTAAGGGAAATGCTAAAAATTCAAATATGCCTCAAAGATGCTTCAAAGATGCTCCACAAAATTTTTGGCTTCCTAATGAGCACTAGATGTGCCAAGTCCCCCTACACCTTACTACACACATCACACCCATCACCATTTCATCCTTTTCATCTCAAACTCTCATTCAAACCAAAATTCATTTCAAAATATCATTGTTGCCACATCACTTTTGACACCTCATCATTCACACACATCATCTCCACATCATTCTAAAAATTTTGACTAGAGAGAATTTTCAAATTCAAGTGGGCTGACACGTCATCATTCCCATTGGCCATGTCATACTACCTGGCCATGCCATGTTTTTCAAATGCCACTTCATCCACTCCCCAACTTTTTTCCAAACTCCAAAGAGCTCTATGGTGAAAAAAGACCCTTAATATTATAGGGCACAAAAAAAAAAGATTCCCTAGAAAAAAAAAAAAAGAATTTTGAGAAAAGGCCTTATTTTAGGCATGGTATATGTGTTCTAGGGAATCGTGCCATAGGGTGTAAGGGGTAAAAAATTTTCCTATCTACCCCCCTTAGCCTAATTTCTCTTCCAAGCCAATCCCCGCCGCTGTGGAGCATCCGGCGCAGGGGGCGTGGAGGTACCGAATCCCACGTGGACACCGCACGCAATAATCGAAGAAATCAATTTTTTTGGGCCTTATATACTTTGTCCGCTAAATTGAATTGGGCCTGTGGGATATTTCTCTTCGAACCGCCGTAAACCTAAACCCGGAAAATGCCAAGATCCGCTCGAGCGACCTAACAAACCATTAATTCAAGACCTAAACCCGCCGAATCATTATGTTTAATGCCATGAATGCTTAGTGCGGGCTAAAAGACGTAAGATTTGAAAGAAATGATGAAGATTTCAACTAAAAGACATTCTACAAAAGGGGATTTTTCGCACGTAAGAGTTTCGAGGGCTTGAAGGCAAAGAAGATTTTTGGTTTTGAAGAAGGACCGCTTGACAACCTTGAGCTTGATCCCCGACCTCCTATGTTTACCTTTGATCCGGATTATTGACTTAATTCTCCGGATTTTTATGTGCACCTATTTGATCCCCGTGCCCAAGACCCCGAGCTTGGGATGTTATATTGTATCTTCCGAAAGTGACTCCATTCAATTGAAAATCCGACCTTTGCGTTAGCTTTGTTTGAGTTGCTTTTGTGATCTTTTCAAAAAGCAAAAATTATCATAGCTTTATTGTCATAGCGTGGAGTATCTAGTGCCCCGGCACATTGTTAGTCGTGGTTTTGTCTACCTATATCACAAACCCTTAGAAAGTGCAAAAGCCAAATCCCCGCATTGCAATGGAAAGTTGGCATTGTTAGAACATGAGGTATTGCACAAAGGTGTGGAGCATGGGAGAGCCACTGCTTGAACTTCAACCCGCCAAACAAAGTATGTGGAAGTAGACAAGATTAGATACACACGGCAGCTTTGACCCTTACAAAACATTATCTTTCAAGAACATTTTCTTCTTACGCCTTAGGCTAAGAATTATCAAAGAAAAAATTGGATCCTTTCTGGTCAAAAAGAATAGTTGGCCCCTCGTGTGCGTGACAAATGGAGAAAGATAGAGTTGATAGTCCAAAAAAATTCATCACCAATATCGAAGTTCCAAATATCGCCTCCCCGTCGTGGATATTGACCAAAAATTGATCGGGTCGTTGATTTGAATCTCGCCCACCTAGCCTACTCGACCTCATTGAGCTTTTTGTACCGTTAGTGACAAGTGTTGAGAACATCAAGGAGTGATATCCACACCCATAGCCCCATAGATCACACTCTGCAAGAGATTTTGTGAGGCAGACTTTTTTCTCTTCAGGGAAACACACTCCTAGTGATCTTTTGTGATTCTTTCTGGAATTTTTGCACTCAGAGTGGTTGCCTTAAGCAACCTGGAGGTTCTAAACCACTGAGGTTGAAGGTTTTGCCAGGAACACCTTCAACAGGCTTCTATGTTAAATTGATACAATGTATGGTTTAATTAGTGACAAATTTGTGACAAATTTTCTATCATTATGAGTGCTGTTATAAGTGACTTTACACATGACAATAATCTTACAATGTATGGTTTAATTAGTGACAAATCTCCTATCATTATGGTGCTGTTACAAGTGACTTTACACATGATGATAATCTTAACACTATGAATGGTGTTACCGGTGACATTAAAAGTAACGTTATAAATGACCTTATTAATGACCTTATATGTGACATTATATATGCCATAGTAGATGATGCTATACCTGACTTGATAGACGACTTTATGACTGCCATTAATTGTGACATTAAATGTGGTGTTATAATTGACTTTATAGGTGACGCTCCTAATGACGCTACATCCTGGCGTTGGATCCGCCACTATAGGTGATTTTAAGGTGCCGACAATATATGTGGCGTTATCATTGCTACATTTGTGTCACCAAGATCGCCACCCATAATGTCGGCTTTTAAGAAAATTTGATTTGCACTTCTAGGCCCAAAATTGACACAAAAAGTGACACTAATTGACCCCTTCTCTTTGTAGTGGATGGCATACAACTTTTTGCACCAGTCATCCACGGCTCATCTATGCGACGATGTTGACCTTACGCCCACACCCTAAGCTATGATCTCATCCCGGATGCCCTAGACACATTCCTCGGCCGCTAGGACAGCGCGTGAATCTGCCAAGACTGTGGTGGTTCTCATATCCTCTTCACGCCACCCCACGCCCCCCGCACTCACATATCGGGGGACAATGTGGAGGTCACGCCACCTACAAGTACCTAGGGGTGGAGTTCTCTCCTCGCTCTGTTGAGGCGATCCATCCGCTTATGGGAATTGCAGTTGGAAAGCGCTTTATGCCATGCGGAACAACAAATACCCAAAGAGCTCTATGGTAGGGCCATCAACACATCTGCTTTCGGGCACCGCTCGAGCCGGGTCTTTTCAGACGGGTCGTCAGGTTTGGGGCGATCGCTCTTTGGCGACTGAATGACTTTGGAGTCACGAGTAGGCATTTTAAGCCGCGCACTTGGGGTGAAACCTTTAGTCCCCTATCGATTCTACAAGCAGAAACCGATTCTTTACGCTTCAAAGGCAGCCTTTGATAGACATTGTCTATTTTGGAAAGTGGTTAATATGGGTGATGCTCCGCTCCCCGACACCGGCTTACGTTGCGACAATGGGCCCCGCAATTTCAGGGCCTTGAGGGGCAAGAGAGATCGATGGTTCACTAGATGGAACGCGGCCGGAGCACATATGCGCAAGTGTGGACCGCAGGGCCGATCGCGGGATGCCGAGAATTAGAGTACTGACGCTTGCTTCCCTTAGCAAGCCTGGAACCCCCGCTTCAGAAAGGTCAAAACGCCCATTACAAGGAGCACATCAACCCTCGTTGGTCCGGGCCCTGAGCTCTACCTACGCTCCAAACCGCCTCGAAAAAGCGGACTCATTGCCTCCATTCGCAGTGCCCACCATCTCCTCCGGAGGTAGACTGGTGGATTGGGAGCCCCGCCAGACAGCTCTGCTCGATCTTTGTCCCGAAGCGGGTGCCATTGAGGATGAGTCTCACACTTTCTAGAGTTGCCTTGACATTCACTTTCAGTCCGGGCCGGATCGTTCCTTTAGTACGTGGGACTTGCCTCTACATTTGTTGCATTGAACACCGTCGGCAAGTGCTCACGGGGTCGAAATACGTTTAGGAGGTCTGGATGACTGTGGAGCCTACCTTTACCATTCACTGACGAACAATTCACGTGGTAATGATACATGAGTGTATATATTTGTGTGTTTTTTCGTTTCGTATATTGGAGATGCTTTTGTCGTAAGAGATTCTTCGCTAACGGTTTTTCCCTCGAAAACCCGCCGGACGGGGTTTTTAATCAAGTAAAAATCCGCTTGCTGCGCTTTTGTATTGGGTCCCATAGACCGATTGGTCTCCGTGGACGATAAAAATACCTTCCTTCCTTCCTTCCTTCCTTAATTCTTAAGTATTTTCCCAAATAGCCCCTTTAATTTAAAAATCTCCAAAAGCTAGAGATAAGCCTATTATTCTAATACTAGTTTGATCGAAGACAATAAAAATCGTATTCAAGGAGAAGCTTTTGGGCGTCTTGTGGAGAAGCTGCTTTATGCCCATCCAAGTTACTTGTAGAGCTCATTTTGCTATTTATATGATGTCCATATCTATCCTCCAAATATTGAACTTCTTGAAAATAATGAATTGCTACCTCTTGCAACATGTCATCGTCCTAGCATGTCTAAGAGCAAACGGGATAGGACAGAAGACATGGATAGAATAGAATAGAATAGAATAGAGAAAAGCGTGTGTACAAGTGCACACGTTGTGGTAATGTCGGGCATATCTATTTGATATTTCTAGAAACACTTCCTCTTAGAAAATGATCCTCCTTTGTGAATATGTTCTTTTTGGTGATTTTTAAAATATGAAGGGCTATTTGGGAAAATACTTAAGAATTAAGGGTGTTTTGGGAATTTCAAAAAATACAAAGGGCTTTTTGGGAATTAAGTCAACAATTAAGGTTATTTTGGTAAATTTCCCTAATTTTATTTAAGTTCTGCAACTGGGGCATATTCCAATGAATATGAACATACCTTGAACCGGTAGTAGAGAACTCCATTTATTCTATGTTTATGTATTCTACATGCAACGTCTGCCGAGAGGGATGTCATGTCCTCATCAAGGGCAGAATTTCCTATTGAAGTTGAACAAATTCGGGCCAAATGTTTGTAAAAGTAATATAAAATCCTGCATCTTTCCTCAAAAAATCCGAAGGGCGAGGCCGATTAATGCAAAATCCTCATGCATGATAAAGGTCTAGCGATAACCCTGCAGCTGAGAAAGTGAGAAAGGAAGACGGATAAAACGATGAAGCATTTAGTGACATACCAATTTGTCAACGCCATAAGAGATGATTGAAGCGGGATGCCATCCTCTTCCGGGGACAAATTCAGGAGCATCTGGATTCATGGGCCTTGAGCTGCTTGATTCTTCTTCAGTGAGAGTCCGCCTCATCTTTCCCTGCGACCTTGAGCCACGAGGTAACGGAGGCGCAGGATAAAGGTGAATAGTTCTTCGTATGGGAGTCACAGCGACGGTAGGCCTGTTTCTCAAACTCAAAGATTTAGGCGATTGCAGACTTTTGCCATCCTTGAAGGGCGTAATTGCCACTGTTGGACTAAAAGATGGAGCCTCATGTGTATTTGGAGGTAAGGAGGGAGACGTGTTTATAGGACGAGGGGAAGAGGGAAGAGGAGTAGGAGCGTTATCTGTTTTCTCGATCTCTTTAACTTGCTTGTCGTCAATATTGGCGGAAGTAGTAGATTGAGGCGGGCGGGAAGCAGAAAGCGCAACTTCCTTATAAGTAAGCGTGGACCTGTTAGAGGATTTTGGTAGGGGGTACGTCAATTTAGGCGCATCATCATCATCAGTTGCAACATTGCCTGCTGCCTGTTCCCCTCGCTCGCTTCTGCTTTTACGTTTTGCTATGGGTAAAGAATCTTCCTCTTTCGGAACTAATTTTGATCTGCTAGCACTTCGTTGGTTCATAGTGTTCCTGCGCACAATCTTTCTCCTCCATATGGCCAGATGCCTTCCTCTCCGTGTAATTTTTTGCCACCCATCATTTTCTTCACCCTGTGTCGTACAATCGCCCAGCGCTTCATGACTATCGTTCGCAATTTCTAATTCTTTACTGGCATTTTCATCTTGCAAGGCAGCCATCTTCATTTCTGGAAGCAAAGACATTTCCTCATCTTCTGATGACGGCACGTTGCGGCCAACATTCTTCACATTTGAATTAGATTGCACCAACGCGGCAGCCATCTTCATTTCTGAGAGCAAAGACGTCTCCTCATCTTCTGATGCGGGCACGTTGCAACCAACATTCTTATGTGATTTTATACTTGAATTGGACTGCACCACACGCAGATGAATCATTTCTAAATCTAACAACTGTGGACGATTTTGGGGCACTTACTACTTTTGTGCATCGATTTTTTCTTCTACTTTCCAAATCCCTTTGCTCCCTGTCTTCTTCTGTATTTATATATTCCAAGAGATCTGATACGCTGCAAAATCCAAGCATAAAAGAAGTTCCTGTAATAATTGAACCAAGACAGCCGTAAGCCTGCAATTTATTCAATCTTTGACTCACCTCAAGTGGCCTTTGCTAGCAATTGTTGCATCTGGTTTAGGCGCCCCCGTCCTTGCAGCTTCTTGCTGCTCCATGGCTTTGGAATCGAAGTAGTCAAGCCAAGCAGCTGCATCCTACGTTGACAAGACAAAAATTAGCATATATATATCTATTTGGAATCACATTAGTGTACCTGTGTTCTAAGGTCATCTGGCCCCAGTTTTGCTTGTAGAATTTGCAATGTCGTTTGTTCATGTTGGACGCTAAGAGAATATGCCTCCATTAATGAAAGCGCAATTGCTATTGCATGATAACTAGCTGCAGTCTGTAAGGTTCATCATATTTGTCAATTTTACAAGAAGTTGTTGGAGACATGCAAAAAGAATAGTTGGACATGTATTGCTAATATAAAGAACTGCAAATGAAAGTGAATCATAGAGCTGTTATTAATGAGTTTGTTTCTACCTGAATGTGATCTGGTCCAAGCAGACGTTGATTACATTTTAAAGCTTCATGTAGGTATCTTAGAGCAACATGGACATTTCCAAGCCCTTCTTCCATCATTGCTATATTAATATACGTGGCTGCCGTATTTGGGTGAGATGGACCGCATATTAAATGAAGAAGATAGAGTGCTCGTTTCACGTACCTGGCCCGTTTCAAACCTTTAGTTCCATACCAAGTTGAGTTCTACAGTAACATTCTAGGCATAGTGCACAGCAAGTTGAAGTATTTTGTTAGATAGAGAGTGCTAGTGAAATTTTGCTACTTGAGAGTGCGTGCACATGCACATGAGCAAGATAGGGGAAGAGAGAAAGATACTTCAGTGCCAACTCAGTATACTGCAATCGGTAATAAAATACAGCCAAATCCCCATAACTCTTCATAGTATCCGGATGATCCAATCCAAGTTCACGTTCATTGATGTCTAGTGCTTTTTGTTGATAAATTGCAGCCTAAATTCACCAAAATGGTGCGACTGAGGAACTAATTGTGCCAGCCAAACCAACATAACAATTTAAGGATTTTGATAGTGGAAAGAAGTCTACCTGATTGAAATCACCTGTATGATACAGAACGACAGCCAACAAACTATATGCTCCTGCAGTCATTCGATGATATGGCCCACAGACACTTATAAGTTTTGTCAAGGCCTATGAAAACGCATAAAGGTAATTGAAATTATAGTTATCATAAGGACTACTTAGTCAATTTACACCAGGGAGGATGTTATTGATTACCTTTGTACCATACATAACTGCATCCTCAAGCTTTCCCTTGTCTAAGGCTGTCTTAGAAGATTCGAGCAGCATGCGTCCATCAGCAGAGGAGCACACAACTTGCTATCACATATAATGGGTACTTTCAGACTCTATATTAAAACATGAATTGACATCTCGTTGTTACCTTGAATACAGGTACCATGCTAATAATATCGTTCTTTGTAAATGGGGTGGCAGTTTCCCAGTCATAGTCCCGTGGCGCAATCTCAATACCAACCTAAGACATGAAAGCCCCCATTTGAGTATAAGATACACATAATCGAAAAATGGTTTTGGTTACCTTGTGGCAAATTCCCCGAAGGATAGCATATCTATGTAGCTCTAGATGAGGATCAGAAGAAAATCTCCATCCAAATCTTTTTTGAATGAAAAGCTCCACCCATCTTCTCATAAGATTTTTTGTAGATTCCAATGCACCATTTGTAGAACCCTTAGCTAGGGTGCCAAACATGGTATTAAAGGCCGTTGCAATGGTGACAGCCAGCTCTGAAGTGCTTCTTACAGAAGAGATAATAGCACGTAGTATGTGCTTAAAAGCACGAGTTATCATTTCATCGATACATAGACATTTTATGTGAGGAAGCTTCGTAGAGAGCTCCGCCTATTCTATCAAACAAAAAGGACAGAAACCATCGTGTGACCTGATCAGTGTCTAAGAAATAATTTCAATTAAACATATTAAAATGTATGTTAAGAAAGAAAGATTGTTAACTGTCACCTTTGATGTGGTAATCTTTATAGAATTTTTAGACCATCATAAAAGCTGAATTTAATACAAAGACATCTAATTGGCTGATATGTTAAAAATGCCTGTTGCTTCCTATCATATCTATGGAGACTGGAAAGATTCCTCCTGAGCCCCTTTAGTCCCATTTTGGTTGGAATAAGGACACAAATTTGTGAAGACAGCATGAACAGTATTGTTAAGCTTGATTACACAATGTAGTCTTACAAGAGTTGGTAGCAGTTTCAGTTGAAGATATGTTCATATACGGACTGCCAAGGATGCCACTCAACTACCCACGTTTGAGGATCAATTATTACGACATGTCCTTTGCTTATCAACAATGAGGGGAGCAACAAAGAGCAAACGTATTTAAGGCAAAGAAAGTCGAAGACTTAAAAAGGAGATCAGATAATTTTCGTTCTGTTTTTCCTCCCTAAGATTCCAAGATGCTACCAAAATCTTTACATGACTCGAAAAACTAGAAGTGCAAATCTGCAATTATTTTTCAGCTTTAATTAATGTCCCATAGACACTAACCTCATGAGGTAAATATGAATATGCATCATGATTTTAAAACACAGTGTGGCAGACAAGTGGACCTCTTAAAGAATTAGCCACCAAAGGACAATTCTACAATTTCTTAAATGCATCCAGACATGGTTTTCTTCGGTGTCCTGGATACTTAGATACCCGCTTGTCACAGAACCTCGGGACTGTATTGGGGCAGGTCCATATCTCCTCTCATCAGTTAGAGATTGAAGCTGGTCAGGCCAAGGGCATGGCATGTAAACAAAGAATCTATCAAATGTGCAACTTAGAGGCAGTGGAATCAGAAGAATGCTTTATCTTCTTGTGTCCAGCATACTATGAAACAAGAGGAAGATACCACTGTCTTTTCAGGGACCCAACCACTTTGAGGCAGCTTATGAACTTTCCTGACCAGAAATGTCTTGCTTTTGTATATATGAACTCACAGTACTATGAAAAGGAAGTCGGAAGGGTCCACTGGGGGCACTCAGAAAATGGTCAAACAGGTTAAGAAAGGACAGCCCCGAAAGGAGAAAAGGGACCATAGGCATGTACAAAGCATCAAAGGTTTTTCCAGATCCTATAAGGGGGTGCTTTAATGAACTCATAGGATACAGAGTGATAAGCTTTATCACTAAGTTTTAGTTTTTCTTTCTTTCTAGGTTTAACTAGCACTTTCAACTACGAGAATCCATCTAGATGTTGAAGACTTGCTGTATTTATTTAGTTTCTTAGACCTTATGGGTCTTTTCTTTCTTTCATTTCTTTCCTAGATGCGAACTAGGTCTATAGACAAACAGCTTCTTGTTGCGAAGCATGCCGTATTAGAAGTGAATAAAATTTTCATCTTCTCCAAAGATTTTCATGTACTCTTTATGTAGCACAATCAACTCGTGCTAATTTAGGTTGGAGACTTACCACGCGGCCAAGAGAATGCATTTTGAGGCCTCTGGTATGCATGAAATCTGTTAAGGTACGTCCATCCACAGGAGAGAGTTCAAGTGATGTGAAATCAGAAACCTGAACAAGTATCAGATCCAAACGGTTATGTGGAGCTTGACAGTTGTTTACTTTTAAACACAAAACAATGCTTGTTAAATGTTATGCATACAATGTGAGAAATCTCTGAGAAACTCACTGCTTACCAGCTTGGGGAGTGCAACGTCGTTATAGTATAAATGTGCACCATCTATAAGGTCTTCAATCGACTGCATCAGCTCATATACATATCAAAATGCATAATAAAGATATTATAAAGTAATGTAGTATCGAAATACGTAGCTCAATAGAAAAATGATGAGATTTCAGACCTTGCAGTGCAGGTCTGTTGCAGAATCTCTTAACCGATTGAAAGCAGATTCAGTAAGATGGCTTTTAAGATAATTTCCTGAATCGGCTTCCTTTCCAAATTTTGATTGGTCTGATTTGTCTGTTTTCACACAGGAATCCTTGTGCTGCATTTTGCCTTCCAATGGTGAGAACTTCAATGTTGTATGCTTTTCAAAATTGGCATTTTTCTTAGAGTTCCCTGGGCTGTTTTGCTTTTGTTTTAATTCAACACTTTTTTTGTTGTTCATCTCAGTCCTGGCTTGAGTCTGAAGATGCTGCACCCAACATGCCCCCAATTCCCATCTGATGAACGATTTGGGTTGCTGTATTTCATGTTCCAATGTTGAAAGACTTTCCTTTATCACTTTCTCTATTAGCAGCATTTCCCTTGGCGCATGCTGAGATTCCAATGAAGAGTTTGGTTGTGTGTGCAAAAGGATGCGAAGACTGAATACATAGAAGTCCAAAGAATCAACTTGACCACTTAAAAATATCCATAATTGGAAACAGGACTCTATACCTGTTCACATTAAGGGCGTTTGCACCCCCATCTGGTTGCTCTTCTATGTCCAACTCGTTTGTTGAGGCATCCATGCTGCCAGTCGCTTTGCAACCAGCGTCCTTGCCCACTAATGCCTCCACTATTACAATATAATTTTTATGACGGATCATAACTAGCCCTAAAACAGGAATATCCTGCATAAGGGAAGGCAAGTAATATAAGGAAATAATAATGATTGATAAAGCTCGCATTATATGTGTACTGTAACCCACATGAATAGTTGTGCTCTCGTCTGCTGTGATACCCTTCAATAAATTTCGTTCAGCAAGTTCTTTGGATGACAACCTGGTAGCATATGCACCATCAAGTTTCAGATCGAGCTTTTGGCTACCATTAGATATACCTTTGGCAACTGAAATTTTCAACGTGCCCCGCCATTCTTCAAGGAAATGGCCGTAGTCAAAGAATGCAGGTACATCATGCTCATGTTGTGATTCAATATCGTCAATAAGACCCCTCGCTTGAAGAAGGGCATTATCCACAAATAGGTTGTGCAATAGGAAAGCTTTTCTGTCTCGTAGTTGTCTTTCCTCTTCAGTTGTACATGGCATTTGAGCTAGAAACTTAAAATCTTGGGCCCAATTTCTTTCAATATCTTTTCCATCTCGTGCTCCACCACCTCCGCTTCCTCCCCATGCCTTATCTTCTGCTGGCAACGATGGAAATGTTGAGGGGCTGTCCGCTTGAATTGGCAATGTGACCCATGTATTTGATCGAAGGCCATAAGGAATATTTCCAAACTGCCATTTTACCACTGAGTAGACTAATTATTAATCTTTTCAACTAGCACCTGGCTTGAAAAAGTAGCTTACCTTGTTTCGCTCTGAAAAGGCTCTCACAAGGTCATCATAAGCCTACACGAGATAAACAGAATAATGCCATCACGATGCAAGGACAAGGACTAAACATCTATTTATTTTAAGGCATAATAAAGAAACATTAAGTTGTGCGTCTAAACAGAAGATATGCAATGCAAATGAATTTTTCTTACGCTGGTAAAAGATTTGCTCAGTTCCTGTAACAAGGACACAAGGTCATGACATTTTAGCTGTCGTTTACCACAGCTATAAAAGCCAGTTGCACAAGCTGTGACTGGTACTAGCTTCCCATTTGATAATCTTATCTGTAAGTCAGGGTGCCAACAATTGAATAAGGTTAGATTTCTGATTTTGAGAGAAGGTTAAATTTCTGATGCTAGGCTAATTTCTTGTAGAAAATCGCTCACCTCCAATGTAAAGAAGTCCCCTTCGGCGTTCCTTCCTGGAGTCTTTCTTAACGTTCTTCGTATGTCTGTAACATTCATAACGCATCGTAAGTAGAGACTACATCACACGCATCTAAGACTATTAAGGTTTAGGATGCACTAACACTGTACAGCTGGAGTCAAATGGGAGAAGGAGAAAAATTGATAAAATTGGCCGAGATTCGAAGGAGGACATAGTTTCTCAATGTCACCCTTGTCAGATGCTTCTTTAGCTGTATCTGGTTTATTTTTACTTCTGGGGGAATTCGATATCGAACTCGTCGGGGTACTTTTATTGAATCCGGATGGTCCAAAGAATTTTGTGCTTGAAAAAATATCTAAAAATCTTCTTACATGAAATACTGCTTGTTCTTCATTGTAGTCCTCTGCAACATAACATTGATGATTTAAACAACTCTCGCATTTTAATATGTTATTAAGAAAACCCACAAAGCACCGCACCTTTTACAATGGTGAGGACGCATGGTTTCAGGTTCACAACTTCTAATGAATCACGCAATCGTCTACCCTTAACCTGCATTGTAACTCAAATTTCAAGTATTTTTTGTAAATTATTACACCAAGGCAACAGCTGCACACCTCATGGCTTAAAGAATAGTTGGTGAGGTGGAAAGTCTCGATATTCATCGAAAGAAGTTTCCGAACATCCACAATACGGTCTGTAGAAATAAGCTGTGAAATAAATCAACAAAACCAGGTAAACAGAACTGCACGAGCATGACCTCTAGTTACATGAATTGGAATACCTTCAGAACAACATGATTCCCCGATGGTAGCTTAATTGTGATATCGACAACAACTGGGAAAACTGCATTTTCAGAAGAAAACCAATTCTAAGGCTGGCAAAAAGGATTCTTAAATAACAGTTAATTCACCACGCAACTTACTTCTCTCTTCTTTCCTTTTCTTCTCTCCCTTGGTCTTGTTGAATTTTAAACGCCCTCCAGTTTTGGGTGCCATATATGAGTGCTTCTATTCTCATTCACTCAACTACATTTTTATTGGAGACTTGAGGCTAACGCAAGTAATCAGTAAGAGAACAAAATTTGGTCAGCTAATAATACCGAATGTTTGATTACTGATATATGTTTCGTGGGATCATCGTTTTTGCTCAGTCTCAAGGAAGAGAAATAAAAGCAATGATAAAGCTGTACCAAACAAGCAATCGATGCAATGAAATCCTCTCCACAGCAATGCTAGAAGCAAAGCGGAAGCTTGCAAACTCTGTCAAAATTGAAAAAAAAAAACTATCGAAGAAGAAAGAATTACAGTCACCCAAGAAACTAATAGTAATGACAATGAAGAGCAAGAAGAATAGAAGCGAGGACTGGAATCAATCAATGGAGGACCACTGCTCAAGGTCTAATAGGGATGAAAGGAGGGTGCAGTATTTGTCTGAAAGAATTACAGTCACCCAAGGAGCTAATCTTAGTAATATCAATGAAGAGCAAGAAGAACAGAAGTGTGGACTGGAATCAATCAATGGAGGACCACTGTTCAAGGTCTAAAAGGATGAACGGAGGGTGCACTATTGTCCGATTCATGGAAAATGGGTGGCGTAGATCTCCCAAAGAACCGATGGGCATGTATCTAACTTTCCATGGCCTCATCAGGCCTTATCCATGTGAAATCAGTGGCCAGAAATGCTGCCACGTATCAAATACGTTCTCTTCCCGTTGGGGGTTGCTCGTAAGGGTCTCGAATGTTCGTATACTCTTTCAGTGAAGGATATTCCTTTTGGACGGTCTTAACGGACGTACATTGGATTATTTCTACATGGCTAGTATTTCAGCATATTACACTACTATGCAAGATGCAATACTGGAATGCAGCGCAACATTTGTCTACCATGTTTATAGAGGCTTTCTCAGCTAGTGATGTCAAAGGATGCATAGCGAAGAGAACGTTTGAAGGCTACCCGTCCTCTGTCAATATACCTTCGAATTTCTATAAGCCAGTATTAATCAAAGCTACCCATAGATGCCATTGTGCAATGCAGAGAGTAGACTTGCATTTTTGGGTTGCCCAAAGGAGCAAATTCTTGTTGATGGGTTGGAAATATTCCTTTGATTCCCGAGGCCATTTAAGGTACAAATCTTTTCTTTTCTTGTTGATGTTGTTGTTGTGCTTGTGTTTTTTCTTTTCTTTTTTTTTTTGATTTGTATATATTTGCAAATTCGAGAGTTCTTATAACCTACAAATAACATGCCTAATACTACCAGCATTGTCTTAGGCCTTTATTTATACAACCTACAAATAGCATAATATACCCTACATAAGTAGAATAAAAATATACCTTTACGGGTATTCTATACACAATGTGGTCCAAAGGGATTCCATCATTTATGTGCAAGTTCTCATGTACATTGTTTTGAAATCTAATCTAGAGTCCATGTCATAAAAGTGTCCGTTTTCTTTTGCAGGCTATATGTGGAAAGTTGTGCCAACTCTTCTATTTACATCTTAATTCCCTTTCTCAATCTCGCCTTTCTTAATGATCAAATAATGCTAGTTTGACCTTGCCAAATAGGTAGTAAGTTTGACCTTGCCAAAGTTTTTTTTTTTTTTTTTTTTTTTTTTTTTTTTTTTTTTTAAGCACACCAGCCCTACCGGGCCTACAGCCTTTCCTCAAATTCTAGCCTATCCACGTGTAATTTCCATGTCATCAAAATCTGATGTGGCTTATTTTGCACCATCGGATCTCTGCTTTCGCAAATCTAAGGCCAGGGAAATTAGAAAATCGGAAAAAAATTGGATACGGAGATGGAAAGGGTCAAAGGAATAACTTCTTCTCGCATCGGGCTTGTGCTATTGACTTCCTTTGATGTGCCCTCCATCGAAATTTGTGAAGGAGACGACACTGTCATGGATTAATCGATATTGGATATGGCAAACTTTTCACGCGGTTGAATGAAGCAAAGCAAATTTTCAAACTTTTTCACGCGGTTGAATGAAGCAACAAATTTTTTGGTGGATTGTGCTCGAAAGGAATCGATTTCCACCCAAATCGCCTAACCTAGTGAAAGTGAAAATCTTGTAAATACCTAGCCCCAGCGGTGTAATTCGAAGTTAAGCCTAATCTTCGATATAATTCGGCTCTATCTAAAGGTATCTACTCTGCGGGCCAATTCCTAGGCCTTTTTTTCAGGAAGCCCATTATAGGGTGGAAGGTTACGGTGTCCATTTGGAAGGTTCTGAAGAAGGAATATGTCGGGTCATATTGTCCTTTCGAGAACCGCTAACCAAAAGCGAAGTTCAAGGTGGAGTACATAGGCCCGCTCCCGCTTGTCATTTAGCCTAAATCTCCTCCTTAATCTCATAAATATCTTTCTTATTATGGAGGTATGTATTCAGTGGATGCAGATGTCCATGAGGAAACAATCACGTCATCTATATTGAGCATCTTAAGCTCTTTAGCATTTGCAGTGGCAGCATGCAGTATTGGAAAATGCTTGGCATATTTGCTTCATTATCCATTTGAAGGTTAGTCACAGCATTTTGTGTTCTTTATTGGTTCTATTGATCCTTTTGCTATGCTTTAACTTTAACATATAGAATGTTGCTTCATTTGTTCCAGGGTTTGGCCTTGCATTGATGATTTTAGTTGCAGCAATATTTTCTGCTTTGGTTGCCAGGCTTTCTTGTACAACTGGAACAAGGATCTATCTGTATGCTCAGATGAATAATTTGTTAGCAGGTCTATCGTTGTGTAGCTTTCTTACAAGGTCAAAGCCGTTTACCATTGAGCTCACATTAAACATAAGTTGGGTAGCTTTTACGTAAGAGATGCTTTATCGCCAAAGAAAGACAAATAAATTGCAAAGACCTATCTAGCATTGCCGCTTTCCGAGCGCCATTTAAATAGAAATCGTAGCTTTTATCTAAGGTCCCGTGTATTCATCTAACCACTCTAGTTCTTGCAACGAGGCATTAATATGTAGCATAATATCGTGGGTTTTTTCTTTGTTTTCAGACGCTTTTCACTAAGATTTTCCATGATTTCGTGATGTATTCAAATGGATGTACTAATGCGCACATCTAGAGTGCACCATTTCGAGCCATTGATTTTAGCCTTTTTTTTCAATGGTCAACAACCAATGGCTCACAAACAAAAGCCCTTTTTTTGTGCGTGTGGTGCATAATGGTCAACAACCCCAATGGCTCACAACAAAAGCCCTCTTTATGTGTGTGTGTGGTGCATAATGGGCAACAACCAATGGCTCACAACAAAAGCCCTTTTTTTTGTGCGTGTAGTGCATAATGGACAACAACCAATGGCTCACAACAAAAGCCCTTTTTTGTGTGTGTGGTGCATAATGGGCACATGAAGGGCTTGAAGGGCGCATGTAGTTTCACGGCAACACATTTCTTATCATAACTTTTGATCCAAAGCTCTGTTTGAGATGATTTTTATTGCGTTGGAAAGCTCTCTCCGATATCGTTTTGATAGTGTATGATATGGATATGTTTGGTTAAGTTATCTATGCTAAAACAGCAAAATTTTCGGCCGGGTTTGGTAGGCTTTCACATCCTACCGGTGATTAATCATAGATTGCGCTATTGGATATTGTTTTATGACTCATTTCGAATGAAACTTGCAAAAAATTACCATGCATTCTTAGATTTTGAGGCAGTTATTAAGCAAATTCCAAGGCTTCTAGATCCTTGTGCTAACAAGCAGAAAAGTTTTCCACTTTGGTTTCTCACCACAACATGGAGACCAAAGGCTGCTGTTAAATTCCAGTTGAAAAATGTTTGTGTATGGGTGTTGCAAACTTTATGACTTTCAGAATAATGGATCAATCTGCTCTATCTTTATGGTAACTTTTACTTATGTTCTATTTGTTTTATTGTGATAAAATTCAAAAGCTATAGGTGATGAAAGCATCAAATGAATTCTAATTTTTTTCTGGTTTGAATTCTAAAATTTTTGTCACACTGGAGGGACGTCCCTAAGGCCCCGAAGGGGCCAAAAAAAAATTTTTGTAACACAAACCATTAACATCCAACATATAAAAATTAAATCCCCCAACACATAACAACCAACACATAACAACCATTGACATTAACAACCAACAAATAACTACCATTGACATTAATTAACACAACCATTGGGTCCAACACATTTAAATTAAAATCCCCCTTAAACCCCCTTTGGTTTGGGTGCATATTCACACGGGGGGTGACGTAGGGCAGCGAGAGCCCTCATAATTGTATTTTGCACGTACAAAATCAACACTATATAGTATTCCGCTTGAAATATTATAGTATTTTGCGAATCTTGTTATATACTATAGCAAATTTTGTACTTGCATACCCCACAAACGAGGAACTTTACGTATGGTGTAGATTAAGGAATAAGGGGTGAATATGCCTATCCAACAGCTCTCGTTGCCCGGAGTCACCCCCGTGTGAATAAATTGAGCTCCCGAACACTTTTGGCAGCTGGAATGATTGTGGATAACATAGCCATGGCATTTTATTTTGCTGTCATATTGTCCTTTCCAGAATCTGCTAACCAGGAAAGCAATAGTTCTAAAGGTAGAGTGCATAGGCCTGCTCCTCTGCTTGTCATCTAGCGTAAATCTCCTCCTTAATCTCATAAAATCTCTTTCTTATTATGGAGGTATCTATCTAGTGGATGCAAATGTCCATGAGGAAACAATCAAGTCATCTATATTGAGCATCTTAAGCTCTTTAGCATGAACATCTGCAGTGGCAGCATGCAGTATTGGGAAATGCTTGGCATCTTTGCTTCGTTATCCATTTGAAGGTTAGTCACATCTTTTTGTGTTCTTTATTGGTTCTATTGATGTTATGCTTTTAACATATAGAATGTTGCTTCATTTGTCCTGTGGTTTGGCCTTGCATTGATGACTTTAGTTGCAATATTATTTTTCTTTGGTTGCCGTGCTTTCTTGTACAAACTGGAACAAGGATCTATCTCAGTATGCTTTCGATTTGCAATAGGGCAAGTTTTGTGTAAGTTATCCAAGTCTACTCAAGGTTTTGTGATTTTTTGCTAGCCCTTTATTGCAACATGTCTAGATTACAAAAAGGAAACGTTCAAAGTCGAGGCCATTAGGCTAGGGAAACGCCCTCTAGCGAGAGACCTCCGATATCTTTGCATTCCATTGTTGATTTTGAAGACTAGTCCCATGCTTTGGGCTAGATGGTTTGTATTTTCATTTCTATACCAGGCTTTGTCATTCTATAACAGCTTTGAGGTTTATTGGATTTGAGGTTCCCATCTGGTTTGTTGGCTAGAGACCGCATCTCCATTTCAGGGTAAGGAACTGGAGGCCGCATCTCTGTCTCAACTATTTGATGCAAGATGTCTTTTGCAACTAGAACCAAAGCTTCTTATGCTTATGGAAGTCTGTTGATTCTATTCTACCAAACTTCTGATCATACATTTTGTTAACCATCCTGATGTCTGATTATGGGATGCAAGTTGGAAGCTTCTTCATTTATTTATCTTAGAGTTGCAGGCTAGTACCCTTTTTTTTTTATTATTGCATTTTAGATGGCCCCTTCACTTGTTCAATGCCTCACACATCTCATTAGATACCCCAGTAAATAGCAACAAGCATGCTTGTAAGTGCTTGGTTCTTATCGTTGCAATAATTCTAGTTCTCAAGCTACTCTGGCTAAATATGTAAGTTTGTAAATGCTTGTTTCTTGTCAGTTGCAATATCTGTACCAAAGACTTCAGAAAATGTGGCATGAGTATTTATCCATTAGAATAAGTATTGTGATGATTGGTTGCACCTTCGTGTAGCATATGAGGTAAGAGTGCTTAGGAAAAACATGTAAAACATGTAAGTAAGAGGGCACCATGTAATTATTCTGTGACCTGTGCCGGTTAGATGGGGCATAAAACTATTGGAATTTGGACGATTGATTCAGGCTTGGACTTAGAGATATACTCTTGCTATAATTTATGTACTTGACACATGATGTTGCAATGCACAGTCAAGAAGACCATTCAGAAAAGGGATTTAGTTGCATATCTATGTGCAATTTTCATAAGAACAGCCATAAATGAATTATTTACCTGAAATTCCATATATCACCTTGCATCAAACAACAGATGCTTTTTATGGAGGCAACATTGTGGGTGTTTCCAGTGATAAGGTTTTATTTTTCCTCACAAATGTTTGTTATAGAGTAGCCTTTTTTGCAAAATAAGTTGTAATGTGCTATGCTCTTGACATATTTACCTGGTGCACTATTTCAATGTGCTTTTTTGCACTTGAATTGTAGAATCTTGGCATAATCTAGAAGTATGTGGAGAGGCGTCCAAGGATTGTTTCTTATGTTCCTTCATTGGTTAACCTGGAAATCATGGTACTACATTTTCAGAAGCTAACTGAATATGCCATCCTGATATGCCCCACTCCCCCGTTTTTCTAATTATAGAACCTGGTTCGTATCTAATTCTTTGCTTAACTTTCAGCAGGAGATGGCATGATCTTTACGATTTGATCTTGCAGGTTGTCTCTAATGGATTTGTGCAGACATTTGAGATTGCAGCAGGATTCTTGCCGATTCGAGATGAAACAAGGTGCTTCTCTCAGGAATTCAATTTCCCTGAACAACGGTTGAGAAGGCAGTCCAAACCTTTTTAGTTTTATATAAATTTGGGAATTTTGCTACAACATTATTCATGTGAGAGCAGTTGCTTCTTTTCTCGATGTTTGGAGCATACCTGAGAAAAATAAGGACATCAGCTATTAGCTATTCTGACATATGCAGTCATATAGAAGCGTTGCACATGGAGACCAGTCTTTGTTCTACTTCATTCCTTAGATTTTTTCTTAGGTAAGTACATGGTTCAACTAAAAGAAAATTGGTTGATCAATTCTTACAGGTCCTTTGTTGAACTCCATCCAGGAATCCTGCTACAAAGAATGTAGCTAGATTTCAAAATCTGTTCGAACTAAATAGAATCTATGCTTTAGATGTCTGCATGTTCATATATTGACATGATGTCATTTTTAATTACTTGCACATGATTGTGTGTGTGCAGCCCAGGAACTTCAGCTGGAAAACCAATCCCTGTATGTGGAGAAATAGGTATGTTCCTTGCTACAAAAAGATTGGAAATTACAGTTGCAAATAATGTCCTAATATGCCTTTCGTATGGTTCACTCATTTTGCATCTTGGAGTTTTAAAGCTTTCAGCTCATGTGCTGCCGTAAGTGGGAATTTGCAAAATCTCTCTGAGATTTATTTGAAAGGAAATTTATTTTAGTGTTTATTGCATATCTGGATTAATTGGATCAGCCTTTCTATGACAGTAAATGCTATCTTTTATTTACAAAAAAATTAGCAAAGCCCTATCTCAGTTTTTAGGTGCACTTTGTCGGCAAAGATGTTAGGAAAAACTATAGGAAGAATTGTAGAAAATACTGTTCCTGACCAATGAATGGTTCCAACTGAGATGATTATGTTACTTGAACAACACAATGTCTGCAATACAAAAGTTGTTTTCAGTGAATCTGCAGTTGTTGACATTCTTTACATGAGTTACGTATATAATGATAGGTATGATACTATCATGCTATATATGTTTTCTGTTTTATTGTCTACGTCTAATTGACAAGTTTTTAGTGCAGAATTGTGGAAGACATCCACATTTCGGCATCACTTGAACATTTCATTCTTCTCAATAATTCTCTATTTACTTTGCTTGTACTACAAGCATGATTATATTGTCTCATTTCATAATCCTTTACATTACGGGTTTGAGCGGTGTGAGCAAGTTAAGTGCCTCACAATCACAGAAATTTGAAAAGGTTGTTTCGGAAATTTTGCATCGATTCTTGTCAAGGAAAGTCTCATCTCACCTCCAACACCCAAGTCTATATTGGTTTGGATATTCCAAAAAAAATGTCTTTGTTCAATGTCTTTAATGCATGTCTATTTTTTCTTTGTGAATAATGACTCTTGTTATATCTGAATGACAAGAAACTAAACACGCCAATGCATATACAAGATTCTTATGTTTGCTTATTGGAAGAACCCTCCTTCGGCAAATATAAATATTGCTTCAACTCAAGCCCTAAAGCATTGTCCCTACGTTGCATCAAATCTGCTTAAGCATAGTATTATCAAGGTTATACATAGATGGCTTATCCTCTATAGTCTTCATGCTTCATTTCAAAATTTTAAATGGCTTATCCTCTATAGTCTTCATGCTACATTTAAAAATTTTATTTTTGTTCTTGAGCTTATTTTCTATCTCATCTCTTAAGCCTCAAAGTCCTCAAGAGTTTATATATGACAATCTGGGGTTTAATATCTCGAATAGGGTAAGTTGCTCCACATTTTTGAATTCTAATCATATACTAAAAACAAGGAAGATCACCTACAATTAATAGTTACAACTCTGTGCATCCTGTGCATGATCCTATGTAAATCCTTCCATACTTGGTTTGCTGGGGCAGGCATCTCATCCCATTTGCTCCAATTAAGAGCTGTGTAACTTGGTAAAACTACACATTTTGAATATGTCCAAAGATGCTATCAAATTATTTATCACATGTTAATATTGTATCTATTGAAGAGAGAACGTTTTGTGCTTGCTTCTTGTTCTATCTCTAGGTTACTTTGGTAGCTTCAATGCTCAAGCACAATGAAGTCACTTACGCCATATTTCTTCATTACGGTTCAAAGTTCTTAAGAGTTATTGCATCCTGCTATCTAGAACTCATGTCTAGAACTCATATGTTCACATTTGCATGACAATAATTTTGTTGCGAATGTCGCACTGTTTTTCTTGCCGAAGGACGACGTAAGAGCTTGCATGCTTATTCCTAGAGTCGCGGCTTTAATTCATTTTCCTTCTGCCTCAACCAGTTTGCTCGAACTGTCAGGTTCTAGAATCAATTACTTTTTGCAACAGGCATAGGCTTTACAAAGAAAAGCTTTTCGTTTCTCTCTCTCCCTTTTTTTTTTCATTCTGTCACCAGTACTAGTACAAGCATATCAATGAAGATTGTGAGACCAAAACATTGCTTTGAGAAAATAGCCTCTTGATTGAGCAAAGTTTTACCCTAAAGTAGGGCATAAGCAGGTAAAATTCGAACTATAAATTATTTACAAATGTCTCTGTTACAAATGCTCTTTGTTATAATCAATAGGAACACGAATATATTTAAACATTTCTTTCTTAAACAACTTGCAAGTTAATAACCATTGCTCCATACTGCGCAAAGACAATGACAAAACCTACATAGGCCAGACAACAAATATCTAGCAGACAACGTGTCTAAAATAAGAAAGTACGACCTTCTAAATAGCTTTAACTTTGACTTTGGATACAAGGGAAAAAGATTAGCCAACAATCACAGTCTAGTGATACCAAGCCTAAATAAAAACTTAAAAAGTCTTACCTTGCTAAAGCCTTCTGGTGTGCCTTTTGTTAGTTTTTTTTTAGCACGTTTGCACAAACGCAAGTGGACACTTTGAAGCAATTTCAGAGTGTCCCGACTGCTGCCAACTAAGATTTTTGTGCAGGTGGCTGATGTTTCCGTCGTTGGATTTCATCTACGGCTCTAGAAATTAATAAAAATTCCACATGTACAGGGTAGTTAGGAGCGCTTGAGGATCTACCGCTTCTCCGATCCTTATGCTTCTCCGCTTCTCTTATGGGACGCAAACAAAAGAAACAATGAAAGCTCGCCCCAAGAAACGCTTGTAAAGGTGAGGTGTGCTGTGCTACTTAACTGGATTTTCTCAATCTTTTGGGGCCATATTTTCACTATCCATGGTGGGCAGAGCTGTAAAGCATTATTATAAATATGTCTTTACTTGCAGGTGGACAGTACGAATAAGAACGGAATCTTGCTCGAAGTCGTCCAAGTCCTCACGGATTTGGATCTTACCATCTTCAAAGCTTACATATCCTCCGATGGCTTCTGGTTCATGGATGGCGAGTACTTGAATAATCTCTTGTTTTCCTCCATTTTTTTCATTCAAAAATTCTTCCCATTGTGGCTATTGCAGTTTTTCATGTCAAAGACCAAATGGCAACAAAATTACAGACGAAAACTTGATTAATTACATTCAAGAGGTATCTTAAAATGACAAAAACAGAGGAAAACATTCGGATAAGGGGTTTTCTTCTAATTTCAGATTTGGAGTCTGTTTTGCTGTGTTTTCTAGTTTAAACCGTTTCTTTTAGTTTGAGTTCTGTTTAGCTGTTAGTTTGAAGTTTCATTTCTGAGAAATGAATGTGGTTGCAGTCTCTAGGAGCAAAGGACGCTTCAAAGAAGAAGCAGGCAACAGAGGTGAGGACATGTTTGGGAAGAACAGTAAGGCTTCACTGTATAGAAAAACACACTGCAATAGAGATCATTGCCCGTGACAAGCCAGGATTTCTGTCTGAGATTTCTTGTGTTCTCAGAGACCTAAACTGCAATGTTGTAGCTGCAGAAGTGTGGACTCATAATCTGAGAGTGGCCTGTGTGGTCTACATCACAGATGAAGCCACAGGAGGACCAGTCAAGGATGCAAGCTTCTGCAGATTAAGGAGAGACTGCCTTGTCCTTGAAGGAGAAGTGTCTAGCAATACTGCCACTACAGATTTCTCCACAGGTATTCTTCATACTGAAAGAAGGCTTCACCAGCTTATGCTTGCAGACTGTGACTATGAGAACTGTGATCCTGGCTATGGTGATTCTGATTCTAAGAAGGAACCTCTTGTCAGTGTCCATAACTGTGTTGAAAAAGGCTACTCTGTTGTCAGTGTACAGAGTAACGACCGTCCTAAACTTCTCTTTGATGTTGTTTGCACCTTGACAGACCTCCAATATGTGGTCTTTCATGCTGCAATTCGTTGCGAAGGTCCCTTTGCTTATCAGGTACATTATTCTGTCTCATTATTCTTCCAATTTTTGTCTTCTTTTTCCTGCTTGCAGCATTTTGATTCCTTTGCCATGTCTATGGCTTATTTTTCTTGTTCTTGCAATGAAGAATATGCTCCTTTATCCAGAATCTACCTACTCTACTCTAGTGGAATGAAGAATCTACTACTCTACAGTTATTATTCCATGTTTTCTCCTATCTGATGAGGAATATCCTCATGCAAAAGTCCTTCATTCTTTTCTTGTTCTTGGAAAGGATGTACTCAGTCTTTGATGGATTGCCAAACAGGGATGTAGTATCATGGAGTACAATAATTACGGCCTATTCTCAAGATGGAAAAGGCAATCTTGCTTTAGAATATTTTGATAGGATGCAGCTGGAGGGTATAATGCCCGATAAAGTAAGTTTTTTAAGTGCCTTAAAGGCCTGTTCACTTCTAGAAGCACTACAACATGGAGTCTACATTCATGAGCGGATACTTGAAGTTGGACTTCAGTTTGATGTTTCAGTGGGGAGTACTCTGGTTGATATGTATGCAAAATTTGGGAGATTAGAGGAGGCATATAATATTTTTGTGAAATTGCCCATCATGGAATACAATGATTGCAGGATATGCCCTGAATGGAGAGAATTGTGCGGCAGTAGAATGCTTCGAGGAGATGCAACAGAAAGGTATAAAGCCAAATGTAGTGTCATGGGGCTCACTGATTGAAGGATACGCCCAATATGAAGAAGGGTTCCTTGCTATAGCACAAGGCCCCCAAAAATTAACTCGCATTCATAATTATGATGGAAACCGGTATAAGAGTGGTTTTTACTACATGTAATTCAGAATGTTAAGTAAAACTATATGGCTTTCATAATCACTACTAGTATGATCATAGTTCTTATACTAATTTTATATCTAACAGTAGTTTCTTAAAATTATTACTAGTTTAGGAGGTGGTTCTTAAGCGTGCATTGTCAATATTACAATTTAAGATGATTTTACATATTAGTTATCACCATCATATATAGTTTTTTAACTAGTTTTAATCCTCCCAAGTTTTTGAAAAACCATGTTTGATTTTGCAAGTGTGCTATGGTTTTTGGCACATGCTTATTTACTATGCTTGTAAGCAATCTATTATGTTGGTTTATGTGGTTGTTTTTTTAATATACTTGTTTCAATCCTTAATGTCTCTCTTGACTTTGAGCATAGTTTTTACATTAACTAGTAACTTTGACTGTTATATCTAATTTTGTCATGCTTTTAGAGCGTGATCCTTAATTGTAATTACAAACTTATATTATTTTCATTGACTTTTTTTACTGGTTGCATGTTGTCTATGCTTTGTTTCTTGTTTCCTACCATTATATATAGTGTAGCAGCCTTAAGCAGCTTTATATCAGCATCAAGCAGTCTCCTCGAGCAACTATATCAAATTCTTTCACTAGCAACATGTATCATTTCATTATGATAAGGGGCTTGTAATGTCGAATGTAAAACTCTAAATAATGGTGAGCATAAGACTTTGATATTCCTTAGCACTGTTAAACTTTGAGATGTGATGTGGAATGGCAAGAGGGAGGCCATTCTGTTTGTGGTAGGGCATCCTGGCTACCATCACCGCCAGCAATACAAGGTAAACAATGAGATTGGATTCAAGCCCAGATTTAGACGGATTCAGACTTCGATTTCGCCAAGCAACTTGGATTCAGGTTTTGATTCAAGTTTTATGCTTCAATGATGGTGCTCCAACCAAGTTTTTTGCTTGATGATGGTGCATTTCGGTGAGGTTTTGGAGCTCACTATGGCATCTCCGACTTCTTCGCTGCCATATCCCACCGTAGCCCACGGCGGGGTTTGAAAATCCACTCCGGCAACCATAGCCATGGCGGAGTTTTTAAAGGCGGTAACGGATCATTCAAGAATGCGGTTTTCACTTTCGGGTAACATGTTGTAAGAGGTCATTCAAGAATGTTGTACCCATTTGTCATTTTTGAATAGAATGGTCGCCACATGGCGACCTCCCATTGGGTAATAGACCAGAATGAATCTCAACTTACCTTGATATATGTGATAGGAAAATATGGTAGTGAATCCATGGTACCTTCTCCATTCTCATTCCCAATCTTATTTTTGAAGTACATACTACTTAGCCAAACCAAAATTATAAAATCTCAAGAACGATGAAAATTTTAGTCTCAAGCAATATTCATATCCATTGTATCATCTAGCATTAAAATTTTAGATGTTCAAATAAGTAACTTCGGGTAGGCAACAACTTAGAACAGCATGCTTCACTAAATTCAATAAGCGAGACTTACTATAGCAAAGGGAAAATGCAAAAAACAAGCTGCAATGTCTTGTTCCAACGTCTTGTGTACACAAAAAAATGTATCTGATTTTTCCATATCATTGACCACCATCTGTACCCTAGTTTCTTTTTACGACAATTGTGGCTTCGGCCCTAATAGAACCCCTTACAAGGATTGACTTCTATTCTGAAACTTCACTTCCAGGAACATCCACAAGCAAATGAACCCCTTGGAGCCATTGTTCTCCAGCTTGTTCGAGCCATCGCAACGGGGCTGGTTTGGAACAGGTGCATGGGGAGGGTTTTTTTGTTCTCCCTCTTGGGGTCTCCCTTTGAACCCTTGAGGGAACCTTCCACGCAAGCTCTCGGCCACTTCAGAGGCAGGGAAGGCTGCCAAAACAGAAACCCTACAGATTTAGTAGGGTTTAAATATTGGGGTATCAAAACAGGACCGTCTGTTAATCCCACCATTCAAAGGGTAGCTCATTGTCTCAAGAATCCCTCCGAAAAGAAAACATGGACATCCACCACACGGATGTGCTTACCCCCAAATTTAACCCTTTCTTGACGTAGGGACACAAGGGAAAATGGTATGTTCCCCATTTCGGCCAATTTAGCAAGCTCGAAATGGGGTTTTGACTTTGCGCATGAGTCCAAAGGATCAATTTATTCTAGGCACAAGCTATTATGACCAACAGAACCAAACTCGATTCGCTACGGGATGCGTGTTTGACAACTTTTGCCATGCTGGTGTCGATTTTCTTTTATCCTAGAGGTAGCATAGAACTTGAACACGTAGACTTGGAAGTGGGGCTGCTACATAGTTGCTTTCTGAAGAGAGATTATGAGAAGGCAACCATAACGACTCTAAAACTCAAATCTAACTTTGTCAATAGGTCCAAAATGTCAAGGTTATCCATGGGCACATGTTTGCAGCACATGTGGTTCTCAACTCTGAGCTTAAGCTTTATAGACTTAGGTGCTTCAAATTATAATTCCAAATGGTGAATATGGGGCGATAAACTTCATGCTTGTAACTCTTACAAATGCATTTGACTGTATTAATATAAGAGAGGGCTTTGAATTTGCTTTGGGGTGTTGCCTTTTATTCATAAAAGGGGTGTTAGCAATGACGGTCATCTATAGGCATGTGGTTGTAAGATTTGTTTGCCCACATGTCTTACATGTGGAGGAGGAGGAGGAGGTCATTGCATGGTCGAGATATAGATGTAAAAATTGTTGCATGTTCAAATTATAAGTTTAGATGCTAGGTTATCTATTATATATAGGTTGATTGTCCAATGTTATTTTTAGTGGGGATGGGACCAAACATGGGTGTGAGCAAATATGCATTCATTGATTGAAACTAGATTCTAGATGGTCTCGAACTCAAAACCTATAGTTGCTAAAACTAGTGTGTTACCACTAGCCCAAACACCCAGAACATAGTATGATGTTTATAGGTTGACTACATATATTTGACTTTCCACTTTTATATTGTGAAGATTTGTGCTTACAAATGCAAAAATGCGATAACGCACATCAAATGCAAAAATGCTTTACACCCATGTGATTGTGTTTCCTCTGCCATGCCCTTCTTTGCACACGCACCTCGACACACCCAAAAAAAAAAAAAGGAAAAACTATGTGTTTTGAAGCAATCTACTCATCAAGTGCAAAATTGCTTTACACCCAAAGTGATTGTGTTTTATGTGCAATGCCTTTTCTAGCACACGCCCCTCTTAAAGAAAAAAAAAAGCTGTGCTTTGAAGCTATCTAATTTGGGCACAACAAGGAAACTGGGGAGTTCATTCAGCATCCGGAATGGAAAATGGCGGGCTGGATTCTGCTCAGCAGGTCAGAAACAGGTAATTTGAAGCAAAATTTTGTCTCCCCAGTTTCCTTGTTGTGGCGGCCTGGAACTGGGTCGCAAATTCCAGGACCCGCTCCCGGTTCCCCCGGTCGCGGGACCCTCTAAAATCAGCTCCCCAGATTCCATGCCGCCATACAAAATAGAAGTAGGGTCGACTATTTCTGCTGAGGCTTAACCACGAGTTGCCACGTGGCAGTCGCCTACAGGGTCTTCCCATTCCGCATGACCGGCTGCTCAAGTTTTCTCTTTAGGGTTTTGTTTTAGGGTAGCATCGCCCGCCCGGTTCCTCAAAGCGCCCGATTCGAACCGCCCGGTTCTTCGCCCAGTTCTTCAAAGCGTTTGTTGTCGGGTAGTTCTTCTTAGGGTCTTGTTGATTTTTGCATTTTTCTTGAACTAAGCTTTTTCCTTGCGGACACCGTTGGACCACGAGATCATGTCTTCGCAGAAGTAGCGAAGCGGGGTCTTGTTTTCGTCTTTTCACAAATAGCGGTCGCCCGGATCTGCAAATGCTGCCAGCGGATGCTTTCTTAGCCCGATCTTTGAAAAAACGACAAAGAAGTCGCAAAACCCCTTAAATATGTCGAGTTACGCATTTTGCCTCCCCTATTTCTATTTTATAGGAGATACCATGGCATTTCCGAAATAGTCAATGAGCTTGCCATATGCTGCAGAGAATTTATTATTGAATTCAAAGGTGCGATATGCATACGCTTTTTCTTATTCATTGAGTTTTGCTTACCTTTGGTATGTTTCATTTTGTAGTTCTTGCGGGTTGGGCGAGTCCTCTGGATCTATTATCTCCGTATTCATGCGGTATGATGCATTTTCCCTTTATAAAAGGTATATGGGTGACTTGTGTCGACAAAGATGACAAAAGGGTGGTCTTGCTTTAAGTATGCAATTTCTCTCTAAGTGCTATTGATACTTTTTTTGAAGCTGTGCCATATTGCGGCCTAGTTTTGTGTTGCGAATCTTAGAAGAATGAAGCTTGGCTACTTTACAAATTTTTGGTAATTTTAAAATGTGATTGTCCAAAAAATTGTGGCATTAGTTCGCATTTTTAGAAGGCTGTTATCTTTGGAGCTTAGATTTCTGGATCTTGAGAAGCTTCTTGTGTTGGCCTTTACATTGTCTCCAAAACTGTCCCGGTTTTCGGAAATATGGTATGATATGTGCCCACGGTGATTTGTGCAACCTTTTGCTTTGAAAGTCAAAGGCAAGGTAACCCAAAGCTGCTATGGTTATTGCAAATGTCTTTCTTGTTTCTTTTATTTTTCTTCTTTGAGCTCCTAGTTTGTGGCATCTGATTTTAAGCTTACCTTTTTCATGATTACATGGCGATTCCTTATTACTGTTTCTATTTGCATTTTAGATTTGCTATAGATAAGAGTTTTCTTAATAGAAACATTTTAGAATGCTAAAGATCATACTCACTTTTTTTGCTCGGAGGCCGGAATGACAATTGTCTTTACCCTTTATTTTTTTCTCATGTTGTTGTGATTCTAACATGTCTTTTTCGGGGTTATTCTTGTCGTCATCTTAGAGGTGACTTGACTTTCTTATACCACACATACTAGGTAATGCTCCTTCCTTTCCATTTTGGGGTGCATCTTTTACAAGGCAACTTGGCAACCACGAATTGCTCTGTAGAATGTGTTTGATCCTATCTAAGGCAATTTGGCTTTTGAATTGACTAGGTTTGTTCTGATTCATTATAAAACACATGGTAAAGTTGTGGGTTCAATTCCCACATGTTTATATTTCCATTGCAGTTACAACTTTCTAAGCACTATAAAATATCACTTGAGATGAGGTTATTAAATTGTATTGTTTAACTAATTGGTATAAATGCAAAAACAAGTCATATAATCAAATTTAAACCAATTGCATTTATCGCATTGGGGTGTTGCAATAATTAATCACTACCAATCATCGTAAAATTACCATGTGCACACTATCAATCACCATAAAATTACCATGTGCACATACCGAAGAACATAGATGTGATCAAATATCATTCTAATAAATTTCCGAAGAACATAGATGTGATCAAATATCATTCTAATAAATTTGGCATATTAAGCATTAGTACACATCACATATTTTAAGTTGTTAATATAGGCACTTAAAATTACCATGTCCACATACCGAGGAATATAGATATGATCAAATATCATTCCACTAAACTTGACGTATTAAGCATTAGTACACATCATATATTTTAAGCTACTATAAATACCAACTACAACTATCATATTCTAGTACCACATGAAAAAATAATGCTCGTTTATCACGTCATAGAATTGTATTGATGAATTATATTGTATAACTAGACATGGTTTGTAAACTTTTTGGCCCACAAATGCGTATTGATTTTAAATATTAATTTTCAGTAATAAATCAATACAAAAAAGTCATACTAATTCAATTTTGGGGGCCTTGTGTAGAATGCTTTCAAAAGATGCAAGAACAAAATGTTAAACCGGATGGAGTCATCTTTTTAAGCGTGCTGAAGGCATGTACCAGCATAGGTGCAATGCAGCATGGGAAGCTCATACATGATCTGATAATAAAAGATGGGCTCCAATTTGACTTTGTCATAGGCAGCACCCTTGTTGATATGTATGCCAAACGTGGAAGTTTAAAGGAGGCAAGAAAGGTATTCGAAAATTTGCACCATCGGGATGCCATATCTTGGAGCGCCATAATTGCGGGATATGCTCGAAGCGGAGAAAGTATTTCGCTCTGATTTTGAGAGGATGCAACAAAGCGAAATTAAGGCGGATCATGTTACCTTTGCTAGCATCTTGAAGGCATTGGCCTGCATAGGACCAATTGAATCTCGCAGATTCATCCATGAGAAGATTATTCAAAGTGAGATTTCATTAAATGACGTTGTGGGAGCCACCTTGGTGAACATGTATTCAAAATGGGGAAGCATAGAGGAGGCAAAAGAAAGTATTCGAGATTTTGCTAAATCGGGATGTTGTGCCATGGAATGCAATGATTTGGGACATGTTTTGCATGGGGAGAGTTTGTTAGCTTTAGAATGTTTTGAAGAGATGCAAACATCATGCATAAAGCTAGATGATGTTACATTTTCAAATGCTTTGAAAGCATGTCTGGTCAGGAGCCATTGAGCAGGGAAGGTTTATGCACGAAGTGATTATAAAAAATGAGCTCCAATCAAATGTAGTTGTGGGAAGCACATTGGTGAACATGTATGGAAAATGTGGAAGTCCGGGGAGGCACGTCGAGCATTTGATTGGTGTGCCACGTGGTGATGTGGTTGCATGGAATGCAATGATCGCAAACATATGCTCAACATGGTGATGAACCGGCGTAGAATGTTTTGAGACAATGCAAAAGTATGGTATAGAACCCAATGACATATCATTTACTAGCATTCTTTTTGCATGCGACCATCTTTGGCCTACTAGATAGAGGCCGATCGTGATTTTAGATCTATGACGTAAGATCATGGCATTACACCATCAATTTCTCATTGCACTTGCATGGTGACCTCCTAGGCCGCCGGTTGTCTCAATGAAGCGAGAAGAATTGCTCATTCCAGTGCCAAAAGTGACAAGTCTTTGGATGGATGTCCTTACTTAATGCTTGCAAAATGCATGGGAAAGTGGTGATCTTTGGATGGATGTCCTTACTTAATGCTTGCAAGATGCATGGGGACGATAGAGCTAGGAAAGCATTTGTTTTGACATGGTTGTTACCTTAAACTAGAGAAAAAAACAGGGGTACTGAACACAAATAGATGTAAAAGGTGTAAAAATATTTATAATTGGACGCAATTGAATATGCTTATTTACATCAAATAAATAATTATCACTCAACTGTAGAAGGCACAGGAATATTGAGCCACTAGTATTTCTCATATTTATAAAGGTCATTGAGAATACCAATGCTTTGTTATACTTATACTTAATGGGAAGTTTTCATTTTATATTTCAAGTTGGCTGTTGTTAATTTGGAGCAAACACATGTCACATCAACGTTTCTAACTACAAGGATATTGTTGCGCATCAATTTATCTAACTACAAGGATATCGTTGTGGAAAATGCGCTTGTCAATATGTGTATGCATGCAAGCATTATGACCATCCATACATTTCTATGCGTGCACAAGTTTTTTACCTTTAGATTTAAGTGCATGCTCGAAGAAAAGCCCAGCAAGCAACGCAAGTCTAGTCATCATATAATATTGCAACAGATTAATATATTATTGCCATGTTTTGGAGATTCTAATGTCTTTTCAAGCATTCGGAAGACAAAAACTACACTTTTATTTTGTAACTAGAAATTAGCACTGCTGTTGATGACATTGATATAGGAAACTTTATTATAAATTACACACGCAAAAGAACATTATCAAAACATGTAATTTCTGTAAAAAGTAATCAAACGTGCTTTTGACTAGTTTTTTTTTTTAAGCACACCAGCCTAACCAAGCCTACAGCCTTTTCTGCAATTCTAGCCTATCCAGGTGTGACCTCCACCTCAGCAAAGTCTGACATGGCATTATAAAAAACCGCTAGATCTTCATTTTCTAAAATCTAAGGCCATGAAAATTAGATAATTTGGAAAATTAGCACGGAGATGGCATACGACGCCGGCGTTTGGCGTTTGATGAATCTTCATCAAACATGCTTTAATCTATGTGCATGGGCAGTCGTGGTTCTTTGAGCATCATCAGGGCAAAGTGGATAGATGCAAGAGTGGCCGATTTCCAGGTTTAGCTCTACCGTTTGGCAAAATGAGCCCTAAAACTGTCGTTCGCATTAAAACTTGAATTTTTTTCCAGACTAGTTTGGGAATGCATTGGCCGTTCTCAAATTTCTTTAGCTTTCCAGTTCTTTGGTATCGGAACTTTACCTACCTTTGCTTGCATCGAAGAGCACAACCTGAGTTTTACCTGCCTTTGCTTGCATGCACTTCTTTCCTGGCTAGGCAGTATGAAGGCATCAATTCTCTCTAGCAGACAATGGATGTACATTCTTAGCTTGCTTTGCATCCACGATCTTCTGTTGTGCTCTTTGCACATCATCCTTCTGTTTCGCATTTTGTCTACAAGCTTCCTGCGTACTTCGACTTCATTATTGATTGGACAATAGACTTCACGTAAGTTTACTGCAGCTATACTTATATGAATTTTTTATTTTTGTTCATGTAGTTGCGAAATTTAAAAATTCCTGAATAAATCGCTTTCGGATCACTATGGCAGAGTATGAAGTTTCGTAGGAATGAAGATTTGTATAGCTGCAGATGACTTTGTTCCGGCATTTGTAGGTAGAGCTATTTTTGCTCCAACCAAAGAAGTCAGGATCATGAAAGCCATCTTGAAGGGAACACAACTTTCCATCAAGCAAAAGGCTTCCCAAATCTCATTTCCATGAGCAGATAGTTCTCTACCGCAATATTGGTACCATTCTAGCTGTCCTTTTTGCAAATGCCATTGTTTTCAGGGACTTGTTTTCAGATTTTTGCCATGAATTGGTGGTCATATCTGTATTTTGATATAGTATTTGAAGATCCAGAGAGCATTATAGTGAGCCCTCATCTTGGCCTCTATGGCCTCATTTAGTTATATAATATGAAATAGAGCTTCTTCAAGTCCAGATGGCAAATTGTGGTTAAGTTTCTGACGTTCAGACAAATACATTGCAATTAGAAAAGTTGTAAATTTAGGACAATAAAAATTGGACTACCCTGCATCTGTATAGTAAAGCTAGCAACCCATTTGTTAACCTGAAGAAATATGAAGGTTATCTTCTTGCAGGACATATATTCTTTCTCAAGATAGCTCTATCTGAAGGAGTTGTCTACAAGTTGTGGATCTATGTATAGATGGTTAACATGTCAAGGAGCAGCTTAGTTCGGTGAATCCTTGTTTCTCAAAGCCTGAAGATGTCATAATCCAGGCATGGAAATAATCGAACATACCTGATTCTTCTGCTCCAATGTACACAATATAGTCCAATAAGAATGAGACATGGGGTTGACCACTAAGTTTTTCTCTCCGTGGCAGATGGATCCCATCCATCTTGTTAAAGCATTTATATTAAATGTAGATAACATCACCACTTCATGTTAAAAGTTCTGAGTAACACTTGAGATCTTATTGTACCTTCAGCCTCATGACCTTCTAGGTCTTCTCAATTTAAAGTATATGGTGAGTTTGTGCCCCATATCAGAATGTCTATGTGAGAAATAAGTCAAATTTGCAAAAGCAGGAGCTCTACAAGTGGAAGACAAATTATTGCAATGAGATACATGCCTTCAAGTCTTATCACAGTGTGCAATTAGTCGTATCTATGGGGTTAAGGTGACCATCATTTTGTCAAACAGAGGTATCTATTTATTGTTAAAGGTTAATTTCCTTATACAAGAAGGATGTTTCACATTCTGTAGGATGATATTTATTCTCAATCAACAGGTTACATTAACACGTACAACAAGAAAGGTTATGAAATGACTGTTTGTACAAATGTCCAGAAAGGCTAATGACATAGGGAAGAACATATACATTCTATCAGGTTCGGTTCAGGTGACATGGTTGCATTTGTTGCATTTCCTCTGTCTAGACCTCCTCAATGCATAGAATCTCTTGGCTCCATCCATGAGGATCGCATCCACCTTCTCAAATACATGTAATGCTTGTGAAAACATATATATTTTATTTGTTATGTCTTAACAACTATCCTTTAGGTAAACTTAATTGCTTTTTCAATTTGAATTCTTTAATGTAAACATTACTCTGGATTCACCGTAATATGAATTATAGTCTGCTCATATGGTAAATGCATATGCAACAGCAAAGGAGGAGTTGAGGGAACTATACAACTGTTGTCAAGATGTGTTTAAGAAAGTGATAGCTGAAGAGTGGAAAGCTTGCAAGAAAGCACAGTGTAGGATTTTAGACTTCTACAAACCCTAGCTAGACTGAAGACTCTAAAATTTTCAGTCTCACCATCTTGCTACGCTTTCCTGTTGTTTATAGTCTTTTCACCTGCATTAATCCCAAGGCCAGCCATCAATAATTTTTCACATACATATTCTGACTAAAATTTTAACCTTTAGCATCAACAAACACATTGCTTTGCCTATTATAGGTATAACAATGGCAGTTTTTAAATGGAGTGTGGAGATAGAACATATGGCATAATGGCAAAAAGGATCAAAAGAATTTGAAGTTGAGGCTTTTTGTGATTATAAGGCTATTGCAGTGCATATGACTTTGTCTTGTACGTAGTCTATATAATCACATAATTCAGTTCTTATACTTTAGACTTGGTTGATATTTGCTTTTATCTTTTTCTATGCAAGCATCTAGTGGGAAATATCTGAAGACAGTAGTTAACAAGCTTTTCAAATTCATGGATGAAGACACATCCAAGAACGTAGGTATATATCCAAACTTTTCTCGTCTCCTTATTGTATATCCAAATTTTTCTCATCTCTTTGTCATGATCAGTTCGAACATGTTTACAGTATTGTAATGGTCCTTATTCTCATGTAGGTGGTGCAAAAGTATGTCAAATTAGAAATTTGGCCATGATTGCTGGCATTCATCAGGCTGACATTTCAGAGGGCACTAAACAAGTTTCTGAGAGGTTGGATCAGCTGTTTTGAGCCCAGATATGTAATTGAGTACATTGAAGCACATCCAATAAGTAGATATGCAACTTCCATTATAATCTGTTCATATGTTACGAAGCATATAGAAAGAGAGAATTCACATTGAATTAGCTGAGAAATTAGTTCCTCCTGAATCTCTCAAGTACATGTTGCTCCAATATCAATTAAAATCTCAAAGCATGTAGAAAGAGAGAACTCAACTTGAATCAGCTGAGAAATCAAGTAAATGTTGCACAACATCAATTAAAATCTATAAATATAGTGAACAATTTGCACCGAACACTCAAACTTGAAAAGAGCAAAATGATGAAATGTGATGAAAATGCTACTAATTGAAGATGGTTGATCTAAAGTTAAGTCGATTTCATGCTAAACCTAGAGCTATAAATCAACTTCTCTAAACTAGATCAACCATAATTCCAAACAAATAGTCTAATATTCTTTCGTTCTTAAGCATTGCACTCACAAACTAATATAGATATGTAATATTCCTCTATTTTGCCATTTCCATGTTGAATGGCACTATGTCTTTGAAAGCCTAACAAATTTGACCTTGCAAGAACCTAAGCCTAAAGGAAAACTTGGCCTTGCAAAAACCTAAGCCTAGTTAAATGATACTAAGCTTAAATGCATAACAACTTTGACCTTACCAAAGCCTTCTGGTGTGCTTTTTGCTAGTTTTTTTTTTATTATTTTTTTTATTTTTTCACACCAGCCCTACCAGGCCTACGGCCTTTCCTCAAATTCTAGCCTATCCACGTTTCACCTCCACCTCAGTAAAATCTGAGGTGGCATATCCCTTCACCGTTAGATCTCTATTTTTCTAAACCAATAGCCAGCGAAATTAGAAATGGCCCAATTTTTCACAGGGATACCGAACGGAAGGACGTCCCGCGAGCATTCTTCCTTCTAATCCTTTTTTATGTGTCGCTTGGATTTGCACCCTTTCTGCATCCTCAGTGTCGACCGTTCTGCACCCACTTTTCTTTTCTTATTCTCTTCCAGGCTTCTTTGTGCATCGGCAGTTAATAAGTCGGTTCAATCTTTCTTCCAGGCTTCTTTGTGCATCGGCAGTTAATAAGTCGGTTGAATCTTTCATTTGATCAGGAGTTCAGAACAACAAGAGTTTTTTCCTCAAGGATTTCGTCTGATTGGGATTTCGTCTGCCAGGGAGCTACTGACCGATTTGCTACATGCAAGCCAATCAAATGTGGGCTTCCGGATTTACTGGCCGTTTTTGCAATGGCAAAGTTTTAACAGTTTCACTCTGTATCCTTAGCTATGGCAGAGCTACCAACTGCTCAACAGGAGCCTGGTTTGGTCAGCAAATATTTGATGCATTTTGAGGTGTGGTTTAGTAGATCATCTAGAAATGGGCGAATGTTTCTTTTGAAGGAGGCACTGTGGCATTGCTAAATATGATCAAAGCTCGTGCAACAGATATCTGCGGGATGTATTCTTTCGCTCCAACTGGCTGAGATAAACCAGGGTATTGAGGGCTTCGATGCCTTTGTGGCATCAAAAACAGGTCTGCGCCTGGGTGCTGAGGGTTTCGATGCCTCTGATCTTCTCATTCTCAAAGGTGTTGTGTGGTTTACAAACTGTGCATGTCATTGCTGATGTTTTGACCTGCAACATGATGCATATTAAGAAGTCGTTTCAGATGTGACAGGTATAGTCTAAGCTATAATATGCAGGTTACTCGATCGTTTAGCCCATTTGTTTGCAGTCTATCATGCTTATCCAAATGCAATATGATCTTCTGTGCTTATGGCATGTGTGTAGATTTTACTTAGTAAATCCAATGCATTTTTTTCTCATGTGCAGCAGTAGATCTGTGTTTGATTTTCTTTTTTAGATAAAATTACCTATTCCCTGTGATGCAAGAGAGTTGCACCACAAACAGCCATGTTAAGGTGATCTTCATATCTACAATTAGTGGGCATGTCTATGGGACAACAAATTAAAATTACCCCTGGACTCCATAATTCAGGAAAGGTCATGTGATTCTTGATGCAGAATAGGATGTTGGCTTATGCAAGTTCATCATCTTCTAGAATAGCTCATTTCTAAGTTATGGCCTTTAGCAAAGTGATGGTACTTTTTTTCCTTCCACAAAAAGAATTACAATTATATGGAACTACGGTGTAATTTATTTTGCATGTAGGCTGCTATAAGAGAGGAGGATCATTCCCTGCACCCACTGCTGCAGAAGAATTTGAAAATGCTGCAGAAAGAGGAGAAACACGACATGTTGGTGGAGAAGTGTGCCATGTGCTGCAGGTGAGTTAGATTGAAGCCATTTTAGATTTATTGCTTGGACCTTGGACAGTAAGCTTAACCTACATCTAGATTGTCAAAATTAGCAAGGTCTGAATATCAAAATGGGGAGACGGCAAAACATTATGCAAGCTCTAAATCATTGGATTGAGAGTCCAAAGTATGTTTAAGTCAAGTCTCTTCTATTTGTGATATTAATGTATTCTGATATTTTAATCTATTAAATCATATGCATGATCGAAACGAATTTTTGCAGGTCGTATGAAAAGCTAAGAGCAGATACAGATTTGAAGGACAAGGATGCCTAGATATTTCTGTGATGGTTGCTTGCATATGGAAAATCATGCTGGATGAGCACACAGATGCAAAAGTAGATTCAATTTTCTCCTATCTCATCTGCTGGTTTATTAGTCAGCTCCTTTCTCAAATTTTTCCTTGCATTTTTTAGTCTAGTCATGGATGTAGGTGGATATGTCTGGACATAGTTGATATATTTGACTTTAAAAGCTACAGTGTTGTTTTCCATCAAAGCCTATTCTGTAAAGTCCACGTCATGTTTATGGCGACATAAAATAAGGAAAGAGTTCAACGAGTTGAAAGGCATGCAGAAGACTCTGAATTCTCTCCCCATAGTAACAGTGTGAGTTGCATGATAGTTTAATTTTTCCTGATAGATGCCAAGAAATATTTGTGGACCTTGGGCTAGCAAATTAAGTTGCATGCAATTGTCTTCATTATATTACTAGGGAAAGCATCTTGCATTTTATCACTCATAGCGATGTTAGATAGATCCAAGATGATTATGCTCACCTGCTTAAAAACGGAGATGATGAACAAGTCAATCTGGTCTCTTGAAGCTGATGGTTTTAAACCTGTTGAGTCAATCAATTTGCGAAAAATAATATCATGTCATAGGATACAAACGTTTGTCATTGTCATTGACAATCTGCTATTATGCTACCCTCCAGAGTTTGCTTGGCTGCAAAGTGTTTGAGCCATTTTTATTCATCAGCTTTGGTTTTTTGGCAGGAGTCCTTACAACACTTATCTGATCGTCCAATGTGCCTTGATTGGAATATGCTAGCATTTGCATTTGTTCATCATGTGATTCACAGCTATATTGATTTGTTTCAGGATGAGAAAGTAAAGCAGACTGGCCTGCAATCGGGCAGTTAAACGTCATCCATCTTGCAGGCTTCACCCGACAGTTTTGACTCCAACAATTTTGTTTAGTATTTTTGATAATCCTTGCATTAAGGGTAAACTTTCATACTATCTCCTTGCATAATTGTGCAAGCCTGAGAGGGTTGAATGCTAGTAAGAGATTTTATGCCCATTTGCCTACGACCTTTCTCCTATATATTGCATGCAAGGTATGCTCATTGTAAGCATTAGATGCAACAAATCTATTTATGTACTCTTAGCAAGACACACACCTCTTTCATGCAAGTGTCCATCGCTTTGCTTCACTTTGCAACCTATTTAGCATTGTCTCAATTGCCAAGGGATAATGGTGATTATGGTAATAACGGAGCAAACTCATAGTTTTCCTTTTTCAGCTTGCTTACCCTCTTATTTTTATTTTTATGTTCCTTACGTACCCAATGCCACCCTAATCGTTATGCCTAATAGAATTGGAACTCACTCACTATTGTCCACTCCTTCAGCACCATTGTACTGATAGACTCAGACTTCTTTGAATATTGTCTCAAGTAAGTTGCAATTTGTAATCATATTGAAGGAAAGTTTGCACCCCATATGGCATTGAGATGGTTTAGACTTCAGTTGCAATGAAGTTCTTAGCCCCTTCGCCAATGCTGCTTCAGGTGTTTATTAAGGTTAATACCTTTAACTACTGTTTGTTTTGATCCTTGAGATTCTCTAGAAGATTCCCATATTGAACATGTTTTGCCATGTTAATCCTTCCACTCTTGTCTGCCTCCGTTTCAGGATGTCTTGTCTGTGTCTTCATTATCGGCACGATCAATCAAGAAGTAAACATTTATCTTCGTACCTACCAAGTCTAAATACCTAACCAATTTGACCTTGCCAAAGCCTTCTGGTGTGCTTTTTGCTAGTTTTTTTTTAAGGAGGGTTGCCTAACCCCAGGTGACCGGTTTGCTACGATTCTAGCTATGCCACGTGTCATACCACGTCAGCTTTTTTTTTTCCATCTCAATCGTTAGATCTTCTAATTTATGAATCGACGGCTACGAAAATAGAAAACCCAGATAATTCTTTCGGCCACCCGAAAAGCTATGGAAATTAGTTACCGCCATTTCTACCAATGACGGTCTTCATTTCTACCATGGAAATTGCTTCTTGCTCTTTGCTTGATTCAATCTAGAAGCTCTTTGATTGCATTTTGGTGCTCTTTGTAACCATTATTTTGTTTAAGTTATATTTTGGACGGAATTGGGCTAGTGTTTATGAGGTCATAGCTGGTTATGCCCTAAGTGGTTTGTGTGTGGCTTTATTCGGTCGTGTTGGTCGAGGGGTCTATACAGAAGCAGCAGACGTTGGCGCAGATTTAGTTGGAAAGGTTGAGAAAGCCTCATATTTCATCTTAAGTATGATAGGAAGTTTTGGATATGTTTGGAGCATGTGCTTGTAATTGCAAAAAATAATTGCTTCTCCTGGCTATGGTATTCTTGCCATGCATGAGTCTAATGCTACATGGCTTACCTCTATTGGCCTTGAGAATACTGAGTAAAATTGCCAAGCATACAGACAGCTACCTGCTATCGCTCTGGGAGTTCGGAGGTACGTTTCTAGTTATGCTCTTTTATATAAGCTTTTCTATTTTATGCTCAGGGTCTTGTGCCTTTGGCTGGTTCTAACAATGCATCTTGGTGCCAAGGGCTTGATGGCTTGGCTTCACGGTCTGCTACATACTACAAGCAGGGGGTACGATTTGCCAAGTGGTAAGTGAATCTTGGCTTCGCTTAAAACAAGTCGTTTTCATTAATTTAGTTTTAAGCGTTAATTAGGATTAACATTTTGTTATTATGTTTCATCACTTGCTGCAAGATGATGTATCAAGGAAGCTTTTATATGATACAACGTCGATTCAACAGATGCATTGTTCCTTTTTCCTATTCCTATACAATCACTGATGGATGTTGCCAGATGGCCTTCTAGCAGAAGTTGGCCATGTATCTTTTCAGGTATTACATATTCTGCTTCCAAAAATATGCACAGGATCATCCTTATATTAGGCATTGCTTTAATGTTCCCTTTTAGCCTAAAATCTAGAAAGTATTCTTATCATCTTCCATGAAGAGAAGCATCCTTTATATACTGTGATAAAATTAAAGTCAGCACCAGATGCCAATTGCTTAGACTCAATGCTATTTAATACCTTAAATAATAGACATTACTTATCGGAACCATCAGCAAACTTAGGTATATCTTTTTTCCATTTTCGTTTTGACTCACAATGTGTGCCATGCGGACTAAATCATGATATCTTCAACTAGGCTCTAAGGTGCCACAAAGCATTTATGTTCAGGATTTTTGTCTTCTTTCACTATCAAATAGTTGCGGAAGTTTATGCTCTCATTATCATGTTAAAATTTGGATGTGCGGTATGGATGGATGCGACTGAGACATTAAGTACCAACATGTCATGTAGTGCATATTATGTAAGTAGCAGCACCTGTCAGAGAGTCCATGCTAAATCCTAACTATTGCCAACAGAAGGGTACATGCCGCTACTATTCTTGTAATTACATTAAACAAGCTCCTTCACCTACGCCTTTTCCAATCGCAGTATTGTCTTATGAAAACAATACGATAATAGTTGGCCACAAGGTTTATATATGCTAAAAGAAATGTTTTAGTTAGTGCATGCCGCCATGCAATATTGCTCTTGGAAAGAAAGAAATGCTTGTATATTATTTCTGATATTCGTCTTTGCTCTTACTGCAAATAATCTTCTAGGGAACAAGGGCATGTTGTTGGGATTGGAAGTATGACGTGACACATACAATCAAATATGGCCCTGTTGATCGCCTTCCAGAAACTTTGAGGCTATAACAACCATTTACTTTGGTCTTGCAAATTCTAGGCACCTTGCTCTGTTACTTTTCTTACCCATTCACATGTAGAAACATGGCAACTGCAGATGCTTATGAAGAAAACATAGGCGGTTTGTAAACTCTACAACCAGGGACACATGGATGATTATATCCATCCATCACTGTTGCCATGATCAATATGTGTTCTTAACAGTGCATCAACAACTGTTGGGCCTGTCCAAGTCTTGATATTTTTGTTAGCCTTTCAATGTATTATTGCCATGTGAAATTTGTTTCAGATTTTTATTTCTTACTATGGAGGATGCCAACGAGCATATATTGCTTGAAACAGACTAAAGGCATGCACGGTTGTCGTGCACACAGTGATGATAGCTATGTTATTTTAACCCTGCTTCTATCTTATATCTTGCTTCCTTTGCTAACATGTCACAAGAAAACAAAGAGGAGAAAGGGATTGCTTAGAATATCAGAGAGTGCAAAACCATTGACATTATCTTGAAAGATTAATGGAGAGTTTGGGTAAAAGCAGCTAAGATGGTTGGTCAAAAGGATCCTCCAATAAAATGTTATAGTGAACATAGCCATAACCAAGATATACATTAATTTTCCGTCTCCAGACCTTTGAATTGCATTTGCTTCTCAGAGATTGTGCACAAGAAGACATTGCCAATGGGCAGAAGTGCAAAAGAGAGGTAACTCCTAGGATTGATATAACATGCTTTAATGTGTTGTTGAATTGCCAAGTATTTTGTGTTGTCTGAGGGCAAGGGCATTAGGCATTCATCAAATTATCTTCCAATTTGATGTTATATGATGACTAAAAAGTTCCAAAGAGGTTAACCGGTTGGTTAAACAGACTCTCAGAGAAGGAAGGAAGGAATTGTTGTTGTTCTTGATGCAGGAAAAGTAAAAAAAAAGACAAGAGACGAAAAGGATTGTCCTGAGTAGTTGGAGTCTAGAAGATATTGAGCAAGAAAAGCATGCTTTGCAAATGATCGAAAAGATCCATCCCCAATTTGACAAAGAGAAGACAGAAGCTTAAGAGATAGAGGGCGAATTCAGATTGGTCATCTGAAAGGTAAGTAAACTAAACAAGTTTGTATGTGCTTATGATTGCTAGTTTAACTGAGCATAGTTTTGATTTGAGTTAAGGAAGGAGTTCTTTTTCAATCAAATGTTGCTCTAGAGTTTAAGAGTAAGGAGGTAGTCGCGGATCAGAAAGTACGTAAGCCCCGATCCTTAAGAGTCTTTTGGGGCAGATGGTAAGCTTTTTGACCCTTAGGAAATCCTTTCAAAGCGGATAGCCGGTGACTAGCTTTGGGGAAATGATGGACCTTCCGCAAAGGCGGATGATCGAAGTTCGATCGGTCTTGAGACGAGGGAAAGGGAGACATTATTCAAGCAAGGCGGATGATCGAAGTTCGATGGCCTCTTGAGATAGGAGGAAAATAAATTATATCCCACTTAGAAGACGATGATCGAGGACTCCATCGGCCTTGAGACGGGAAGGAATTGTTAAGACCATAAGGCGCATGATCGAGGACGGCCGGGCCTTGAGGCGGAAGGAATTGTTACGGCGACAAGCTCTGGGAGTGGCTCAGAGGATTTTGCAGAGATGAACACAGAGGCAAAGGTGTTAGTCATCATTTTGAAATCTAGATGTGTCGTGGAGTTAAAAGGAAGAAGCTATTTTAATATAAAAGGCCATGCCTGCTAAAAAAGGCTAAAAATCGCAGAGAGATCTATAAATAGAATCTAAACTTCAGTTGGACATATCTCGGCAACCGGCTCAGAGTCTAGTTTTTGAATTGCAATGGTACATATCCTAGTTCATCCGTATGAGGGAGTAATGGCCAAAAAGGTGACAGGAGGTCACAAATTACCGCGGGCGGCGATTATCGGGGGAGGTTGTAACCAAGTCTTTATGATCCACAGATGATCCCAGAGAAGTTGTTCAGTTGAACAACAGAATTCTCAGTTTTGGGAAGAGCCACAAAGATCCTTTGCAGTGTTTGCAAATCTGAGCCCGGTTGGGTGGTGAATTTGTGCCAGAAGATCCTGTTCCCGGGTTTTAAAGTTGTGTTGATTAACCGTGTTTGACAGTTTTACAGACAGGAAAGAATGTTTGTATCACTTCTGCTTCTTCGTTATCTTCAGTGGCTTGGGCCACTCCCGGTAAAGCGGTTTTGCATCGGGATTTGAGGTCTCCCCCGCTTCTTCTTCGTGTTCTTCTTCTCCTTCTCCTCCCTCGACCTCCTCTTTGTTTTACTCCCCATCATCCTCCTCCTCCTCATTGGGTGAAGTTTGGCAAGGCTCTTCGATACGGATGGTCCCCTCGGCCTATCCTCTCTTTGCTTCATTCTCCTCTCTCTTTGCCTCCTCCTTGATGACCTCTCCATCTGCTGTTGCTGCTCTTCTTGTTGCTCCTGCTGCTGCTGGGGCCTCCTTTGACTCCCAGATAGTGTACCCTAGTAGATGGTCTAGATCCCTTGTCTTTGAGTTCCCTTGGGCGTCTTTGCTTTGGGACTCGCTTGCACGTGGTATGATAGGTCTCATATGTGGAGTCCGACGTGTTGGGTTCGTCTCCCTCGCCCTGCCTCGGCCTCAAATGCCCAAGAATTTTCTTGCTACTGCCGACAGCTAGCTCCGCCATGCTGGGCCTCTTCCTGGGGCTCCTAAATTTTCGCGGGGGACATTTGGTGTGCGCCATATCTTACGGTTAGAGAAACTGATTAACTTAAGCTAGAGATCAAGGGAGAGAGGGTTTAGAGTGAACTTAGGGGAGAGAGAGACTAAAATGATGTTTAAAAAGGGAAAGATGCTCTCTATGCCACAAAATATTCCCTTGTCATTATTACTCCTATTAATTAGACACCCTTATTAATGGTTATTCCTTTTACTATTATTTTTGAACGTCCAATTTTTTTCTAAATGGTTTGGGGTTTTAATTATGAATTTGCACCATTTTTCACCCGGGTCTCTGATTCGTATGATTCTTCGACCCATTCTGCGTGAAATTTGATGCCCATGTATAATCTCCACATCAATTTTACTAAATGTTCATTTGACTTATTCTTTTCCCCTGAATCTATAATTTAGCCTAACTCTATGACGCTGCTACTTGGGGAAAACACATTTTCCCCACTTTTGAGGTTCAATGTTGGAATTCTCATTCCATGCTCTACTAGGCCAATTAATTTACTTAGACAGGGTTATGGCTAGTGCTAGCTATTGATCAACCAATAGCATTGCTCTGACACCATTGTGACGCTCCCTGAAAGTATATGACGCCCCTGCCATATACTCTACGGGAAATCCCCCATCCAGCATCAACTGCTACATGGGCCCTCCGTCTGCGCCGTTCCTGGGATGGCCAGAACGCGGGTAGGGAAACACGGAGGTGTCTTGCGCGCTCATCCCTATGGGCTCCTAGAACAGCGGAAGCACGTCATGACGTTAGAGGTTCGAGCGCGAACAAGGTTCCAAGACTGTTGGAGCCAGAAAAATGGCCTAGGATTAGGGTTTGGCCATTTATAGTTTAGGGTTGCCATGTCATGCCACGTGACTCCACTTGCGTGTGTCTGTGTGACGGGTGCCCAATAGGATGGGGCGATGTGGACATGGTCCCATCCCTAAGGTTGGCTAAGTTATGTAAATAACTTAGCCATGCTCCTTATTATGTTGGCGAGATGTGTTAAGTAAGTCGACATACTAGGGATGTTTAAGAAATAAACAAGGTGCAAAGCACTGTGGATTGCCCCCAAAATGCTATTATGAATAAAGCTTTATAAATGTATCTTCATGTGTCTGGTCGTTTAGTCTAGTGGTAATACACTAGGTCTAGCAACTATAGGTCTTGAGTTTGAGCAATGTAGTGTTGTCACATGTCCAGTTGGATGCTGCCTAGTGGTGTGACGTTAAAATACTATCTATCTATCTATCTATTATTTAAATTATTTAATTATTTTGAAAGTAGTATAGGAACATGGATGAATCATTTCGTTGCATATGTCTTTGTTTTTGCAAGGCAAAGAGGTAAGTGGCCAATATCACGAAGATGATGTTTTTCTATTCTGATCCCGTGTTGACAATTCATGTGTATTTTTTTTGTTTTGTTAAGGGTGATGCGTAACTTTTTTTTTTGATGTTTAGATGTAGATTTTGAACATTATTTATTAGCATGTGTTTGTGTTGAATGGTTAAGTCCTTTGAGGTGTAGGGTTCGACTTAGTGTTGAATAACATGAGTAACATATGGGATTTGAATTTTTAAAATCACGTAAAAGTAAATCATTTATATAAAAGTGTCTAGTTTTGCTTTAAAAGCAAAGATTTCTACAATTATTAAAACAGACGTGAAAGCTCATAGGCAGTGTTGATTGTCTAGTTGTTTTCGTACTTGATGATTACGTTTGCACAATTGATTTTGAATATCCCGTTGGATTTTGTTGAGATACTCGTTCACGGAATTTTAGTGGCGGCGTCATCATTTCATTATACAATTCTCCATCGTCCATTCCATATGCTTTGTCAAGGAGTTCATTTGGAAGAGTGCTTTGTATGCTTTACTGTATATTTGTAGATGGAACCAAGAAGTGTTGGTCTTGGCTTTGGATTTTTGAGTTTCACATCGTCTTGCAGTGTTGTTCTTCTTCATAACGTTTCGGTACGTGCAATGTGTATAAACGTATCGTATGCTATCGAAATTGTTAGTTTGTGCTTCAAATTTGCCTATCCTATTGCTCGTACTAGGCCTAGTCTCAATCTCAGTTCCGCAAACACACGCCAAGAGAGCAAATAAGAATGAATATAACTCATGTACACAAGGGTGCGCCAACATTTGAGAAATTGCATAGAGGGGGCGGCCGAGAAAAGGAGTGCATATTGGCAAGCTAGACACAATGGTCGCACAACCCCTCTTACGAGCACACAATCTGGATATATGATGGACTTATGGATGGGCACTCCAGCAAAGCCTTTTTGGGTACAAATGGACACCGGAAGCGACCAAGTTTGGTTAAAGTGTGGCCCTTGCTCTGAATGCCCTCAAAATGAAGGAAGTTGTGCTCCATGTCCCGAAAATGTTTTGTATCCATGGCACCATCCTTGAGGAAGGTGTGTTCAATGATGTAGCACGTGCATTCGTCAATGCAATGCCATACGTGCCTCAAGTTCATGTACCTGGCCATGATCTTTGCTTTGATGTTTCGCGTGCCCCTAACGTGCAGGTTCCTTCCCTCACCTTCCACTTCGAGGGGGCTTCGTTCAGTCCTCCACTTTCAAATTACATGGGCATGGTCAATCCCAATGTCATGTGCTTGCTGATGTCACGTGCAATTCTGCAAGAAGGCGATCTTAGTCCAGTCGGCATCATTGGAAACATAATGCAACAGAATTATCTTGTTACCTACGATACAAGGGCAATGAAGATCTCTTTTGTACCAACAGATTGTAGCAACTATTGAGAGAACATGCCTACACAGATCCAGATTGTATTCTATTAAGTAGCAGATTGGGGAGATTATTTATAAAGCTAGCTAGTTATGGTCCGTTTAGAAGATTTCAAGGATCGTGTATATTTCTATCTAATAATTGTTAATACATTCCTTTAATATCATTCACTCAACGATTACTTACGTGCATTATATTAGCCACAACTTCCATTCTCACTTTTGGTTTGTTCCACCAACCAACTCAGCGATAGCCTTTCTTGTTTGTGTTTCCAGAGCTGACCTTCGGGATTTTCAAACTCTTAGTGGTACACAGCCTCTGTTTTCAGCATGTATCTTCTTGTTGGTTTCAAAGAGATGCCCCTAAAGGTTTTATCTAGTGTTGATCTTCTTAGTAGTTCTAGAAATGAGATTTACCTTCCTTTCTACAAGATTAGAAAGTAAATACAATTTTTGAACTTCGAGGAAGTTAGTTGTTGAGTTAGCTTGTCCCTGTTTGGCATGAGCCCTATTTAGTTGTTCTTCTTTCAATTTCTCTCTATCGACCCTCGTGCATCTCTCTCTCTTGTTTTGAAGCGTCAAGTCCCACCCACCCACCCATGCACCCGACTTCTCCTTGTGTTCTTATTTTAAGTTGATGTTGAAAACCTCATGTGTTGGCTCAATGGAGCATATGGTTGATTTTTAGTTGAGGCCCCCGTGCACGGTTGGAGGACCTCGTGCCGGTTGGAGGACCTCGTGCCTAGATGTGAGGCTTGGCTTAGTTGTAAGGCCCTGCGTGCACGGATATGAGGCCCCTCATGCACGAATGGAGGTTTTAGTGCCTATGGAACCCTAGGGGTTCTTAACCTAACTTCTATTGCTATTTTTGCGGGCATACCCAAATATAGGCGATATTGATCCATGGAGCTTATGGTTAATTTTGGTTAAGGCCCTTGTGCGATTGAGAGGCTCTAGTGCTGAATATGAGACCCTTATATCTCGTTGTGAGGCTCTAGTCTTGAATGTGAGGCCATCGTTTTTGGTTGGAGGTCTTGTGCACGGATGGAGGCTCTAGTGCTTTCGATAAGCCCTATGGCCTTTAGCACTTTCAAAGCCACATGCAAGAAGTAGCTAAAAAGGCTTTTTACATGATATAGTGATTTCAAGTTGTGGCAAGCCAGATGGATGTTACACGTGATCAATGAGATGTTTTGGCTTTTTTAAGTGTGTGTTTCCACACATTAGTCACGAGATGATGAGATCATTTGGAGAAGATCCTATATAGATGTTCTTCCACTCAGTTCTATTATGTGATGTTTTTTAACCCAACAAGGCTAGTCAGCATGAGGCTGTACTTTATGTTAGGGCCCTAGTTTTGTTTTAGTGACTCTATATTGTCAGGATTTTTCCTTGAAAACCCGAAAGGGCGAGGTTTTTTAATCCCGACCATAATGGTTTCACTAACTGTAGCATGTATCTTCTTGTTGGTTTCAAAGAGATGCCCGTGAGGGTAAGCATGTATCTTCTTATTGGTTTCAAAGAGATGCTCGTGAGCATGTATCTTCTTGTTGGTTTCAAAGAGATGCCCGTAGCATGTATCTTTCTTGTTGGTTTCAAAGAGATGCCCCTGAGGGTTTTATCCAGTGTTGATCTTCTCAGTAGTTCACATAACTTAGATCACCTATATGAATTGAAGAAAGCTGATAATACATTTGCTATTCTAGAGACTATGAATAAGTGCTTGTGTGTGGACGAAATTGTTAATACCTTGAGTAATTCAGAAGAGACATTGTGCTTCCTGTTAGGTGTTATCAGGGAGAGTAAACTTGAGATGTTATGCCTAAATATTTTTACAGACCATTGTTTGAAATATTATGCATGCATTTGAAAGTTTGGCATAACGAAATATTATATGGTATTTATGGCCATAGATGGGTTGTGGTCGCATACGCCCCTAGTCTAGCTTAAGGCGGTGTGGTACACATGGCCTGGGACACTAGGGAACGGTGTGCCTTGTTGTAATGGTTATGGAATAACTTAGACCATTAAGATTTATTCCTTTGAATAAATGATAACAAGGCAATAGTTATGTCAAAGGTTTAAAATACCTTATAATGGTTTAAAAACCATTGGACATTAAAATGTAAGCACCCGAATAGCGGGGCAACCACCATCGTGGTTCTGCCACCGCGGATCAGGTGGGGACGATTGCCTTTGGGCTGGGCGTCAGGCCGGACTGCTATCCGGCAAACCCACATGATGGCAGCTGAGTCGCCACGTGGCCTTGCCACGTTGGCGTGTGCTGATTAGGTGGGTCGGCGGCCTGTTACAGAAGGCAGACCGGAATTGCTACAGAAGGAGGCCGGATGGTTGCAGGAGGCGAAGGCGGAAGCTGAATCCCCAGGGAAGCTGGACGATTTTGGCAGAGTACCCCAAACCTTATAAAACCTCTACTCAGTGATCAGCGGATTCCTACTGCTGTACTACTGGTAAGCCATGATTATGGACTGGCTAAGCCGCAGTGATGGCAGAACCATAGTGATGGCCTGCTGTGTTAATTGTGGTGGGATTGATCATCTGAAAAGAGAGAGGGCCTATAGTCCTATCAACTTAGAATACTACGTTGCAACTTCAAAGTATAAATGCTGATGGTTTTAAAGAGTAGATATGTAATATACATTTTACATGTGCGTAATAAAGCTTATCTGCTATGAATATTGTCTACCTTTGTCCAATATAACCGAAGAAAAAGCCTCTCTAACAAAAAAAGGATGCAATATTTACCTCTACAGACTACTGTACAAAGTGGCCTTCCATCTGAATCCCTACATTTGGTTCCATCTGCATCTCTATATCCGAATCTCTACATTTGTTTTCATTCTTATCCATTTTCTGTCAAGCAGTGACTATGACATAAGTCATCTTCCCTGCCTCTCTTAAATCATCATCTACGTGATCCATCTCGAAGCACCAATCTCTTAATATTTCAAGCACCCCAGGGTAGTTTTCGGCAATGACATCCAAAAGAAATGCAATCCTGTAGTAACCATGAATCCTCTGCTGCTGAAGGTATTTCCAGGCATTTTTAGGCACACGCCCTACAACCAGAGCTAAAGAGATGCCCCAAGAGTAGTCCTCAATTGAATGACTAAATGCATCTCTAGCAAGCTGATCTGCACGAGTATTCATATCCCTTGGGATGCTTTGAACAGAGTAATTATCAAAACTGTCTAGTAAATCCATGACCGTATCGTGGTACCTTGCCAGTCTTAGATTTTTCACCCTGTATATGCCAAGGACCTGATTATGCAACCAAAAGCCTGTCATCTACTAATTTACCAACACGAAGAACCAATGGATGTTCCATAGAGGAGTCCCTGGAGTCCTCCATAAACCCTAGTTCTTCCAAGACTAAAACCAGGTGCTCAATTCGCAAAAGGAAGAATACACAAATCCTTTTCTATAAATACATTCCAATAAAAAAATAGTTTGTTTTAAAAATAAAAAACCCAAAGATAAATTCTAAAAAAAGGAATCTCTAGCCCAAAGGTTAAAAAAACCAATAGTTTTTCACAAAAAAAAACGAGTTTCCGATCGCCGGAAAAATAATTTGGCGTCCAAAACACGGAAAACCTTAGCGTATATTCATACGCAAAAAAACCAAAAAGTTTTTCACCGCCGGAAAAACAATCAGTAATGACGGCCGTCAGATTATCAGATATACCCCTGATATGCCAGAATATGCCAAAACCAACCCTCCCCCTAACGAATTGCCCCCTTAACAGGGGCAATCCAAAAATTGAATAAGCATGTCTGAGTTTTTGTGCCCTTTCTTCATCACAAAAACAAGGTGCTTTTGCACAAGGGAAGATTTTTACGAATAGGTAGATTTTGATGATGCCGTTGACCAGTTCATTGAACCAATTCAACATAATCTTCAGGTTGGAATCTTGGACATGCTTTACTAATTAAGTTTATAAGGATAAACTGTAGTTCTCTTCTTATCAAGTAATTTGAAAGAAGTTAGTAGATTTTTGTGAAATCCAATGCAGAGCGGAGGAAAATAGAAAAAATCATGTGCTTTCAACATATTCAAATCGCTGAAGCAAGTCTATCGCCAAATGCTGCAACAGAAACCAGGATCCGGTCACGAACAACAAGGGGTAGACTCCCAAACGAGGAAAAAGCATGTGATCCACAATAAGTCTCTGGCATCAAAGCTCAGCTGCTGGCTAATAGATGAAATGAGTCGAGTATCGCTTGCGTTCGGCTCTGTTGGGTTAATCCTCAAACTCTGCAACCAACTTCTGGGGCTGGGATCCAAAACACATGCCAAAGTTTTTAGTCTCAGATACATGGCCAGGCTTGCCTTGTTCCATAGCCAAGACCTGCAATCATCAAGGGGGATGGGAAGAGCGAAGAAACCCAAAGTAAAAAATCCAAAGCAAATGGACGGACAAGGTTTAGATCCAAGATTGGAAAAAAAATGGGAGAGCCCACTTCTTCTTTTTGTCGGATCGGGGAATAGAAATAGAAAGGGAAGTTGTTATGTAGAAGAAAAGAGATGGGTTGTAGGTATTATCAGGGGTAGCCATAGGCATAGGCATAGGCATAGGCATAGGCATAGGCATAGGCATAGCCATAGCCATAGCCATAGCCATAGCTAGAGATAAGGACTCGGAGGGGGGGAGGGGATATGCCGGAAGAGCTTATGGCAAGGGCGGAAGAAGAGGAACAGAAGAGCTATAGAGTTCATGCCTAGCTCTGCCAGTTAAATGGTTTCAGAGCAACCGCCCATCAACAGGGGCGACCAATAGTTTATAGTCTACAGTGAGTTTGGAGCAGTTTTTGACATATTTCGGGCATATACTAGCATATACCAAGAATATGTCAAAAACTCCATATAAGCAGGGGGTTGCCCCTCTAGGGACAACCCAAGAAAATTGTATAAAGAACTAGCTGAAGATTTTGAACCTGGATTTGAAGGCCGATACTTACTATACCTTTGATGAGAATCTTTGATGCTGGATCTGAAGCATTGATGCAAATCAATGCACAAAAATGATTGTTGGGCAAGCTAGTGGCACTCAGGCAAGGCGGTGACGCTCTTGCAGTATATGTTGATGTGCTTATCTGTCAGCAAATAGCTATGGTGAAGGGACCTGATAGGCCGGACTTGAAGTTACAAAGCCGAATTCCCAAGTCATCTTCTTAGGAAAACCAAGGTGCGTTGAAGATGGTCGGTTTGCAAAGAAGTGGAATCCAGATTGAAACCCTTTCGCCATTGTCAGGACTGGTGTTGATGTTGATGTTGGTCTTGTGCTGAACTTGGGACTGGCCAATCGATGCATAAGGAGAAGGGCCTTCAGATATGGCAGTGCAGTAATTTGATTTAATATGACCAAATGCATTGCACGAAAAAAAGGGACCAATTTTCATTAGTCTCCACGTCCTCCATCATATAATATTTCAGTTTGCCCATCTTCTTCTATTACCCCTTTTTTGTTCAAGCTCAGTTCTTATCATAACTTCTGCCTATTTATCCTTTGTTAAATTCCTCACAATAGTAGACAAGTGATCAAATCTGGGTACCGTATTGGAAAAGAACAGAGCCAAAATACAGACACCTTTCGTTGAGTTATGATACTTAGTATGGAATAATTGTTTTGCAAACATGTCCATAATCGATTGCTTCAAGAGAACAATATCAATGGCCTTAAAGGGCAAAGAGCTAGTTGATGTCTAATACCCCTTTTGAGTTCGGGAAGGCTTCCCTAGAAAAATAACTGAATCATGAGTGAAGTTGAGCAACTTCATCATGCAATCCATAGTACCCCATCCTAGCCTTACCTTATGTGGGAAACTCCTTATGCTGCCATAAGTCTTATCGAAATCTAACTTGTAATAAATATTATTTTGTCCTACCTTGCAACAACATTATTTAAGATGCTTTGACTTGGATGCAATTCCCAACTGTACATTAGATATGGCCTCATCTTTGCCATCGCCTTTGCTATGATTTGTAGTAGGAATATAAGAGAGTTAATAGCCCTCCATTACATAGCAATTTTTGACATAAAAATTTTGATAGCATGAGTCCATCTTGCCATGATAATCATTAAGTGATTTCTTTTGGTACGCAAATCCAACAGCTCATAACCAATGCAACTGATGTTCTTGTTTTTAAGTGTGGATAGTTTGAGCAAGTAGAGGATGAACATTTATTGTTCTGCTGTGTGAAATTGATGGTCGCTGTGCAGGTTTTAGGTAAAGCAATATAAATGTACTTGTCATCTCTGATGTGCAATTGTTGCAGTGCGGGACACAAATCAAATATAGCTTAGCCTTGCCCAAGTTTACCATTTGCAAAAATCATTGCAGCCCATGTAGGTTCGGTAGCATGTTGTGTATTTAATAGACGTTTGAATCCATTTTTATATCAAAACACTTACAGAATCAATGATAACTCCTTCCTTTCCTAGCCTTTTCCACCACTGCTATAGAAGGAATCTAAACAGATCAAGCCTGCAAAACGATTTTGACAAAAGCTTTGAGTGACTTGGAGAGCTCTGATCTTATGTAGAAGAGTACATAATTAGTATGCCAAATTCTAACCCTGTCCTCCATGGCAGGTGCTTTGAAGGCGGGCAAGGAAGAGCAGCCAGAAATATGATAGTGGTTGGATTGAGGTACAATTTCAGATTTCATATGTGTCGCCATTATAACATTTAACTTGAATCTAAATCTCAAAACTTGTAAGCACTCGAAGTCCCAAAAACACATCTCGCATATCAGACATCCAGAATTGGATCATGAAATACCTGCTGTTTGATTATTTCATAGAGAAAAAACGTGAGCCAAATGCTAATATACAATTTTGATCCTTCAATAAAAAACTATTAAGGGTTCAGATGGCACAATAAACTGGCCAGACTGAGTTGCGATGCTCTAAATATATAAATTGTATGCAGTTCAAGAATGCTCAAGCTAGCCTTGGACGATTTTATACAACACGAAGCCATAAGCGATTAGAATATAAGGAATAACATGGCCAGCAACAGATAGCATACAACTCCAGCGGGATGATGCAAATGCAATAAAAGAGAGCGATGAATATAAGCGGGTCTGTTGCGGTGTTTCATCTGCTTTGGACCATAGCTGGCCTAATGGATGGAATGCGACGGACGTCATAGCTAGGCAACCTACGAAATTCACAATAGTCCCGCAGGGGGGCTGCAATATGAAAGGGAATGTCGCATGTGGCATAACATGGGGCATTCCTGGGCACGGTTCCCAATACCATAGCATTTTAATAAAGAAGATTGTTCAGGTAGGTTCGTTTGAAGTTGTTCTCTTAGCTTTACTATGCAAGTGATCTAGAACGTTCACTTTCATCTAAATTTAATCCCGGCATACTATGTTTTGGTTGTGCATGGCTTAGTGCAAGTTGGAACTATGCAGGTGTTAGATGCGCACGACCCTCAAGCTACTCGATGCTTCTACCTAGAAAAGCATTTACGAGAAAATTGCAAATACAAGCATCTTATATTTTTATTGAATAAGGTAAGGTTGATCTCAGATAGTTTTGTCTTAAAATGAAATCCTTATTCTGTTTATGTTCATTTGTATAGCGTGACCTGGTGCCATCACAAGCGGCCAAGGGCTGGCTCCATGTTCTTTCACGGGAATATCCGATGCTTGCATTTCATACTAGTGTTATGAACCCTTTTGGGAAGGTAATATTGTCACTACTAGCAATGCCTCTTTGGGTTGCATCATTTGGTCTCATCTTGTCTTATCTTCTCCAGATTTCTTTTCTCTCACTTTTCTTTTCTCTCACTTTTAACGCAGTTTGCAAGGATGAAAAGTGATAAACATGCCATCTCGGTTGGATTCATTGGCTACCCAATTGTTGGCAAATCATCGATTATAAATACCTTGCAGACAAAAATTGTATGCCATGATGCAGACACGCAACTTCTTCATTGTGATGATGTTGGGAGAAACAAAAGTCTGACAATACATTACTCTTACAAAACATATATAGATCACTTGCGGAATCCTCTACCAAAAAGGATTTAGAGATGGACATTATCTTTGAAAACTTAATGCGTCCTTTTTAAATTAATCTTGTGTCATTAAAGATGTTATGGTATTCTGGACAAGCGCTATGTTTTGAGAATGACACAAGATTAATTAAAAAGGGCATTCCCTTTCATGACCATCTCGGCGCGACTATTCGTGAATGAAGAGGGTTGCCAATAGCTATGACGCCCGTCGTTCCATTCCATCCATTAGGGTATTTATAATGGTCCAAAAGATGAAACACCGAATCCAATGCACATGTTTATATTCATCGCCTTCTTACTAAAAGATGCATGAGAGAAAAGAAACTGGAGATTGTATGTTATCTCAAATGATGCAACCCAAAAGAGGCCATGTTATTCCTTATATTCTAATTCCCTTATGGCTTCGTGTTGTTTAAAATCGCCCAAGCTAGCTTTGAGCATTCTTTGAACTGCATACAATTTATATATTTAGAGCATGGCAACTCGCCTCGCCAGCTTTATGATGCTATCCGAACCCTTAATAGTTTTTTATTGAAGGATCAAAATTGTATATTAGCATTTGGCTCCACGTTTTTTTCTATGAAATAATCAAACAAAGGTATTTCATGATCCAATTTCGATGTCTGATATGCGATGATGTTTTGGGACTTCGAAAGTGCTTACAAGTTTTGAGATTTAGATTCAAGTTAAATGTTATAATATGACATATGAAATCTGAAATTGTACCTCAATCCAACCACTATCATATTCTGGTTGCTCTTCCTTCAAACGCTTTCAAAGCATCTCGGGCCATGGAGGATGCTATGGTTAGAATTTGGCATACCTAATTATGTAATTTTTCTACATAAGATCAGAGCTCTCCAAGTCACTTCAAAGCTTTTGTGAAAATCGTTTTGCCTAGTTTGATGCTTAGATTCCTTCTATAGCAAAGGGTGGAAAAGGCTAGGAAAGGAAGGAGTTATTATTGATATTGAAGTGTTTTGATATAAAAATGGATTCAAACGCCTATTAAATACACAACATGCTACCATGTTAACCTACATGGGCTCTAAATGATTTTTTGCAAATGGTAAACTTGGGCAAGGCTAAGCTATATTTGATTTGTGTCCCGCACTGCAACAATTGCACATCAGAGATGACAAGTACATTTATATTGCTTTACCTAAAACCTGCACAGTGACCATCAATTTCACACAGCAGAACAATAAATGTTAATCAAAATATTGAATCTGGCTATGCCTCTATCCATGAATTTCCAAAATGGGTTTGGAACACCAGTCATTGCTGTCGGAAGGAGGTTTAATTATTTCATATCTATAAGCCCATTTCATTTCTCATTGCATCTACTTTGCAACTTCAGATTCTGTATTTTAAATCATGATTCTTTATTGTAACTTGCAGGTAGCCCTAGAGAGCGAGCAAACATGCGGGCAATATTGCGCTTGCCTTCATTTCCTCTTTTGTCTCTGATGGAATATCATCTTCAAGTTTTTTATCCCCTTTTTTTTTAATTTTAACTATCATCATTATCATTGCTGAAGACATCACATAAAGGCCTTGCGTGTTTGGATTCTTTGTGATGCTGAAGTTTAAAAGATCTCAAATGCGATGTCCAACTATTCAGGATTCAAATGCAACAAAGACACCGCACTTTATACTGCAGATTTATGTTTGTTTTGATCTTGCATCGTCTGCATAGACAAAACATGAGAACTGGAAATGCGGATGCTAGATCCTTGCATTTTATCTTAGGCATACAGGGTGCATGAGCACTAGGGCTTGAATTTGGTTGTTTATACTCTCTATTAGCATATAGATCTGTTGTATCTCCATGCAAAAACAATAGATTATATCATGTGCTTAGGTTTTGAATATGCTGCCTTATTTTGCTAGGCGATGAGACATAGCTCTTTGAGACACCAGTCGTTGCTGTCTGAAAGAGTTTTGATATTATTATTTCATATCTATAAGCCCATTTCATTTCTCATTGCATCTACTTTGCAACTTCAGATTCTATATTTTAAATCATAATACTTTATTTGTAACTTGCAGGTAGCCTTAGAGAGCACAGAATATGTTGGCAATGTTGCGCTTGACTTCATTCCCTTTTTTGTCGATGCATGGAATACCATCTTCGGGTTTTTTTTTTATCTTCCAACCTATTTGAGCCTCAATATCTGTTAGCAATCGGTTGTGCGGTTCAAAATTTGTTAGCAAGGATACCCCAGTTTATGCTAGATAATTGCTAATTTAACCTACATGACTTAAGATGAAGGTCCTGCCTTTGGATTCTTTGTGATAATGGAGTTTAGACGATCTCAAATGCATTGTGCAACTATCCAGGATTCAAATGCAACAAAGACACCATACTTTGTACTGTAGATTTATGTTTGTTTTGATCTTGCATCGTCTGCATAGATCAAACATGAGAACTGGAAAAGCTACTGCTAGATCCTTGCATTTTATCTTAGGCATATAGGGGGCATGGGCATTAGGACGTGAATTTGGTTGTTTATACTCTCTATTAGCATATAGATTTGTTGTATCTCCCTACCAAAAGAGTAGATTGGTGCTTATGTTTTGAAATGCAGACTCTGGTCTAAATTTGCATTTGACCTTGCTGCCTTATTTTTACTTGGAAATATGATCTGACATGCCAAGGCAATGAAACATAGCTCCTTGCACACCCTAAATACTTATAGAGTATATTCTAATCACTCCACAGAGATAATGAGTTGAATTAAAAGACAGATAATTGATGTTGCAGCAATAGGTTATTGACAAGCCCATAAATATCACCATGAGTGCCTTGGTAGTAATGTCCTTGGGCAATTATAACCATTCTAATAGGTGTTTGATTTGCATTTTCTATCGCATTATTTGGGTAATACACTATAGTTTGGGGCTTCGAAATGAGTATTTTTTTATGCAACAGAAAACATATACAGCAAGCAAAGTAGTGGAAGTTGCTCCTCGTAGTTTTACATGTAAGATTGTGCGCAGTAAGAATCTGGCCATCCCCAAAGAGCATGAATTCCATCCATGATTAAAAAGGAAAGGTCATTTATTTTAAGAATGAGAGGATAATCTTTAAAAGCCAATAATTATGGCGACATAAATATTTTGCTTAAGGTATTGTAACTTATGCAGAGAAAAACACCATGCATAAGTATTGTTACATGGTGTTAAGTGCAGGTACCACAAAGCCAGGGCTGAAGACTATATACACTATGGCACTGTATTCAACGTCATTGTCCTTTGGTGAAGATTATGTGTACCATATAATGTGGTCTTGGGACTAGGTCATTTATGTGTAGTTGAAGATAACAAATAAACATTATGCAAAGCAAAGGGGTACCAATCTAGAATGATATGTTCTATTTATTTGGATGTTCTGAGCTATTTCATTTTTATTGTCAACATTTTAAACTTTTGAACTAGAGGCTTAAACCAATATGCTAAGTCAACAGAGTTGCTTTGTTGACAAGTACTCAATTACATATACTGTACCACGATGTTGTGTTTAGCTTACAACTCAAACCAATGCTACTTTCTTTTAAAATTCTTTTGCAAATTTCCTCCCCCCGACAATCAAATCAAAGCTCTTCATTCAATATTTCTATTACATCTTGAGCATTGCCCTTACTTCTTAATTTATGAATTTGTATGTGCACACTCATAATGAAATGGATCCCTCATTGTAAAAAAATGGCTATACACGATCAATTAGACACATGCTACAACATGAGTATTAAAAAAATTTGACAATGTGAATTTAATGCATAGAGTCGCGCATAGATTATAGCAAGAACTTCATAAATTCATGCCTTGCCATTTACAAGCAATTTGAACCATTACTGGATTGGAGTGATACTACACAAGTTAAATTCCCTTTTGCTTGGCCAATAAGTTTGGCATCAAATTATGACAGAATAATGTCCGTCATTGCATATTTTGATGTTCATAATACATAGGGCTTTTGTCCAAACTCAAGAACACAAGAAGAGATACTATAATAAGGTAGGGACCTCTCTTTCCGGGCACATACCAATGCCATATGCCATATTTAAGAATTATTGCTTGGCATTGTTTTAGGGTTTAGTGACAATGGTCTTATCACAATATGAATTGTAACTCATGGATGGAACATGCAATGCTATCAACAATGTCACCACACCATGATTTAGAGTTGTGTTTAGGGTTTGTACGTTTAGTTAGATGGCTAAAGATGGAGATCATTCCAAAGGGTTCGGTTTAGGCTTTAGGGGTTACAACTTTATTATATTCTGAGCTCTAAAAAAATAGATTCAAAACATGCAATTTCTAGATGGAGCAGTGTGACGTTCCAGCATAACATACGGTATGAATACGTATATTATTATACCGACGATACTAGTACATGTCGACTCACGACATGTACACGGGCGATCAGAAGGGTGGTAGTACCCTAGGGTACGACCTTGTGAACCATTATATTGCACATGTTAAAGCAACATGTGAATATAATCCCTTTTGCCACGTGGCAATGACCCATTGACCAAAAGGACCCAGCCCTAAATTCGTGGGGATAAAGGGACATAAACCCTAAAAGGGAAACCCTTTCAATTCTCAGCCCCGAAGTCTCGGATTGAGCAGCAGAGGATGCATTTCCACTGGGGTGGGAGCATAGAAGTCGGATCTCCCAGGTTGCATTTCGATCCAAGATCGCCAGACCGAGATCAGCATGGATGGACGCTTTCAGAGGAGTGGAGCCGACCAAGATGCGGGTGGGTGGTTGATTCAATAGGTAGATCCGAGTTATCAGGCCTCTTTCAGTAGGTTTAGCATCCATTCTTAGCTATAGGCGACCCCTCACACCTAAGAATGATAGACACTAACAAAGGAACCTAAACCATGTATGATTAGGTAGATTAGAATAGATGTATTCTATTATTTTTTCTCAAGCAGATGATGTTTTGATATTCTATGCGCCACTCTTGTGTATTGGGAAGGGGGTAGAGACCCGAGCTCAAGTAGTTGTATGATCCTAGTTTTAGCCCATTAATTCCCAATTAATGCAGCCACGGCATAAGAGCTTCGCCTTTGGGCTGGGTGGCGGAGCTAGACCGGCCGACAAGGGAGGGCTTGTCTAATCACGATTGATCCCTCTGGTGCAAGAAGCGGTTTCCACGGAACGTTGGAGCGGGCCTAATACCACTGCTTTCGCGTGAGGGCGGGGGTATGGGCTCGACACCTCTTGGGTGATGCGCCATCTTCTAGGGGTTCAAGTCGATATCTGACGGTGGCTCTCTAGCTCGCCTTTGGATTGGCATGAATACCCGGAGGAGAGTGATCTCCTCCCGCCTCATCGGGCTGGGGAGATGCAACCCAGTAGTAGTAGCCCCTCCGGCTATTCACCCGGAAGGCTCTGCCAGTCTGGCTCCAATTTTTCGGCCTATCGCAAAGTATGCCGGGGAGGGCGGATGGAGTGGACTACCAATCGACCATGTTCTATGCAGCCAAATCCATTTGCCATGAATTAATTGCTACTCGAGACCCCAAGCCGTCGGGGTCTTTCCCCATGAGTCCCGAGCACGGGTAGGATTTCCCCATGTTATGTTGATGTAACCGATGTGTTGTTGCGCCATCTTGTGATATGGTGGACCACCCTTCGAGGTGGGTATGTTATTGTTGATTGATGTCATGTGCGCTCATGTTTTGTTTACGCTTCCGCGGCTAGGTGATCGAGGGAGGCGGGATGAATGACGCCCATTCTTCCCGTCGGGTTCTTGGCCACCATCAAAGGGCGATGTTAGGTGGACGGCCTCATGTCACGAGCGTATGCTGGTTTGAGGATGATCTCCGGTTTGTATACGATTGGGGCATCGTGATATGAGCTGGGGTCACAATGGTATCGAGCTCGATCTTGGCGGACCAGGATCGAGCACCGACCGAAACCCTATAGGAACTAACTCATCTAGACATTCGGCCTTGGAGGTAAAATCCCAAGCACAAACCGAGAAGCGGAAATTTTTTTTTCCGGGGTAGAGTTAGTAATTATCTAGGATTAGGATAATTAGAGAACATAGGTAAGATAGAACAAAGCATGAAAAGCACTTTAAGAGAGCCTACTAAATTTCAGGCACTTTCGGCCGATACCTCCAAGAGTGCGCCAGAGCATGTTAGGTCCGGAACCTAATGGGTCTCTCAAGACTCTTAGAGTAGTCACCCCATATGAACCCTAGAACTTAGCCTTAGGAACTCCAAATGATAAAATAAAAGATGAAATCCCAATCAAAATCGAAATAGCTAGATTTATATGTTAAAACATCGAAAAACATTAAGTACAAGTCACTTTTGGAACAATGCCTCCCAAGAGTGCGCCAGAGCATAGTTAGGTCCCGACCTAACCCCCCCTCCTCAAGACTCTTAGAGGCCCCTAAAAGTGACCTCAAAATTGATCATAACTTACTCAAATGGTAAAGGTAATAATAGAATCTTGCTTAAAATGCTTGAATTAGTGGGGAAACGATGTTAAATTGTGTAAATTGGATAAGTTTAGAGCGAAAGGGACAACACCTCTAAAGGGCGCCAGGCATAGTTAAGGTCTGGACCTAACACCCTCCTCAAGATGCTTAGAGGGGTTCGAGAAAATAGTTGAAGAAGACCTAGCTTCGATTCGAGATATGGAGGATTTCATCAACAAACCAAGAAATTAAGCAAGGCGAGATGGAGGTCGCGGCAACACTTTGAAGACTCATTGGCATGCACGCCCACGAAAAGACAAGAAAAGACATGAGCGGCGAGAAGTACATCAAGAGGACGGATAAACAGAACACAAGCTGCTTTTTTGTAACCGACGGGCTTATATGTAGTGTATGAAAATTTTGAATAATAAAGATATATAGTCGTTTAAAATGTGTATTTCATTAGGTATGATTAGATCTGGAGCAAACGCGACATTTTGGCCAACACCTCCAAGAGTGCGCCAGAGCATAGTTAGGTCCCAATCTAACCCCCTCCTCGCGCACTCTTAGAGTGATCCCAAGCGGGGCCCTTGATTAGCCCTACTTGCTCCAAACGTGAAGTAAATAAACAAAGAAACTTGCATTTAGGAAGAAAATTAATAGAAATTTACCCCTTCGGGTGATTCTTGGCATCCATTAGGGCAGAGATAGGCCAACACCTCCAAGAGTGCGCCAGAGGCCACTTAGGTCCCAACCTAACACCCCCCTCGCGCACTCTTAGAGGCGTCCGATTTTTCAAACAACATAACTTGAGCTACAGAGCTCCAAATCGCCTGAAATTTATTGCAATAGGACCGTTAGACAGCCTAGAATCCATTTATTGTTAGAATTCATACCATAATTGAGATGGGAAAATATTCAAGGAAATTCGGTGACAAAGTTGAGATAGCACCTAAAGCACCTAAAGCACCTAAGAAGTTTGAGCACCTAAAGCACCTGTCAATGGAGCCAATTTCGGTTCAAATGAATCGATTCAGTATGACAAAGACATGAAGAGCCAATCGTCGGTCTGGCTTGACCGTCGGACTGCAAAGATAAATAAAGATGTAATACAGAGGTTGATCATTTATTGGAAATTAGCAGGAGCAATCGTGAAGCAGGTATGAATCGATTTGAAATTGAATGATCTATTTGAAGTTTGAAGCTACAGTATCCTCATCGATCTCATATGAACAGTAATGCTAAGATTATTTCCAATGGTCATAATTGCCAATGTTAATGATAAGTTGAAGAAGTGACTTGGCTAGTGTTATACAATTGGTTTTTTGTTGAGTTGAATGTGAAATCATCTTATGCTATTAGATTGAGGTGTTTCTTACACATAGATGATTATCAATCCAAGAAAATCTAACATTGTTACATGATATTGGTTCTATTCACTGCTTATTTCTAACAGTGGTATCAGAGCCAGGTTGAGACAAATGGCAAGCGATTTGGTGCAGCCCTGTTGAGTGCCATTGATGTTTTCAAGGGGATCCGAGGATTCCAAGTTTGGAAAGAAAAAGATCAAGCATGTATTGCATGTAGAAGGGCTATGGGATATTGTTGAACCTAAGAGCAGATTCTCCGAGGTTCTTGGAAGGAAGCTCGAGCTCGAAAGGAGGCGAGGAAAGTATCGGCACCAAAGCAACAAAAAGGAGGAGGCATGATGATGTGGCAAAACTAAGAGAGGCTCAAGGGATTATAATGAGTAAGGTAAACTCAAGTATTGTGTTAAAAATAAGAGGATTGCATCCTAGCGAGATGTGGAGTTATATGCTCCTTAATTATGAGGAGAAAACCTCCTCACAAATCGATGTGCTTGAAAATGAAATGAAAAGGCTAAGGTTTCATGATAAAGACAATGTCAATGAGTTTTTTCAAACCTTTGACAATATCATTTCGACTTAGAGGGAGCGTGGAGTGTGTTATTCTCAACGGCAGCAGTGTTGGCCATTTCAAGATCGATACGATCTTGGAAACATAGCCATGTTTATCGAGAACCCTTGCAAGAACAAGGATTGAGGCAAAAGAATGTTGAAGATGTAAATAGAGCGTAACAAAGTAATGGAAGAAGAAGATGACACACAAGTTTTATTTGCAAAAGGAAAAGGTAAAGAAGAGAAGAAAAGAGGTAAGCTTGGCCCATGTTTTAATCAGAATCAATATGGTCACTTGAAAATAGACTGCCCTATGATGACTAAAGAAATAAATTGCTACAATTGTGGAGGAAGAGGACATTATGCATCCAATTGCTCATCACCTAAGAACTTCTCAAAGGGGAAAGAAAGGGGAACAAGAGGATATTCTGCCACAAGGGGAAGAGGTAGAGGAAGATTCAGGAACAGCTCATATCGCGAGGAAGCAAACATAGCGTAAGAAGTTATGCTTGAAGAAATTACGGAAGATGATGAGGATAAGGTAAGAAAACATAAAGTTTTTACTGTTACAAATGCTGGAATTGATGATGATGATGATTTTATGATTCTAGATAGTGGAGCAGAAAAGTCCATTGCATGTAGTTCAAAAATCCTAAAAGAAAAAAGGGGAAGTCAAGGTGGTCATATACAAGTTGGAAATGGTGACCTCCAAAGAATTGAAGATGTTGGCATACTAGAGCTATTTGATCTGAATGGGAGAATTGTGAACTTACAAAATGTTTTATGTGTTCCTAGCTTAGTGAGAAATTTGATTTCTATTTCTCAATTAGTTGATATGGGATTGAAAGTCATTTTTGAAAGGACTCATTGTAAAATCGTTGATGGAAATGAATTAAAATTCCTTGGAAGAAGAGTTGGCAACTTGTTTGGTATAAATGCTCGATCAGTTGAAAGTATTAATCTGACTCTAACTCCAAATATTGCAATGTGGCATGAAAGACTTGGGCACACAAATATGAAGAATATTGAACTTATGATAAAGCAGGGACTATTGGTGTCATCTAATAAAGCAATAGAAAATCATGTTTGCTTGTGGGTTGCATGTTGGGTAAGCACTCAGATTGCCCTTTCAAAGGCAAAAGGAAAAGCAAATGAAATTCTTGGTTTAATTCACACCTGACCTTTGTGGTCCATTGAATGTGACAGAATAACGGAAAAAAAGATACTTCATAACATTTGTTGATGATTACAATAGAAAAACGAGACTCATCTGTCGAGAACAAAAGACCAAGCTTTTGAAGCATTCAAAATGTTTGCGGCAGAAGTAGAGTGAAACCGGGAAAAGAATCAAATGTGTAAGATCCGATCGGGGGAGGAGAATACTTGTCGAAAATTTGTTAGATATTGTCAAGACAGGGGGTATAAAGAGAGACAATTTACTTGTAGCTATACACCTCAAGCCAGATTGGTGTGGTCGAGAGGAAGAACAAAACAATTTCTGAATGCCGCAAGATCTATGTTGAAGCATGAGTGTCCGCCCTTAATTTCTTGTGGGAGGAGGCACAAGATCGCCGTACTCATACAAAATAGTCCGCCATCAAAAAGCATAGAAGGAAAAATACGTAAGTCATTTGGTCGGGGAAAAACTCCTCATTATGAAATATTTAAAGTGTTTGGGTGTTTGGGATACACACACATTCCCGTGAATTAAGACTGAAATTGGATGACAGTTTAGGATAACCTATTTGGTTGGCTATGACATGCATTCCAAAGGTTATAGAATGTATGATCCACTTAAAAGGAAAGTGTTGGTAAGCAGAGATGTAATATTTCAAGAGAATGTTTTGTACGTGACCACCGATAGAAAAGGAGAATTCAAAAGGAGAAGGAAAACACAATTCGACAATATGATGAGTCCCAACGTACAAAGGAAAAACAATAACTAAAAATGAGATAGATGCCGAAGATTCCGATCAAAGTGATGAAGAAGATAATAATGAGGATGGAAAGGTTGCGGGGGGGAAGAACAGAACATGAATCAGCAAATGAAAACAATCAAGAAGATAATAATGAGGATGGAAGTGTTGCAGAGAAGAACAGAACATGAACCAAAGAAAAGAAAAAATCCAAGTTAAGAAGAGGAAAAACTGAAGGAGAAAGGTCGCGAATGAGAAATTGCCATTGACATAGAGAAATTTGGAAGGAGAGAGAATGGTAAAAGTAGCAGATTGCAAAAACCAATGAGGAGGATAACACGATTTAAATATTTATGGTGTTAGAACCGGAATTCGAGACTTTGAGGAGGCAAAGAAACTCACTTGACAAAGAACAAATGGAAAATTGCAATGATGGAGGAAATGAGGTCATTCAAAGAACATCCTCATATGAATTAGTAGACCGCCAAAGGGAAGAATGCAATAGGAAACAAATGGGTATTCAAGTTGAAAACAAATGCAGATGGCAGCCCAAAGCACAAAGCAAGACCTGGTTGCTCAAGGTTATTCACAAAAGAGGGGAGTAGATTTTGATGAAACCTACTCACCAGTTGTTAAGTTAGCCACATTGGTTTTAGGCCTGCCGAGTTGACCCTCCGGGCAACTCGGGATCTTGTCTACTTAAGGCTAGATTTGTGTACATGTGAATTCAGGTGAAGAATTAAATCTTCCATTGCAATTAAAATCCAAAGTCTAGGCTCAACAACAACCCTGATTCATGCATTCAACATATTCACAAGCTTAATATATTCCAAGTTCTAACTGGACAAATCAATAGCGTAAATATTTACAACGTGTTATCAATATCCATGTACAACAACACGAGCAAATCAAATCAACAAACGCTAGCTCTAGAATTCAAGCCGCGATTCCGGCCACATTGCCACCATCAACTTGGCGCCACCTTGCGGGTTCAGCGCACATGCACTCAGGGGTTAGTCCCGTGACTAAGTGGGGATCCCATAGCTGGCTGCCTTTGCATACATGGAAACACTTTCGGGCATCTTGGACAACAAGAACATAGACAATTCCAAATATACAAGAGACTATGTGGAGTGCTAGACAATGACAATGTAAGAAAAACATCATAAGAGTCAGGAGCAAAGAACACAAAGCCAAAGTACCAAAACAACATAACAAAGCTCCGGGACAATGGGAAGCTCAGCCAGCCTACATGCAGGCCCTGGTAGCAGAGAAATGCCCGGCCAGCTCACATTCCGAGCCCCGTTGGCGGAGTTGGTGGGGTGAACCTCGTATGCGCATACCCTTCCCACGCCCGGCGCCGAGAGGACCTCTTACCATGGAGTCACAGGAGTTGACGTACAACCTCACCGGGAAGCTACGCCCATGAGGAAGCCACGCCCGGTGTCACAGAGCATAGATACAAAGAACACAGATGACATGAGAATGCCGGAACTACCCAGGCCACCGAACCTGGAAGTCCGACCCCGGAGGTTCCAAGTACATACATAATATCAAGAACAACAGTGGAACAATTCAAAGACCATAACATGTGTGTTCATTAGAGAATTTACTATAAATGTGCCTAGATCACACTCTTAGCCCTTGTCGAGGTTGCCCATACAACCTAACCATGCCGAGGTAGCTAGATCGGTGATGAAAACCATAATGACCACTCAAATGTTGATGTAGCGTGCTCAAACCACCCCTGTGAGGTTGATGCAGTACTCGCTTCACCATGTTATTACATAAGCTCCCTTAGGTATGGTTTCCAGGTTTTAATATTTAAAATTCCACTTCATAACTAATGAATTAATTGCGCATTCAAACTGGCGCCTCCAACTTACGCTTTTCCGCTAGGAAATCCATGGGGTCCCTCGACCAAGAACCGCACGGAACTTCCGTCAAGCAGCTCCCAAGCAAGCCCCATCTCTAGGAGCAAGCCGTCGCAATTACTTAGTTATCTAATTATAAATTCAAGCATTTATTCATTCCTAACATGTTATTCTTCAGCAACGCAAGTTTTACACATCTCTTCTTACCTGCGTGGGCTTATCCCGCTGATGATCTGCACTCAACCCAAGCACAACTCAACCTGTCTACTTCATGTTTTCCCTTGCATCAACTTCTTTTTAACTCCTTATTTTGCATGAACTAATTCCTTGACACAAACAAAGAAACAAACATAGCAACAACTCAATAACATTTACTTTATTACTAAATTTCGTAGACCCAGAAATGGGTCTAAACTTCCGCCCGCGGGGGTTTTAGGGAACGGCCTCGCCGGATTAGGCATGGCCGGGGAGCTCTGAGGCCAGATCGGCCCCTTTAGAACCCAGCTCTACATTCGAAATCCCCCGCCTGCTCCCCTAAGAGCAGTTTCGCCCCTTCCAGCCCGGGTTTTTGACTCCAAGATGCCTCTTTTTCCTCTGATTCACTGCGTTTAGGGCAGATCAGCCCTTCTAAGGCACAAATCGGCCTCTATCATGCAATTCTAGTGTGATTTAGATACAGGATCCACTGTTTGCCAGCAAAGTTCCGGTGGAGCAAAACCATTCCTGTACACCTCTGAGGCCTTGATGCAGCAACTCCGACACCCTTTTTATCTCTGCCGCCTTTCTTCTATTTATCTGGGTTAAGCTTGAGAACGAATTCAACCTACCTTTCAAGCTTGCCTTAAGCCCCCGTGAACTTCTATCATGTTGCTCTTTGAACACCTCAATTAATTCTGAAATTCCTGCATATTCAATTTCGCCTCGCAGGCTTTACCAGAGCCTCGGCAATTCCAATCATAGCTAATCATAAAGGAAATCTATCATCCAAAAGCATGTACAAATTGATTCTTGGCAGCCTATGCAACTACAACTTGAATCCACAAAATCCAAAACCCCACCTGATAGAATAGATCGATGCAGTTCTTGATGCTATTGCCAAGCTCCTCGCCTTCTCTCGTGTTTCCTCACCCCACAATCTTGAAAAACCGTTTCTCCTCGCGTACTACCAACAAAAGCCCTCTTCTACAATTTTTCTTTTTATAGTTTGCTTTTTGTGGATTATGTGTAAATACTTGGCCAATCTGGTCCTTAACTTCCCGGGACCATTACATTCTCCCCTTCTAAAATTTAACCCATGTCCTCATGGGTCGATCCTAGAGCCGTCATACTTAATCGCGACAATTTGCACTAGCAATCTAAAAGCAGATATACCGTGTTGCTACAACAATGAAACAAAAGCAAAACCATCATGCTTACCTGGAATCTGCACTACACAAGCTTCTTGCGCTCTATCACGTGGAGCTTCGCCGGCATACACAACCATTTGGTGTTGCGGAAGATCCATCAACTGCGGCGACTCTAGCTTCACCACCCGTGCCGCCCGGCTCAATGATTCTATCGTCGTACCCCATCTTTCGCCGGTGGCTCCCTTTGATTCGGCGAGGTTCTCCCGGCCTCGCCTCTACCGGCATTTGGATATCGATTGGATCGTTCTGGTCCCATGGCACTTCTATCTAGCTGTTGTGAATCCATGGGCATTGAGGAGCTACGTCCCTCAATACTGCCAAATACTGGGCAATTGTTTCTTGTGTGGCCTGTTGCCCTACAACGAAAACAACGTCCCTCTTCAAAGCACCGCTGCCTTTCCTCATCAGTGAGCCGTGGGGGTAACTTACTACCTTCAATCTGGCTACTACTTGCCCGGTTCCTCATATTGTTGCTTTGAACCTCCACAGATGGACTAGCAGATGGCTCCCCTCTAAATGATCGTCTTCGGCCATACGAATTCTCAGCTGGCCAAGAGGAAGGTGCCTGTCTCTTCCTTTGGGTTTCTAATGTAGCTTTCTCTGCCAAATCTGTCTCTCGGCTTTTGGCAATCCGAACAACCTCCTCAAGGTCCTTATAAGCAACTCCTGACATCGTACTCTTGATATCCACATGAAGACCCTTCACAAATCTAGAACACAGCTTGACTTTATCCATAACAGGACAATGAGGCTGCAACCTTCTAAACCTCTCATTATAATGCGCATCGTGCGGTCGTACACTGTCGAAGAACTTCGTTCATCTTCTCAACCTTGTACCCTGGAGGTGTGAAATGACCCTCAAAAGCGGTCTTAAAATCAGCCCATGTAGCCTGCACTGGAGTCTTCCCTAGATCAATCAGGCATGTCTCCCACCAAACTCTTGCAAAGCCTCCTAACATTGCCTGAGCAAGCAAAGCCTTCACAGAATCCTGTGCTTTGATCAAATCAAAATAAAACTCTACCCCACCTGAGCCGGGCATCAGCATCATCCCCTGTTGTATTCTCACCTGTGAACACTTCTCTTTTGGTGTCCTTTAACACCTTATCAATGGCTTTCTCAGCCTCACTCTTCTGCTGCGATGCACTCTGCTGCAAGGCTTGCTGAATAGCTTGCAGGATACTAGTTACATCTGGAGCTCCATCGGCTCCATCCCCCCCCGCACTACTAGCACCACCAAAGCATCCATGATCTCTTACTACTCACGCACATAGACAATGGAAACATTAACAACCCACTTCAAGAGCATGAACCATTCTCAAACTCCCACTAAGATCCAACATGCTCGATACCAACCAGACGAAGCCTGCCGAGTTGACCCTCCGCGCAACTCGGGATCTTGTCTACTTAAGGCTAGATTTGTGTACATGTGAATTCAGGTGAAGAATTAAATCTTCCATTGCAATTAAAATCCAAAGTCTAAGCTCAACAGACAACCCTGATTCATGCATTCAACATATTCACAAGCTTAATATATTCCAAGTTCTAACTGGACAAATCAATAGCGTAAATATTTACAACGTGTTATCAATATCCATGTACAACAACGAAAGCAAATCAACGTAAACCGCTGCTAGCTCTAGAATTCAAGCACGATTCGGCCACATTGCCACCATCAACTTGGCCGCCACCTTGCGGGTTCACCGCACATGCACTCTCTGGGGTTAGCCTCGTGACTAAGTGGGGATCCCATAGCTGCTGTTGCATACATGGAAACACTCGGGCATCTTGGACAACAAGAACATAGACAATTCCAAATATACAAGAGACTATGTGCGGTGCTAGACAATGACAACGAAGAAACATCATAAGAGTCGAGGAGCAAAGAACACAAAGCCAAAGTACCAAAACAACATAACAAAGCTCAGGGACAATGGGAAGCTCGCCCACCTACATGCGGGCCCCGGTATGAGAGAAATGCCCGCCAGCTCACATTCCGAGCCCGTTGCCCGGAGTTGGTGGGGTGAACCTGAGCAAGATACCCTTCCACCCACGCCCGGCTGGAGGACCTCTTACCATGGAGTCACAGGAGTTGACGTACAACCTCACCGGGAAGCTACGCCCATGAGGAAGCCACGCCCGGTGTCACAGAGCATAGATACAAAGAACACGGATGACATGAGAATGTAGGAACTACCCAGCCACCGAACACGGAAGTCCGACCCGGAGGTTCAAGTACATACATAATATCAAGAACAACAGTGGAACAATTCAAAGACCATAACATGTGTGTTCATTAGAGAATTTACTATAAATGTGCCTAGATCACACTCTTAGCCCTTGTCGAGGTTGCCCATACAACCTAACCATGCCGAGGTAGCTAGATCGGTGATGAAAACCATAATGACCACTCAAATGTTGATGTAGCGTGCTCAAACCACCCCCCGCGTTGAGGTTGATGCGAAGCTTCGCTTCACCATGTTATTACATAAGCTCCCTTAGGTATGGTTTCCAGGTTTTAATATTTAAAATTCCACTTCATAGCTAATGAATTAATTGCGCATTCAAACTGGCGCCTCCAACTTACGCTTTTCCTGCTTAGAAATCCATGGGGTCCCCTGACCGCAACTGCCTGGAACTTCCGTCAAGCAGCTCCCAAGCAAGCCCCATCTCTAGGAGCAAGCCGTCGCAATTACTTAGTTATCTAATTATAAATTCAAGCATTTATTCATTCCTAACATGTTATTCTTCAGCAACGCAAGTTTTACACATCTCTTCTTACCTGCGTGGGCTTATCCCGCTGATGATCTGCACTCAACCCAAGCACAACTCAACCTGTCTACTTCATGTTTTCCCTTGCATCAACTTCTTTTTAACTCCTTATTTTGCATGAACTAATTCCTTGACACGAACAAAGAAACAAACATAGCAACAACTCAATAACATTTACTTTATTACTAAATTTCGTAGACCCAGAAATGGGTCTAAACTTCCGGCCTGCACAGGGGGTTTAGGGGAACGGCCTGCCGGATTAGGCATGGCCAGGAGCTCCTGAGGCCAGATCGGCCCCTTCAGAACCCAGCTCGGCATTCGAAATCCCCTGCCTGGCTCCCTAAGAGCAGTTTCGGCCCCTTCCAGGCCCAGTTTCGGCAGCTCCAAGATGCCTCTTTTTCCTCTGATTCACTGCGTTTAGGGCAGATCATCCCTTCTAAGGCACAAATCGGCCTCTATCATGCAATTCTAGTGTGATTTAGATACAGGATCCACTGTTTGCCAGCAAAGTTCCGGTGGAGCAAAACCATTCCTGTACACCTCTGAGGCCTTGATGCAGCAACTCCGACACCCTTTTTATCTATCTGCCTTTCTTCTATTTATCTGGGTTAAGCTTGAGAACGAATTCAACCTACCTTTCAAGCTTGCCTTAAGCCCTGTAACTTCTATCATGTTGCTCTTTGAACACCTCAATTAATTCTGAAATTCCTGCATATTCAATTTCGCCTCGCAGGCTTTACCAGAGCCTCGGCAATTCCAATCATAGCTAATCATAAAGGAAATCTATCATCCAAAAGCATGTACAAATTGATTCTTGGCAGCCTATGCAACTACAACTTGAATCCACAAAATCCAAAACCCCACCTGATAGAATAGATCGATGCAGTTCTTGATGCTATTGCCAAGCTCCTGCCTTCTCTGTGTTTCCTCAGCCCCACAATCTTGAAAACCGTTCTCCTCACGTACTACCAACAAAAGCCCTCTTCTACAATTTTTCTTTTTATAGTTTGCTTTTGTGGATTATGTACAAATACTTGTACAATACGGGTCCTTAACTTCCCAGGACCATTACACCAGCATTAGAATGATAATTGCCATATCAAATGCCTTAAATCTAGATTTACACCATATGGATGTTTGTACAGCTTTCCTTAATGCAGATTTGGAGGAAGAGGTTTACATGAGACAAGCTCAAGGTTTTGAAGTTGAGAAAGACAAAGTTTGGAGACTGAAGAAAGCTGTCTACGGGCTGAAGCAATCTCCAAGACAATGGTATTTTTGTATTGACAATTTTTTGAAAGAACAAAGCTTTACTAAGTTGGCTAATGATGGCAACGTTTATCTACTAAAGGATGAGGGAGAATTTTGTATAATGGCAGTGTATGTGGACGACTGTATACTGGCATCCAATAACATGAACTTCTTGAATAAATGCAAGGAGATGCTCAAAACCAGGTACCAAATGACAGATCTTGGAGAGTTGACACAGTTCCTGGGAATTCAAGTAAGAAGAGACAGAACAAACATGACAATATCTCTAAATCAAGGTAAGTACATAGACTCAGTCTTGGAGAAGTTCAATATGCTAGAATGCAATTCTGTAAAGGCACCTATCATGGCTGGAAACAAACTGTCAAAGGAACTTTGCCCTCAGAGTGAAGATGAGAAGGAGAAAATGAGTAAGAGGAAGGTAGGAAGCTTATTGTTCATTGCCAACAATACAAGACCTGACATTGCATTCATAGTAAATGTGTTGAGCAGATATAACAATAATCCAGGTTATGAGCATTGGCTGGCAGCTAAGAAAGTTTTGAGATTTTTGAAAGGCACAAAACACACAGGAATTGTTTACTGTTCAAAGGATCTGAAATTAAAATGTTACAGTTGATGCCGACTAGTGTGGAGATCTAGATGAGCATAAATCAACTTCAGGGATACATTGTAATGTTAGAGGAGCACCGGTTAGTTGGAGAAGCAAGAAACAATCATCTATTGCTTTGTCAATGCCAGAAGACCGAGTATGCCTCAACAACTCTTCTTCGCTAAAGAAATTATTTGGGCGAGAAGGTTACCGGAAGAGTTGGAAATAAAACAAGAAGACAAGCCTGAATTATTTTGTGACAATCAAAGTTGTATTGCAATGACAACAAACCCTGTGTTGCACGAGAGGACCAAACATATCGAAATGGAGATGCACTATATCAGGGACATGGTGAATAAGGGATTTATTCAACTAAAGTATGTAAGATCAGAAGATCAACTTGCTGACATAATGACCAAGGCATTAAGCTGGAAGAGACTTCAAAAATTATCAACTGCTATGAGCTGTAGAGATGCCTGAATTATGACATGAAAGGGGAATGTTAGAATTCATGCCATAATTGAGATGGGAAAATATTCAAGGAAATTCGGTGACAAAGTTGAGATAGCACCTAAAGCACCTAAGAAGTTTGAGCACCTAAAGCACCTGTCAATGGAGCCAATTTCGGTTCAAATGAATCGATTCAGTATGACGAAGACATGAAGAGCCAATCGTCGGTCTGGCTTGACCGTCGGGATCGAAAGATAAAAAAAAGATGTAATACGAGGTTGATCGCTTATTGGAAATTAGCAGGAGCAATCGCGGAAGGTGTATGAATCGATTTGAAATTGAATGACCTATTTGAAGTTTGAAGCTACAAAGATATCCTCATCGATCTCATATGAACAAGAATGCTAAGATTATTTCCAATGGTCATAATTGCCAATGTTAATGATAAGTTGAAGAAGTGACTTGGCTAGTGTTATACAATTGGTTTTTTGTTGAGTTGAATGTGAAATCATCTTATGCTATTAGATTGAGGTGTTTCTTACACATAGATGATTATCAATCCAAGAAAATCTAACATTGTTACATGATATTGGTTCTATTCACTGCTTATTTCTAACATTTATGACCTCAAATTAGGCTAGAAATGTCAAAACCCCAGCTCAAAATGACCAAAATTGCTTAAACCCTTGAATTGTTTTTCCAAACTGTGGTTTGTTCGTAAATAGAAGCATACCCCATTAGTACCTCACAAGTATTGCTCTCGGCTCAAAGCTGATGCCTTACTCCAAGGTAGAGGTGCCCAAGAACACCCCTTTGTTATAGTCATCTAAACCTCAAAGATAGAAACCAAGTCCAACCGTTGGTACATCACCTCTGCTCATGCCAAAAGCATAAACATTGACCTAATTTTGTGTCCTTCTAATAGAGTTTGACCTATACAGCCGCCACATTCACACTCCCCAGGATACATAGAAAGGAGCTAGAGTCTAGAGCTGCCCAAGCCACTCCGTGTGTAGAGACTGGACTCCCCCAAACCAATAGGACCTTAGAGTATACCTCAAACATCATGGAGGTTTGCAAAACAACCCTCACGTCATACCATACCACACATCCTAATGTCCATAGACTTGGAGATTATAGACATGTCTCCAGTAATGCTGCTCGAGCCATCTTGCTTGCTTATAGAGCCCAAACTGTTGTAGGAGAGCCCTTCAAGTGGACCCTTAGACTCTAGAATATACGAAGGCGTTGCTTTAGAGAGGTACAGGGCGAGAGCCCGTAAGAGCTAGAGGCCCAACTTTTGAAGACATCAAGGTCCCACCGATGTACGGGACATGATAAGAGGAGACCAAAAGGCGCACCCAAGAGAGGGAAGCACAACGACAAACACCTCAAACGACAAACGAGTAGAACAGGACACTACGGCCTATCATCAATCTTCATCAAATGGGAAGAATATTTGGTAACCAACGGCATCAAGAATCTTCTAGATGTCAACCTCCCAGCTACCACGTCCACGAGCTCACATCGAGAAAAGAGGATCTCGACGCCTTCACCAGCTCGACGCGCATGAGTTTCAAATGGAAGAATGCAAGGCAAACAAAATACGAGTGCGGGAAGACGTTGACACGGCAATGCCACAGGGCCAGAGGGCATAATCTTCCGTCGAGGAGGGCATAATCTTCCGTCGAGGAGAGAAGTCATGGCGACACAGAGCGATAGAAAAACGGAGGGAAGACAACCCACGACCTTGCAGTCCCAAAGAGCTCAAGCTTAATGTCATGCAACGTCAACAAAAGGAGCAACCAAGCTAGGCAACACCTAAGGCTGACCAGGACGAGCTTCCAGCTCCCTTGCACCAGCAGAAGAACTTTCATCGATTCCAAAAGGTAGGAGACCATGAGGGGGAGGAGACGCATATCATGGAACATCTCCGACTTGAAGGCCTATATCAGCATTAAGGGCAAGATCAAGGAGGAGAATATTCTGCTCAAACAAGAATTCTGGACCCAGAAACACCTAGAAAGCAAGGAAGGACGACTTTACTACGTCAGCCAAGGAGTGCGAGACTCGAATGGATAGGATCCAAGGGACGGAGGAGACGACCTTGCCAAAGAGGTACAAATCATGCAAAGGCAACTGAAAAGAAGCTAGGGTAGGTGCAATGGAGATGACCACACTTCCAAGCACGGGAGAGGCACCTCGAATGAAGCAAAGCCCAATCAACAGGGCGCACTCAGAAATTCAACCTACGGAGGAATGACAATGCCTGCCTATCGACCACGATCTCAGAGCTTCGAAGACATTCAAGAACGCCCGACCGCGTAAACACCCAGTGATCAACCGAGCAATGGCACCGCACATCGGCAACCTTGCAATGACACACCGCATATAGGGACGTTGAGCGGTCACCGCATTCCTTATTTACGCATATGCACATTAAGGAGGACCATCTTTTTCAAGGGAACACATCGGCGAACACTCTTCGCAGAACTTGGGGTGACGAGCTCGGATCGACATGAAGCTCAACAATAATAGCAAAGATCTCAAGGAATCCCGAGTCAACCGAACTAAGAGGACGCAAAGAAAAACCAAGGATCAAATGCGATAGGAGGAGGGGAAACCCTAAAGGAGTATAAACATTTAAGTAGATCTTTCAGAAGTTGTTTTAGAAAAGTGGATGAATTAAAATCCCAATGTAAATGCGATATGTCTATTGTATATCTCGTGGTGTTCACATATATAGTGGAGAAACACGAAGTTTAGAGCCATGTCTACGGATTTAGCGCTTAGAATCGAAGCTCCTTCACTTCGACTACCAAAGGAGGAAGCAAGGAAGCACAACTATAGCCCAAGATCAAAATGGAAGAGCAAGTACTAAGGAGGAACGACCCGGCGCCAACGAGCCAACTAAGAAGGCAACATCTCGACAACCATAATTCCACCTTGTGGTAATATAGGGTGATGCGCTATGACACGCGGTATTAGATGGAGATGCACTTACGAAAGGCAATCGCGACGAGGAGATATGCCTTCAACAACTAGGTGATGTCTTCGCCGTGTAATCCCCGCCAGTAATTAGAAGAGAAGAAGGCGATCATATCTCCGACATCCGCACGCCAAACGCCCAAGATGGAAGCATTCGACACCTAAACGACAAGAGTATATCTAAAGGCGTGTACTTCTTCAACTCAAGGGTCAAGCCGCCTACAGATATAAGGATCCATCATCCCGACAATATAGCCAAAGGAGGAGGAGAGCCATGAAGCTTTACTTGACAGAGAGACCGACATGCATAGAGGGACAAAGGTCGAACTGAAAGCTGGAGAAGTGCTAGCAACCGACTTCTTCCACGAAGCTCCCTAGAGGCAACAGGAGGATCAAACCGATGGGCACAATCAAAACCACCGGAGGGTACCTCAAGACAAGAAGACGGCATAGCACCGAGGAACGCGGATAACGCCCAAGCCAGGTGATCGAGGGGATCAACAAGGAAGATTGGAAGCTCGATGGAGAACCAACTAGGTGAGGCAAGGCGAGGGCGAGCCGATGACTTGCACGCTGGACTTGCATGCAACTTGGTGAACCCAAGGATCGACGATTCAAAGAACAATCTAGAAGAGAACAACTCGAGGAGTATAGCCAAAGGAAGCACGCGCCGCGACCTCAAGAGACGCCTCCAAATAGCTTCAAGTATCATGAAGGGGGAACAATTACAGCCCGAGAACGTAATCGAGGCAGATCGAAATGTCAAAGCATCAACGACCAGCACACCTTTAGTTAGAATGTGATGCAAAGCGTGTTGTGCCATAGCCGACAAACATCGGAGGACCCAAGTATATCAACAAGTTACCCCAGAGTACGAGCTGATGTACAAATAGGAGGATATAGATCGTCAACACCATGGCAAGGAGGAACACCGATGACATTACCAAGGAGTAGGTGTGCAACCTTAAGCGGAGGCACAAGGGGACTTAATAGCTCTATTAGTAATTGTAATTATGTAAGCTATATGCTTTGCATGTATAGTTCCCTTGTTATTTCTTCCCTCCCATAGCGTAACAAATCAAACGAAGAGATGTCAGGCAATTTGCAGGGGTGAAGCAATCAACATCTTCAACACTCTTCGGGCAACGCGATAACGACAAGAGGACTCGATGTATGAGACGTCGATGGAGTCGAGGAAACAATATCGGATATAGAGTCGTCCTTTAGCTGCCAAGACAAAGAGTTCAAGATGAAAGATCTTTTTCAACGGCGCCACCTTCAGGCTTTTGAAAAGCGGCATGGAAGATTTCAAGTGACCAACTACACCATCAAAGACCAGCAAGGAGAGGCTTCTAAACGAACAAAGTCAACCTCTACATCAAGAGGAGCCACCGTCAAGGAGACCGAGGTATCGAGCGACTCGGAAGAACGTACCTTGCTACTTCAAGCAGGCAACGAGTGGATGAGCTTCTAGCAAGCTCAGGAATCTAAGGCCATGGGGCCTAGTAGGTTAAATGTACGGACGGCAACATCCATATTGGTATTAGAAGGCATTGCCGGATATTCTCGCTGAAAGGATTGCCCCAATATTGAGCTAAGCGTCAAGGATTGGGAAGGAAACGCCTAGGAGTGACTAAAATTATACACGACATTGTTACCGGACATCCAACGTATTGAAATCACTTGGTGAGATTGATCACCTCGCTAAGAAGGAATCATTACTAGGATAATTGTTGACCATGTATAAATCTAGTACCTCAAAAAGAATAATCCAACCGAAGAAAAGAAGTAATCTAACAAGTCCGGCCAACTTGTTACGATGACATCAATTCGATTGGTAGGAATATTCCAAGAGTTTAAATAACTAAGAAAGGGGGAATCTCTAGAATATAAAAGAATAGTACATGTAAGGTACATTTAAAATAAGAATTATAGTAATCAAATAGTCTTTTGAGACAAAAGGAATTGTCATAATGACAAAACCTTGTGGTTTGGAACCGTTCTAACTAAGTGGGTAACCCGTAACTATATTGAAACAAATGATAACATAATATATGCATCCATCTTAGATGGTTATATATGTTAGCTAAGGCTAGTAAAGTAATGCGCTAAGTAAGAAGCGTATAACCTCTTAAGGGGAGAGAATAGATATGACATTGTGTACAACGTCATTAAAGGGGTGCAGGACCATTTTCTTTTCGAAGAAAGTGGGAGGGCTCAATTTTTTTGATTGAACGTACTTGCATCGAATTGACCGACCCGTAGAATGGAGTTCACTCCGGCAATGGCCGAAGCGAAAGATAGATAGATACCTTAGTGCTCAGGAGGCCTTCAACGTCATTTAGACCGGCGTAGTAGCTAACTACACCAATGAAGTGGAGCAAAACTATGGGAGCAATACAACGACTAAGTCACCTCAAATTACTCAACGCCACTCAATGGGTGGATGCGTTCTAGCCTTAGGTAAGGTGTGTGCATGTATTATAAGTGTAATGTGTCTTATAGATAAGTTAAATATAGATCCTAATAAGCGCATAGAAATTGCCATGCGTATATGTATCATACGTAAATAAGTTAAATAACAACGATAATATGAGTTAGCATGTTAATTAATCCTTCTAGGATGCAATTCCTTCCAAGGATAGCTATATGACCTCGAGATCCTTATAAATATAAATAGAAAATAGAATTCAGATATACTTAAGTGCATCTTAGGGATATACTTCCAAGGGTAATGGGACCCAAGGAAGAGAATAAGAAGCACATCTAATTCTTGTGTATGATGATAATTAAAACCTTGTCTATGTAACAATAGGTCTAAATTAGGGTTACTGTTTAAATAATCGCGACCTAAAAGTCGTTAAATATTGTAAAACTTAGAGTAAATATAATTGTACTATCGGAAGTATTTCTACCATTTAAACTAATCGCTTAAATTTTGTGGAGATAGTAAGTATGTAATTATAGATATTGTAAACTTAATGCAGGATTTCAAGGTGCAAAGACTTGCAACACAAATTTTATTATAACGTGTTGCAAGGGATGAACAGTACCTTGGAAGTGTAAATTTTGTATGAAATTGATAAACTGATAAACTTAAATGTTGTATTAAGTAAGGTTAGTAATTACCTTGCTTTAATAGAGTTATGAATTGATAAGTTATTGGGATAACGCAATGCCCTAGTGTTTTAAAAATATTACCTTAGAGTAATTCTAATAATTGTGTAAGTATAATAGTAATAAATTGTATGCATCAAGTTGGTTCGCGGTGACGGGAAGAGCCCAAGGTGGGAGACTCGATTTCGACAAAGATCAATTCAAGGTGGGGAGAATGTGACGTTCAAAGATAACATACGGTATGAATACGATATTATATCGACGTCGTCACTAGTATGTCGACTCGGGCGACACATACGTACACAGCGGCGATAAAGGGTAGTACCCTAGGGTACGACCTTGTGAACCATTATATTGCACATGTTATCCCTTTTTGCCACGTGGAAATGACCCATTGACCAAAAGGGACCAGCCCTAAATTCGTGGGGATAAAGGGGCATAAACCCTAAAAGGGAAACCCTTTCAGTTCTCAGCCCCTGAGTCCCGGATTGGAGCAGCAGAGGATGCATTTCCGCCTGAACGGGAGCATAGAAGTCGGATCTCCGGGTTGCGGCTTCGATCCAAGATCGCCAGACCGAGATCAGCAAAGATGGACGCTTTGAGGAGTGGGAGCCAGCCAAGATGCGGGTGGGTGGTTGATTCAATAGGTAGATCCGAAGTTATCAGGCCTCTTTCAAGAGGGGTTTAGCATCCATTCTTAGCTATAGGCTTACCCTCACGACCCTAAGAATGATAGACACTAACAAAGGAACCTAACCATGTATGATTAGGTAGATTAGAATAGATGTATTCTATTATTTTCAGTTTCATGGTTGTGATGATGTTTTGACATTCTATGTGCCACTCTTGTGTATTGGGAAGGGGGTAGAGACCCGAGCCAGGTAGTTGTATGATCCTAGTTTTAGCCCATTAATTCCCACCACGCGGCTCGGCATAAGAGCCCGCCTGGCCGTGGGTGGCGGAGCTAGACCGGGCCGACAAGGGAGGGCTGATCTAATCACGCTTGATCCTTCCGGTGCGTGGCGGCGGTAGGGAACGTTGTGAGCTAGGCCTAATACCCACAACGCTGGCGTGAGGGCGGGGTATGGGCTCGACACCTCTTGGGTGATCGTCATCTTCTAGGTGTTCAAGTCGGTATCGGCGGTGGCTCTCTAGCTCGCTGGCTTCGCTTTGTGATTGGCATGAACCTTCGGAGGAGAGTGATCTCCTCCCCGCCTCATCGGGCTGGGAGATGCAACCCGAAGTAGTAGCCCCTCGGCTATTCACCGGCGGCAGGCTACGGTCGGGGCTCAATACTTTTCACCTATCGCAAAGTATGCATGGGAGGGCGGATGGAGTGGACTACCAACGACCATGTTCCTATGCCAACCAAATCCATTTGCCATGAATTAAATGCGCATTGCTACCCGGAGACCCCAAGCCGTCGATCTTTCCTCATGAGTCGAGCACAGGTAGGATTTCCCCATGTTATGTTGATGTCCCGATGTGTTGTTGCGACTCTTGTGATATGGTGGACCACCCTTCGAGGTGGGTATGTTATTGTTGATTGATGTCATGTGCTCATGTTTTGTTTATGCTTCCGCAGCTAGGTCGATCCCGAGGGAGACGGGATGAATGACACGTCCATTCTTCCCCGTCGGGTTCTTGGCCACCATCAAGGGCCCGATGTTAGGTGGACGGCCTCATGTCAGCGAGCAGATGCTGGTTTGAGGGATGATCTCCAGTTTGTATACGATCGGGGCATCGTATATGAGCTGGGGCCGTCACAAGCAGGCAATGCTATCAACCATGTTACCATACTACAAACTTAGGGTTTAGGTTTCAGGCTTAGATATGTAGGATTTGTGTGCTTAGATAGGTTATTGCGATTTTGTGTGCTTAGATAGGTTATTGCGATTGTTTTTATATCTTTTACAGACAGAGACAATTCCAAAGGGTTTGCTTTTGGGTCTTTGGTATTCTATTATGTTTGCCTATTTCATGTGTCCATGACTAATGCCTGGCCTTCTAAATCTTATTGCATATATCACCTCATTATATCTATGGACATTATTTGACACATCATTACATCTCTGGACATGATTATATTTATAACTCTTTATTTCACCTATAAACTCCACATATATACCTATTCCACACACCCATAACTAATGTTCGGCATCGCCGGACCCACGTTTCTAGTAACATCTGATGAATCGATCACTTTATAAAGCTCTCCCCATATTCTCTTGCTTTGGCCTTTGTCAAACATGGTATGCCTCACTGAGTATTGCAAACCTTCATCATTTCCTAGTTGCTCTCTCCGTTAATTAAAACTTTCTGAATGCATATCATCAACTAATTTTTAAAATCAAAGTTCACAGTATGTTACAAATTCTCACAGTAACAATAACAAACGTCCGTGCTGAACGTTTTGCCAGCTCCAGTCTTAAGAAGGCAAAAACTTAATATAAAGAAAGAAGGATCAGAACGAACATTTCTTTCTATCTGATCGTAAGTAAGAATTGTACCATTGATTGCATTCATAGCATCTATGTTGCATAACATTAGCAAAGATGTTAGAATGCATATACTATGAACATTCTTAGATTCTCGTAAAATTCATATCACATGTAGGTTGGACGATATCTCTCACCACCGACATGGTCACATTGGAAAGAGTTTTCATAAAGTACTCTATCAAATGAAAAGGAGAATTGGCCCTCTTTCTCATCCTGAGATGCACAAGAGACAAAATTAGAGGTTTCTTTTTATGATCCAGATAGAACTCACGTGAATAATTGGACCTACTTTAAAATCAAAGGATACTAGTTATGGTGCCCGGCGTTGCCGGGCTTAGTGACAATTAAAAGAGGTGTTTATTTCATCGCTAGCTAGAATAGGCAATGTGGCCTCGATGGCACAAGGGTAATCTAGAACTTTTTGAGATTCATTGACATAGAATTCAATATATATATTGTGTATTGGTATTTTGGACTTGAACTTGGTTATCTTATATTGGATCAGGTAACCTGAATATAGATAATAATATAGGATCTTAGCAGCTAAGGAGGATGGTAAAGAGAAATTAGGCATAATAGATATCATCAAATGTGTAGGTACCTTTTCTATATATGGTGTTGGAGTAGGTATTTTTTGTCTTGCAAGCCGTAATCATGTTAGCATAAAAATAAAGAAAGACATTCACGTTATAAAAATTCAAACATAGATAGGATATTTAGTGACTTGTATATAAGGAAAATTTGTGGCTCATTATATGTAATGACAATGTTTTCTTTGATCTTAGGATAGGGATAATGTGTCGGAGGAGGCAATGTAAGGGCATGGCAAGCCCGTTAGGGCGAGCTAGATCCCAACCAGGCAAAATTGCGTGCGGGGCAGGTGGCACTATTATTGACCACTAATTCAAGGAAATTTTGCCATCCGTTTTAACATTGCACACAAAGACATTATAGGTTTTAATCTAGATAATACAATTTCCTCCCCACTAACTTTATGTTTTTGTAACTTGATTTCTAAGAATGAACTCGTGTGTTCGTGTGTCATGTTACTGGCCTTATACATTTATATTTGATACTTCCATATTCTCGGCTTTTTATATTATACGGGATTTGAAAGAACGGTTATAATTGTATCCCATCTAGTGATCGAATTAGATTCCTTTTTTTTTATATAGTCTCTTCCTTTACAATAATCTTAATAACACAAAACAACTCCTAGGAGCCAATTATTTGATTTGAATGCACTATTTTATGTCTCATAGATATGGCTGAGTTCAACTTTCATCATTAATGAAAGAGGAAATGCCATCATAAATTGTGTATGAAAGAGATTATTTTGATTCATGAAGCAACAAAGTCTTGTTTCTTGCATTGCAAATCAATTTACCTCCTTAAGTGGATTAAATAATAATCGCAGTCTTGAAGCACAAATCGCAGTCTTGAAGCACAAATAGCTATTGATTTCCATAGTATATTCGAGAAAAAGATCGAAATTCAAACATGTAACTGTGATTAGATTAGGACTAAAAAAATCATTCACTATACTTTTTGAAGATAGTATTCATCCCATCATAAGCTCAGAATATTGCTTTATGGTTTAGTTGAACCTAGACATTCTCCCTTCAAATAAGCCTATCTCAATACCTTGTTTTACAGATTCTTAAGAGGTTCATATAATATAATTGCATTCAATTTGTTCCGGGCAACTTGTGTCTTTTTATGGCTTGATATACCAAAATCTTCATAAAAAAAACAATAATAGGATCCATTCTCGGTATCTCAATAACCGTTCCCAGCTCGTCTCTCCTTTGCCTGGAATGCCTCTAAGCAATTAGAGGAAAAAGATGTCACTCATTTCTTTTGTATGATCAAATGATGGACTACGGATTTACACAATACCCATACAATACATATACCCTTCAAATGATTTAAAGATGGCTCCACTAAGATTTTTCACAGTGCACATGATACGGAAAATAGTTGCCTTGTAATATCTGTTGTTACAGCCAGCACAAACACGTAATTGAAGAGTTGGAGCAGGCTTATTTTCACAACAATGTTGTACTGGTTGAACATAGATGTGCCTAAAAATTGGGCTACAAACTCAACAGTCATCATACTTCTATTTGTAATCTGAGGATTTACCTTAAAAAAGAAATGTATTTGCTCTCTTAGTTGATCGACCCCTTTGAAGAGATGCATTGCGCTAACAAAGCCTATGAGAAGCGACGCTCTTATAAAAGCACAAAATTTTACCTGCCCTACAGATAAAGATTTTGTTGCTGTGTAATGCATAGGTATTGAGTGCCCTCACTTGCAAGCAAAAGGTTGTAGGAGAATGTTGAACCACATATGGCAAAACCCACAATGCAAAAAAATTTGATCAAATCATAATCTTGCAGCCAATCAAAGACTTGGCATATGGCAAACCCACGATATGGGAAAAATTGATCAAAATATGAGCTTGCAGCCATACTTGCATACAGGACTTCTAGCCAATACACCATCTACATAAACAGATTTAAGTGTTCAATGCATGCTTACAACACATCAAGAGTAGAAAAGCTCATCCATGTTATAAGCCCTAACCTTCTTCAAACCATGGTGACAGAGATATGCTAGGATAGAACCTTGGTTGGCTGCTAGATGCACCATGTCAGATTTAAAGACCTGCTCACATTTCTTGCAGGTAGTACAATGATACAATGGTGATGAATACAATAAAGTAAATGAATCTAACCATAAGGCAATGGCCAACTGTGTATGCAGATAGGGAACAGAGAACGGTCGAACAAAACAGGAGGCCCAACAAAGACGAAGAGACCCCTGACAGGCAACCCATTCCAAGGAACCTGTTCGAAGGATATGGTCCCATGACTCCAGAAGAGGAGATGTCGCAAATGCGGACAGAACTCAACCAGATAAAGGCTCTACTGGCGGCACAAACATCATCCGGGCGGCAAACGATACCTCGAAAAGTCGGGGAAGGATAAGAAGAGGAGTAAGAGAAGGAGGTCCCCTAGTACGTAAACCTCCGACTCAGTTTTCTGGCCTCTGACTCGAGTCCGAGAAGGAGGCTGAACAAGTGCCGGACCGTAGAGACGGCAGACAGAAGGATGCTAAGGCCTTAGACTACCAGAAAAAGGTAGACTCAGCATTGGGCAATGTATGGAAGGCCCGTGGAGCTTGAACAGTTCTCAGCGAGAACACGATCAGGCTTGGAAGCAGAGGCATGGCTCGACGAGATGAGCGAAAGTGTCGCGAACGCCTACGGGGGATGAAAGACAAGGACAAAGGTGGTGGCAACAGCCAACTTGAAGGAGCCGCACGATCCGGGTGGAAGGGTTATGCCAAGACCCATGGCTTAAGCGAGAGATGGGTGCATTCGTGAAGTTTTCTAAAGCCTTCAAGACCTTTATTACGTCCCTTTTTGAACACAAGTCCAACATGATGCAAAGTTTTACAAAGTTGCACCAAGGGTACAAAACATTGCGTATATTAATCTAAGAGTTCATGAGACTAAGGCTGTATGTGCCAAAGTTGAGTGAAAAGCACGCAGTGGAGAGCTACATTGAAGGACTGAACGAAGAGATCCGTAAGCTTGTAAGGGCAATAGACCCCAAGACGGTATCAGAAGCAGAATCAAAAGCAATTAGCTTGCAAGGATCGGGGCCTCAGAACAGCGGGCAGAAACAACCGTACTACCAGGATAGAGGCAAAGCAACAGGGAGTTATAGCCCTAGGGCAGCCAGCCCAAGTCCAGCAAAATCCCCATATAGTGGCAACCAGGGGAAACAGCAGGAAAAGAAGCAGGTGTCCTTCAAGGACAAGCAGGAAGGGTCGAACTACTCTAAAGCAGTGCGATCTTTCCTACAAGCAATGCCCAAAGAAAAGAGACAGGAGTGTATGGAGAAGCAAACTTTTGCCCGGATGCTTCAGCCGGGCCACGAGAGCGGCGGAATTGCCCCCTTCGTCATGAGCCGGTGCTAGCGGAGTTGGGTGGATGGGACACTACGTTCGACGGACGGCAACGGCACGCAGGCACCGCGATTATATTGAGGGTGAGTGCCACATCTTTGCTGCTATAGATACAGAACAGGCAGAGAATCAGTATAGAGTAATTTCCACAATCGGGAAGACCAAAACCAAGTCTTTCATAGTCCTAATAGACTCGGGAAGTAGCCACAACTTTGCTTCCCCAAGGATGGTCGACATGTTGAAGTTGAAACCCTTAAAGTCCAAGCCAAGGCCCGTAATCTTGGCGAGCTGAAAGCAAGAAGACAAACGGCGTGGAAGAGGATCAATTTCGACATTGACTTGCCGGAATTAATATCCCATGGGGAGCGTATAATGGGGCGTCGGCAAACGACTGATAATAGGAATGGAGTACCTTGGACCAGCAGGGCCATCATTGATCGTGGAAAGCGGAAGGTGACCCTCACAACGCCCAACGACAAGGTTATTGAGATCACAGGTAAAGAAGTTGCTCCCATCATGCAGTGTATGTCTATTAAGAAGCTGCTCAAGTCAATCAAGAGCGAGCAGGTAACATACATCTTCAAACTTGAGATTGAAGAACCCGAGTCGGAGGAAAGCAAGGAAGACAAAGTGCTCAGCAAGTTGCCCAAGCAAATAGCCAACTTGATCACGGAGTTCCACGATCTCTTCCCGGATGAGATCGAAAGCAACTTCCTCCTTGTGGGAGTCGAAAGTCGCAGATAGCGCCGAACTAGGAACAAGCCGACGAGCAAGGCTCGTGATAGAATGATGATGCAGAACCGACCGATTTGAAGAAGCAATTGCAGGAATTGCTCGACCTAGGCTTCATTAGACCTAGCGTCTCACCATTTGGGGCACCCATTCTCTTTGTCAAGAAGAAGGAACGACTTGATGGATCAGCTCCAAGGGGCAAAGGTCTTTTCCAAGATCGACCTAAGGTCAGGTTACCACCAGATCAGGATAAAGGAAGAAGCCATCCACAAAACGGCCTTCAGGACCAGGTATGGGCATTACGAGTTCACGGTAATGCCATTTGGGCTATCTTCATGAACGATATCTTCAGAGAATTCTTGGACACCTTCGTGATAGTGTTCTTCGACGACATTCTGGTGTATAGCAGATCCATTGAAGAACATGCACAACACGTAAGAAAGGTGCTCGAGAAGTTGAAGAGGCATCAATTGTATGCCAAGTTGTCAAAGTGCCACTTCGCAACAGATAAGGTGGAATACCTCGGTCATGTGATTTCAGCAGAAGGAATCTCGACGGATCCTGCCAAGATTGAAGCATTGATCCAATGGCCAGCACCAAAGAACGTCCACGAGGTCAGAAGTTTCCTTGGCCTAGCAGGGTCCATGGCATGCCAAGGGAGATTATCTCCGACCGAGATCCGAAGTTCATCAGTGCCTTTTGGCAGGACCTCTTCGCAACGATTCAGACGAAGCTATCCATGAGCACGGCTTATCATCCCCAGACGGATGGGCAAACGGAGCGTACCAACAGAATATTGGAGGATATACTACGAAACTATGTCTGGAACAAGCAAGGTATGTGAAAAGAGTTTATTCACTCGGTGGAGTTTGCATATAATAGCACCAAGCAGGAATCATCCCAAATGTCACCGTTCATGATTAATTACGGCTATCAATGCCTAACTCCAGACACTTGGCACAACCCCGTGTCAAAAGTGGAAGTTTCGCAGCAAATGTTGGGCGACATGCAGCAGCTCGTGGAAGAAGTTCGAGGATATCTTCTTGCAGCAAGGAGTCGACAAAAGAGCATCGCCGACAAGCATCAGACAGTCAGAGAGTTCCAAGTTGAAGATGATGTATGGCTCAAGATCAAGGTAAAGCATGCGAAGCTCTGCATCGGAAATTGTAAGAAGCTTGCTCCAAGGTGGGCTGGACCCTTCAGAATAATCCAAAGAGTAGGTAACCAATCCTACAAGCTAGACTTGCCAGCACACTTAAAGATCCACAAAGTCTTCCACGTGAGTTTGCTGAAGAAGCACACTCCCAATCCAGAGGAAGTCCTGGACACTCCAACGATGTTGGAAATGACAGAAGAGCAGATAGAGATAGTTCCAGAACTAATTCTTGATAAAGTGTTCAAGAAAACAAGGAGATCGGAATTTCTCCAATACTTGGTCAAGTGGAAACACTTGCCGGTGGAAGACGCAACATTGGTACTTAAAAGAGATCTGATAAAGCAGTACCCACGGTTTATGGAGCAATGGGACGGCAAGGTCATCTCCGAAGAAATCGGCTCAGGCATGTCGATTTGTGTAGATTTATAGCTTGCATAGTTAAGTATAATCTACGCATGCAACCTATGAGGTATGGGTTGCATGCATTGTTACCGATGATGAGATCACTACGGTGATCTCTAGGACGTGGTGTAACGTCAATGTAGGCATGACCGCGGTTCCGATTAGAAAGTCTACTTCTGTCCCACGGAAGTAGACGACCTCGAGAGATAAGAGGTCATTCAGGAATGCATTGATAGGAAAAGCACCTCTAGTCAATGCCTACGGGGAGGACCCTATCTTTCACGCCCCATATACGCGAAGGACCCTATCCTCCACGCTGGGCAACTAAAGGTGTAGGCATGAGCGCCATATAGGCATGATAGGGCGCTGTCTCCACGGCCACGATGGAAGAAGCATCCTCTTCCTACGCCGGGAGATTAGCCATGCATTCATGTAGATAGTTGGGGTGGTTCCCTTATAACCAAATTTATAAATAATTAAAAATGGTACTAACGTAGTGTTGACCTGCAGGCCAATAGAGCGCTCCGGAGGGCTAGGAGGTCGAGCTACGAAGATTTGCAACAGCCCTAGGGGGCAACTTGCAAGGGTGCGCACACTTAGCAATGTGCGCACTTTAAACCTTTAACCCATTAAAGGCAGACCAAGGGTCATGGAAACCCTAAACCTAACTGAGAGCCTATGTAAGGTAACCAAACCCTAATTCTTCCCTTTCCGTCCACGAACCTTCCGAGCTCCAGTTCGCGCGCCTGAGGAGTCAAATCCAACTCCCAAGATCTACCCGTACGCCCTAGCTCGTCAGATTCACCTTCTGACTGCATTCCCAAGCAGAGCAGCGACATGGATGCTTTCGGATCAAGAGGAGTGAACCAGGGATCAGGTATTTAGTCGATTTAATAGCCTAAACCATATTCCAGCCATCGAACCAATAGGTTTAGCCTATTAAATTACTCTTAGTAGCCAAGCAGATCCCCAGATTGACCCTAACTAAAGAACCTAACTCTATGATATAGATTAGTTCTTATTCTTTAGTTCTATGATGATGTGATGGACGGATCAATTCTGTGGACTCATTGTATTGGGAAGGGGGGTAGAGACTTAAAGCTTAGTAGTTGATGCTCCTAGCTAGTCCCTCTTAGTGCATTACTAGATTTCGGCCTGTGTACAAGAACCACACCTGGTTGTGGGTGAAGGGGCCAGACTGGCTTAGAAGGAGGTTCGTGTTCTGACTCTTGACCGATCCCTCTGGTGTGTAAAGTCTACCGGGGATCAATGTAGACTAGGTCTAATGGCTTGCCACCGAAGTGTGGGTAAAGTAAGGCGGCTCGACACCCGTGGAGTGGGGTTCACTTTCCAACGGGTTAAGTCAAATAAGGGCGGTGGCCCTCTAGTCACCTTGAGTCAGCATGGAGATCTCTGGTGGGAGTGATCCCTACCTGTCCATCGGAACTGGGGAGATGCAACCCAGGAATAGCCCCTTTGGCTATGCATCCCGCGGGCTACGGTCAGTCCCAACACTCTTCAATCTACTACGCAAAGTGTGCACGGGAGGGGCGGATGGAGTGGACAACCCTATGCCATGTTCTCATGCCGGCCAAATCCATTGTCATGATTCATGCGCAATGAACTGACGGACCCAAGTCGTCGGTCATCCCCCGAGTCCGAGCCTTGGGTAGGAATCCATATGTATTGTGCTGATCTTTGTCTATGCAGATGTTGATGTACCACCCTTCGAGGTGGATATGTGATGATGTTATGCACTGACAGGTATGTTACGCTTCCGCAGCTAGGTAGACCCTGAGGGAGACGGGGTAAAATGACCCCTTCACTCTTCCCACTTTGGGACTCGTTACGCAGTACGATTGATATGTGGAGGGCCCTCGACGACATGGAGCTGGTATGGGGGATGAACTCCTGTTTGTATAGGGTGAGTGCACCGTATACGAGTAGGGGACGTCACATCGATTCCCAGATACTTAAAGGTCCTTACAACTTCCATCCTTTGTCCTCTGTAATAGAAGTCCGGGATATCATGTTGCTGACGGGATTGGCAAACAACTTGGTCTTCGGCTGGGTTGATGTCATTCTGCTATGTCAAATTGACCGAGCATCCAAATGTTCCTGCATACTCCTGGCTGTATGGGATAATAAGCCCAGGTCGTCTGCATAGAGCAACTCTTTAAATGTATATGCCTCTGGCAACTGCGCTCCATGTTCTTGCATCCAGGTCTCCAACTTGTCAATATAGAGTCCAAAAAGCATTGGAGATAACGGGCATCCTGTTTAACACCTATGGTCTTTGTTCACCCGATTTGGTCCGGGCGCAGCAAAGTGACATATATTCCATCATACAGCCGGTAGATGGCATTCTGCGAATCCTGTGGGACATGTAGCTCCTGCAAGCGTTGCCACAACAGGTCTCGAGGGACCGTATCATATGTCGTCTTAAAATCCACGAAACAGCAATACAGGTCACGTCGTGCATTGCGGCTAGCTTCCATAAGGATTCTGAGAGTAAAAATATGATCACTCGTGGAGTGGTGGCTTAAACTCCGCACGGCCAACTACACGCACTCCAGTTTCCTCCGCCCATTGCGTTAACTTCTTCTCCAGCACCCTGCTAGAAGTTTTGCGAGTAACGGGCTCACCATGATCATACGGTAGTTGGTGGAGAGGGTGAGAGCCTCCTCCATATCTGTCTGAAGGTGTATTCCATCTTTCTATTATCAGAAAACTTATTTTGGGTGCACCAAGTTTTGGTTTTTCTGTCAAAATGTTTCTTGTAGTTTTTCTTTGTCTGCTTCAAAGTTTTGTTGCCACATCCTCCCCTTAGGGTGCATCCCCATTAGGCCATTACCATTAAGCCGTTATCCAGGCTGACTTTGCCACATGGCAAACCCAGCCAGGAAAAAAAGCATTCCCATTACCTTCAAGGCACCGGAGTTCTTCTGATGACGAGTCCAGGGCACCTTCCCTTTCTTCAGAAGTCCTTAAGAACTTCCGAATTGCCCAAGTCAGGCCTTGGGTTTGTCTTCTAGCAAGCTGGATTTGTCCTCTAGCCTTGGGTTTGTCTTCTAGCAAGCTAGATTTGTCCTCTGGCAACCTGGGTTTGTCTTGTATCTCAATGCCAGTTTGTCCCGTGGCTCAATGCAATTAGCCAAGAAAATAGAAGCTCAGCAACAGTAATGGGAATGGTATGCGCCCTAACAGATTGTAGGAACTCAATTTCGATGACATAGCAAACTCAGGTTTCTGTATAATGGGGATGCATCCTTATGCCGGGTGGATATGGGGATTCGCCCAACATAAATGGTTCCGCTGGGACTGGTCTTTGATCAGGTTTCTTCCCCATCGTAATTACAGGTTCGTGATTTTTTAGAAGAAGCGCAGAGAAGTTATATTCTCGGAAGACCCATACAGTTTCATGAGTTTTATGAGTAAATGAGCAGGGGTTTTCTTTCCCAAATAATCCGTGATCGCTGAAAAATTTAGATGGAGCAGTACCTAGTTTTGAAGCAAAGAGTAACTAAAGAAACTATCATCGTGGTTTCTATTATTTATGGGTCAAAACGAATTTAGCGGCATCCAATCAATCCTCTACCATGCCTAATTCTTTGCTCTATGATTCTTGCCATTCTGCATAGCCCCATGTGTAAAAGAACCTAGAGCATGTGCTTGCCATATATGCTGCAGAAATTATGCTAATAACCATAGCTATTCGTCTGGTCTGGCAGATCTGCAAGAAAATAATACGGTCAAAATAAGATTTGTCTGCTTTTCTTTGGCATTCCGAAGCACATTGCTTTCATGCCGGATTTGCCAGGAAATTGCCATAGCCATGCATGTGCTCTGCTTTTCTATGTTTACCTGCACAACAAATGCCGGGTTGGCCAGGAAATCGCCATAGGCATGTATTTGCTCCGGATTTTTATGGTTACTTGCACAACAAATGCCGGATTTGCCAGGAAATTGCCATGGCCATGTATTTGCTCTGCTTTTCTATACTTACTTGCACAACAAAGGCTATGAATCCAGCACGAGCTTTTTGCTCTGCTTTGCCTGCGAACCTTGGCTCTTCCAAAAGATATCCTTCTGCTCTATTGTATCCTTATCTGAGCTCCACCTGCTGCACATTGCCTTATTTGCCCTATTCTGTGATATGGCTGATAACTTCCCCTGTGATCCACCTATTTTATCTTAAGCCTTTCGATTTCATATTAAACCTTTATGTTCATGCCTCATTTTTTTTTCCCCTTGCCAGGTCGTATGCCTAAAATGTATTATGGAGTTGAAGTTTTTGGCCGAAGGGACATGTTGTGAGATCATTTGGGCAATGGTTAATATTGTTTGATTGGGATGAAAGGCCAAGATTAAGTGGTGCAAACAGAGGGTCAAGATGAAGTGGAGATGGAAGGTTGAGATTAAGTGGTGCAATGGAAGGTTGAGATTATGCGGTGCTATTAAATGGCTTAGATTAAACTTTATGTTGTATAAATATTATGAAAAATAAAAAACTCTCGCGCTCTTGCTCGTGGCAGAACGTAGCCTCATTTGGGCTTAGTGGCAAAGCTCAAGGACGAAGGTGAGAACCTCCTCTATATCCAAATCTGTCTCAAGCTGTGTCTTCCATCTTTCTATTATCAGAAAACTTATTTTGGGGTGCACCAAGTTTTGGTTTTTCTTGTAGTTTTCCTTTGTCTGCTTCAAAGTTTTGTTGCCACAATCCCCCTTATGTTTGGTGGATCTGGGGAATTCGCCCAACAACCCCATCCATGAAACACCCTACATGCTCCACAATCCACATTTCCTTGACTCATCATCATCTTCCCTAGCCAAAGTTGGCAAAGAGTCTTTTATTTAGTCAAAACACATCACAAACACATCATACACTCATCACCCTTGAAAAAAGCAAAAAATTCCACAAATTTGGTATGGTGAGCAAGTATGGAAAAAGCAAATTATCCTAGTCATTACATTAAAGCTCTACTAGTATGTGCACAAGTGCCAAAGTGGGTGCCAAATTGTCCACATCATCTTCAAAGATCTCAAAAACCATCCACCTCATCATCCAAGCACATCCATGTCATAATACACGTGTCACCTACCTCATTTTTTACCTAAGAAAGGTCATTTTGATACCTTAGGTGACATGTCATCTCTTCGTGGTGCCACATCATCTCCAAGTACATCCACATCATCATACACATGTCATCCATATCATCTCCACTTCACAAAAAGTTTTGACTAGAAAAAAGTCATTTTGCCACCTCACTTGACACATCATCACTTCATAATGCCATGTCATCCTCCATTTGCCAACGGGCCGAATCCCACATGGGCATAGCACGTCAGTATTACTAATCCACTTGGGCCAAGCCTTATATATCCATGTCTTCCTTTTTGAAAAATGCCTGTGGGATATATCGAGCACTTTCAAGAACCCTAAAATGTGGGTCATGCCAACATATAATTGGTAAAAGCATGAAGAAAAGTCTGGTAAATCTCCTATACGCTCTGAGAACTTAAGAATAGGCAACATTGCACATCATTATGTCCTAGAATTACATTAGTTGAGTTATAAAAAGCAAAGAAAAGAATTTAATGCATGCATCCATAAGCATAGATTGAATAAATTTGGTTTCGAAAGTACATTTAGAGATCTAGGATTCAGGCATATGTATGACATCTCAGACAAATTTTCAGTCACAAAAAAAGGACAAAGGACTGTTTTAAGTGTGAGTGCATCTAAGTTACTTCATTCCTCCAAGTTCATATCACTTTACTTATTGAAAATCATTTTCCCCTGAAGCTTGACTTTGATTGCAAAAAATGTGTGAGGCACCTTACTTACAGACCTATCAGAGTCTCCAGGAGATGTCAGAAGTAGAAAAGGATTGAGCAAGCTCATACTACAAAAAATTGCTCATTGTTTTTTGCAAGAAATCAAAATTTTTAGCAAAGAAACAATTTTTCAGTGCATGCAGGCCTGTCAGAGTTGTCAGAAGGTGTCAGAAGTGAAAGAGATTGCTAGAACTCGATTTGCAAAAAATTGCTTGCTGGTTTTGCTTTGAGACAGTCTTTTTACAAAAACTCTAAATTTCAGGGCATTTTTGCATGATTTTTTGGCAAAAAACCTAATGTACCTTGTGCGCAGACTTGTCAGAGCCAGAATCAAGTGTCAGAACTGAAAAAAGAGCTATAGTTTTTCATTTGCAAAAATCAGCTTACTGCCAGGAACATTGACCAAATTTTGACTTGGTCAGAAAGGCAAATTTGAGTGGCCTCTGCATATCTTTTTGTACCTGACTTTCAACCATAGATTCTTTAAGTGTCAGAGCATATTCTTGAATTGGAATCATGTCAAAACTCGAGTTTGTTTGCAAATGGCATCTGTTTTGCTAAGGATTATTTTTTCTGATTTTGGGAAAGCAGTTCTAACACAAAGTTTGAGCATACTTTCTGCAATCTTCTTGATCAGAGTGGTTGCTGAAGCAACCTGGAAGTTGTAAGCAGGTTGAAGGTTTGCCAGGAACACCTTCAGCAATGTCCCTTCCTCCAAAATGCCTTATGATCATTCTTCCTTGCATCTTTTAATTTCTGAAGTTCCTGTTTGTACTCAATATATTGTTCCTGTTTGTTCTCAGTATATTTTGAGAGAGGGAGGGAGGGGAGGGAGGACACTAGGCAAGGACATAGGGAGAGAAGGTGGCCAAAAAGTGAAGAACAAGTACCAAGTAGCCAAAAGTGAAAAACAAGTACCAAGTCACTCAGACAACGATTTCACCTTGTTGGAAACATTTGGAGAGGCAATATTCACGCCGAGCATGACTCCTTGCAATAGAGAGGTGCCCTAAGACAAAATCCTAGGGAGAGAAAGCATCCATGATCAAAACCCTAAAGAGAGAAAATAGCTAAGATAGTCAGGAAGAAGTAGAGACAATGATGAAAGAATGCATGACAGAGGGAGCAGTTGGCTAACAGGCTCAGGGATAGAAGGTAGCTGGAAACTCAAGAGAGAGAATGGGTTGGAAACCCTGGAACCTTAGAGAGAGAGTAATTGTTGCATGGCATGCATGACCAACCCTATAATTGAAGTGGTTATTTTGTCGTGTGGCACCCGTGATACCCCTCCAACTCAGTGGAATCTGGGCCTTAAAAAATTATAACTTTTGGAACGAATAATTTTTAGCTCGTGTTAATATAGGTCGCATTTTATTTGTGATGAAAAATTTTGACCAACAATTCTGGGACTGCGAAATTTGGCCTTTCTTGGGGTTTTTCGGGTGTTTTTCCGCAACCTCACACTTAAGCTCTAATGGGTTTGGACTTTATTGGGTTTTTAAAAAAAATTAAAAAAAGATGTGCGCCGTTGGTTTTGGCTTGCTCCCCTATGGTTTTATGCAGAGGGATCTAGATGCCGTACAGGTGGCATGATTCCATGGAGAGAATGGCGGTGCGGTGCGTTGAAGCAAGAAAGCCATGACATCGAAGCAAGAAACCTTTCGAAGCAAGCACGGTGGAGCCAAGGCTTTAGAATACAAGCTTTGAATCCTGCTTCGAGTCCTACTACAAGGAGAAGAAAGAACCGTTTAACTACAAAAGAGCGGAACTCTGTATATATCATCCGGGAAGTGGTTTTTCTGGATAAAATCGCGTGGTTAATCCGGACATCCGGTATCAGCCAGGGTGGTTAATCCGGACATCCGATATCAGCCAAGTGATTAATCCGGACAAAAAATCAGGTGTAGAACTATGCGACAGGGGCAAAATTTTTGATCAGATCGCTCTTGCTGCTTTGTGGGCAGTTTGATCTGCTTTAAAAAGCACGCCAATCGCTTTGTATGCCTCTTTTATGCTAGGTTGATGAAGAAAAGAAGAGATTTGAGGCGAAATAGAGCATAATCGATCAAAAAATGGGGAAAACCGTTGGTTTTTGGGCTTGAAACTGTGCAGTTCTTCATGGCTGATAACGGGTGTCCGGATTAACCACATCTCGGATGATATATACGGCCTTCCCAAAAGAGCGCGGACTCTCTAAACCCAGTTCTATTTGATCCGCTATAATGTCTCACCTTTGCAACCAAGTTTGACGACCAAGCTAGACGGCCGAATGCTCCAAATTTAGTCTTTGACATCGCTACCCATCATCGCGTGTGCAAATTCAAGATTAAGGCCTTGTTTGTGCAAAAACCGAGACAATTCAAGACCTTTAGGCAAACAAACCTATCCGTCCTATCTCGTCAGCGCTTCATCTTCAAATCTTACCCAATCACCATCCTTGCGGTTTGGAGGGTTCCATTCTTTAAAATCGTCTCCCTCAAAGCCCATTTCTTTCTTTCCATAATTAAGATCGAAGAAGAGACACTTGGTTTTCATCTTCGCACAATCCAAAATAGAAACAAGATGATCTTCTACCATGAGAAAAAACACCATTGAAGCAACAAGCCAATCCAACGGCTAGCATGTTTTCCAACAAAAAAAAATTAAAACCCGAGAGTAAAAATAATTGCGTAATCATTCGAACTATTAAACCAAGTCGTTTGCTGATTTTTCACGAAATCCACACTATACTTTGCGGACCGTTTATTTCAACTTTTGGACACGCGTCGATCTAAGAATAGAGAGAGAAGAAGAGCGCCCAAGCGCTGTTTGTCGCCTCTAGGCGAAGGCCATCTCATCGATGAGTATCTAGCGGGTGTTTTTGGTTGGGGTTGTGCATCTCTCGGGGAAATATTATCATTTTTATTGGACTAATAAAATGTTTGATGCATACCGTTGGGTTCGCCTTGTAAGGATATAAAGTTTGATTGATTTCCTAGATCAACTAGCCTTTATCTCGTGAGCAAGCAAGATCCAACTAATAAGATTGAATTTGGATGTCTTTTTGGTATAATCAAAGAAGAATAAGATTATCGATTGTTGTGATAATAATGTAGTACACATTTAGGGTTTTTCTCGTTACGACTATGCTTGATTTTTAATAAAATATTCTACTACTCTTTTGCAGCTACTAGCGAGTGCACAGTTCCATTGAAATGGTAAGGTAGCAATTGAATGATATGTACACCAATTTTTACTTTGAAATGTATGTGATGTGTTCTATGAGATATCTCCAAAGGCTCTTCCAGGGCAGCAAAATCCAGAAAGCATACCAAATTTTAAGCTTGTGATTGTTGGTGATGGAGGCACTGGTGAGTTAGATGTGATGTAGTTTAATTTCTTCTTAGTTTCTTCTTTCTATGACGATTTTCTTGGTTTTACCAGGTAAAACAACATTTGTGAAGCGGCATCTTACTGGTGAATTTGAGAAGAGATATGAGCGTAAGAATCATTTTATCAACATGTAGTTATACTGCCTTCTATTTGCATTGATTAAGTAAATCACGCAAAAATATGCAGCGACCATTGGTGTCGAGGTCCATCCACTTGATTTCTTTACGAACTGTGGAAAAATACGCTTTTATTGCTGGGATACTGCTGGTCAAGAAAAATTTGGAGGTCTTCGAGACGGATACTAGTATGCAAGATTTGTTTGTTGGAACTAAATTATACTATAAGATGAAATTCTAAGCTGTTTTTGTGGCAGCATCCATGGCCAGTGTGCTATAATAATGTTTGATGTCACTGCTCGATTGACATATAAAAATGTGCCTACATGGCATCGAGACCTTTGCCGGTAATCTGGTTTTGTTCCTTAGTATTGCAGATGGTTAGTCACTAGCTCTAACGTTATGCTTTATTCATCAGTGTTTGTGAGAACATTCCTATTGTGCTGTGTGGCAACAAGGTTGATGTCAAGAATAGACAGGTGAAAGCAAAGCAAGTTACTTTTCACAGAAAGAAGAATTTACAGTACTATGAAATATCAGCCAAGAGCAACTACAATTTTGAAAAGCCTTTCCTGTACCTTGCAAGAAAGCTTTCTGGGTGAGCTGGTTTGTTGTATACGAAAACTCGTGCTGATCATTAGGCTTATTAAACGTTTTTTAAATGAATGCATGTAGTGATCCAAACCTCCACTTTGTTGAGTCCCCTGCACTTGCACCTCCAGAGGTTCAGATTGACCTTCAACAGCAGGCAGTGTATGTATTTCATCTGTCAATATTTATTGGAGTCATAATTTGTGTTCTTTGTTTAACATCTTTAGTTATGCAGACATGAAGCTGAATTGCAACGTGCTGCTCTTCAGCCCCTTCCAGATGATGAAGATGAGGCATTTGAAGGGTGACTTGCTGCACAGATCAAGTTTGTGTATGGCCAGCAGAACCATGTTGGTGATGATGCGGTCACTAGTCCACCAGAACACGTCTCACGTTTCGAAAATGCTGTACTGCTCTTAGTTAGGTCTTTTGTCTGGGTAAAATAAAGTAGCTGTATAAATTGGGAGGTCTTGAGGAAGTTTGTATTGCATCTCCATTTGAAAGTTGAGAGTAGTTGTGGTATGAAGTTTCGTTCTTATGGGATGGCACTCAAAAGTGGGATTTATGTATTATGGTTTTTTATGGTGTACATAGAGGGACTTCTATCAAAATTTGGTCTACGTGGCAGCATGATGTGGCTCGTGACCTTGTATGGTTCTTTAGAATGGAACAGTCGGCTTTTCTCTGAAGCTTTTTTTTAGGGCTGGAATGATAAATAAAATGAGAAGTAGACGATCAAATGGAAGATAAAACATTGTCTCAAGTTCTATTATTTTGTATGCTTGGACCTTGGCAAGCATGTGGGTATTGGAGACCTAATCCCCTACAAGCAAATATCAAATGCTTAAAACATGATTTGCCTCTCATTAAGCGTGCACAACTCTCATTGTGTGCACAATTTGTTCTTTTGCCTCTCATTGTGTGCACAATTTGTTCTTTGATGGTTTTGATTGTATTAGGTTTCTCACATTAACTGTGCTCAATTCGTGTTTTGGTGGTTTCAACACAGACGACCTCAGGTTAGTCGTCGGATTTTGACAATGGTAATATTTCTATTTGAATACATAGTTACTTCCATCCCTTTTTTTTTTTTTTTTTTTTTTTTTAATTAACCTAAATCCAGTCATCTCAAACTTTCTTTTTAATTTCTCGTTGCAGTAATTTAGTACTTTGTCAGACGAGACGCAGATTATGCAATTCATCAATATACAAAACTATGATGCAATCATACGTACCATCCTCATAAACGTATAGATTACCATCAGCTCCTAGTTTTTAAACCTTTGTTCTCTTAAATACTTATCCATGCATTTGTACCATCGTCTAGATGCTTGTTTCAATCTGTAGACTACTTTTTTCAGTTTCCATACCTTGTTTCCAGCTTGCTCAAATCCCAGAGCTTGTTGCATAAAAATTTCTTCGTCTAAGTTAGCATTCAGAAATGCAGTAGATGCATCCATGTGATGTATTTTTAGCCTCCTAAATGCTTGACAGTCTTACGATAGGCGAAAATGTGTCTTGGCAATCAATTCCTTTCTTCCGGTCAGAACCCCGGGCAACAAGCCCCGGCCTTAAATTTATTTGAATTATTGTCTACTCCGGTGTTTGAGTTTAAAAAATCCATTTGCGACCCTACTATATTTTTGCTTCCGGTTGTTCTACAACGCCATATATGCCTTTCTTCTAAACGAATCCATTCCATCATGCATTGCTTCCTTCCACTTTTTTGCATCTTTACAAGTAGGGGCTTCTTCAACAGTTTGTGGCATGATATCATCCAAGGCTGTTTGTATTTCTGGTGCAATTTCCAATCTCTTGCTTTTTCCGTCTTCAGATCTGCCATACCTATCTAGTTCAAGCTTGGCTTCCCTCAAAACTTTAGTTTGAGTTCTTCTTCTTCTTTTTATCGTGGTTCTTCTACCATTTGGTTTTCTATTCCCCGGCCGCTATTCATTATCCTGTAACTTTTCATTTTTATTTGTCTCATCCTTTAGAGACACGTCATCATCATCATCGCCAAGAACAGCTTTCGTATTTTCTTTAACATATTTCTCTTTAAGTTCATCTTTTGCTTTAAGGTTTTCCCTTAACACTAGAATGGTCAGGTGATGGACCAGAAATGGTCCATTTGAACTGTTAAGTAAACTAGCAAAAGGCACACCAGAAGGCTTTAGTAAGGTAAGACTTGCTAAGTTTTTATTTAGGCTTGAGATACATTTACCTTTAGGGCATTGTTGGAAAAGCATCCTTCCTGATAAAAGGCCCGACTTGTGAATACAGGAATAGCAGCAATGAAAGCTCCATCTCCACATCTTGTTCTTCCCTGCTATTATCACAAAATCAACAAACTAGGCAAGAGATGAGACCGACTTGTTTTGGGAGCAAAGAGACAGGAATGGATTAGGAGGAAAAAAAACTGAATCACATCACGGGAATGAAGGTCTTGTCCGACGAAGGCCAGGAAATGTGGAAGAACTAAGATTTTAAAATTTTGACTCATCGTTTGGGAATCGCTCGTAACTTCCTAGCGCTACCCATGCACACAGTGGAATTTTCATGAATTTTTCTCACCGTGGATCAAATCGAACTATTATAACGCTCTCCACATGAGCAGAAGTCATAGCTGGCTGCAATGTGGATAGCCTCAAATTGCTTCAAAGTCTCAACTCGTGTTTGTGCAAACATGCCAAAAGGGGAAAAAGAAAATGTGTAGGGAAGATGAAAAACAAGGGAAAAGGAAAGTGTGTAGGAAAATGAGGAAAAGAAAAAGGGGAAAGCGAGATAGAGCAAAAGACAAAATGAAGGGAAAATGGTGTCAAACGCACCATAAGATATAAGATTACAATTATTCATTGCATGAGCTCACTTTCAATGCAATCGAATTACCCTAGAGTTTCCAGCTTATGAGCAATTGATTTAGGCTTGTCGAATTACCTAGAGTTTCCGGCTTTGTGAGCAATTTGCGGTGATGTTGTAGAATTAGAGAGTCTATGTAAAGTCTTGTCAAGAACTTGTATGTCCCATTTACCAAGAAGATGGGCATAATAAGGATCAAACTGCCATCTAAGAAAAGCACTAGAAGAAGCACGTTTTCTAACTGTTTTCTAACTGCAGCCAATATTGAGGCTTAAGCACGTATTTGGAACATCTCAACACATCTTCTATGGTCCTCTGTACATGTGAATCACTGAGATGATACTACTCATCCTTTTCTATAGTTGTCCTGGTCATATTGGTGGTGCTGTAATCTCATACATGCAATATAATCTCCACCTTTACTGTTCTAAAACTCCAACAAGCTTATATTTGAGACAATATGGCTGCCTGTCATTCACAAAGATCATCCATCTCTCCATATGATATAAGGCTTGTGTTCAGAAACCGATAAAGCCGGTGGAAGCCGCGGTCAACGAACCATATAAAGCATCCTACGTGAGAGTAGGCTCCATCATCATTGGACATTGAGACACAACACGTTACAAGCATTGCCTTAAATATATAGCACATTCAATGACCACCATTTGGAACTGATTGTCTGCAACTATGGTTAACATCAACAAGCTCTGCAGATCTTCTTAATAATGAGTGCATTCTCAAGCATAATAAAATCGTTGGAATAAGAAAAGACGAGAAGTTTACTAACTAACCTTCTTGCATATCATTGTAGGGTCTATAATGAGGAAAGCAAAGCAAGTTTTATTGTGAAACTAAACATCAATGTCACCTCTTCAAGCTTAGGCTTTCATGTCAAGAGGTTCTGCAACAAGGAACGTGAATTGGGTGGTTAAACAATGAGAAAGCCAACTCTCCAACTCATGAAAATTGGTAAGAACAAACCACTAGCAAAATCATTGAAACAGTACCAAGCATAAGCACAAGTAAGCTCAACAACTAATGACAAGTCTGATGATGTACGGTTCGACATGCAAACCTAGGACCAATTTGAACTGTATAGCACAGATACCTTCGTGTACAACATTCAACATGATATGCTCCTCGTGTTAGATAATGTACTCAAATATACATTGGAATAATAGAAATAGTTCGATGAACAAAGCTAGCTACAATATATAAAGTAATGTTTATAAGTGGTGCCAAATGAGGGAAGCTTATCCAACAATCTTATACATGCATCATCTCTAATGTCTTAAAGAAATATTTTACCTAGACTGTAGAGTTCCACCTCATTAAATTATTGACGTGCAAGCTCCAGCTGATATTCAAGCCGGTGGTCTCAGTAAAATGATGCCCAGTCTTGTAACCAAGTATTGTGAAGGACTGTGCTTTTTGCATTAAAACAGTAATGCCAATAAGCTTGAATTCAACAGAAATAGCCAATATGGTGAAATAATGATGATACGCTCAAGAAAGTAACTCGCTATTCAAGGATTTGTTGGGTGGTAATGGCAGCACGAATGAACTTTCCATCTCCAAAAGCTTGAGAACAGGTAGACACATATAAAATCCGAGAAAAGGTAAAGACATATGGCTGCATTTCTTGAGGTTGCATCTGCTTTCTTAAGCTTTTCATGTTGGCTGTATGCTCCAATTATCATATTCCAGGAGAAAATATTGAATAAACAATTCTATCAAATATGGATCATGCAAGTCAACTTGTACGCCATTCTCAAATGATGTCTTGAATTCAACAGAAATGGCCAATATGGTGAAATAATGATGTTATCTTGTAAACGTAACCTCGATATTCAAGGTTTCTTTCGGGTGATAATGGCAAAGACGTATGAACTTACCATCTCCAAAAGCTTGTGAACAGGTAGACACATACAAAATTCGAGAAAAGGTGAAGACATCGGTCGTCGCATTTCTTGAGGTTGCATCTGTTTAAGAATCTGACAAACATTCTTAACCTTCTCATGTTGGCTGTACGATCCAGTTATCATAGTCCAGGAGAAAATATTGAATAAACAATTTTATCAAATATGGATCATGCAAGTCAACTTGTACGCCATGCTCAATTTCAAATCGCTCAACGTGAGATTGATCCGAGAGTGAGTGCAATTTTGTTATGGCTATCTAGAAGGCACTAACTGAAGTTTATGAAATTACAAAACCATCAAAATATAAGGAATATGCAATCGATGCCTTGGCCTATGGCTAGATAAGGTTTTTTAGTGCTCACAATTTAGGCACTTTGCCAATGAAGTATGGGTGATATTACCAGGGTGGTTGACAACCACAGAGATCAATTAGGTGATTCGCAGATCATGCATTAGCAAAAATATAGTTGCCTCTCGTTGTTTTGAAAAGTTCAAAATGGATTGTCCAATTTGTATGATAGAAGACATTGTCATACGCTAAAACTTGGTTCATTATGTGCAGGAACATAGCAGAGGAACACGACTGCAAATTTTGTTCTGCATGCAAGTTTCAAAACAAGAAAGTAAAAAAAAAATTGGCATTATATATTTGGTCCTTGAAGCCACTTGGCTCAGCATTTCCATCACACATTCAATATTCACAGCAAAACCTTGCCAACAATTATGCATGTAAGAATCTAAGTTGGAAAATAGATGGAAATAACAAAGACATATCTGTCCATGTACGGAATCTGGAGACACTGATGTTAGCTCTAACTAGAAAGGCAGTTCGATAGCTACCTCAGAAGCTTATGTTTTCTGCAAACATATATACGAGAGAATAGAAACCACAAAAAGCACATCATCATAAATATGAGTTCTAGCCCATAACGCAAACTAGCCCAAAAAATCTCAAACTGTATCTCTGATCTCTTGAAGTATATAAAAAAACTTTTAATTTTGAATGCAGCTACATCCACCAACTGAAAATGGCAAAGTCTAGAAGGAGAGAAGGGGATAATATTTGCATTAAGTAGCTTTTACATTTTCCATAATGGCAAGATATTCCTACCTAAGTAATGTCGGAATACCCCTGCATCAGAGTGTAAGTTCTTACCAACATGGCATAAGAAGAAAGACCTTGAAAAGAAGACCGCAACCCTTTTCCAGCCCCAATCGACTGATGCAGATCAGAAAAGTCCTTCATCTTCAATCTATTCAAAGTAACCCATAGACACATTCGAAGAGTTACCTATCCTCTCTAAAGTGCAACATGAGATGATCATTATAAAATTATCTCAACAACTCAATCTTATGACCATCCACCATTTATTAAACTTCTATTGAAAAGCTTAAAATAGAATGATAAAATAAACAACTCTCCATAATTGCATCAATTAATCAAATGACAAGATGATAGCAGAAAATACGCGAAGTCATATCACCATACCTAAAAATAGAAGGCTTCAGTAAAAATGTCTTGGCAAACAGTTAGAAATCATGGTATTGAACCATAAAACTCCAGCTGCAAAATCAAGATGAAGAGCATATGTGGGTAAAAGAGGTCAGATGATCTCTGATACTTATCATTGTCCAAATTGGGCTACAAACTGGTCGTGCTTATTTGCAAAGCAAAATGTAATAAACCAATAATGTCTCTGGTACTGATCGATTTAGACACATTGTCCAATCTAGTAAACATTGTCCTCCCCAACTGGAAACAATGATAGAACAACTGCAGGAAATAAAGACGTAGACTATGTGACTAACTATGTTACAAATAAGATCAACTATAGCTCCTTAAAGGCAAGCCTGTGCTTTTGCAAGGCGATACTGGTGATCTGATTCTTGAGGAAGGAGAGGTTTTTGTAAAACCACCAGGCCATTTTCTTTGATCTGGCCTCAAATCCAAAGATTTTGCCTTCCATTAAAAACGTGTGATTAGAAAGGGCACCTCTGCTTTAGATCGGTCACGGATGTTCTGCAACTCTGCCATGGCCAGGTCTGCAAGGCAAATAACGTAAACGAAAAACTAGTTCACGAATGCGATGCAATGTAGGTTGCAAATGGAGGAATAGGAGGCGCTCGGTCACCTCGTATCTCCGTCATTATTTTTTGGGCATTTTTTTTTAATTTCTCTAGCCCTTGATTTTTTAAATAGGGGATCGAACGACGAAAGCTTATGCCACATCAGTGTTTACTGAGGTGGAGGTGCTACGTGGATAGGCTAGAATTGCAAGAAAGGTTGTAGGCTTGGTTAGGCTGGTGTGCTAAAAATTCATATGAAATCAATCTTGTAAAATCTAGTCAATCCCTATCTAGGACTTCATATACGTCAGTCATGCTTCATGGGAAAAATATCTACACGACCCCATTAGTGTGAGTTATGCTCTAACAAAATCGAGGGGGTCAAGTACAAAAACCTTCCAGTTCATATGAAGTGAAACTGTCGTGGCAAAATGATTTTTGTGATTTTTTTTTTGTTATAATGGTATTTTTCTATACGAGATAGCGAAAAAGACCCAGAAATCCTCATGTCAATCCAAAGTCTGGGAAGGGAGATATCGCCATTCAAACATGACAAGGTCAAAACTATTTTCTGTCTGCTGGGAACCAGTATTGGTTCCCAGAAGGCAGTTCCAATGTATAAACAAGAACTTTTGCAAGAGCTCAAATTTGGCACACTGGTAATACACAAGTACCTGTATTAACAAAAAATGATGTTTGGCCTTAAAATTGAAGTTTAACTTTCACTTTTGATTTCAATTTGCAGGAAGTTGTAAAAGGGTCTAAAAAGCTCTCTTCGGAAGAAAAAAGACTTTATGTAGTCCTGGAGAAAATCACATCATGGAGGTGTTGAAGGTTATTGGACAAATGGAAAAAGAATCAAGAAAAAAGAGCCAAGCATATGCTCTCAAGAATTCATGGAAGATTTCTGTGTACAGTCACATATGCAGATCAGAACTAGTCCACAGAACCCAGTCTCACTTGAAAAATACAACACACTCATCTTGAAGCAAAAGAAGTTCAAATTGAAAACATGGTACATCTTGTGTGAAAGATTTCCATCGATCCCCTTGGATTTCCTTTAGATTCCCTAAGATTCCACAAAGATTCCCCTATTTTCCAATATTCTACAAGTCTTCACATTAATTTCCCTAAGATTCTTCTAGATTTCCCTAAGATTCCCCTATATCCCCTTAGATTCCCTAAGGTGCCATAAGGGTTCCCCAAGATTTCCTCTAGATTTCCCAAAAGGGTTTCCCAAGATTTCCTCTAGATTTCCCAAGGGTTCCTCTAGATTTCCCAAAATTCTATGTAGATTCTATGAAGTAGGTTCTTCAAGATTCCATCAAAAATCCCCTAGATACTCAAAGATTCCATCAAGATTCTCTTAGATCCTATGAAGGTTCTCTTGATTTTGCAAAGATTCTCGTGAGATTTCTATAGATTCTCTTGAGGTTCACTTAGATTCCCAAAGATTATACAAAGGATCCTCTAGATTCCCCAATCCTTTAGATTCCATCAAGAACGTTATGAAGATACCGTTAGATTCTCCTCTATTACCAAAGATTCTCTACAGAATTCCAAGAATCTATACGATGCTCCCATCGTACGAATATGGGAATTCCCCTCCCGTGGCGACTACATCACCATGGTAGGGCCCTCCGTCATACTCGAACCACTTGGGATGGCCAAGTGTCTAGGCGAGGAACACGGAGGTGTCATTTGTCCCACATCCTCTATGGGAATCCTATACACCGGAAGCGTACATACATGTTAGCATACAACAATCATGCTAAAATAATATACCACCACGAAGGGTGACCCATCCATCATCATCAACGAAAAGACAATACAACCATAAATAACATGAGCAATACACCATGAGTAGCCGCTACCCGGGGCTCAGACTCCATGGATTCAACTGATGGTCAGGGCCTCAAGACATCAGCAGATGGAAGTATAACATGGCGTTGGCTGGCATAAGACAATGGCTAGGGTAGTCCACTCCATCCGCCCCTCGTGTGCACACTTTACAGATAGGCTAAAACATGCTATGGCATGATTGTAGCCTTTCGGAGTGGAATCACCCTATGAGACTACTTCGGGTTATATCTCCCCGGTCCGATGAGGCACGCATTCTCTAGTACACCGAGGGATTCATTATGCTCGGGGAGGGGGCACTTCTCTGATCGCCCAAGCTGGTCTTGCTGAGGTGAATTGGGAAGCTTGTGAGCTGGACAACGTTGCTGATGACGAGGAGGCCGATTATATCCAAGGCGAGTCTCATATTTATGCTGCTATTGAGACCGGACAAGCAGACCATCAGCCTTCTGTCATATCCACCGTGGGCCAAGTAGATTGTAAACCCTTTATCATTCTTATGGATACGGGTAGTACACACAATTTTGCTTCCCCTAGAATGGCAGAAGCTTTGCAGCTTACTCCCTTAAAGTCAAAGCCACGTCCAGTCACGTTGGCTAGTGGGGCCATCCGCCACACGAAGGGCCGTTGCATCAATTTGAACATCCAGCTGCCAGGAGCACCCGTTGCTCTAGGGGCCGAGATCATGGATATTGATCGCTATGACCTTTTTGTGGGAATGCAATTTTTGGCCGCTGCAAAGGCAAACATTGACTGTGCATCGCGGGAGGTTATCTTCAACGCAGCCAACGGAGCCCGCGTGACCATAGCAGGTAAACCAGTTATTCCCACCATACAGTGTATCTCATTACACCAGTTGGATAGAGCTATCAAAAAGTCTCAAATTCTTTGCATGATACAACTTCGACTACCCCCTTTTAGGGGCGTGGAATGTGAAATTACCCTAGAACCAGACACTAAGCCTACCAGTAAGGCTCCTTACCGGATGAGTACCCCAGAGTTAATGGAGCTTAAGAAACAGCTGCAAGAGCTCCTTAAATTGGGCTTCATTCAACCAAATGTGTCACCTTTTGGAGCCCCGATACTCTTTGTGAAGAAGAAGGATGGCACTTTGAGAATATGCATTGATTACCGCCAAGTGAATAAGCACACTATTAAGAATCGTATGCCTTACCACGTGCCGACGATCTAATGGATCAATTACAGGGGGCTAAGTATTTTACGAAGATTGATCTTCGTTCAGGATATCACTAGATACGAATTAAAGATGATGACATCCATAAGTCTGCATTCTGGACACGTTATGGGAATTATGAGTTTACGGTGATGCCATTTGGCCTGACTAATGCCCCAGCCACCTTCATGAGACTGATGAACGATGTCTTCCGTGAATATCTTGACGATTTTATCATCATATTCTTCGATGATATCTTAATATACAGTAACACCTTAGAGGACCATGAGCGGCATCTTCGGTTGGCCTTACAGAAGCTAAGACACCGCCAACTTTATGCCAAGTTCTCCAAGTGTCGGTTCCACTAAGGTTGATTACGGGACATATCGCGGTCGGCAGAAGGAATAGTCACGATCCAGCCAAGATTGAGACAAGAAAGAATTGGTCAATTCCAACCAATGTATCTCAGAGTTCGTTGGCTTTCTAGGGTTGGTCTGGGATATTACATAAAATTTGTGAAGGACTTTGCTAAGCTCGTCGCACCCTTGACAGACCTAACCAAACATGAAAAGATTAGGGATTGGATGGCACATTGAAAAGACAAGGTTCACGCCGGATTTCAAACATGGAAGGATGCTTTGACAACGACCCCGGTTTTCACCTTGCCAGACCCTCAGAAGGATAAGTGGATTGCCACATACGCTAGTAAGATAGCTACCGGTGGAGTATTAATGCAGGAAGGTCGGGTCATCGCGTATGTTTCTAGAAAGATGAATGATGCCGAGCAGCGATACCCCATGCATGACCAAGAATTGCTTGCTGTCATGCGTGCCTTGCACATTTGAAGGCACTATTTACTTGGGAGACGATTCCAGTTGGATACCGATCACCAAAGCCTCCAATATATATTCACACAACCCCACCTTAATTTGAGACAATGATGATGGATGGGATTCCTCAAGGAGTATGATTTTGAGGTTGTCTATAAGTCGAGAAAGCATAATGTTGTTGTTGACTTGCTTTCCAGACATCCATTGGTTCACTCGGATGCATTGTAATGCCATATCCACGCTCTCTAGTGAGTTTGGTAAACAGATACAGCAGGCCCTTCCTATAGATCCAGAATTTCAGGAGATATGGCAAAGCCTGTCCAAGGAAGCCAGAACAGATAAGGAGAGGGAGGCTTTTCGCCATTATAGGAAGGAGGGTGATCTCCTTTATTACAAAAATAAGTTATGTGTTCCCGAGATCTCAGGAGTTCGCAAGCTCATTCTCCATGATACACATAACAGTCCTATAGCGGGACATGCGGGATTTATGAAGACTTATTTCAAGATTCGCTTCAGCTATTTCTGGCCAGGAATGAAGAAGCACATTGCCAGGTATATTAAGCAATGTCAGATCTGTCAGTAGACGAAGGCCAAACAATTGCGTATTCCAAGGGAACCATGGATTTTACCGTCCTTAAGAGGTTTTGATGCCTTAATGGTGGTGGTTGACAAGTTTTCTAAGATGCACACTTTTTGCCATGTCGCACCACCGACACTGCATTGGATACCACCTTGTTGTTTACCAAGGAGGTATTTCGCCTTCATGGGATGCCCCGCACCATTATATCGAATCGGGATCCTAAGTTTGTTAGTACATTCTGGAAAGATTTATTTAGCACTATTTAAAGTAAGCTTGCCATGAGCACAACTTCTCATCTGCAGACAGATGGTCAAACAGAGCGTACCAATCGCATAATTGCCGACATGTTACGTAACTATGTTTGGAACAAGCAATCTCAATGGGCGGATTACATCTATTTGGTGGAGTTTGCCTATGAATAGCACTAGACAGGAGTCCTCAAGGATGTCTCCTTTCATGATCAATTATGGCTATCAATGCCTTACTCCAGACACGTGACATAATCCGGTTTCCAAGGTGGAGGTATCTCAACAACTGCTTACAAATATGCAGGCACTAGTCGAAGAAGTTCGAGCATATTTGTTGGTTGCAAGAGCTCGACAAAAGAATCTTGCCGACTGGCATCGGACACCACGAGAATTCCAGCTCGGTGATTCCGTATGGCTAAAGATGAAGGTGAAGCAAGCCAAACTTAAGATTGGCAATTGTAAGAAGCTTGCACCTAGATGGGCGGGACCTTTTGAGGTAACTGAAAGGATAGGTTCTCAAGCCTACCGGTTGGATCTACCCGTACATTTGAAGATCCATAAAGTTTTCCATTCTCAAGAAGCATAATCCTGATCCAGAAGAAGTTCTTGACACACCAACACTTCTGGAGATGACCGAGAATCAGTTGGAGATTGTGCCTGAAGCTCTCCTGGATCGCACATATAAACAAACCCGCCGAACTCAAATCTTGCAATATTTGGTTAAGTGGAAACACTTACACACAGAGGACGCAATATGGGTTCTCAAAGCGGATTTGGATAAGACTTATCCAGATTTTATGCGAGAATGCCAGGGCCACACCATTCAAGATGCAATCACCTCCAACCCTAAAGGTAAGCGTTGTGTTATGAGTCCGGCAGGGAGGCTATAATGGGAATATGACCATTCCTTACGCCGAGACGACATGCAAGCCTTAGGCATGATAGGATTCTTGCATTCATATTTTTCATTTACTTTATGGGGGTGGTCCCTTCAACCACACTACTTAAATTATTTCGTAATTACTGATTTTTACTTCTGTAGACCAGTAGGGCGTACTGACGACTGCAAAAGATCCTAGGCCTCAGCCTGGAGGCTAACTCTTGTATTTGAAATTTTGTGTTATGAGTGCACTCTTAAGTTATTGGTATCGTAATTTCTTGTGTTTTGTTAAAGGATTTTGGTCCCTTCAATCAGTAAGAGTTATCTTTTGTAAATTCAGTGCCCACTAACTCTAATGTTAAGGACAGCATTAATCCAAGGGGGGAGAATGTGACGTTCTAGGTATTTATACGGTACACGTATGTATACCATGACACGTCACCAGTATTTAACTAGACCCCTAGGGGTCAATAGGGGATAACTTGGGTTCACTTAAAATGGATTTTATTAGCTATGCTAATAAAATTGGGGGATTAGGTTATATTTAGTTACATGAAACCAATGGGCAAGCGCCACCTGGCCCAACTCAATTGGCCAAGGGGGACCTGCCAATTTGAGAGGAGAAATAGGGGTCCGAACCCCATTTCTGCCCCAAAATCGATTGGGGCCGAGGAGAGTAGGAGCAACTACCAGTTCTTGCCAACAGACCCGAAGAATGGAGGCTTTGCGTGATAATGGCTCCAGCCAAGAGACTGGTTAGTCCCTAGATAGCTTGTACTTCTGCTAACACTTCTTTGAATAGATGGAATAGTTAAATCCTATTTCATATGTTATTAGGATGATGATGGATACTTGAATCGTGCTTATATTATTTCTTTCTGCTCCCTCCGTGTATTGGGATTAAGGGAAGGGTGGAGACCTAAAAGCCTCTTAGAACTAGAGATGTTCCTAGTTAGGCTCCTTAATACCCAATAATTGCGGCCTGTGCACAAGAACCCACCTGGCTGTGGAGGCTATTGCGTGATTCAGCACCAGAAGACGGGCACAATGGTGAAACAGGGGTGGGATCTTGCCTAGCATGGCTACAAGACTCCTACAGTGTGCTAGGCTTAGAGCCGGTCCTCGCGGTGGGGCCGGGTATGGGTCCGACACCTCCTGGGTCACGGAGCATGCCTATATGGATGTCCTAGGCTCGATGGGCGCGTCTAGCAGTCCATGGATTTTGGGGGGTTCAAGTCAGGTATGAATGCGGGGGTCGCTAAGGAGGCACGCATTCTCTAGTACACCAAGGGATTCATTATGCTCGGGGAGGGGACACTTCCCTGACCTGCCTCATCGGACCGAGGAGATGTAACCCGGAGTAGTCTCATAGGGTGATTCTATGAGATTGCATCTCCGGAAGACTACAATCATGCCATAGCATGTTTCAGCCTATCTGCAAAGTGTGCACAGGAGGGATGGATGGAGTGGACTACCCTAGCCATTGTCTTATGCCAGCCAACGCCATGTTATACTTCCGTCTACTGATGTCTTGAGGCCTTGACCGTCAGTTGAATCCACGGAGTCTGAGCCCCGGGTAGCGGCCTACTCATGGTGTATTGCTCATGTTATTTATGGTTGTATTGTCTTTTCGTTGATGATGATGGATGGGCCACCCTTCGTGGTGGTGTATTATTTTAGCATGATTGTTGTATGCTAACATGTATGTACGCTTTTGTTGTATAGGATTCCCATAGAATGACACCTCCGTGTTCCTTGCCCAGACACTTGGCCATCCCAAGTGGTCCGAGTATGACGGAGGGCCCTACCATGGTGATGTAGTCGCCACGGGAGGGGAATTCCCATATCTGTACGACTTCCTCGACATGTTTGTATTGTGATCATAACGCTCTTGATATGTTGGTAAGGTCATAGATCTGCTGCCAAAAGGGCAAGGTTCAGCATCGATGGTTGGATTGCTATCAAGGTTTTCATCGTGTAGTTGCTACTTCAACATGGTTTAGGATGTATGAGTAACTTTGGCAAGGGAATTACATGAAGGTAAACATGGAGCATTGGATAAGCTACTTCAACATATATGGGCAACCGTAGCAAGGGGCAGAGTTAATGATCCAGGCACCTGTGTTTAGTAAATATTCTAATGAACATCACATCACATGTCATGGTCTTTGCATGTTGTTTTGGTAACTTGATGTCTATTGGATCCTCCGGGGTCGGACTTCCAGGTTCGGTGGCCTGGGTAGTTCTGGCATTCTCATGTCATCTTTATTCTTTGTATCTATGCTCTGTGACACCGGGCGTGGCCTCCTCACAGGCGTAGCTTCCCGGTGAGATTGTACGTCAACTCCTGTGACTCCATGGTAAGAGGTCCTCCAGCGCCAGACGTGGGCTGGGAAGGGTATGCGCATACGAGGTTCACCCCACTAACTCCACCAATGGGGCTCGGAATGTGAGCTGGCTAGGCATTTCTCTGCTAACAGGGCTTGCATGTAGGCTGGCTGAGCTTCCCATTGTCCCAGAGCTATGTTTCTGATGTTTTGTTTTTTTTGGCTATGTTCTTTGCTTTTGTCGCTCAGAGTTTGGTATTTCCTTGGATTATGTTGTCATTGTCTAGTACTGTACTCACCTAGAATCTTTTGTTTGCTTGTGCTTATATCTTTGTATCCAAGATTCCAGAGTTATTTCCATGCATGCAGTGGCAGCCAGGGATCCCCACTTAGTCACGAGGACTAACCCCAGTGAGTGCATATACAGTGAACAAGCAAGGCAGTGGTTGTGCGGATGGCAGCAATGTAACTGAGGATCATGGTAGACCGCTCGAGTATTCGAACCTTGAATGTGCCTGTGGGGCGTTCCTGAGACACCGGCATAAATGGGTAGAAGCGACTACTCATAAACGTCCCAGTTGGTTAAGGGCATGTCGATTAGGAACGTTACAGTTGATATCAGAGCAATATTGGATCTTTGGGTGTCGAGATTGTGAATTATGGATTGCAGGTTCGGATCCTTGGGTGTAACAAGGTGGATTAAAGTAAAGTGAAGGTATATGATGGTGCTAATGATTGTTATTTCAAACAAATTTGGAGATGGTATCCTCAGAAGGAGGAGCATATGTAGATGCTTTGGAGTTAGGATGAAGGTGCAAAATCAGCTCAATATGAAAAACATGTCTTGGACCACGAGCATTTGTATACGATCTTAGCGTCCCCTTTCTTGTCACACGACCCTTGATTTTCCAACCCATCTCGTAAGGAGTGAGCTCTGCTATAGGCAAAATTCGTCTACTGATCAGAGCCCCAGACCTCTCCTCTACATGTTCAGCCCTTTCTCGTTTCTCCACAATTGTATCAACTCAAACAAAAATTATCTAGCTAATATAGCTGCCACTTCGTTTCCTACACACGTCCTCAATTCCAAACCTTGCTTTGCCGCTTGCTCTCCCATGCATCTCTTCAATTGCAAATCTTCCCGTCCTCTACTCACCTCCGACTCCGCACTTTGTTGTTCGCCCATACCTAACTTACTCACAATTTAGTTGAAAAAAAAACCAACTGACCAGAGCACAGGTCTTTCTTCAAACGCCGCTCTTACCTGCCGCTTTTCCTCCCGTTGATTCCATCAGCTCCAAGCCCTCCGTTCAAAACCTATCGCTCCCCTGCTCAAGTCGACCCATCGCCGGAAAACACTGCCGGAAAAAGCCGTCCAAAGGACATAGATAATTCCAATTTTTTTTTTCCCTAGTAATCTTATATTTAGTTAAGTTATAGATACTTGTGCCTCACAAATAGCAAAATTACATTGGCCTGGCATCTTTCTTTGATAATGCATAGTTCATTTTATGATCAATTTATTGCGTGGTGGCCCGCAAAGTAGTGGTGCGGAATGAGGCTTTTGGTGATTAAGGGGGCAACTAAAATATCTGAGAGTTGCTTTTGAACCGTATCCACACATATAATGGAAATGGATCATGGATAGCTTGCGCTTTGCATCTCTGCGACTTGGATGCTGGGCGTGCTCTTCTCGGCCCGTTGAAGGTGCTTCTTGTTCCATTTCATGTTTTTGGTCAATGTTTGAAATTAGTTGTGTAAGTGAGAACCCGAAATTACTTCCTCATTCAAGCTATATTATTAGCTGTAGACATACACAAAATTATTTTTTCTTTCTTTCTTTTCCTTGATCTCAAGAATATTATTAATTTGAATTGTCCTAAGCACATTGTACGTAAAGACGCTTATAATAAGGCAAAGCCTTGTGTTATTTATCTCAGGTGCTGGTGGTGAGCGGAAAACAATTGCGGAGAAATTAGCAAGTAAATACGGCACAGAAAAAAATGAGTATACTGTTCCGCTGGGGTTGCGGAAGGAATTAGATATTAAACCCTTGACTGTGTCTCAGCGGAGGAATATACGACGGCAAAAGTATCTTGATGAAGTGTCTAAAAGAAACGATGTTCCATTTTTCGCAGTTCTTGGTTTGTCAATTCTAGTTCCTCCCATTATCATCCTAGGATTTGCCTTTGTATATGGTTATATTGATCTGAAGCTGTGAGTCAATTGTAAAATAGCATGTCTATTGCTGTGTATTTGATGAATTAATATTTGCAACATGAGAAAATCTAAAGTTGAAGATTTCAATTCTAGTGTTTTTTTAAAGACATCATGCACTAGAAATAGAGTTGATATAGAAGGCATGTTCAAAGGCGACTTCCGCGCTATTTTTGCCTTCAATATTAAAGATTGGCCATATGCTACAAATGCTCGAGCATGGCATGAAGCTTCATATTCATAACAGAGTTCTAGAAATCTCTAAGCATACAGGGATAAATTGTTCCACACAATATCTAGTAGGAGTGACTCTCTTAGATAGGGTCAAGTATCGTCTAGGATAACGATGGCTGGTAGATCAATTTTTGTTGTTTGTTAACTAGAACTAGTGCTAGGGTTCAGCATGTAGAGTCTAGATTGATTAAAGTTTCGTTATTTCTTGTATTAGAACTGTTGCCAGAGTTCAACAAAGATGCAAGACAACCCATTTATATAGATGATGCCCTAGATGTTCCTAAATTAATAAAAAACATGTAACTTTATGTTAAGTTGTCTAGCAATCCCTGTAGAATTTTATCAATCAACTTTGTGCTATGAATGGTATGCAGCATATTAGAGAGAATGGTGTTATGTTAACCTCTCTGATGATAGAAAGAGTAAAAGTAATAAATGAGAGACATGCAAAATATAGACGCATATCGATGCATATCAAAGTGAATGAATAATCAGCAAAAAACAATATTCAATAACACAAAGGCTTATGGAAGAAAGGCAAGAAATGAAGACAATGATATTGCTATAAGGCCAACCCAACAATAGCACAACATTGTGATTGTGGAATGGAGAACCTAAGATTCGTCAATATCTTAGATCCAATTGTATGTTCCTTAAAGAAGAAATCCTGGCGGTAAACTAATACACGTAACGCACATGCCGATGTTTATCGACGGTCTCCCCCATTCCCTAGATGCTATAAAAATCGAGGAATTTAAGGGAATCTCATAAAATCTAAGGAAATCTAAGGGAATCAAAGGGAATCTTCATAAAATCTTAGAGAATCTCGAGGAATCGGGGAATCTCCATAGAATATAAGGCAATCTCTTAAAATCTAAGGGAGTCTAAGGATTTATAAAATCTAAGGAGATCTAAGGGAATCTACGGGATGTTCATGAGATCTTTGAGAATCTAGCAGAATCTTGATGTCTGTACAAACTTGCGTCGTAAGAACTTGTTTCCATGGGGCTATCTGGGTCGTTCACCTGCTAGTTTAAATCTCAACCGCCCAATTTAGGGCTCGATGCACTACACACTTACGCCAAAACATTATAATATAAGATAACCAAATAGCTAAATTTAGCTCTTAAATTATTCCATGACGTTATCCGCTGATTAGATGATTGTTAACTTGCATAGTTAAGTGGAATCTCGGCCTTATCATTTGCAGCATGCAAAGAATGAACCCTAAATGGCACAAAATCTCGAATATTCCATGCAATATGCTCTAATGTGGGTTCCCGAGGCTTGAGGAACGAAGATGGGATACCTAGTGAGATTTTTTTTTAGGCAGAAAACAGGCCCAAACATCAAAAGACCGCCAAAAACCCCTTCAAATCAAAAGGGCGCTTGTATTCTGCTAAAGGAGGAGCAATAACATGCCTAGATCCACAGGAAGCGCTGATGGGGATACAGCAAGTATGAAAATGTTCTCCGACAGTGAAGTTTCGGATGGAGGAAATGCTGTTGGTATTGTGAGCAATAGCAATGTGCAAGTCGTGGTGAGAGTGAGGCCGCCAAGCCTGAAAGAAAAAGAGCAGGGTTATAAAAAAAGTGTCGGAGTGGACATGGCAGTGCATTCGCTAACCTTGAATCTAATGCCACACCTGCGCACATTTAAGTTCGACTATATTGCTGACGAAGATGTTCAGCAGGTAATTTTTTTTAAGCACCAACTGTGCAGTTTGATCCCAGTTAATCTTCTCGTGGTTAACGTTCATGGCTCAATGAGGGTACTTAGTGAAGAATGGTAGCATGATAACATAGATTATAAAGCGATAATGGAGCTGTTTGCACACCAGGCATATGAGTTATAGCAATAAGATGAGGAGAAAAATAAAATTGAAGAAAAATCTGGCATGAAAGTAATCAAATTTGCAAATAAGGAAGTACGGTTTATCAGTTTAAACTTTCCAACGATCTTTGTTATGATTCCAGCCATGTTAGAACTAGTAATCACTTGCAGATGCTAGATTTGCTTTTAAGAGAGTCAATCTGTGGCATGATTAACCTAGATGTAGAGTTGGGAGATTACAGTCAGGCAGTTAGATATAAGATGAATGTTTCAGTGTCAAAATCACATTTCGAGGGTGTTTTGCAGGATGAAATGTTCAGAACTGTTGGCAAGCCTATAACGGATGCTTGTCTTCAAGGATATCATTGCTGTCTTATTGCATATGGTATTTTTCTAGTCAATTAGTCACAAGATCTTATTCTGTGGTCAGAGCGCCAGCATCTAATCTCCATCGCCACCTGTTAACCTGCAGGTCAGACGGGTGCAGGAAAGACCTTTACAATGGAAGGTAAGCTCGATTAGTAGAATATAGCCTGTATTTTTCCAACTTGCCGTAGGCTGATGAATTAGACACGAGACAATCTGCATTATCCGGGAGGCCTAATAAGACCACTGAATTGCTTTGCAATACCTATTAGGTCCAGGATTAGAAGATGGAAATGGGGAGGCCCATGAAAAACGTGGATTGATCCCTCGTATTTTGGACTACATATTTCACAGAATGGCCGAAGAGAGAGGGAAGGTTCTGCAAGCTAAATTATATGTTGTGGTTGTGGATTCACCAGATGTTTATGCTCAACTGATTTTTTGCTATCTATTTAACTGCAGAACGTTAAAGTTCTTGATTATGTTGTGAAGTGTTCATATCTTCAAGTAAGCACTTTATAAGCATTTATATCATCAATTTTGCCCATTATTGTTTCTTAATCGTTTTAGAATAAGGGACATAGATCCTCCCTTCCTCAAGGGCAACCAATGTTGGTCTATACTAGGTTGTTGTAAAGAAATCCGATTAGTATCATGTTCAAGAAGATTCTATGGAGTTTGTGGACCTCATCTTCGTAACAGTTCCACGGTCTTAGCTGAATGAAGAAAGGCCATAGGCCATAGGATTTTATGAACGATTTTAACAAACTTCAATTGGCATGGTCAACTGACTAGCCAGCCAACAAACTCGGCCTACATATTCCTACATTGCATGTAGTGTGCTATTATCAGCTAACATCTTTTTTAAAGACTGTACATACATTCAATATTTGAAAACCTGCAAGGGGGGTCTTCTAATGTAATTTAAAACCGTCTTCCAGGGAAGATTGACACAAAATTCAACATAATGGGGGTGTCCCATTTGCCATTATGATTGAAATATCAGCATTAGGCCATTTTTATTTGCTATTAAGCTTTCTTTTCGTAAAAGACCATTTACATTTTCTGCTGCTGATTGTTTTATTTTCTTGGGCAATGCTAATGTTACCCTTTAAGATAGACTTCCTTTTTCTTGCCAAGTCCTTGACGACCTTGCTATCCTGTTAGAGCTCATCGTTATCTGAAACTATTGATGTTAGCTCTGCTTCCCTTGGAACTATTGCACTCATATATACTTCTCCGTTTCAGAAAAAGTTCATAGAGAAATTTGGCTACACTTTTCTGGTCATAATAGTCCATAAGCTCAAGGATGTTGGGTCTTTAAAGAGGCAATAAGATCTTTCTAGTAGGCAGGGTGGGTAAAGATGAATTGCTCCTGAGGTTCTGTATTCAGACCACACAATGGGCATTTGCTGTTCTTCTGGCTGATATGCATAGCCTTACCAATCTCCATCTCCATTTGTCCCATTGAGTGTTTGGAATGTCAATATTCAGACACCCAGGGATGCTAAAGAAATCATCAACAAAATGTTCAAGATATTTTTATAAATATTCTTTTAGTGGACAATTCTGTGCGCATATGTTTAAGACATAAAACTGCTCCAAATTGTGGCGTATAAGCTGACTGATCTGTTGCTGAGTGAGTTTCAGATCAGATGCATCTAGGTTGCATTGCATTTTCTTGGAAAGGTGAGATATTTACCCATTGAAAACCTGTGAAGTTAAACAATTTAGTTGCTTTTGGAACTGGCAAACTTACATTGATCTGCCAAGGTTCTTACGAAATAGCAAGTCTTTTCTAGCCCCCTTGTGTATTTCTAAAGTGGTAAAGCTTATAAACAAAGTTGCAAGGGTTTAGCATCAATTCAGAAAGCAGTATATTTATGGATGTATCTTATACGATAAGGTGTATTGGGTATGTTGAAATAAAGTGCTCTTCGCGTTCAATTTCAGCTAAATGGCATAACTTGCAGGTGTTTGATAGCATTGTTTGCATTTGACTTACTAAGCAAGGGTGGCATATCTTTTAGCAATCCTGGGTTGGTTACAGCTTTAGACTAAAGAGAGGGCCTGAAAACTTCATGTCCAAGCATGTATGCACAGATACAATTTCCACAGGTTGCTTTTGAACAAAAAAAGCTGGAATGCAAACCCAATAAGCTTTTGTAGGGATGCAGTCTTGTAAAAGAGACAATGGATGTATCTTATACGATAAGGTGTATTGGGTATGTTGAAACAAAGTGCTCTTCAGGTTCAATTTCAGCTAAATGGCATAATTTGCAGGTGTTTTTGTCCATTCGGCCTAGGTTTTGCTGTTCTGTTTCAATCTCCAGTTGATGAGAGAATATTCTAAATTGTACCATACCAGATCGTGCTTTGGTGACAAATGAAAGTTTAAGTATTCTAGGAGGCAGATGAAGCCGTCAGTAGTTATATAATCAAGTAGTGTCTGTGAAACTGAATTTCATGATTTTTTTTTTTTTTTTTTTTTTTTTTCCGGTTTTGGAACCCGCCACAGCTGCCACCTTTCGTTTCATTGCCACCATTTTGGTATGATGAATGTAGTGCGTGCTAAGTTAATCTAATTTGTTCGTCTTTTAAATCTGGAATAGCTAAGGACCCATTCTTCCATATTAATGAAAGAAATGATTTATTACTGTGCATTAAAGATCTATAGGAGAATTTATTAGTGTCCTTTATGAGACCAGTCTTCCCCTTACACAGGATCCGTAAAAGATATGTGTGCAAAGGATGGAACTTGAATTCGTGTGGGAATATACGGAAACGAGTTGTCTAGCAAAGTTCAATTCTTTTGGGGTGGTCTGCTAGCTTGCACGCACATGGACTATGTCTATGGGATGCAGACAGTTTATAATCGATTATCTCTACTGATGTTCTTTGTCTATGATGATGCAGATATACAATGAGCAAGTTGCTGACCTGTTGGATCCAGCTTCCATAAATCTTAGTATCCTTGAATATAATGATCTTGTTCATTATGCAAGCAGTCGGCCTGCAAATAATATAAATCTGTTTGTTCAGTGGTTATCTTAACATCTAACATGTAGCAATTCATGAGGACTCTAAGACTGGCATGTATGTGGAGGGCCTTCAAGAAGTGGTGGTTTCTACGGCAGAAGCAACATATGGTGTTTTCCGAAGAGGATCAGAAAACCGCACGGGGTGGGAATGACTGCGATGAATCTTGAAAGCAGCCGCCGCACAGTGTTTTCACATTAGTTGTCGAGTCGCAGGTAGCATAATAAATTTCTTTGATTCACTGGCGTTGTGGACTGTGCTTGAGTACTTGGTACAAGTGAATAAACTTATGAGCCTTGGGATGCAACTGGTAAATGTTGATTTTTTTCTCCTTTTCTGATAGAAAGCAAATTGAGTAGTCTAATTAGACTTGGATGTGTGATGGACCAATGGGGCCCACTTGAGAGGATCCTATTAATGTGCCCGTGGAACATTTCTAATACCACCATAAATATCTAGATGTTTGGCCAGTCGGCTAGACTGGGGTGGTTAAGGGACGTCTTATTTGTTACCAAAACAAAGGGCTCGAGTTTCAAGTCTCCATGGGTGGCATGGATGACTTAAGACTTGGTTTATGATATCATGTGACATCATGGTTACAGTGGTTGGTTCGACCAGGGCATTCTGTTGAGAAATAGGTATGCTCATGTACCTTAAAGTGAACACCGAGGGTGTTATTATCAGATAAATAAGAATGCTAATGGGCTTCTGAGATCTGTCAAATATAGCAAGAATCTGCAATGAAGTTGGCTTGTGTGTGTGTTTATTACAAATGCAGTCCACGATTTTTGGACATGCCAATCTGTTAGTCTAGGCAATTCAAACATTGGTTTGCATACATTTAGAGGACAAGCAATAGGTGGTGTTTCTTTTTATTGTACGAGATCCACAAGGGAATATATCTCTAATTGTCTAAACTATCTTGTTGAACTTCATTTTACCTGCTTGTTTGCATTGGTGGGTGGGCCACTAATAAACAGGAAAAGCAGTGAAATAATGTAGAGATTCGTTCTTCTTGTGAAGTTGGCTTAAGATTAGTCTGTGTTTCACAGAATCAGTAAGCATCACCATCCTCTGTACATGCCTATTTGTTTGTCAGGAAATGGTTTGAGCTTTTACCTTATGGGAGATAAAGTTGAAATTACGGCATGTTCTTAATCATATTGTCCATACCGCCTTGCTGAATTTTATTTTACCTCTTGTCTATGTTTGTGGGCGTACTAATAAAGGGGATTGGCAGCGCAATGTAGGGGGAGTAATGAACCGACGAACCTCCAGGTTTTATCTTGTGGACTTAGCAGGATCTGAGAGGCAAAAGTACAGCGAAACAGTAGGGATACGATTGAAAGAAGCTGGAAGCATAAATAAGTCTCTTTCTGCTCTTGGAAATGTGATTAAGGTACTGATGTTATGATCCACTTCTGGCAGATAGCATGTTAGAAACATACTGGTTTATAATTGTTCTAGGCATTGGTGGATATATCTGAGGGAAAAAGTTCGGCATGTACCATATCGTGATTCACGGCTTACCTTTTTACTTAAGGTACTTTAAGATTGCAAATATTTATACGTGTATATTTATCATGGGCTCAAGTGCATATGCATGTATTATGTTTGTGCAGGATGCTCTTGGTGGTAACTCAAAATGTACCTTAATAGCCAATGTTAGTCCGGCTGAGAAGAATGCTGATGAAACTCTTTCAACTCTTAAGTTTGCCCAACGGGCTAAGCTCATCGCATAATACTGCTGTTGTAAATGAAGATATGTTTGGAAATCCAGCGACTATGGGAGAGGAGATTAAGAGACTTCGACTTGAAATTGCTGCATTGCGAGGTCTTCTGATGCAAAAATTTTCTTGGTTTCTGCATTTTAGTCACATGGCCCCATCTTTGTTGTGCTTGGCAATCCTGTGTGTGCAGCAAACATGGGATCTGCAAATTTCGTTCCTTCTATCACAAGTGCTGAGGATGCAGTAACAGGTTAGCATGCAAAGTGATGGGCAATTAGAGACACTTTTGGCTGGTCATTGTCATCTATGCTTTTTGCAGAAAGTGAACGTGTCAGTCGACTTGAGCACATACTGTCTGAGTCTACAAAGCAAGCTCTTTTGGCTGAGAGAAAAGCTGCTGCGCATTTGCAAGAGATGAAAACCAAATTAGATGCTACACAAGCAATGTGTGACCGCCTAGAAACATGCCTACAAGTCTGTATTCCTGGATTAGTTCAATGAGTTTTTTGATTCTTACTTGCTTTCATGTCTTTTCAGTCGCAGAAGATGATTATACGGCTAAGGGAAAATACAATCAAGAGGCTAGAGGGTGGAAGATATCCTATGGATACTGATGATTATATGAATGAATTAAAAGAAGAGAATGAACAACTGCGAAAACAGATAGAACACCATCCAGATGTTGTAAAGTTCAAAATGGAACTTGACCTTTGTAAAGGTAGTAACCGTATAAAACATGTTTTATTAATATCTGATATCTCTTGCTTGGCACTAAGTTTTTGTGCATGTATAGAAAAACTTGACGAATATGAACAGAAAAACAGAGAAGAAACTAGTATGTTGCAGCTCGAGACACTGAATCAATCATTGAAACAAGAATTTGAAGAAGCGTTAAAGGAGAAGCAATGTCTCCAAGAAGAGCTTTCTTTGTTGAAGCATGAAAGGGATGGTTTAAAGGCACAGGCTTTGATGCTAGAAGAACAGGCAGGAAGTTAACCTGTGTTTATCAGTTCATATTTTGTTTCAGCTTGTGCCTCATGCATGTGGCTATTGTATTTTCATCAGTTTGTCAAGCTTCAAGATGCAGCCGAGCGGTTCAGAAAAGATGCATCTGAGGCTATTCATAAACAGGAGAAAATTGAAGAGAAGCTCCGTGAAGCAATTCAAGAACAAGATGAGGTTAACATTTGGCCTTTCTCATCTGGTTTTAGATGTTAACACGTTCTATTAAAGGCTAGAAGATTAAACATGACATTGCTTGCTTAGCTTAGACATAGATATGTATTTCTACTATGCACATATGATGCCGTGGGTTTAGGGGTGTCGCATATAATTACAGGTCTGGCGTAAATGCAACCTTGCAGAAGTGCAAGCAACAGAGCTTGCTTATGAACTCAAAAGGAGGCGATCAAGAAATCTGCATCATTAGGACAACAGAACCCTTTGCAGGTTGATCTTAGTCCCTATTTTCTCATAAACTGATTATGTTTGAAGTGATGCTGACTGAAGTTGCTACAGGAAAATGTTTTGTTCCAGTTGCAGATGGCCAATGAACAATGTGACCAGGTCAAAGTGCGAGTTTCGTCGTCTCTTTGTTGTTTTATTGCCCAATTTTACATGTATGATATGCATGCTTGACCAGTTTAATATACTGCAGGCAAAGAAGATAGAGAATGAGCTTTTTAGAAAAACTGAATGCAGCTCTTTCTTCAAATAGTACACTCTGAGCTCAAGTGAAAGACTTGGAAGAGGAAAGATTAAGGATGTCCAAGTCTTTAGATGAGATGGTAAGTACCTTCATTGTCTGGTGATGCATCATATAGGTTTGTGCATCCCGTACCTTAAAGCTAGTATGGCCAGTGCATAGTTCGGAGTTCTGGGCATTTGCATGGATCTGTTAAATTTGGCAGTTTGCTATATCTGTTCGATAAATCAGTGATAGATCTTGAGATATAGAATCAGAAATGAACTCAGAAATATACAATCCTAGGTGGGAAAAGACATTAGAAAAATAGTTTTGATAGTTATCCAATCAGAAATTTATAAATAAACAATCCTAGATGGAAAAAATATACAGATGGAGACATGGTACAGTAATCTAACATGATATAACATGGGCAGAAAGGCAATTTGATAGTACAGATTATTTTGACTAGTTCAAACGGGCTGATTTTATGCAAGGAGACCAATTCTGGGGACCAATTCCACATAACCACTATCTAGTAGGTTCACATGTGCTTTTCACAAGCTTTATAATTTCATGTGCAAGACACTCGCTATGGAGACTACATCCCTCGTCTCTAACATACAGCCCCCATTAGTAATAGTGTCATTTATCACTACTTTGAACTTGACTTCTCTAGACCCACTTTGCAGAGACGCGGTCAAGTAGGGATGGCTGGGGTTCAAATCTTGAGTGCATTGGAGGAGAAAGCATTCCTGTTTCCACTACACCAAGCCGTTATGCCACTTCAGAACTATTACTCCAAGGTTCAGAATCAGAAAACAAAGCCGCAACACAGTATGATGAGGATTATAAGGCTTTAGGTGGACAGTTTAAAGCAATATGGCACTCATTTACAAATCTGTGGCAACTTCTCGGAAAAGCAATAAACAAGGGTCTCTAGTAGACATTGATAAATTCTTCCTTCCTGTCTTTGTTACTTTCTCTCTCTTCTTGCCATCAACGGAAATAAATTATTCAGGAAGTTGCACCAAATTAACAATACGAGAGACATTTACCTAATAGTCATTATAACAAGCTTTCCAACTTCCTTAATAGTTGAATATGCAGCTTTATTGAATTGCACAACCAGACTGGTACGTTTCACAGCAAAAGCCTCAATAAACAGGTACAGGAGCTTGGTGAATTATGATATTAACTCTTGTAATGGTTCAGTTTTTAATCTGTTGTCCTAAGCGATGAATGATTTTATGGTGGCTATCCTTTTTATTAAGTCGTCTGCAAATGATAATATAACTAGACTTTGGGATAAAGTTCTGCTAATCTATTTACACTTTAAATGATTATAGAGGTCCCCAGGCAAGCAAGAAGGCAACAAAAGTGTCAATGGATCCATCATAGCAGAAATCTATCAATAGTAAGTATAGTTTGACTCCAGCCGCTGATGTGCCAATCTTGTCATATTGATAATATGTCGCCCCTTATCGTTCTCATTTTAGGTATGTAATTGCATGTAATAGTAGCTTAAAATACAACAACTTTTAATCGTGTCTATTTTCTGTATATGCAGAGATGTAAAGCAAGTAGTTGCATTAGGGTGAATGAAGCCCAATTCAACAATTTGTACAGTACAGATAATGCCCTGATTAATTCCCTGATGGTAACAGAGAAAACAATTAAGAAAAGTTTTACCTGAGGAATAAATATGAGCCTTCAGTTCGAGAAGCTACATGAAAATGTCTCAATCGTCTTAGATAGATACCATAATGATGCTTAATTTAAACAAATGGAGATGTATAATATGTAGTATTTGTGTTGAGTTAGTATTTCATTTCACTTATCAGGTGCCAACTGATAATTATGTGCATGTCCGTTGTTTAAATTTCGTTTTTTTAACCATCATATCTAATGTGGAAATACATTGAAGTTCTTGGTGTGAGAATTCCCGTTGTGTTGTGATTACCCAGATTCAGGTTCAGATTTAGTCCATTCGCACATTGACATGGCATGAATGGTAAAAGTGAGGATTCTAGTTGGCTGCTTACGAAATTACTAACTCGTGCCTTCGAGAGTCAATAAAAAATAGGGAAAATTCTAAATATACCCCTCAAGTTTATAAATATTCCAAAAATACCCCTAGAAATAGGGTATTTAGCTCAAATGGCAATAACTTTCTTGGGATCAATCAACTAAAAAAGTGTCCTTCATGAACCTCGTAGATATAAATGAGAGCTATCCAATAGCAGTATAATCATAAAAAACGGAGCTGGAATCTTCAAGTTATAGTGTTTTAAGTAAGTGCTATAAAAAATGACGTAAATGAGCATAACTTGTGAATTTCAACTCCAATTTTGACGAATTTGACGTTGTTCGGAAGATCTTATTCTGATATATAATGTTTGTGAAGACAACTTTTGCATTTGAGGCGCAACAAAAACTTTATTTCCTTTTTTTCCAAAAATGCTCTTCATTTGGAGGGTATTTTTGGAATTTTCACAAACTTGAGGGGTATATTTGGAATTTTCCCTAAAAAATATAATGTGCTAACAAACTGCGCGCGCGTGTTGCCCTCGCAACTACATCTAGTAATAGCTCAATTTTGAAATTATTTTTATAGCTAGAAGTAAAATAGTAATAGCTCAATTTTGAAACTACTTTTGTAGCTAGAAGTAAAAATCTAATGATTGTGTCTATATTGCTGGTTTTTTATAGTTGTGCATGTACTTGGGGCATGATATGAAACACAACTGATGTGTATGTAGGATGAACGCTTTATTGTTGTGTTGTTCTTTATGAATGTTAATTTAATTTACAATTTGCTATGTGGCCTCTTTTGTTTTTTTAGCAATAAATGGCTATCGTAACACAATATTAGCTATTTTATGTCAATAGGCATGAAATTAACTTTTTGTATGGTACATGTTTTGTTTCTTCGCATCGAATTGAAGCTTTGAAGGATTGATATCCACATGAATTTTGAAGATAACTCATTGGAAAATTCCAATTATACCCCTCAAGTTTGTGAAAATTCTAAAAATACCCCTCCAAATGAAGAGCATTTTTGGAAAAAAGGTAATAGAGTTTTTGTTGCTTCTTAAATGCAAAAGTTGTCTTCACAAACATTATAGATTAGTTCATTGGAAAATTCCAATTATACCCCTCAAGTTTGTGAAAATTCCAAAAATACCCTCCAAATGAAGAGCATTTTTGGAAAAAAGGTAATAGAGTTTTGTTGCTCCTCAAATGCAAAAGTTATCTTCACAAACATTATAGATTAGGACAAGATCTTCCGAACAACATCACTGGAGTTGAAATTCACAAATTGTGCTCATTTACATCGTTTTTTACAACACTTACTTAAAGCACTATAACTTCAAGATTCCAACTCCGTTTTAGACGATTCTATTGCTATTGGATAGCCCTCACTCATATCTACAAGTTTCATGATGAGGATACATTTTTAGTTGGTTGATCACAAAAAAATTATTGCCATTTGAGCTAAATACCCTATTTCTAAGGGTATTTTGGAATATTTGTAAACTTGTGGGGTATATTTGGAATTTTTCCTTTTATTTTCATATATTAAAATGAAAGAAGAAAGTAGAATTAAAATTGAAATTGTTGCGTAGACAACTTAGATAACTGAAAATCTTACGTACATAACTTGAAGAAGAGTGCTAGTTCGAACAGGGTGCTAAGGCTGAGGATGTAGCAGTACTCTTGCTAGTGTGGAGTGTTCTAGATGTAATTGTTTGCAGTGTCAAATCTTGAAATGCTATCAGGTTAATGTAATGTAATCAATACAAAAGAACATGACACAAAGAGAGAAAATCAAATGTGTAGGTGTTGATTGATGAGTTATTATTATAGAGTTAAATCCTTCTTTTGAATCACAAGATACAAGGGTGTGTCGATACCATTCGCCAGGACCTTCCTCAAAATTTCACGTGCAAATGTTAACGTCTTCCATCACATGGCATTCTATGATGTATGCAATACCTTGTATTCTCTCATAATCATCACGTGTTGTTCCCAGATACTTTGGCAATCACATTGTAGTTTTCATCATAGTTTAGAACGAGTTAACAAATGCATACCATTGCTTCCCCTTGCATAAAAGATTTAGATAGGAGTTTCATCAATTTAAGATATTTTTTTTTCCAGGTTAGTGAAGGTATACCTAGGAAAAGTATACGTACTTCAACCTCTTTGTGTTGTTAAGTCTACGTAAACAATCTGTTGAATCTGTTCAAGTTTCATCACTTATTCTCACCTAAAGGGCAATTCAATATCCGCATATATATACAAGCGTTTGTAATATGAATGCCTATATAAAGCGACCCTTCAAAACTCATCCAGTATTTTTCCTCATATTCCTTAAGATTCTATAAAAATTCCCCTAGATTCTCCAGAGATTTCCCTAGATTTTCAAAGATTACCCAAAGATCCTTCGAGATAGCATTCAATGTAGATTCCTTTAGATTCTATAAAGATCCCCCTAGATTATCCGAAATTCTATCAAGATTCCCCTAGATTCTCGAAGATTTTACGAAGATTCCTTTAGATTCTTCTATATTGACAAATATTCTTATGAGATTCCCCTAGATTCTCAAAGATTACTCCAAGATTCTTCTAGATTCCTCAATATTCTATGTAGATTCTCTTATGTTCTCCAAGATTCTATATTCCCTTAGATTCCCCTAGATTCATGATATTCTATTGATGATATTCACATAGATTCCCTGAGATTCTCTTGAGATTCCTCTAGATTCTTTAAGATCCTATGAAGATTCCCATAGATTCTCCAAGCTTGCATGAAGAATCCCCTAGATTCTCAAAGTTTTATGAAGATTTCGTTAGATTCCCATCGTTTTCGAAGGATTCTCTTGAGGTTCCATAGATTTCCTAAAATTCTCATGAGATTCTCCTAGATTTCCAAAGATTTGTTAGATTTTAGGGTTCAAACAATCCAAGACCAATGCACAACTTATGCACTCACAATAAAACCATCTCAATCAAATGATGACTCTTCCATAGCATAGCAACACAATCTATGCTTACTAAGTTTGTTTCACAAACTTTTCCTTTGGTTATTTAACCATTGGACCATTGAGGTCAATTACATAATATCAATGCATTCGATTACAAACCTCATAAAAATGAAGTCGATTTACTCCTCTATCGAAAACTGGAAACTCTGTACATCTTAGGTTATTGATATATGGTCAGTTCCGGCCTCTCTGCCGGACCGACCTCCTCCTTCTCTCTAGTTTGTCAAGGTCTTATTAGACCGAGATTTTCAAATGATAAATGGCTCCAAATAATTGGATCGATCAAATTTACAATGTAGCTTTCCATAAATACCTTTTCCAATGGTTTTGAATAAAATAACCAATGGCTCCTAATCACATATTTACATCATACGACTATCATTAGGTTTTAATATTTAGCCTATGAATAGTCATATGTCTGTCTTTAACATGAATAAACTCAGCGATGAAACTTTGTATTATCTCTGTATAACTCTGTATGTTTTTCAACCTGAACTGTTCTACTTCATTTGTCTAGATATATTTCTCAGTTTATGACTTGCTGCACCCTGAAGCTCTAAGCCTTTAATTCTGCCAGATTATGATAGGAACTTACAAGTTCCTTACAAACTTACATTCCCCTTTCAGACCATAATCTCATGTTTCCTTGCAGTTTAACTCTTCTGTCAATTTCCTGAACCTATTGTAGTTCAGGCCCTTTGTAAAAATGTCTGCTAACTACCTTTCTGAACTTATATACTTGAGCTATATCACACCTTTGTTCACCATTTCTCTGATGAAATGCATTTCCATTTCTATGTATTTTGTTCTTTCATGCATAACTGGATTCTTGGTCATTGCTATGCAGCTTTGATTATCACAAAACAAAACTGTACCTTTCGTTTGCATGATTCCCAATTCATCCAAGAATCTCTTGCTCCACATTATCTCTTTGGCTGCCAAGGTTGTGAATGCATACTCGGATTCTGTTGTTGACAATGCTATGGATGACTGTTTCTTTGTTCTCCAGCATATAGGTCCTCCTCCAAACATCAATGTGTACCCAGAAGTTGATTTTCTCTCGTCCAGATCTCCACACTAGTCAGCATCTGTATAAACTTTTAACTGTAAATCATCTACACAATAAATAATGCCTGTTGTTTTTGTTCCCTTTAGAAACCTTAAAACCTTTTTTGCAGCCAGCCAATGATTTTTCCCTGGATTATTATTGTATTTACTTAAGACATTCACAATAAATGTTATGTCAGGACTGGTATTATTGGCAATGTGCAATAAACTTCTAACCAACTGCCTATATGGTATCTTTGTCAGTTCTTCTCTTTCTTTGTCAGTCTTGGGACACATGTGCTTTGAGAATATGGCCCCTACTGTCACTGGTATTTTCACTGAGTTGTAATTCTGCATGTTAAACTTCTCAAAAAGAGAATCTATGTATCTTTCTTGATTGAGAGAGATTCTTTTATTTCCTCTATCCCTTTTAACCTGTATTTTCAAGAATTTAGATGACTCACCCAGGTCTCTCATTTTATTGGTCTCCGTGGACGTTAAAAATTTTATTCTATTCTATTCTATTCCTTCAGAATCTCCTTGCATTGTTTTTGTATGTTCATGCTATTGGCTGCCAGTACACAATCGTCAACATAGATGGCCATTATGAAATAATCACTTTCCCTTCTAAAAACATAAACATTTCCATCATTTTCCAGCTTTGCAAAACCCTGTTCCTCTAGGAATTTATCAATACACCTATACCATTGTCTTTGGAAGCCTGTTTTAGCCCATAGACAACTCTTTTCAATCTCCAGACCTTTGATTTTTTCCATTTTTATATCCTTGTGCTTGTTTCATGTATACCTCCTCTTCTAATTCTGATTTTGGAAGGCTGTGCAGACATCCATGTCGTGCAACTTCATACTTAAAGCATTTGCCGTGGCAAGGAGAATATGTTTCCTCGAAATCCACACCTTTCTTTTGTGAGTATCCCTGGGCCACCAATCTAGCTTTGTACTTTGGGCTTCTATCTGCATTTTGTTTTAATTTAAATATCCATTTATTTCCAATAGCTTGCTTTCCCTTTGGCAGATCTCTAATTTCATAGGTTGAGGTCCTTTCAAAAGACTCCATCTCTTCATTCATGGCCTCTTTCCAGTTCTCACTTTCAAAACCATTTATTGCATCCTCAAATGTCTCTGGTATCCCTCCTTCTACTATCATTAGAGCTTTTATTATGTTTTCTAGCTGTCCCTCTATTCTGGCACTTTTCCCATTTTCTTTTCTCCCATATAGATCCGTGTTAAACATTGCTTCTTCCCTAAGTCTTTGACATTCATTTCTTCTTTTTCTTTCTTTTCTGACTGGTTCCAAGCTTTGTTCTTCTTTGTCTTGTGCATGTTGTTCCCTTGTTTCTTGTGTAACAATTTGGTTAGCTTGTTCATCATCATTACTCTGTTCTGCATTATCCATGACAGATTTTTTGTCCTCATCATCTTCATCCATGTTTGTATCCTCCTTTAATTTTCCATTTTTAATTTCTATAGGCCCCTTTAGGAGTTTATCACTTATAGTCATCTCATCATGTTCCTTTGTTAACTCACTGCTTGTCTTGGGTTTATACAGTTGGTTTTACACAAATGTGACATCTCTACACCAAGATATTTTTTTTTTCAGGGCTACGCATCCTATATCCTTTTGTATGTTCATCATATCCCACTAAAAAACTTATGGTTGATCTATTATTTAATTTTTGTCTCAATTCTTCAGGAACATTCCATAAATTTCTTGGTTTTCTTCCTGACCACATTTGCTCAGGAGTTTTTCCATTTATGCTTTTAGATGGCATCACATTCTGTATATCCACGGATGTCTTAATAGCTTCCTTCCAAAGAAAATTGGGTAGGCCAGCATGCTTAAGCATTGATGTAGTGGTATTCAAAATTGTTTTATTCATTCTTTCTGCTATCCCATTCTGCTGGGATGTATAGCTACATGTGTATTGCCTTTTAACTCCCTTGTCTATGCAATAACTTATAAATTTAGATGGCATATACTCACCTTCTCGATCAGATCGAACACATTTGATCTTTTTCTCCCTGTTGTACACTCCACTTTTGCTGCAAACCTTTTGAAAGCTTCAAAAGCTAGATTCTTTATCATGAGGAAGTAAATTCGTGTTTTCCTGTTAAAATCATCTACAAATATTATGAAATAACGCTTTCCAAAAATTCCTGTGACATTTAAAGGTCCACAGATATCAGTATGAATTAATTCTAGAATCTCCTCTGTTTTCCTTTTTGCCTTTGAGAAGGGCAATCTGCAATGTTTCCCCAGCATGCAATCTTTGCAAACAAAGTTATTCACACACACAACTACCATTCACATTATAACATAAACCATTGCATTTAACACATTTAAATTGAAATCCCCCTTAAACCCCCTTTGGTTTGGGTGCATATTCACACGGGGGGTTACTCCGGGCAACGAGAGCTGTCGGATGGGCATATTTGCCCTTTATTCCAAGATCTGGACCGTACATAGCGATCCTCGTTTGTGGGGTATGCATGTACAAGTTTTTGTATACTGTATATTAAAGTTTGCAAAATACTATAAGATTTGAGATAATGTACTTAATGGTGTTAATTTTGTACGTGTATTGTAAATATATTTTTGGGGCTCTCGGCCCCTACGTAACCCCCGTGTGAATATGCACCCAAACCAAAGGGGGATTTCAATTTAAATGTGTTAAATGCAATGGTTTATGTTAATAATGTGAATGGTAGTTGTGTGTTGATTGTTATATTAAAAAAAAATTTGGGCCCTTTGGGCCCTAACTAAAGCAAACATAGGTAAACTTTATGGGTCTAAACATTAATTACTACATCAAGATAAACAAATTATTTCCACTTTGCATACCAAGAGCCTTTAAAATATCACATAAACACACTTTGTTATAAAATGTGCAAAAACAACAATAACCCATAAATCCATAAACCCATAAACCCATGCTTGAAATTCTCAAATATATGATGGCGAACTTTACTCCTTTCTTGGATGTTTTGTGTTTTCTTAAGTTTTGTTACAAAGAAGCATGTAAAATTGCTTGATTTTTTTCGCAAAGATATTGTCTCAAAAGAAATTATGCAAGATCCCCTTATTTGAGTAAACTTTGGATGAACTGTTTGCATTCTTGTAAATTTGTAGCGAGATATGAATAATGAGCTAGCCATGCAACTCGAATAGGCCGCCGCTATTGTTACGTACCAGAGCTAAGTTCTCTCACGGCATCTAAAGCTTCATCTAATAGAACTGCGGGAAGATAAGATGACCAGAAGTTTCCCCATTCCATATTTATAACCTGCTCCAAATCAGGTGTCAATTCCTTAATAATATAATAATATGCTGCTAACTTGCAAACAAGTTTGAATCGCAACTTTGGTATAGCATCAACACGTTCTATATAGCAAGCATTGGTGCGGTTCAAGAATCACGGCTATCACCACATCATTATCCCAATAAGTACCACCGCCAATGTGCCAACAAGATTATCATTTACCTGTTAAACACAAACAATGCAAGTCTTAGCTGTCCGTTTGAGATTCAAATGATTGAATTAACAAGAAAATGATGATATACCAAAGCAGAGACTTTCATGCCCAATCAGTTGGCATATGGCCATAATCATGGCTTTTGAAACAACTTCAATATTCCAGGATTACCATGAATAGTCTAGCCCCAACAAAGGAAGGAGGAATCTTTAGCATGGGCTTTGCTAAACCCACAAGTAAGAAAGAAACTGAAATAAGAAAGAACCTCTATTCTTCTCTGCCTTTTTCTCACTTTAAATCACAGTTACTCCATTTTATTCTTTGTCTTTGCTTCTGAATGAATTTGACACACAATCGTGCCAGACTATTACATCATAAGCTTCGTGAAATGGGATTCAATGCAAAAATACACATTAGCTGAAGCATTTATTGGTTGAATTCCCTTACCTTTTTGGGAAACTAATAAGCCTGGAGTATCCAAACTTTGCTTGGCTAATCTTTCAGACAAGATTCCTGCAGAATTTGGCTAATAAAATGCAACTCAGGGTATTTGGCCATAATTGTTATCACAGCATGGCCATGGCGTTCATCTACAGCCTGTTGCAGCAGCACTGCTTCTATGCAAAGGATAAAATGTAAAGAATAGAACTTACCATGTTAATCTGCAATATGCCATCGTGTCTTGAATCCAACGGGGAATGTTCTGGCTGCAGAAGGCCCGCAAGTGCTGTACAAAGGAATGGGAACTCCGCCAGCTTACATTAAAGGGCGAATTCAAAGCGGTGCCTGTTTCACGCAAGGGGCCAAATGGAAGCTCTGCTTAGCCGAAATCACAGTTCTGGCCAGCCAAGGATTAGGCTTTCCAGTTTTTGCCGGGGGATAAAGATGACAAGAAACCAGTGTCACACTTGCACTGAAGGAAATCCGCTATTGACCTCAAACTTGGCCTTTCGTAGACGCGTGAGCTCATGCATCCGTAGCTAAGTTCAGAAAGGGCAAGAAAAGCTGGATACTTTACAGCTTGTGTAAATAGGTCTTACAATCCGGTCTTGCAATCCGGATATGGAAGTGCTTGCACACAACCCACAATCACACAACCCTAAAAAAAACCTCCACCACAGGATTTGCCCCTTTTTCTAAAATCAACGGCTAACAAAAGGGTGCACTCTAGAAATACTATTTAGTACACCTGGATGAATACGACCACCAAATCATATGAAAACCTTAGAGAAAACAATACAAAAACACAAAACAAAACCCCCTGTCATAATGCTACATATTCATTTTGCTATCAATTGAGTTTAACCAGCCTTTTTAATCATCATTTCAAGGTTTTTCACATTTGTATATCCAAGTCTTTCATGCCATATTGCAATATTTGGAATTGTTACCAAGTTTCTACTTCCATAGTAGTGAGGACTGATGCCAAACACATTTCCAACCAGTCTTCCTAAAAATTTCAATTCATTGCCTTCAAAATCTTACTATGCATTTGCTCAAATACAACTTTGAAGTCCACGTCAACCAACTGAGCAATGGATATCAAATTTCTGACTAGACTAGAAATACAAAGTACATTCTGTAGGTTTATCCTTCTTCCATTTAAATCAAACAACGCTAAAACTCCTACATCTTCAATCCTCTGCAAATCTCCATTTCCCACTTGGATATGTCCTCCTCGATTTCCTTTGCACTCTTTTAAGATTTTGGCTAAGCATGCAATGGTTTTCTCAGCTCCACTATATAAGATTAAAAGATCATCATTATTAGATCTATTATCGCATGATGCAAAAATTGAAGTGCTTATCTCTTCCTCCTCTTCTACAGTTTCTTCTTCCAATGGTATTTCCTCTGCTATGTGAGTTTCTGAGTTGAAGATTCTACCCCTTCCTCTTTCTCTACCTCTAAAGTTTGTGTTTTAGGGCAATTAATTTTAATATGACCATACTGGTTACAACTGAAGCATGGACCAATTTTACTTCCTTGCCGAGTTTCATCTTTGCCCTCTTTTTTTTTCTTTTTTGAGAGAGAGTAAGGGTAGATTTTTTCATTAATTAGATAAAGCCATACAATCCAAGTACCAATCTGCTAAGTAGCAGGGTAAAGGAGAAAATTTGACACTCATGTAAGTTGAGTATCAAAAATAACATCAAAACTGGCATCAACATTTAGAATAGTATCTCATAGTTTTTTGCTTGAGTAAAAAGGTAGGTCCTGAGTTCATGAGGCACAAATTCATTCTGTAATCTCGCAGCATAGAAACAACTTTCCAAATTGGAGTATTCAAATTCCTGTAAAAGCAAATAAAAATACCAAACATGATCCTCAAAAGCTGAACAATGGAAATCATGAGAATGATCTTGATTGGTGGACAAAATTCAGGATATGAGGGGCAATTTAGAAAACTGCAATGGAGGGAAATAGGATTAGTTCTAGTTTTTGAGGTTTTCATCAAACCACTCATTGTATTGCTTATAGAACTCTGCTGTCAATCCATAAGTATATCTGCTTTTGCCACAGTCATTTTGCATGAGTAGTGTTGTCAGACTTTCCTTCCCCATTAGCAGTAGTAGAGTAGAGTACCATACCAGTCTGTCAGAAGCTTATGACTATAGTATATTTCCTTGTATCTAGTCAATTGCCTTTCTGTCATGCTGAAATGTGTGTTGAATAAGAAGTCAAACATAAGGTGCATCTGCATGAATTCTCTACTATAAATCTCTGCCCATACTGCTTCTCTTTTTCTAGAGCTCTCAACCTCCTGTATAAATTCATCTGCCATGCCACACAATTGTTTCAAGGATAGCTTTTTTCCTGCTTGCTGACTCTGATGTAATGATATCTCATAACTATCAATATCTGTGTCAAGTCTCGTTGAGCCTTCCCCTTTAAGAAACATCAGATACTCTGTCACAATCAGAATATGGAGCATTAGAATCAATAACATTTAAAAAGGAGATAAATAAATCAAAAGGGCCCCTGTAAAGCCCAATAGAATTCCAGCATGTGTTGTATTTGTCTCCATGTTTTCTTTTGTGACATGTAGCAATGGTTTCAATGTCTAGCTGGAATTGCATTTTAATCCAGAAAATGGAGAGTGATTAAGAAGCATAGAGGATTCTGTTTCTAGATTTCCAGATATTCCAGAGGGCAGTATAAACAAGAGTATTAGCCAAAGTGTCTCCTTGTTGCAGAAATGCCATAATATTATTGACATCCCTGTTTTGAAGATGTCTACCAAGCTTGTGTAAGAACCAGGACCAGAAGGGTCTTAATTTAGAACAATGGAAAATATGCAGCCAGAATGGCATACAGTGGAGACATTTCATCTTTTAGACAAGGAAACCAAATTAGTGAGACTCTTATGTGCTATCAGCCAGATAAAGAAGCTAATTTTTGGAGTGCAATAAGAATTCCAAATATTTTTGAATACAGAGTGAGTTTGAGCTTGGCTTAATGACCATTTCTGCATAGCTTTAATTGGAGCATCATCATCACTCATCAAAGTATAAATTTCTCTGACCTTGTAAACATTCTTACCATTTATAGAGCATCCCATCGAGTTATTGAAATCATAGAAGTTATTAAAAGGAGCCAAAATAGTCTTGAAATGAGCATAGAGTTTCTTGTCACTAGAGGAACCTTTAAGCACAAATTTCAGAGCAGTCCAAGATATGATAGTATTGTTACTCTTATAAAGATCCGTAACAGCTGTGATCCCTTTATCAGACCATTTACTATAAATTTTTGGATGCTTAATGGCCATGACTTTTGAATTGTGGTCAGAAAAAATAGGTGACCAGAAAAGATTTGTGCTCATAGTAGCATCAGATAAATTATTTCTCTGAAGAACAGGATGAATTTTATTCCAGGCCATGATCAAATTCCTCATCATAAGAGAAGTGTTTGGAGCAGGATGAATATCAACAAAAGCAGATTCAGGAAGACAATGCTTAATTGAGGGATGACCTGAGGGATAAGAAATCTTAAGCCAATGAGCAATGAATTGGGAGGCAGGAGTTTTATTGCCCATAATAGTTCTCCAAATATATTTCCCTGCCAAAGAGCAAGCCTGCAGATGTAGATTTTTGCACCCTAGACCCCCGATTTTCTTAGGCCTTGAAACTGAGTTCTGGTTTACTAAGTGTGAACCATTCCAAATGAAATTTCGAATAATTTTCTCCAACTCTGAGTAAATAGATTTAGGAGCAACTAAGGCAGAGGAGAAATATACAAGAGAAGAAGCAAGAACAGAGTTTGCAATGATTGTTCTACCTGCAAAGGATAGACAGCTTCTGTAATTATTCAATTTCTTTTTAATTCTCTGTAGTATTGGATCCCATAATCCTTTCAAACTAGGATTTAGAGAAAGAGGCATACCTAATAAATTGGATGCTTGCTGAGAATTAAGAACTGATGTCCCACAAATTGAAGCTTGACCAACATCCCCAATAATCTTACTCTTATCAAAATTTAGATGAACACCCGAGGCAGCAGAGAAATCCTTTATAAGATCTAAGAAAATATTAACATTGCTAGGATTGGAATCTAGAAAGGCAAACGTGTCGTCTGCATATTGAGATATTGTGAGGGAATCTGTGTTATTAGGAAGTTTGAGACCAATTAAGATACCAGATTTCTGCAGGTTGTCAACACATCTAGTAAGCATCTCAGCAACAATAAGAAATAGGTATGGTGCCAAAGGGCAGCCTTGCCTGACACCTTTTGCCAGAGGGAAGAAATTAGTAGGAGATCCATTAATGAGTACTGCTGAATTGGACATAGAATTCAAGCCATAAATGAGGGAAATGAGCTTGGAGTGAAATCCCATTTTTTTAAGGGCAATGTCAATAAAGTCCCAATTAACAGTGTCAAAGGCTCTTTTGAAATCTAATTTCAATAGTATGCAAGACTGATTCGATATTTTATTCCAATGAAGACCTTCCATTGCACTGATGTAATTGTCCAAGATGAATCTATTTGGAAGGAAGGCTGATTGATTGTCACTAATATTTTTCTGTAAGTAAGTTTGAATTCTCTTAGCAATGATTTTAGCACAAAGCTTGTAAGTAGAGTTTGTCAGAGAAATTGGCCTCCATTCAGCAAAAGAGCTTGGATTTTCAACTTTTAGCACCAAAGTAATAAAGCCTGCTGAAATAGAGGAGTGTAAATGATTTGATGTCCAGAATCCATGCACAAGACCAATAATGTCTGCCTTCATAATATCCCAGAATTGAACATAAAAGTCTGTAGGAAATCCATCAGGGCCAGGGGATTTGTCCTTAGAAAAGCTCATCAATTTCCTCTTCAGTAGGAATAGCAGTCAAGGAAATATCCATGAAGTCTACTGGATTAGGTAAGATAGCATCCAATCGAGCAATAAATCTATCTCTGGCCAAGGCATCACAAGCAGAGAAATCATTTTTTGTGAAGAGAGAGACATAGCTATCAAAAAAGAATTTTTTAATATCAGAGTTTGAATTAAGAATGGAGCCAGAGTCATTGTTAACTTGATTTATGGAATTGTTTAGAAGCCTACATTTAGCCACTCTAAAGAAAAATTTGGAACTGCCATGGTCAACTTCACTGTTGTATTTGATTTTACATTTAATTGCAGAGAATTTGGCTTCCCTCTCTTCAATACTTTTTAAATGTCTCTCAATTAATTCCTCCCCAATATGGAGGTTGGAATTATAAAGATCAACCTGACGCAAGGATCTGACCTCTTTCATTTTATTCAAAAGAATTTCTTTTTCTTGAATCTTGGCCATGTGTTTACTTTTAGCCCATTTTTTGATCCATTCCTTTGCTTTTTTTATCTTAAAATAGAAATGTTTCATAGAACAATTTGGTATCATAGATTCAATGGATAGATAGAAATCTGCAAATTCTTTATAGAAAGATTTGTTCTGCAGAAGAGAACATTTAAACTTTGAAAGGAATATTTCCATCTCTAGGAGAGCTCAGCAAATGCTTAGTGTTAAGAAACTGAGGTTGGTGATCTGAGATGGATGTACCTTCATCACTTGTGACAAAGCAATTATCCCAAAAATCCGAATTTGGGTTGGAAACATAAAACCTATCAAGTGCACAGTAGACTCTGTCATGATGTTTCTGCTTATTAGACCATGTATAAATGGAGGTAGAAGAGGGGATGTGGATAACGACAGAGCCATTTATAAGATTATCCCAATTCATTTTCTCAACATTGGTCATGTTGATTTTGTTTCCAAGCTTCATGTCCCAAACTGCGGTATTATTAAAATCTCTAGCAAGGATCCAATCAATTGAGGAGTTACTTCTAATCCATGAGTTAATTTCAGGCCAAAGTTTTTCTCTTTCCTTTGGATTAGTGGAGGCATAAACATTTATAACTCCAAAAGTTGAATTCCTTACAGTAAAAGTGACTGCTTGCTACATTTTAGAAATGCTGTTGCAAAAGGAAAGGTGCTGGAGATTTTTCCAAATAATGGCCATTCCCCCACGAGTACCATTGGTTTCCATCCAAATTGAAGAAGCCCCAGGGTAGATCCAATCTCCCAAGTTAGAAGCTTCAAATTTAGGGAGTTTAAGCTCTTGGAGTAAGACAATATCTGCATTATATTGTCTTATTTGAGAGATAGCTCTGTTTCTCTTAATGGCCCCTTAATTCCTCTCAAATTCCAGCTAATTATCTTCATTATATGAAAATAACAATTCAAAAATAGGCTGCTAGAATAAAGAAGGTTATTTGGCTCTCCCAATTTTTTTCCCAGTCCTCTTTGTCCATTGTTTATATTTTTTGCTTCTGGTATTATTAGCTGGGGTATTAGTATCATCAATGGGAGTCAGAGCTTTGGATATAGGTTCCAAGACTCTTTTCTGCTATTTTTACAGTGGTCCGAATAAATATGGCAATATTTCTAAGACTTGTCACTGCTATAGAGATGGCCAGTACCTACTGTTGTTGTGTGTGGAACACTCCTGCACCCTCCAGGTCTGCCATGATGTTATCAAAGTTTTGAAAGAAATCATTCACATTATCCTTATCTGGAATTTTAGCCTCCTCGGTTCATTCTCCAGCAAGTCAACCTGAGAAGATGTCTTAGCCTCATAGGTTAGCAGCATATAATTCCACATTTATTTAGAACTCACGCCTCTTATCTTTACTACAATACTGGAACTTATGTTGCTCATTGTGAACCTTGAGCTTCAAGAATTTTGGCATTTTCAACAACTATAGTTCCTCCAGAAGTTACACTAACTTCTCTTGTCTGGTCTACCATAGGTTGTTCTTCATTGGAAGAAGAACTCCCTTCATTTACCACACTCACATTTCTCCTTCTGGAACTTACTATGTTGTTTTCTCCTTCAGCTGATTCTATAAGATCCCAAAGATCTTCTACTTGAAGAACATGCTTCACCTTTTCCTTCCATACTTGGAAGCCTGAATCTCCCTGCTGCCATGCTATGGCAGCATGGAAGAGCAAGACACCTTTTTATATTCTCATGCTCACACTTTGATTGGAACTTAGATATACAAGGAGAATGCATCTCTGCACACTTTGATAAGAAGACTTGAAGACCATCGTGAGGACATTTGACAAAAATCACACAACCAAGTCATGGAAGGTGATTCAAGCAAATGTTGAAGAGTTGAAGACCCCTTGAAGAGTTCTTGGTATGTGATGCTACTATTTGAGTTCTTCGCATAACTACATTCCTTGATTCCCATCTTAAACCTTCCATACCCCTTACCATAAAATATGCCCATGAGACCCCAAGCTCCATGCCTACATTTCATCTCCTAAGGCAAATTGGCCTAGAAGATTTTTCTAGTCAAAACTTCTCCTTTACATGTCATTCACATCCCACACACACTTATCAAACCATCACCATCTCATTGAAACACAAATCTCCACTTGACTTGGTCATACACATGGTCAAAGGTCAAATTCCTCTCTCTAGAAGTCAAATGGTGAGAGAGATTGCAAAATTCCTAAGGGAAGCAAGTAAGAGTCAAAATTTGCCTAGAAAATGCAAATTATATGCATTGGTACTTAAATTGACCTATGGCATCATTCAAAAAGGGCCAAGTCACCATACATGTCACCTTCATTGCCATGTCACATCATACACGTGTCACCCCTTTGAAATTCCATACTTTGCAAAAATTCTTCAATTTAAAGTGTATAAGTTCATAAGGGTGACGTATTATCTTGCGACATCACATATTATCTTGCCACATCATCACCTACACCTCCACATCATCATCCACATGTCATACACATCATCTCCACATCATTTCATGTTTTGACTAGAAAAAAATTCTTAGCCAAGTTGTTTGACACCTCATCACTCCTACTTGCCATGTCATCCTTGCATTGCCAACTCATCATGCCTACATGCCACATCACCATTCTTATACCTCTTTTCAAAGCAAAAATTGAAAAACCTCTTTTGCAAAAAAAGATTCTGCCATCCTTGAGAGCATCAAAAAAGATCCTTTTTGCAAAAAATAAATTCAAAAAATTTGTTTATTTGGGCCTTCAAATATGATTTCTTGGGAATCATGCCCCATCTATATTGCAAAAAAATAACCCCACCCACCTAGATTCAAATAGCCAATCACCCCTCACGTGGTATATCCAACCAGTATGGGGCGGTGGAGGTACCGAGGCCCATGTGGATATAACACACTATTTATTAATAATATTGATTTTGTTTGTTGTTATATACCTTGGTCTTCCTATATGAATTTGGCCTATGGGATATTTCGAAAAAATTGCCAAGGACCCTAATATCTGGAAATGCCAAGATCCGGCAAATTAGCTTGAAGCAACCAGCCAATCATGACCTTGGGCTGTCGGATTGTCCTGTATGACAACAAGAATTCATCACATACGCTAAAAAACAAGACATTAGTCCGGATTGGCCAAGAATAGAGATAAACAGGGGAATTTTAAAAGGGGATTTTGTTCTCAGAAGATTTTCGAGGGCTTTGAGGTGAAAGACGGATTGATTACCTTGAAGAAGGACCGGTTCATACATCCGAGCTTGATTTCGCTTTCCAAACATGATATTCTGCATGAATTATTGACAAATTTGTGCTGTTTACTTGATCGTATACCTTTTTCATCCTGTGCCCAAGACTTAGAGCTTGGGATTATTATTGTTTGCCTGTGTGATCCTAAGTTGAATGAAAATCCGAGCCTTGACAAATTTATGAGTGCTTTCTATTGATTTTGTGACAGAGATCATTCCTACACATTACTTAGCCTTTGCATCTTACTTCGAGAAAGGAAAAAAGAAGAAGCATTGCATATAAGCATCTATAGTATAAGTTCATGGTAATCATAATGTTTGCTTGATTCATTGGTAGAAGTTCAAGCCTGCACCACAGGGTCATTGATTTGCAATTGCAACTCCATACTTATATTCTGCTCAAGTAACCTTCATCAGTTCATTGGCATAGTCATTGTAGGCATTAACAATGCATAGAAAAGCAAGAAAGGTGCATCCAAACACCTAGCAATTCCAAATTTATCAGCTGCTCATACTTTGTGACAGGCAGTTATCAAAAAAATCAACTTTCCAAAAAGATATACATCTTTCTGCAAAAGGCACTCTGGAGCATTGCGTGCAGACATTTTAGAAAGGGATTGAAGCATCAGATCTAAAAAAAAAGCTACCTTTATCGAGTTTGAAAATTTAACTCTCTGCCAGGGATATTGACCAAAAATTGACCTGGTCAGGAATGCTTATTTGACAAGTTTGCTCTTATCAAAATTCATCTGACTTTTTTCCCAACATCCTTCAAGGTCCTGTGCAGCTCTAGAATAAAGAATCATGAGTAAAAACCCTTTAGTTTGCATTTGGCATGCATTTTTGCAAGGCAGACTTTTTTCTCTTTAGGGAAAGCAGTTCTTAACCACTGTTTGAGCATTCTTGTGATTTTTTCAGTCAGAGTGGTTGCTTCAAGCAACCTGGAGGTTCTAAACCACTGAGGTTGAAGGCTTTGCCAGGAACACCTTCAACACTCCCTTGAATACATCTATTGCATTCAATAAACTTGCACCAAATCTGCTAGACATCTTTGTCTGCAAACCAGCTCTAATACCATTGTTAGAATTTAGGGTTCAAACAATCTCAAGATCAATGCACAACTTATACACTCACAATAAAACCACCTCAATCAAATAATGACTCTTCCATAGCATAGCAACACAATCTATGCTTATTAAATTTGTTTCACGAACTTTTCCTTTGGTTATTTAACCATTGGACCATTGAATTCAATTACATAATATCAATGCATTCGATGACTAAATGGATACAAACCTTCCACAAAAATGAAGTCGATTTACTCCTCTATCGAAAACTGGGAACTTTGTACATCTTAGGTTATTGATATATGGTCAGTTCCAGCCTCTCTGCCGGACCGACCTCCTCCTTCTCTCTAGTTTGTCAAGGTCTCATTAAACTGAGATTTTCAAATGATAAATGGTTCCAAATAATTGGGCCGATCAAATTTACAATGTATCTTTCCATAAATACCTTTTCCAATGGTTCTGAATAAAATAACCAATGGTTCCTAATCACATATTTACATCATACGACTATTATTAGGTTTTAATATTTAGCCTGTGAATAGTCAAATGTATGTCTTTAATATGAATCAACTTTGTCTAGATATATTTCTCAGTTATCCCTTGCTGCACCTGAGGCTTTAAGTCTTTAATTATGCCAGATTATGATATGAACTTACAAGTTCCTTAAAAACTGACAAATTCCTTACAAACTGACAAATTCCTTATAAGATTATCCCAAGATTCCTCTAGATTTCCCAAGAGTCTATGTAGATTCTCCTAGATTCCTATAGATTCTACGAAGGTTCCCCTAGATCCCCGTGGACTTCCCTTTTAAGATTCTCCAAATAGAATAGAATAGAATAGAATAGATACCTCTATATTCTCATGACTTTACAAAGATTCTCAAAGATTCCATAAGATTACCCTAGGTACTTAAAAATTTTAGGAAGATTCTTTTAGATTCACCTAGATCCCCAAAGATTCTCTTGAACCCCCATAGATTCCTTAAGATTCTCTTGATATTCCTCCAGGTCCTGTAGACTCTATATAGATTCCCTAGATTCTTCAAGATTCCATCAAGATTCCTCTAGATTCTCAATATTTTATGCAGATTCCCTTATTCCCCTAACATTCCTATAGATTACCTTGAGATTCCCATAGATTCACTAAGATTCTCTTGTGATTCTTTTAGATTCTCTAAGATCCTCTGAAGATTCCCCTAAATTACTATAGATTTTGTAAAATTCTAAGATTCCAAGAAGCTTCCTAGAATTCGACCACATTGGCTCCAACTGCGACGGAACAGTATCAAAGCACCACTCGTTGAAAAGCCCTTGATGGGAAGAATCTAATGGCGCGGACTCCACCTTCATCCAACCCCTCTATTGCAAGTTACGTACCTTTGAAGACGATTAGAAAAGGAAGCTTCCAAGAAAATCCAATTCATGAATGCGTTGCCACCTCACTATTATAATAAAAAATTGTCATTTAATATAAAAACTTAATGGCTAGGATTTATTCTCACCTTTCGATCTAATAGTGTGATGTTCCAGCATAATATACGATATGAATACGTGTATTATAATGCCATGTCACTAGTACATGTCGACTTTGGCGACATGTACATGGCGGCAAGTAAAGGGTTGTACCTGGGGGGCAACTTCTTATATTGCACATGCCTTTAACATGTGCATATAACCCCATTTTTGCCATTAAAGGCCCTCGTGACTTTTTACCCTAACCTTAAAGAGTCATGTAAAAGAGACTAGAACCCTAAACTTTCCTTTCGGGATTCAGTCTCAAGAGCTTGCCTCACCAAGCGCTTGGACCATTCACGCCTACAGGGCGTGCATGGCTTCGCATCACCCAATTGCTCACCAATCGATCATCCCGGACCCGGTCGAGCATGGACGCCTTCAAGGAGTTGGGCGAGCCAAGGATCCGGTATGTAGATGATCACGATATGCAATGCCGACTTTTCCAACGGAGCATTAGGCCGAAGTTTGCATCTTTTTTCTTAGCCCTTAGATCTCACCCCTCTAATGAAGGAACCTAACCATTATGTTTTGACAGATAGATTAGATGTTATTCTATATTTCAGTTCTATGGATGATGATGTTCTATCTCTATGCTCACTGGTGTATTGGGAAGGCGGGTAGAGACCTAAAAGCCAGTAGATGATGTACCTAGATAGCCTCATTAATTCCCGTTAATCACGGCCTATAAGAGCCTTTGCTTGGCTATGGGTGGCGAGGGCATCAGTGTATAAGAAGGACATGTCCCATTGCGAGTTGATCCCTGCAGTGCGTGAAGCGATGGCGAGGAACATTGTGGGCTAGGCCGATAGTTTACTGCTTGCATGTGGGCAAGGTATGGGCTCGACACCTCCTAGGTGATGCATAAGCCTCCTGTGAGAGTTCAAGTAAGTAGATGGTTGATTGTGGCGTTCCAAGGAATATCATTCGCGAATCATTATATTCTGGACCCGATCACCATACAAAAACCTAGGTAGCCTTGTATGCCTTGGATAAGTGGCAAGAGGTGCACATCTAAGTTAATTGTTTAACTTAGATAACCTTTAGGATAAGGCCCATTTCCATGGCCTTATCCTATTGAGCAACCGCCACGGCCTCATCTTAGTGGTGCCCGTGGCATCCCGTGGACCCACACCTATATTGGCTCTAACCTAACCCTAGACCTTTTTCCACGACCCAGCACACGATCTCTCCTCCGCGTGCGAAACCCCGTTTGAGCAACGGATTCGATCATAGTCTAGCCACGGGCAGCCACCCGAAGGTGTATGATGCGTGAGGGAGCAAGCCGACTCGTCAAGGAGCATGGAGGCGGGGATGGGAGGAAGCTCGAGGAGGTAGGTTGAGTGGGAGTTCATGTTTGTTCATGGAAGTTAGCACTCCGGATGGGTTAGTAGTATCTAGAGAGAGCCACCCTAGATCCTTTGTTGAACATCTCGAACCCTAATCAAGGAACCCTAGCTGTTAGTTAGCTATGTATGATTAGGTTAAGATATTCATATGATATTGATATTGATCATGATGTGATGTATGTGATATTGGTTGATCATGTTGTTTCCTCTTTGTGTGGGGGCCGGGGGTAGAGACCTAGGGCTATATGTAGTATGCTCCTAGTGTAGATTCCTTAGTTCCTATTATATGCGGCCCGTGCATAGGAACCCACCGGCTATGGAAGGCTATGATGTGACTGTGACTACACAAACGGGGCTAGAGGCAAGATGGAGGGGGGTCCCTTGCGAGTGGGGGCCGAGGGATCCCATAGTGGACTAGGCTTATGGTCGGTCACTTGGTGTGGGCGAGCATGGGTGGACACCTCCGGGCAATGGTGTTGCCCTGCCTCTCCTGGTCACAAGTGTCGGCTTGGCTCTTGTTTTGGGGGTTCATGTCAGTGCAGGACGTGTGTCACCCACGATTCTCTAGCACGCCCGTGGAGCCTCTAGACCGGGAAGGAGCGATGCAACCCTTCCACGCCTCATCGGACCGGGGAGATGCAACACGGAGTAGTCCCGTGGGTGATGCCATGGGATTGCATTATCGGAAGGTTAGAGTCATGCCACAACTTGATCTAGCCATCCAAAGTATAGAGGGGCGGATAGAGTGGTCAACCCTAGCCATTGTCTTATGCGGCCGGGCCATTGTTCCTGATTTCGATACCTCTATCTTGAGGCCTATCCGGTGATCGACTACCCTATAATGCCGAGCCAACGGGTAGGAGCTCTCGTGTTTTATGGCATATGATTATGTTCTTTGCATCTATGGATGTGCGGTTGAGCTACCTCGAGGTAGCATATTGTATTGTATTGCTAGTTCGGCGTGTTTATGCTTCGGGGTGATAGGGCCCCATAGGGGAAGGGGCAAGACACCCGTGTCCCCTTCCCACACTACACGGAGGTTCGAGTCTTGGCAGAGCCCGGGGGGCACATGCGGTTGTTGCCGGGGACGGGGATTTCTGCCAAGTGTACGACGGGAGCCGTATGTTTAGCGAGGGCGTCAATGGTATCGGGCGTGTTCTTGGTTGACCAAGAACTAGCACTGACCATAACCATGAAAGTAGTCTAACAAGCCTATAGGGGTGAGAAATAGAAATTTCCACCATCGAACCTCGGAAATAGGGGAAAATTTTTCTCCTAGGTAGTGGGTCCGAAATTAGGTTAAGAAGTGAATGAGTCAAATTCACCTTCTAGTAAAATTGGAGTGAAAATTATGCATCTGCATCAAATTTCACATAAAATGGGTCGAAGAATCATGCCAATCGGAGACACGGGTGAAAATGGCTTAAATCCATAATTAATACTTCAAACTATTAGGAAATTTGAAATTCTAAAGGTATAATACGAATTTTAGTATATGTATTAGAAATTAAACATATATTAATAATAAGGGTACTATGGTGTAATTAATAAGGGGGGCTAATAAGTAGGCCTATTAATGATAGGAGAATATTCCCAGGGACCCTTCCTTTTAAATATCCCTGACACCTCATTTTCCCTCCAAACCTTCCTCCACCTTATCTCTCTTGATCAGCCTTCGTCACGGATTTTTAGATCGTTAAGTATGGCACGGGGGGAGCGGGCGGCCGAGGCGGGTGGGGCCCTACGGCCTCTCTATGGCGATTCTAGCAGTAGGTCGCCATGTCAAGAAGATCCCTGAGCACCTTCACTCCAAGCCGGGGAAGGCCTCCAGCAGCAGCAACACTTAAACCTACCACACGACGCGGAGGAGGAGGCACCTAGCAGCAGCTCTCCCTCAGCAGGCAACTTAAAAACCAGAGAACCTGGCCACTGGCCTTCTAACACCGGGAGAGGGGGAGGAGAGCAAAGTTGAAGAGCAGCTGAAGAGGCCCTCGGCCCAAGAAGAAGGGCAAGGAGAAGCATACGGAGGGCCGTAAGAGAGGGTCGCAAGGAAGAAGAAGAGGAGAGAACTGAGCCGAGGGAGCAGAGGAGAGGCTAACCAAGAGGAGGAATGATCGGCCCCTGGACCGCTGTGGATTGAAGAACCTCCGCGGAAGAAGAGGAGGTGGGAAGAAGGAGGAGGCTTAATGGTGAAGAGGAGCCGGAGGAGTGGCGGTACCTCCGCCACCTTTATCCAAAGGTGGCCCGAGCCACCCAAGATGGTTAAGAAGCGTATATGGTGAGCCATCCTTCCTTGAAGGAGGACAGACTTTTCAAACGCCGCCCAAGCATACCAGGAATACCTCCCGGCCGCTGGACGAGGTACGACTGACCGGTAATCGGCCGCTGCACGTGGAGCTTATGTGGAGTAATGCACCCAAGAAGAACCAGCCCAAGCCGGCCGCCACCCGCAACTCGAGAAGCCCAAGAAGGTCCAACGCCTAACTCCCCGCGATGCCCGAAGGTTTTTCGGGAGATTAAGCACTTCAACAGCTGCACTAATCTCCGATTAGGAAGGCACCATCTCGAAACGCTCATGGAAGTGATGCAGAGTTCACACCACGACGGTGACGCCCCGGACAACCAGGGTGTTGCGTGTAGGCTGCGGAAGCAAACTCACCCGGGAGTTGTTGAAGAGGGAAACCTGCGCAATCCATGCGAAGAGGGTGACCACGATGCTTAAGGACTTGCACTTGGCGTCGCGATCCGCAAGGAGCGTCCTTGAGGATGAAGTTTTTGTAAATTAATGTACTTGCTAAGTTTTCCCCTATAAATATAAAATTTTGTTCTTGCCCGACCTTAAATTTTGTAGGAAAATGTGTTAAGTAGCTCAAAATTTACTTTAGTTTTGACCATTAAAATTGGATGTTCAAAGAAAACTTAATTAGTTAAAAAAAAATTCTAGCTTAATTAGTTGAAAAATTGGAAAAATTGGCCGAAACCTTAGGTTCGGCGTTCATAAAAACCCTTCTGCGCTTCATAGGCTTGAGCCATTAATGCGCCACCGATTTCGGCACTTTGTCATTAATTGATGTCCAAATTGAGTAATATAAGTTGCTAGTTAGGTTAGAAGCATGCTAGAGAATCATGTTAGGATCTTTAAATTCCCGTAACTCTTCATAAAAGTAGAAATAACCCGAAATCGGTTGGCGTCGTATAAAACCCATCTGCAGCGGCCTTGAGAAGTGGCCATTTTGCATAACGCCACCGATTTCGCCCAAATTTGCCCAGATTGACCAATTTTGATCCAACAAAATTTGTCATGTAGTGTTTCTTGCTTTGCTTTGCTTAGAATTGCACTTCATGGTAGTTCATTTGGACACCATGGCCCATAGATTTGAGGTCTTCTCTCATCAAGAACCCTTGCCGCGGACCCGAGGGGCACCTAGCTTATAAAAGGGCCCTCATTTGTCATTTTCTCACCATCGGATCTGCTCCCCCCTTGGCGATTTTCTAGCTCTTTGCTTACTTCCATCGACCATTTTTCATAGCTATCTCACGCTCAATGGCCATCAAGCTTTGTTAGATGGTACAATGACTCCAATCACATCCAGTGAATTCCCTGTTGAGCAAAGCCTTTCATGTCTTTGATCATCTCTTTGATCTTCATGCCACCTTAACCGGACCTCCCTACTACATGACATCATCGTCAATATGATCCAGCGGGTTCTACCACAGGGAAGTTAGCTTGCAACCTAGGGGGGAAATGGGTTTTCTTAGACTCTCTTACCCAAAGCCATAGGTGGGGGATCGGGGGCAAAAGAATAGGCGTGGGATAGAACTAGAAACATGCCGGACTACATGACCTGTAAGCATCATAGGCATAGGTATCTCTCAAACCAAGCGACCTTAGCTTTGTTCATGCGGTATAGGCGATCAACCAACCCGGGGGCCGTCAATTCAACCTTTGGATTTGGCACCTCGACACTTTCGGGCAGCCTGCGGATAGGCATCCCGCGAGATCGAGGCGGCGGCATCACGAACACTCTGGCTCCACGCCGAAAACACAGTATTGTGCAGATTGAAGCGAGGATTATGAAGAGGAAAGGAAGAGAACCCAAGTTGGGAAATGAGGGAGGCAAAAGAAGGATGGAAAGCGTTTGGCTGGAAACAGGCGGGAGGTACTAAAAGAGACTTGAGCAGCCAATAGGTATCCGGCCCTCACACCCGGTGATCATCGGCCCGAGGAGTACATATTCGCCCCGATATCCTCAACCTTCCTTATTGTCGGAAGAGGGGCCCCGGGATGGATGAGCTCCTAGGCCTAATGGCACAAAGCGGGGCGGTGACTTCATTCGACTACTCTACCAAAAGATCCCAGGAGGTAGCGGCGACACTCCTATCTTGGGGAGACTATAGCCGGACATCGGGCATACCAGCGGATAAGGCGAGATGTTTCAGCGACGGCGACATTCGAAGAAAGGTTAGATCCAAGCCGAGGTTGTACAAGCCCGGGAAGAGGCCCAAGCTCAAGCCGGCAGGTGCGCTCCATGGCGTCGCGTGAAGCATCTAGCGGCATTAATCACGGAAGCGACAACAATGTGGAGGGACCCACGAAGATCTTGCCGCAATAGATGTTTTTGTGAGGCAGGCGGGGAGGAGAGTGCACGGGGCCGCGGGGCGAGCAGGGGGTAAATCACTTTCCGGGTACTATCTTAGGCCCTTAGCGGGGGCGGATGATAGTCTTCCACAAGGAGTTCAGCCCAAGGGGGTGAAGAATCCGTGGTGCTCCTCATAGCACTCCACGGGCTTGGACAACATGCCAAGATAGATTACCGGAATGGACCATATTATCCTCTTCAAAAGATCTGTAGCCCTTCATGCCCTCGACCGCCAAGGGGCCACCTGGGGATGCGCTTGTCGATGGTAGGCGGCAACTACACGAACTTCGGCACCACAAATGGCAAGAGCATTGGAGGGAGGATGGTGACAGAATCCCTCTGAGAACATGGGCAAGGGCATAGGATTCAAGAACGTCAAGAACTTCTTCAAGTCTATGAAGCGACATCGTTGATGGAAAACTTGTTTTGTAAATTAATTAAAGTGTATTGTAACTCTCTTTTCAGTATTATCATGTAATTCATGAAATGTATTTCTATATACTAATTAATGTCCTACCATGATCTTAACTTGTAAGTGGAATTTTCACATGATTTCTTTTACACCTGACAACAATTAAATTGTAAGCAAAAATAACTACTGTGTAACTTAATAACAAACATTGATGATTAATCCTTGCAGCAAGGAACATAGGCTCAGGTTCTCAAGGTCAAGGCCGACACCACCAGTGGGTACCCAGAAACCTATTTGGACGTGATCAAGATGACAACAACGACGATATGACGCCGGAAGCAATCAACGCAAGGCTTCGTCGGATGAGAACAGATGCATCGGCGGTGATCGCGGGCCACCCATTGATGAATGCCCAAGAATATGCACTGCTCACCACCACCTCCGCAGCTACCTCAGCAAAGGCATCGAGGAAGGTCCACCCGGGAAGGAGGGGCAGGACAAAGGGGAATATCGAGAGGCGGGAAGAGGAAAAGGGAGAAGCAGAAGGAGTCCAACACCACCTAGCTCCGGCTCATGAGACGCAGGGCAGTCATGGCGGGTTCTAGCTCGAGATAGTGAGTCAAGACCTCCACGGTAAGAGCGGGGCAAGGAAGGAAGATGATTATCAAAAAAGAAAGTTGGCAGTGCTATGAGCAATGTGTGGAAGACTAGGAAGTTTGGCGGTTCTCGGGGAAGGACGAATCGGGCATGGAGGCGGAAGCACGGCAGCGAGATGGAAGGAGTTGGCAACTCTTATGGCATGAAGGATAAGGATATAGGGAAAGTTGCTACAGCAAACTTGATAGGGCAGCTAGAATCTGGTGGAAGGGCTATGCAAAGTCCAACAAGCTCAAAAGGGTCGATTCTTGATTCAAGACCTTCAGCAAGGCCTTCCGAACGACATTATGTGCCTAGGTCACATACTAGCAGGCAAATCCAGCAGTTCTACAGATTGAACCAGGGTACATTGTCAGTAGCAAAGTATACAGAGGAATTTATGCGACTTAGACTCCACGTTCAGGAGTGTCGAAAGGCAAGCGGTTGAAACTTACATTGAGGGATTGAACAACAATATCAAAGGCTAGTCGAACAATCAACCCTAAGTCAGTGGCGAAGCTGAGGATAAAGCCATAAGTTGGAAGAAGCTCCAGCAACGCCGTGGTGAGAGACAATCGGCCTTCAAAGGAAAGTCAACGGGGACGTACCAAGGGCAGCAACAGGGTAGCGGTCGGCAACTACGCCATCGAGGGAGGCGGCCGGCATGGAAGAGCTCGGGGTAAGAACTTTGGGGACCGTAAGCCGCGGAGAATGCATCGGCGGCATGTTAAAGCGTATTCTAGTCGGCTGACGAAAGAGAAGAGAGCAGAATGTATTGAGAAGTTTGTTTCGGTGTTTCAGGCCGGAACGCAGAACCCATGATTGCCCATTCGTCATGCGAGGCGACCTTGGCGAGCTTATGGATTGGGATTCACCAGCGAAGCGGATGAAGGCGGCGACCAAGCATGAGGCCCGGGACTTCATAGATGGTGAGTGCCATATCTGTGCAAACATTGAGTCGATGACATTGAAAGTCAATCAGCGGTCATTTTGCATTTGAGGGATCATAGATAGCAGTCCATATCTAGTATTGATAGATACGGTAGCTCTCATAACTTTGCCTCTCCTAGGCTGGCTGCCCTAATGAAGAACAAGGTATTGAAATCTAAGCCAAGGCAGTTTGCTATGGCAAAGCGGAAGCCATTGGCACACTAAAGGGGAGGAGGATCACATTCGACATAGACCTTAGTGGAAGTAAGTGGCGATGGGGGGCGAGAGGTTATGGAGATTGGAAGGTATGACCTTATAGTAGGAATGGAGTTCCTAAAAAAGCGAAAGCCATGATCGGCGGCCGACCTCAATGAAGTTGCCATGGCGACCGGACGGGCCAAATTCACGGTGAGAGGTAAAGAAGCGGCTTCTTCTATGCGGTGTATTTCTTTGGGCGGCTAAGGAAAAGTATAGAAAGAAATAAGGTGGATTACATTTTGAGATTGGAAGCAATTGAGCCCAATAAAGCGGGGATGGGAAGCGACCAAAAAAGGGAAGCAGATTGCCCAAGCCAAGTAGCAAGGCTTATTTGAATTCAAGGATGTATTTCGGATGAAATCCGCAACTACCACCTTATAGGGGTGTGGAGTGTGAGATCACACTAGCACCGGATGCTAAACCTACCGGCCAAGGCACCATACGAGGATGAGCACACCGAATTGATTGAGCTCAAGAAGCAACTCGGGGAATTGCTTGAGCTTGGTTTTATTAGAGCAAGTATGTCTCCTTTTTGGAGCACCCATACTAACCGTGAAGAAAGAAAGATGGCGGTTTAAGAATGTGCATAGACTATATCGCCCGACTCAACAAGCGGCGATAAAGAATAAGTATGCATTGCCAAAAGGCGAGATGATTTAATGGACCAGCTCCAAGGAGCAAAGGTATTATCTAAGATTGATTTGAGGTCGGGGTACCACCAAATAAGAATAAAAAAGAAGAGGATATCCATAAGACCCTTGAACGCGGTATGGTCACTTTGAGTTTCTGATAATGCCCTTTGGATTGTCGAATGCTCCGGCAACTTTTATGCGCCTCATGAGCGACATCTTGAGGGATTTTCTAGATGAGTTTGTCATTGTCTTCTTGACGACATTCTAGTCTACACAAGTCCATCGAAGATCATAGTCGGCATTTGAGAAGGGTGTTAGAAAAGTTGGCGGCATCGTTTGTATGGAAAGCTCCCCAAATGCCACTTCTCTTGAAAGAGTGGAGTACTTGGGCCATGTCATATCGGCGGAAGGGATATCCACCGACCCATAAAGATTGAAGCGGCAATGGATTGGCCAGCTCAAAGAATGTAAGCGGAAGTAAGAAGCTTTCTAGGTGCGGCGGGTTATTACGTAAAGTTCGTGAAGGACTTGGCTAAGTGGAAAGCCCCTTTGGCGGACCTCACTAAGAGTGTTAAGGTGAAAAATTGGAGAACACATTGGCTAGAAAATGTCCAAGCTTCATTAGAAAAGCTTAAGGAGGCCTTAACACTTGACACCGGTGTTAGTTACGCTAGATCCGGACAAGGACAAGATAGTAGTGATAAATGGAGATGCAAGTAAGATAGCGGCAGGTGGAGTCCTTATGCAAGAAGGAAGAGTAATAGCTTATGATTCCAAGAAGTTGAAGCGACGAAATGCTATCCAACCCATGATCGGGAACTTCTAGCTATTGTATGTCGGGGGCTCTTCATTATTTGGAGGCATTATTTGCTTGGGAGAAAGTTTTGAGTTAGATCGCGATCACGAGCCTCCAATACATCTTTATCCAACCACTCCCTGAATCTAAGACAAAGGAGGTGGATGGAATTCTAGAAAGTATGACTTTGAGATTACTTATAAGCGGGCAAGTTGAATGTAAATTCGCCCGATGCTCTTTCTAGAAGACCCCTTGAGACAAGAACTCATTGTAATGCTATATCAACTCTTTCGAAAGTGGATATGGCAAGAAAATTGAGGAGACATTGCCATCGATGGTGATTTCAAGGAGGTATGGGAAAGCCTTTCTAGAGAGGCTAGAACGGATAAGAAGCAGGGAGGCCTTCAAGCATTATAAGAAGGAAGGCAACTTTGTTGTATCATAAGCATAAGTTGTGTGTGCGAATCATGGGGGGTAAGGAAGCTAATTCTTCATGACACACACAACAGCCCCAATAGCAGGGCATGCGAGGGTTTATGAAGACCTACTTCAAGATTGAATAGCTACCGGCGAGGAATGAAGAAGCGGAATAGCAAGATATATTAGCGAGTGCCGGTTGTGTCGCAAGAAACCAAAGCCGAAGCAACGAATTCGAGGAGCCTTGGAACCTCTAGCGGTGCGAATCACGAAGTGGGAAGTGGTAAGTATGGATTTTATCACGAGGACTTCCCAAGACTCTCGAGGCAAGGATGCATTGATGGTCGTAGTAGACAAATTATCTAAGATGGCACATTTTGTGCCTTGTAGAACACCGACCACGGCATTAGATGCGCCAAGCTATTTGTGAAGGAGATTTTTAGGCTCCATGGCATGCCTCGGGGAGATAATATTGGATAGAGATTCCAAGTTTATGAGTGCTTTTTGGCGGGACCTCTTGACACCATTGGACAAAGCTCTCCATGAGCACGCATATCATCCCCAAGCGGATGGTAGGACGGGAGAGGACGAATCGAATCATTGAAGATATGCTTAGAAGCTTTGTGTGGAATAAGCAGTCCAAGTGGGATGAGTATATCCACTTGGTGGAATTACGCCTACAACAAGGCTGATGCAAAGCAGAGTCATCTCGGATGTCTCCTTTCATGGTAAATTCACAGGTACCAGTGCTTAACCCGGACACTTGGCACAATCAGGTGTCAAAGGTTGAAGTGTCAGCCGGATGCTAGGAGATATCGCGGCAATTGGTGGAAGAAGTCGGGGGTTACCTCCTAGCGACAAGAAGTCGGCGTAAGAGTGTAGGCGACAAACACGGGACCGTAAGAGAATTCAAGGTGGCGAGAAGCGTGTGGTTAAAGATCAAGGTCAAGCAAGCTAAGCTCGGTTGGGAGTTGCAAGAAGCTTGCCCTCGATGGGCTGGTCGTTCAAGATTTTGGAGAGAGTGGGCTCCCAAGCCTACAAGTTGGATCTTTAGGCCCATCTCAAAGTTCACAAGGTTTTCCACGTAAGTTTATTGAAAAGGCACAACCCTAACCCTGATGAGGTTTTGGATACTCCAACGTTGTTGGAAATGACCGAGGAAGCAGGTTGAAATTTGCACGAGTTACTTCTTGATAAGTCATTCAAGAAGACTAGGAGGTCTCGGTTCCTCGGTATTTGGTCAAGTGGAAGCACTTGCCCGTGGAAGACGCAACTTGGGTATTGAAGCAAGATTTGGAGAAGCAATACCCGAGTTTATGAAAAGGAGTTTGATGGTGAAGTCTCTCGGACTTGGTCGGAGCCCGACTTCGCCGGAGGTTAGCTTAGTATGCTTCTTAGTTAGCCTCTAGCTTCTGGCGGAGGTATTCTAGTTAGTGGAATACATATGCGGAATCTTGAACATGTGGGCTGATGATGGGATAAGCCTTTAAGGCGTTCCCCTAGGCAACATGCACCAAGAGGGTGCATGACCACTAGGGTCATCGCGAGAGAGAAGGAAAGGCATGGTCTTGTGATGATGGGACATCGGTCGGATGCTCCCTATGCCCGCGATGTGGGGTCGCACACACCGCCATAGGGGGTCATGGTGAAGGTCAAAAGTGATCATCTTGTGATGATGGGATCGTGAGGCGTTCCCTAGCTTAAAACCGCAGGGCATGATGCACTAGGGGTACTTTCGGGCACCGGGTAGCAAAGTACAAGGTAGCACTTGATCATGGGCGATGATGGGATCATCTTAAATGGTCTTAAGCTCAAATCCGGAAGGGCCATGATCGAAAGTGCAAGGTATGGTAAGGGGGTGGTCCCCTAAAACCACAAACTTATTAATAAAACTAACGTAATGTGCTCCGTAATGTGGGGCAAGTGAGAAGGAGCTTCGAGGTGGGCGCGCATTACGAAGAAGGGGGGAACCATAATTTAGATTATGAACCCTAATAACTTTTTATAATAATGTTTTGAATTATTGTAAGAAAGTAACCTTGCTAAGGCTATATAATTTTGTATAAGTACAAATATAGCCTAAATTTTGACATTTAACTTTAATAGGAAGTTGATCGTTTAAATTAAACTTAAATGTATGATCTTATGTTGTTTTTGCGGGGATAGATAGGCTTTCGTCACCTTAGCATAATCTTCGAGGACTGACATTGTCCTAAGAGAATGTGACGTTCAAGGGAATATCGCCCACTAATCATTATATTCTGGACCCGTCACCATACAAGCCTACCTAGGTAGCCTTGTATGCCTTGGATAAGTGGCAGGGGTGCACATCTAAGTTAATTGTTTAACTTAGATAACCTTAGGATAAGGCCCATTTCCACATGGCCTTATCCTATTGAGCAACCGCCACCGCGGCCTCATCTTAGTGGTGCTAATGCGTGGCATCCCACATGGACCCACACCTATATTGGCTCTAACCCTAACCCTAGACCCTTTTCCACGACCTTTTGATCTCTCATCCGTGCCCGAAACCCCGTTTGAGCACCGTTAAATCATAGTCTAGGGAGGAGCGGCCTGGAAGGTGTGTATGATCGTAGAGGACAAGCCTTGACTCACGTCAAGGAGCATGGAGGCATGGGGATGGGAGGAAGCGGGAGGAGGTAGGTTGAGTAGAGTTCATGTTTGTTCATCGGAAGTTAGCACTCGAGATGGGTTAGTAGTTAGCATCTAGAGTAGAGCCACCCTAGATCCTTTGTTGAACATCTCGAACCCTAATCAAGGAACCCTAGCTGTTAGTTAGCTATGTATGATTAGGTTAAGATGTTCATATGATATTGATATTGATCATGATGTGATGTATGTGATATTGGTTGATCATGTTGTTCCTCTTGTGTGGGGCCGGGGGTAGAGACCTAGGGCTATATGTAGTATGCTCCTAGTGTAGATCCCTTAGTTCCTATTATATCAGCACTGTGCATAGGAACCCAGGGCTATGGAAGCTATGATGTATTTCAAAGACTACACAACGGGGCTAGAGGCAAGATGGAGGGGGTCCCCGCCGAAGTGGGGGCCGGGGGATCCCATAGTGGACTAGGCTTATGGTCGGTCACTTCACAGGTGTGGGCGAGCATGGGTCCGGAAACACCTCTGGGGGGCAATGGTGTTGCCACACTCTCAAAAAGTGTCGGCAAGTGGCTCTTATTTTGGGGGGTTCACGGGTGCTAATCGTGTGTCACCCGATTCTCTAGTCACCGTGGAGCCTCTACCCAGGAAGGGGTGATGCAACCCTTCTGCCTCATCGGACCGGGGAGATGCAACCTGAGTAGTCCCGGATGGGTGATGCCATGGGATTTGCGTATGGGAAGGTTAGAGTCATGCCACGGCTTGATCTAGCCCATCTGCAAAGTATGCATGGAGGGGCGGATGGAGTGGTCAACCCTAGCCATTGTCTTATGCCAGCCCGCCATTGTTATGACTTCGGTACGCTCTATCTTGAGGCCTATCAAATCGATCGACTACCCTATGTGTCGAGCCACGGGTAGGAGCTCTCGTGTTTTATGGCATATGATTATGTTCTTTGCATCTATGGATGTGCAGTTGAGCTACCCTCGAGGTAGCATATTGTATTGTATTGCTAGTTCTGGCGTGTTTATGCTTCCGCTGTGATAGGAGCCCATAGGGGAAGGGCGCGCAAGACACCTTCGTGTCCCCTTCCCGCACTACGGAGGTTCCAGAGTGCGGGGTAGACGGAGGGCCTGTGCGGTTGTTGAGCCGGACGGGGGATTTCCTGCCAAGTGTACGGCCGGGAGCCGTATGTTTAGCAGGGAGCGTCACAGTTGCTCTCTAGCCGCCTGTAATGGGTCTATGGAGGGACTGATCCCCTCCTGCCTCATCGGGACTGGGGAGATGCAACCCAAGAGTAGCCCCTTTGACTATGCACCTAGCAGGCTACAGTCAAGCCTCAAGACTTATCAACCTACTCTGCAAAGTATGCACAGGAGGGGCGGATGGAGCGGACTACCCAATGAGCATATGAAGTCCATTTGCTTTGACTTTTGGAGAGCCGAGCCGTCAGTCGATCCCCTTGAGTTTAAGCCTTGGGTAGGATTTCCCTTACGTTGGTGTTACTGATGTTGTTGTTACAGATGCTATGTTATGGTGAGCTACCCTTCGAGGTGAAACTACATGTATTTGACGCTATGTGCTGGTGCTTGAAGCTAGGCAGAACTAGTATACTTGCTGGAAGAGGTCGCCATAGCCAACCAAATCTGTCCAGCAACTTTTGCATCAAAATCAAATTCCTCTTTCTTATTGAGCTTTTGTAAGAGGGCCAGCACTTTGGCTAGCCCCATCTATCTGCAAAGCAAATACAGAGACAAAGGGTGCAACGCATTTTAGAAGCAGCAGACAGTTGCATCAGGAAAACCTTGGAAGCCGGTTTTTTTGTCACTGCTATATTTGTTACACCGAAGCACCCAGTAATGAATATCAGGCCGCCATACTTTATTAACTATTCTAGATCCAAAATTTCTCTTTCGTCTCAAGCACATCGCCGTTTTCTATTTTCACAAGGTCAAGGCACAATCAAGAAATATATTTTTTGCAGCAACCAATTATCTAAAATACAGCTTTCGCAGCTAGGTCGATCCCGAGGGTGACGCGATGAATGACACGTCCATTCTGCCCCGTCGAGTTCTTGTTGGTTAGCCTCCGTCAACATGAGCGTTGGCACGAGGGATGAACTCCGGTTCTGTTGGGGTGGTCACCACTCACCACACTCGTCAGCACTCACCACACTCGTCACCACACACCACAGTCACCACTCACCACACTCGTCACCACACACCACAGTCACCACTCACCACTATTGATGTGGTATATGAGATTGTATACCGTATATGGAGGGATATACGCACATGCACGCGTGCAGGATATTTGCACGTATGCATTGAGGAGCCATGATCACCACTGTATTATCTAAGCAGAGAGAGAAGAACAGAGAGAGACGGGGTATTGAGAAAGAGTATTTTGCTTGATCTAGCTATGGAGATGATGATTCTTTGTCTTGTGCATTGCCTTGATCTGATAGATTGAGCTTGGATTGTTGGGTTTTTCATCCTTCTTGCAAGGTTAGAGTTCAGGCTCTAACAATTTGGCGACCACGGTGCTCGACAGGCCATTGATCGACAAGAATTTCCATTGAAAAAGGAGTTGTTACCATTGGTGGGGCAAAATTTGACAAGGGGAGCATAGTTTTATGCCCAAGAGAAGTAAGAAGGATATCCCACCAAGCTCCATCGTAACAAGAAGGGGACCGGTGAGTCAATCTTTGGGCTCAAAATTGCATCAAGATTCAATTTTGTTTTCAGATTTGGGAGTAGATCTGGGGTCTAATTCTCAGATCTAGGAGGTTTTGATTCCATTTACCGATCTAGAAGGTAATCCAATTTCGTTTTCAAATTGAAGGGAGATTCAATTTCGTTTTTCCAATTTCAAGAAACCCAAGAAGAGGCAGAGATGGCTGTATTACCACCTATGGTATGGGGTTTTCAAACAATGGGGATTCCAAAGTTCGATGATCTGGTGGATCGGGATCCTTTGAAGCATATTGTAAAGTTTGAGAGGTATTGCCAGCAATGTAAGTTACCGGCTGGTGATTATTTGCTTTGGTTTCATAGTTCTTTGCAAGATTCAGTGGAGGAATGGGCACAAACTCAGCCAGATACCATGACATATCAGGAATTAAAGGAAGCTTTCATTGCTAATTATCAAGAAGTTCATGGTAAGGATAAGACTATGGAAAGGTGGACCAATTTCACACAAAAGGAAGATGAATCAATTAGAGAGTATAATTAGAGGTATATTGCGGTTCTCAAAGCCGTAGTTCATTGAAAGATTGCAAGGAGTGATGAAATGGATATTCAATGGTATGTGAAGGGGCTGAAACGAGCTATTGCTCATAAGGTGAAGGCCAAATAGCCTACAACATTACTAGAGGCACAAAAGTATGCTCTCAAGGCTAAAGATAAGCTGGGATACATTCATGAAGTTGCTGCTCCAGAGCATAAAACAGGAGATATTGCAGCCAAGATTTCTAAGCTTACAATTGGTGAGAAGCCAAGGGAGGTTCAGTTTATTACTTGTGAGTATTATGGATCTATTGGGCATTCTGATACTACATGTAGATTGCTGAAATTCTGCTCAAGATGCCAAATAAAGGGCCATAATGATCAAGAATGTAGGGAAAAGAGATTCTTTGAGAGGGCCAATCCAGTATTTGCTGTTATGCAACAAGCACCACCTATTCCTATTCAACCAATGCAGGCAGCACCTATCATACTACAAGTTCCAATGATGCCACAAGCTCAATTGCCCAACAAGCTCCAATGAAATCCACACAAATGGTGTAGCCAAAACAGGGATGGTATCCAAGTAAGGCTCATTTGTATTGCAAGTGTGATAAATTCAATCATGATGAGAGTACTTGTTGGAAAATTCATGGGAAACTGGAATGGGCAACCAACAGGTATCCACCAAGGCAGCAAGTGTTTGAATCAGTACCTCTTCCTAATAATGATGTTCGCGTTCAAGATGCAAAGTACATTGATAATCCTCAAGTTAAGGCTCTTATTGAGGAGCTTAAGAAGCAAGAGAAGGCAAAATCAGTAGTAAATTGTGAATTTGTTGAGGTAGACAGTGACCCATTTCAGCAAGAAGAAGAGATTGGAGAAGTAAATGCGGTTACAAGATCACAAAAGATAGTGCAAGAACCAAGAGTAGTGTCAATTGCGGAGAAGACTAAGACCTCTTTTCCAAAGGCTTTGAAGGGACAAGCTTTGAAGGAATCAGCACCTAATAAGGTGCAATTCAATGTGCTGCCCACAGAACAGTTTCAGTCTACAGAAGAAAATCAGCCCATAGTGATGCCTCCTATGGTGGAGGAGGAAATTCAAAATGAAGATGATGTGATCAGCCAAGTTTTGGCCATTAAAGTTGCACTTACTCTTGAGCAATTGATGCATTATTCTCCAAATTTGTTGCAAGAGTTAGGGGGAAGAACAAAATCAGAAATTTCAGTCCAACAAATCATCTCAAATGATACCAATAAGAGTAGAATGGAGCCACCAGCCCGGCAATCCAAGGATCCAGGGCCATTTCTTTGCGATGTGAGTATTAATGGATATTTAATCAAAGACGCCAACATAGATACCGGCAACGGAGTGAATGTAATGCCCTACCATATAATGCTTCAAGTTGCATTGAAAATGATGGAACCGACAACTATGATGCTCAAAGCATTCAATCAAATGAAGGTGCAAACTATGGGAGTCATAAGAAATGTCTTATGCAAGGTCTATGAGGTGGAAGCAATCTTGGATTTCATGGTTTTGAAATTTCCAGAGAGTGTGCATGCTGAAACTTATACTTTGTTGCTGAGCCGTACACTGAGACTTCATGGAGGAAGCGTGAAATGAACATCTTTCAAGGAGAACACAAGGTTACCATAGATCATCCTCTGAAATCAGCAAAAGGTACTTTTCTTTGCAACCCGTCTTTGAGCAGCCCGTAGTTAGAAATCTGCAAAGAGGATGCTATGGTGTCAGGGCAGCAAGGTCTTAGTTGTTTTCATGTCTTGGAAGTGGGTGACAAGGAAAATAAGACTTTGTACAAGTGGTTAAAAGGTACCCAAATTTCAGAAATATGTCATTTACAATGAGAAAGTTGCGTGGATAAGTATATCCAAAGATTTGAAAGTATTGGTGAAGATGAGTTACAAGAGACTCTTGTGAACATGAAGGAGGAGTCTATTCAAAGACCCATTGGTGACACTTTATTTCAGCAAGGTATTGATCTAGATCAAGTAGAGATGTTGATTTTGACATCAAGCATGGATGGGTTAAACAGAAATCAGCCCACTATGGAAGGACAAATGTATTTTGATGGTGCATTCTCTAAACTCAAGAATTATGGAGGTGTAGGAGTATTTCTGATATATGGGCATAAGAAGAAGATTGTTACATTGAGTATGCCATGCACTGCAAGCAGTAATAATGAGGCTGAATATCATGCACTTATTCAAGGGATGACTTTGGCAAAGAAGAAGCATGTTGATTATTTGACTATTTTTGGAGACTCTTTGTTGGTGTGTCAACAACTTATGGATCAATTTCAGGTTGTAAGTGCTAATTTGAGAGGCTTACATCAACAAGCCATGGATTTGAAGTCCTATTTTCAGCAGTGCATTGTGGTACATGTTCCAAGGGAACAAAATAGTGTGGCGGATGCTTTAGCACAATCGGCAATGGTGCAAGCAGCTTGGTGGCATGCGCACATTCTGGAGGATGAGGTGAATCATATCAGTCCATGTTCATCACAGTCACCACAGTCACCATATTCACCACAGTCATCACCTGCACCACATTCACTACCGTCACCACATTCGCCACAGTCACCACATTCATCACTGTCATCACATTCACCACATTCATCACTGTCACCACATTCACCACATTCGTCATTGTCACCACACTCACCACATTCATTACAGTCACCACATTCAGTCAAGAACATCAATATTTCTCAAGGAAATGAAGAAGAATTGATTACTATTGGAGGAGATCTTACTCAAGAGGAGGAACGGGATTTGATATCTTTGTTAAGAGAATACAGGGATGTTTTGGCAAGAAATTACAAAGAATTGAAAGGCATTCCACCAGAAGTTGTGGTTCATACCATTGATTTGAAACAACGAACAAAACCAGTCCAACAAGCTCAAAGGAGAATGAGTCCAGCAATAGAGGAGCAAGTAAAGGTTGAAGTCATGAAGCTATTGGAGGCGGGCTTTATTATACCAGTGCCAAATTCAGATTGGATCAATTCTATTGTCCCAGTGCGAAAGCCAAATAACTCAATCCGAGTATGCATTGATTACAGGGATCTCAACAAAGCTACCAAAAGAGATCATTTTCCTACACCATTCATAGACACCTTGTTGGATATTGTTGCAGGAAATTAGGCCTATTCTTTCTTGGATGGTTACTCAGGATATAATCAGATCCAAATCTATCCACCACATCAAGCAATGACGGCTTTTCGAACACCTTTTGGCATTTATGCTTATAAGGTATTACCTTTTGGCCTCACAAATGCTCCAGGCCACATTTCAGCGAGCTATGACATATGCTTTTCATGACATTTTAGACTGTTTGAGAGTCTTTATAGATGATTTAACAGTGTTTTCGAATCCAAGAAGGGATCACTTGGATCATCTCAGAAAAGTTCTTGAAAGATGCTGATTGTATGGCATAAGTTTGAATCCTGCTAAGTGTATTTTCTTTACTAGAGGAGGAAAACTATTGGGCAATTATGTTTCAGAAAATGGGTTACAAGTGGATCATGCTAAGATTGCAGCCTTGGAGAATGTGAAACCACCTAGAAATGTATCACAAGTGAGAAGCTTATATGGCCAACTCAGTTTTAGTAGGAGATATTTGCACAATTTTGCTAAAGTAACCCAGCCACTTGTGGATTGTATGAAGCAAGGGCAGAATTTTAGATGGAAGGAGGACGCTCAAGAAGCATTTGAATGGTGCCTTGGACAATTGAAAGAGAGAACTTTGCTGATTCCTCCAAGAATGAGTGAGCCATTTCATTTATTCTTTACAGTTTGGGAGCAAGCTTTGGCTGTCACACTATGTCAGAAAAATCAGCAAAAGTATTATGATGTGAATTACTATGCTAGCAGGTTGTTAACTCCACAAGAGCAGAAATGGACTCATGTGGAGCATCTTGGGTTGGCATTGAAGTGGGCTTTGAATAAATTTAGACATTATCTTCTTCCTTCACAATGGAATTCAGCAATTGTACAGTATGTTTACATTCATATGGATGTGAACCCATTGCCATGCATTTACAGCAAGACTGTCCAAGATCCTAAGTTTACAAGATGGGCTCTTATCATACAAGAATTTGAGTTGAAGTATATTAAGATGGCTCAAGGAACTCATAATCCAAGTGCCTATTTGAGTAGTGGTGCTGAAATAGAAGAGGAAACAGACCAGCAAGTAGCATTTCAGGATAATGGAGTATTACAAGGGTTCATTGAGACCGTAGATCTTTGGTATGCCAACATATACAGGTATTTGCAAGATCAGACTTATCCTTCATCATTTTCAAAGCAACAAAAGCATGCTCTTAGAGTACAAGTAGCTGGTTATGTAGTGCATGAGGCTATTCTTTATAAGAGGACTATGGAAGGTCTCTTATTAAGGTGTGTTGCTGGTCAGCAAACTTCGATTTGTTGCAGCAAGCACATGATTGTCGAGGGGCATTTTGCAGCCAGAACCACAGCTAGGAAGATCCTTCATTGGGGATATTATTGGCCAACTCTTTATAGGGATACTAGAGACTTTGTGAGCAAATGTGAGAAGTGTCAAAGGCATAAACAATTAACAGGCCACAATAATATGCCATTCTATTCTATTTTGAGCGTTGGTCCATTTCATATGTGGGGATTAGATTACATTGGGCCTATCAATCCTCCATCTTCCAAAGGTCATAAGTATATCTTGGCAGCCACATGCATGTTTACGAAGTGGGTAGAAGCAATTCGACCAAAGCATGCTCTGAGAAAATACCACGATAAGCTTTCTTTATCACAATTTGATTTTCGGTTTGGTGTTCCAACCATTCTTTTTTGTCGTAGGGAACTCATTTCATGGAGAAAGTAGTAGCTCAGTTAACAGAAAAGATTGGTGTTCAACATGTGCAAGCTTCTGCTTATTATCCACAGGGAAATGGACAAGCTGAATCTACTAACAAAATTCTGAAAGCTATCTTGGCTAAAACAGTGAAAGATAATCAAAGAGATTGGCATGAAGCTTTGACAGGTGCCTTACGGAGTTTCAGGTGTACTTACAAGTTGGCTACAGGATTTACACCATTTGAATTGGTTATGGAGTGCAAGCTGTGATGCCTATTCATTTGGACATTCCTTTGTGTTCATTTGTGGAGCTCCCTTATTATGAGAATTTAGGAGAAGTTCCAACTCCAAATCAAGTGCATAATAGGATGGATGATTTGTTGCAATTGCAAGAGATGAGACAAGAAGCAGCAGAGTTCAATATGAGGCATAAACAGAAAGTAAAGTTTATCAAAGACAAGTTACAGGTTGTCAATCCATTTGAGGAAGGGCAACTGGTATTGTGCAGGACCACTAAGCAGCATCTATCCAAATTTCAAAGCCCATGGGAAGGCCCATTTCTGATTGATAAAGAGGTACCAGGTGGGGCTTTCTACTTGATGACTCCAGAAGGGGAATTGTTGCCTAATCCCAGAAATGGCAAGGATCTCAGGCCTTATTTTGAAAGAGAAGTGTTATTCTAAGGGATTCAGATTTGGCATAGCTCCAATTACAGAGAATTTGTGGAGAACTTTTGGGTTACAGCAGGTCGTTTTTCTGTAAAAACATATGGTGACAGTTCTATAATACTTCATCTATCCTACATCAATGGATGTGTTTCGGCGATACGAATTCAACGAGCTATGGTTCAGGTCAAATGGAGATCTAGAACTCAAGATATCAGCTTTTGAAGTTTGTCACAGTTACAGAGGCTATGTTTCGTCACCATCATTTTGGGACCAATTTGTTTTGTATCACTCATTTGGATTTGGATTTACATACATGTAAATGTGTCATTTAGGGACATGTCCCAAGGACCATATTAGTACGGTTTGGTGTGGGTTCTCCGCCACGGAGTGGCACATTTTCCCACTGTGGTCGCCACTGTTGGGGTGGTCACCACTCACCACACTCGTCACCACTCACCACACTCGTCACCACACACCACAGTCACCACTCACCACACTCACCACTATTGATGTGGTATATGAGATTATATACCGTATATGGAGGGATATACGCACATGCACGCGTGCAGGATATTTGCACATATGCATTGAGGAGCCATGATCACCACTGTATTATCTGAGCAGAGAGAGAAGAACAAAGAGAGATGGGGTATTGAGAAAAGTATTTTGCTTGATCTAGCTATGGAGATGATGATTCTTTGTCTTGTGCATTGCCTTGATCTGATAGATTGAGCTTGGATTGTTGGGTTTTTCATCCTTCTTGCAAGGTTAGAGTTCAGGCTCTAACAGGTTCTTATACGATGAGAGCATCGTACATGAGCAGGGGACGTCACAGTGGGGTATCAGAGCAATGATCTTGGAGGACTAAGATTGAGTACTGGCCATTTCTCAGTTAGTACTAACAGTTAGAACTTCCATTTTGGAGATAACAATCCAAGTATGAGCCTAAAAAAATGGGAAAATTTTTTTCTCATCTTAGAATAACAAGCTAAGCTAGTAATAGTTAGAAAAAGTGAAGTTAAAAATCTTAATAAAACCTGAAAATTTTGGCCACTAGAAAGTGACTACTCACAGAATGCGCCTGGGGCCTTAGCTAAAATTTAGCTGGGGGCTCTCGTGCACTGTATGAGTATTTGACCATAGTTCACCAAGAAATATAGATAAGTAGAGTAATCTGATAGCATAAGGAGGCTTAAAACCTGTCATACCCCTAAGAATGTGTCTAGAAAACATAAATTTAAGTTAAGAAAGAGTGACTACTCACAGAGTGCGCTTAGGGCGTTAGCTAAAATAAAGCTCGGGGCTCTCGCGGTCTATGTGAGTAGTGGGAATAAATTTTGCCTTAGAGAACCAAATATTTCAAGCCAGCAAATAATGAGGTTCTAAATAGTTAAATAACATGAAAATTACAGGTGGAAACCCTAAAACTCCAAACCTATAAATAGTACCTTATGGATCCTCATTTGTACCTTAACCTCCCTAGTTGCTTAGCTCCGACCTACAAGCCAATTTTAGGGCGCCAGTGATCGAGGTGATATCAGCTCGCACCAAACAAACTGCCATAGTAGTTATGGAAGACGGAACAAGCAGCGTACAAGTTCTCGCTGCCAAACAAAAGGCGAGGGAGGCCCCAAAATGCGGAAGAACTGAAGATTCCGAAAACGCGGATCCAGAGCAACAAAATCAAGAACAGAACAGAACCTCGAAATGCAGCAGGATGAGGAACAAGTTGACAATGACTAAGATGAACAAACTGCGGAGAGGAAAGCTCGTCGCCTGCGAAAGATTCAGAGGCGAAAGAGGGAGGAGAAGAAAAGAAAATTAGCAGAAAGGGAAGAACTTGCACCCGACAAAAAGGCGCCAAAAAGGGCAAGGATCCACTCTGGCGAAAACACACCGCAAGGAAAACAAAGAAGACACCCATCAAAGAGGTCGGGGATCACGAGAGACCCGATGAACCACCACGGTCATCGACACTGAGTCAGAGGATGACGCTTGGAGGATACCACACGGCACAGAAGAAACATGACCTTCAAATTCAGGTAACAAAGAAGTGAGAACCTCCCTACCCAGCTGGTCTAAAACAAATGTGGATCCCAAGAAGCCAAACAAGCCAGCACGGGAGCCGTATGTACTCAAGCATAAACGAGTACAAGAAGAAGATGGCAGAGTACAAAGAGTAACGCGAGGATGTAACGAGGCCACGCCAAGTATTATGAAGAACACAAGTTCGGTACATGGAAGGAGGAAGGCCCACGAAAGAAAACATCCACGAAACCACCCTCGAAAGACCGATTACCACCAAAGAAGGCCATGAAGAGGAACAAAGATTCATACTTTGCGAAAGCTGCTCGGGAGATTCGGCACTTCCAAAGGAGCTATGGACTTCTGATACAAGAGCCGCCTTTGCAAGATTGACACGTAAGATCTTGCAGGAGTTCGACAAAGAAAAGCGAGTAACAGACGATATGTTGCTTTCGCATTCTGAGGAAGCAAATGAGCGTAAGCGGCGGTTCATCATTTTAAAGATTCCCTAACATGTGTTCTTCATGCTAAGAGAGTAACTTGCATAACTTGCATGGCTCGGGATATGGAGCTAGCCAAATTCATCAAGAAGAAGGACTGGTAGATTGTGTATGTAGGACTGTAAAATTTTGTAATACAAAAGTTGGTTAATATAAGTTAAGTGTTAATATAATGTCTTTGAATTGGTCATAATAGTGGCATGCATGTTTTGTTTTATTAAATTGAACAAAAGGTGATCAAACAAGAGTCCACTACTAATGAGAGTGCACCAGGGTCTTAGCTAAAAATTAGCTCGAGCCTCGCGCGCACTATATGAGTACTTTCGACCATGGATCTACCCAAAGCGGGGATAGGTTCTATCGTACAAAATTAAAATTTCGACGTATAAAGTTAAAAAATACGATTTTTAATAAAATCGTATTTAGCGATATAAATACCTCGCCGTGGGAAAAAATCTTCGGCGTCTGCGCGAAAACCTTTCGCGAAAGCGTCTGGCGAAAATTTTTCGCGACGACGCGAAAAGAAAGAATCGCGGTTGCGAAAGGGCCGAGGGCGACATTCGGCGTCTGCGAAAGCCGTGATAGCGCATGCGAAAATTTTTCGGCGAGACGCTATCGATTCATTTCGCGCGTCGCGAAAGCAATATGATGTTCGAAAAAAAATCACGGCAAAAAATACGGCAAAAACAATTCCGGCGGAAGATTTTACGTCGCGAAAACAACCAAATCAGCACGCGAAAAAGTCAGCGTCTGATTTGTGGCGTTGTTCGCGGCGTCTGCTGGAAAAAAGCGTCTGACGCTGTTCTATAGGTTTCGTCGCTGAAAAATTTTTCAGCGTAAGAGACGCCGATATAGTTGTTTTTCTGCGAAAATCTTCCGACGGGAATTGTTTTTTGCCGTATTTTTTGCGTTTTATACGGCAAATTTGTGCCGTATCATACAATTCATACGTATTCTGTATAAAACGTACAGCGTATTGAACCTATCCCTGCCCCAAAACAAGTTCAAAACAAGAAACTAAGGGCATATCCTAGCTTAACTCCTAGAGATAAGCAAGATTCTGTCCTCATATCAAACTTTTTAAGTTACCTAGGACCCAAACAAGAGTCCACTACTCACAGAATGCGCCCAGGGCCTTAGTTAAAAATTAGCTCAAGCCTCTCGCACACTGTCTGAGTGCTCGACCATGGATCTATCCCCAAACAAGTGCAAAGCAAGAAACTAAGGACATATCCTGACTTAATTTGTCCATACCTGTACGCATCTGTTTGCCTGTGATATGGTCTATGGGGTATGGAATAAAGCCTGGAAAACTTGGGACCCATTGGATAACGATTTCCTTGAAGGATCCGCCCTTTTGGTGTGTTGGTTATCACTAAAGGTGCTAGTATGTAACATTTGGTATCGAGCCGAAGGTCCAATCCCTCGTGGCAACATTGGTGTGTTCCACATGCTTGTGGGCAAGCATCTCGAGGAGGGAGGAATTGATATGGTCTATGGGGTATGGGATAAAGCCTGGAACGGTTGGGGCCCATTGGATAACGATTTCCTTGAAGGATCCGCCTTTTTGGTGTGTTGGTTATCACTAGAGGTGCTAGTGCGTAACAACCTGTACACCCCAGCGTGAGACCACTGAGCTTGCTTGTCCTTCCAGCAGGCTTTCAGGCGTTGGGGACCCATCGCCATGGCCAAAGCAAGGTTGGGCAAACGTGTATCACCCATAGCGACCACCTTCTGGAAGTAAATGATATGGCGTTCCAATGCAGCCCGTTGAAGGGGTAGAAAACCTGTCTCCTGGAGTAGAATCTAGTATGGAACTGTGGACTGTACCCCAAGGACTCGTGCCAAGAAGGCTTTCTGCACCTGCTCGAAATCATTCCAGGTATTGAGGGATATCACCGGACCCCATACTTCTGCCCCATACAAGAGGACCGACTCGACCAAGGCCCTAAACAAGTGTGACTGGTGGCCCCAGGCATACAACTCTGCCTTGTGGCCATGACATATAGTGCTTTCCAACCCGTGCGTGACCAACCCGATGGCGCGATCGGTGGGTGGTAGCAGAGAACTCGATCCCCAAGTACTTGTAGGTCGAAGCCACCTCTACAACTTGTCCCTGGTAAGTGAATGAGGGAAGCCTTAGCTGACGGGATGATGAAACTAACAGCACCCTAGTTTTGGTCAAGTTAATTCGCATGCCAGTCCCGGGGGATTCACCTCTATTATAGATATATATGCCATGTGCGTTCCTTAAGTTGCCAAAAAACCCATTGTATACGACAGTTTCATATGAAAAACCCTTTGTATACGACTACATTATTTGTAAAAGAATGCAGCCCATATCATATAATTACTTTCCCAAAACACTTTTACTTGACAATCCCTTCCATACATATACGATATCTCTATTATTTTTTATATATATTAAATATAGTATCATAGTCATATCATATTATCACAGAATCCCCAACAGTAGAAGCTGATGGACCCTTACAATATGAATATGAATCGAACACTGGTGCCACCACACTCCCTCTGGTATCCGTACGACATTCAAACTATAAAAACCTTATATTTTTCTTAAGTATACGGTACCAGAAAGGCAATAAAAAAACCCATTTGGTGCACTCACATGTTTCATACCCCATAATCTAGGTGAACCCCCCGGGATGCCAGTGAATCGGCAAAAAGTGTCAAGAGCATCCAGGTGACGTTGCATGTCCTCTGGAGTGTAGGCCAGGAGGTTGACATCGTCCGCATACATGAGTTGTCGGATTGTGTGATGCATGAGATGGGCGCCTGCACCTCCGTGCTTAGAGAGCCAATCTTCCAGCTGGTCAATGTATAGGCCAAAGAGTGTGGGGGAGAGGGGGCAACCCTGACGCACTCCAATCTAGATGGAACGTGCAGGAGCACAGGTGCATACATGTGCAAACAGAGGCAGATCGCCATAGCTTGAGGAAATATCTTGACGCTTGCTTCCTCAGCAAGCTTTGAGATGTCAGTGCCCTTGAACAGGTCAAGGCAGCACACTACCAGTGCCACATAAATCCCACATTAGAACGAGGCCCGCAATGCTACCTGCATACCCACTTGCCCATGGAAAGGCGCAGACTCATTGCCTCCATTCGCACAGGGGCACATCATATTCGAATTGAGGCGGGCATTGGTGAGCCACGCCAGGACAGGCTCTGTCAATGCTGCCAAATGGGAGTCATTGAGGATGAATCTCATACTGCCCAGTATATGATCAAATCCGGATGCGTTATGCTGAGTTGATCAGGCCTAGCCAGCCGCTACATGTGACATTGAGCACAGCGTCTATACGGGTGCTGTGATCATACCTTCAGGAGGCTATGGACATGCGAGATCAACTATGTCTTCGTGCACACACTTGACATGTATATATACATTAATTTCATGATGTATAATTGTACAATTTGACAGTATTCTTATTACTGCCACGGATTTTCCCTCAAAAACCCTTCGGGGCGGGGGTTTTTTAACCCGGACAGTAATAAGTTCGCTGCGCTCCTTCTGGGTCCCATAGGCCGATTGGTCTCAGTGGACGATAAAAATCTATTCTTATTCTTATTCTTTTTGTGAGTTTATATTCCAGATTTTGTTATAACATGAAAAACTTTATTAGATAGCGAATGGTATTGAAGCTCCAGAAACAAAGTATGCAAAAAGGTAAGGGTAAATAATGGCCAAAGACAATAAACATGCTGATTTTATTTTATTAGAACTAATATCCATGATCCAAACACGTATTCCACTTATGGTGCCATTTTCGTTTTGTATGTGAATGATTAATCCATTTGTTTAGATCCATATCTTTTGTATACTGAAAAAATTAATCCTTTCCATATGCAGTTTCACAGTCAGATCTTGGTCTTGATAGAGTTAAACTAATATCTTTTAAGAAGGGTGCCTTTGAACAACTATGGTGGATGCAAGTTTAGTTGGTCCATCAGAGGGCACTAACACATCACATGTATAATTATATCCCCTCTTTGGCGTTGATAAGTGGTGGATGCAAAATTCGGCATTGAACACGTGTGTCGTGCTTCTCTTTGTATTTGGGATGGACGTTTTGCCATGGTAGCTAATACCGTGGAACATCTAGACCCCAGGCAGGGGAGATGCAACCCTTCCTGCCTCGAGGAACCGGGGAGATGTAACCTAGAGTAGTCTCGATGGGTGATACCATGAGATTGCGTATCCAGAAGGCTAGAGTCATGCCAGAGCCCGATCTAGCCCGTCTGCAAAGTATGCACAGGAGGGGCGGATGGAATGGTCTACCCTAGCCATTGTCTCAAGCCAGCCCCGCCATTGTTATGACTCGGTCTGCTCTATCTTGAGGCCTAGCCGTCAGTCTACCTCCCCATGAGTCCGAGCCTTGGGTAGGAGCTCTCATATTTTACGGCATGTGTATATCTCTATTGTATCTATGGATATGTGGACGTGCTACCCTTCGAGGTAGTTCGATATATTGTTATTGCTAGTTCTGACATTGTTTATGCTTCCGTTGTGATAGGAGCCCATAGGGGAAGGGCGCGCAAGCCACCTTCGTGTCCCCTTCCCGCACTAGGGGTACCCTGGAGTGTGGGATAGATGGAGGGCCCGTGCGGTCGAAAGACCGGATGGGGGATTTCCTGCGAAGTGTACGGCCGGGTGCCGTATATTTTGTAGGGAGCGTCACATTTTTAAACTCCAAATGATAGTTTTTTCTACTTTTCATAAAATATTTGTATTAATTGTACTAAACTTGAAAATATAATAGCTAAATTCGGATGCTCATTAGACAAATCATTCAAACATAGAAATAATGGTTTGCATCAGACCAGCAATGTTGATTGGCATATAAATGTCACTAATTGTAAGATATTTCTTGAACTTTCCTTAAATAAGGTAACCATTTCGAAGAATTTCAGAACTCGTAGAGCTGAGTTCTGGTCTATAATGCTTCGCCAAGAACACCATTTTCACATTCAGATCTTCAAAAATGCAAATGAGCTTTGTTCCCCTAAATCCCCCCTGATTTTTTAATCCTTTTTGCTTGATTTCTGTGACTTTTGGTTGATCTTTTACCAATCCATATTCTCTTGATGTATATAAGACAGCTTAGGATTCTTTTAGCCCGTCCAAATGATTTCAAGGCAATTTAGGGTTAGGTTTCAAGATTTTTGAAGCTTAAATATCCCACAATCATGTGTAAAAAGCAAGACTGGATATATAAAGCCTAAACTTTCAATGTTCTTTGAAAATCGTGGAAATTCCATGTGGAAATCGGCTCTGCTCCATCCCACATAACTTGGGGGTGATAGGTATAGGGGAGTGATTGATGGAAATGGTAGATAGGCTATGTATATATATAGAGGGGGAAGGGAGGGGTAAGTTAGATATAGGCGTGTGTCACCATGATCGTCTAGTTGCCCATGAGAACATTGTGTCTTGGGAAGGGGCTTGTCCCTTTCCCTATCCTAAATCTCTTATTTAAATTCAGTTTTTTCGATTTGGAGAAACTTTTTTTGGAATTCTTTTTAAGTTATTTCCCTAAGGTTTTGGGTTTCTTAGATGCCGGGAAAAAATTCCGATTTCCAAAAATCGCAGAAAATTATCTCCTATTATTTGGTGTTTTCAGATTTCATGGCTTGGTTATCCCTCTGCAGGTTTCACGGATTCCTTATCCTGGATCATTCTTTGCATGCTCGCCATGATTGCTGCGATTGGGATTTCTAGAATTGCATTCCTTTTTTCACTTGCTCCGTGGAAGATAATTTCCTGGCCTCACTGCGTATTGAGGTATTGGACCTCTGTTGTTGCTCCGGAACACAGAGCTAGGCGATCATAGCGGCAACTCTTACTAGATTAAATCTGCCATACCTCTTGGAGTAGCACGATTACTTTCGCCATTCATCAACCAGGTAAGGAACAGATTTTATCAACCAGGTAAGGAACAGATTTTGTCTAGGTAGTTTACAATTTTCCTTTCTCTTAGTTGTCGAGTCATAACCTGCTCAAATCCAGTTGTTGAAATGTTGTTAGTAGGCTTATATATTTTGATACCTGCCTATAAAGCCTTCAGAAAACATTGCCTATATTTATGATAAAGCCTTCTGATGTCAATGTTTTTGTCACAAGGATGCTTCCCGAGGGAATGGTTTTGTCATAGATATAGGTCGAGCATCAAACTACAAAGAAGGTAAGATGCTCAATCAGTGACAATCCAGTTATCTTCGTAATTTTGATTCATTTTCATCCCAAAGTTTTGCTTGCAGGTACATCTAATAGTAGCCACAGATCTATGCACATGGGCAATAGGTGCACGGGTACAAGAAACTGAGGACGGTGTTGACTAATACGTCTATGCTTCTGAACTGGACACAAATCAAAGGGACTCTTTACATCAGCATGCAGACATTAAAAACATCTACTATCTATGTCCTTAAGCTATCTGAGTGCATCATTTGATGATTTGGACAGACTTATATTGTAGAACACGAATGTAGAAGCTGCAGTTGGTGGCCTTTGCCCTCTTTACAAGTCTAACTACTTTTTGTACACTACTTGCCAAGTAAGTCGAACTACTTCTTATACATGTCTGTGATTTTGTAAAATTTGTTCTAGTTGCCAAGTAAGTTGAACTACTACTTATACATGTCTGGGATTTTGTAAAATTTGTCATTATCTTTCACTTTGCTTTCAATAAGAATACTCTTATCTGCTTTTGAGTGTTCACATTTGCCGACATTAAAAACATCTATTATCTATGTACTTAAATTCTGATGCACCATTTGATGACTTTGACAGAATTATATGGTATTGCAAGATGGCCTTTATCCGGTTTACTTGCAAAGTAAGTCGAATTGTTTCTATATTTGTTGGCCTTTATAGTCCTTTCTTGCCAAGTAGGTCAAAACTATTTTTTAATTGTATTAATGAAGTCTTTGTGATGGACTTTATTGGAGTTGAAATGGCAGTCAAATGGCATGTAAGAGTTTATGATGGAGTTCATTTCAACTTAAAAAGCCATTGGTTTGAGTCTTGAGTCTTGAGGCAATGTAGGTCTTGAGGCATTGCAATAAGGTTCTTTTTTGCATTACTAAAAGTTTGTTGTGTACTCTTTCAGGTTTGCAACATATTTGCAATTCACAGAGACATAGATTGCATGTAAGTTAGCTTAACTGGTACATTATAGCTGAACATTAAAACCTTTAAAATGCTGTTTTGAGCATTATAGCTGCAATGTTGCTTTGAGCATTATAGCAGCTGCATAATGTTATATTGATTCATGTTTTTTTTTTTCATTTATCTTGCGATGGGTTTTTGCGGAGTGTGAACAATGCAGGTTTGGTAGTTGGACTTTATATTGTCCCAGTACAAGGATGCTTCTTTTTTGCATTAGTAAAAGTTTATTGAGGCAGTACTTCTGTGATAGGGATCTATGCACACAGTAGCAGATATGTTGGGCCCTCTCCACATGTATTAATTCAAAATTTCATTTGCCTTTTTGTAGATTGAAATAACTATTTGGAGAATGCTTCAGAATAGATGGATCTGCACACAGTAACAGATATGTTGGACCCTTTTTAATTCAAAATTTCATTTGCCTTTTTGTAATTTGGAGTAACTATTTGGAGAGTGCATCATGAATAGATGGATAAATATCTGCCTCTTTTGTTGTGTGCTATTCGTTTGCAGCAATTCTAGATTTTGTATCTGTTTATAGATAGATCCTGCCCATGTGCGAAAGACATTAAAAATGCCAATACATTTCTTTCTTCAGATCTGTGGATACGTATTCATTATTGAATCAAAAGCTAGAGTGTAAACCTATAATTTCGTACATAGCTCTATGTTGTATCATTGGCCCCTATCCCAAGTGCCACCCTCCCCAAGCTACATTATGTTTAATAGGATCCTCTTTAAATGCAACCTAAAGCCCAAATGCCATTACATTTTATTGTCATTCTATGTCATAGCAATTACATATTGAATGTGCTTCTTTAGTCCAAACTTTAGGTAACACATAATAGAAGAAGAGATTTTAACGTCACGCCACAAGGCAGCGTCCTATCGGACATAAAGCAAAAGAACAACCTCAAATCACAATGTGACAACCTCCACATTTGTTTTCTTATGTTGAACAAGCAACATTACGACTCACTCACACAGTCTTAACTAGCCAAGATCAACCACAACTTAGGACATGCTCTATGCACCATTGTATAAATGGCACATTTCAATAATATTGCCATGTCACATCGAATAAACCTAATGATAACCTCTTCCATATATAACCAACAAGCAAGCATTTTGTTATTCATACATCCTTGCCTACATTACATGTTCTAGCTAAAGCCCGACAAATCTTTAGCTAAAAAATCCAAAGAAAATTTCTCCATACCGGAAAACCCAAATTTAAATAATAGATATTGGTAAGTGACTTGCATACCATATCAAGCTCCTTGCAGCTCTTGGCTAAAGAGAACTCATAATAGCTAGGCTGGATCATGACACATGGGTAATTTGCATATGGCATGTAGCACTATCCCCGTTGACGAAAATCATATTAGTTCTTGAATGAGCACAAGTCGATTTCAATATCAAGAACCTAGGGCGGATCATGATACATAGAAAATATACATGTGGTTCTTGAATGAACATAGGTCGATTTCAATATCAAGAACCTAGGGTGGATTATCATACATGGAAAATGTATGTGTGGTGGCAGGAAGCAGTTCCCCTATTTAAACAACTACACCTAAAGTGAATGGTGCCAAATTTTGTCATTGTCTACTATTTTTTGAGGTCGCATAGACCTTGACGGAAGGTAAATGGCTCATGTATACATCACTAGCAATTTGAATTTAGACAGCACTTCAAATAATAGCCTATGCAGTCTTTTGCTAACTTTTCCTTTTCAAGATAGATGGACACAATCTTCAAAGTGGTAACTATCATTGTGTTTTCGTTGCCACAATGTAACTACGCAAAATTGAGTTATATGGATGCTATAGGTTATTTTTATAGAAATCACAATTTAGATGAGTCTAACATTGCAATCTCCATGATATTTTATTAATCCATGCATCTACACGTCCATGATGAACCGCTTTCTGCACTTCGTTTCTTTTCGATGCGCATTGCTTTCCTTTTCCACAATTTCTAGAGTTTATCACATATTGTTTTAATGCCCGGCAATGCCGGGCACCCGTTACTAGTATTTATATAAAATTGGTTTAACATGATTGTGACCGCAATGGTTGCAACAGGTTAATCTATTGTTTAAATTTGGTTTTCCCGCCAAGTAGGAAACTTTTTAGATTTTTTTTTTTTAAGGTTAGTTTTCTAAGGTTGTGGGGATTTTGCCGATGGAAATTTTTTCCAATATTCCAAAAATTGGGATGTGGCTTTTCATGATTTCGAAATTCAACTATGGAGGGCTCTCAGGCTATCCGCACCCAATTTTTGGCCGCATAGGCACGACATGAGAGCCACGTTTTGGTCCCGTTTTAGGTAAGCAAGCCTAGGGGAGGGTGCCCTTCTTTCACCCACTCCACTTCGATGGCCCACTTTTTGCCCCTTAATAGCCCACTTTTTACCCTTTGATAGCTCGCTTTTGCCCTTTAATAGCCCACCTTAAGAACTATTAAAAATTGAGCTAAATGCATGGTCTATTGATGGGCATTTGTGGTCCAATTAAGGTCAATTGTGAGTATTTAGTGGTCCATTGGAGGGCTTTTTGGTGGTCCATTGAAGGGCATTTGGGGGTCTATTGGTGTCAAAATTATCGTACAACTTAAAATCTTTATAGCATTCTTCTAATTTGTCGAAACGACTCGTGCTTAGTATCAATTGAAAGATAAACTTTGAAGTTTCATAATGTTATTTCAAAATAAGAGATTAAAAAAATAAAAATAAACCCATCGTAATAAAGATTTTTTGCTTAAGTGGGCAATTTATGGGCACCCTCCCCTACTGCTAATGCCAATCCGGTGTGTATGAGGTGCAGAATCTAGATGCTCCCTAGTTGCATGCAAAGCCTTAGGTCTTTCTCTCATTGTTGGGTTGCATGCTATGCATGCAAGACTCTTGAGAAGGCATAGTTCAAAAAGCATACGAGGTTCCGTTGTTGCCTATATTTTGGAGCAGAAGAAATGACTAGATTCGAAATCCATGGCCATTTACCTCAAGACGGTTTTCCCATGTCAAAGACATGAGCTGCTTCTCTGGTTGGATTCTTATGTGAAGTTTCGTGGATTTTCTTGCGATTATGCTAGGGTTATTCCAGCCCCAGGTCTCATCACTCCAGTTAGATAATATTTTGACAAGGAGGGTTGTTGGATTGCTTTCTGGTGCACCTCTAATGATTTAACCATAAGATAAAGAGTGCAATCAGTTTGCATAGATCAGTGTGGCTGATATGTTTTCATTTGATAGAATTCAGGGACAAGCGTGCATAGATCAGTGTGAGATAATATATTTTCTTTTGTAGAATAAAAAAATGTGGATCCATTCTCCAAATTGAGGGAATGCCTTTGTTTAATGAATTTGTCTTTCACGCACAGATCTTTTAGTGAAGAAGCATCTAGAAGAATGATCTGCTCTTTCCTATAAGCTGTATAAAGTAAATCTTTACTTCTGATCTGAGGTGGCTGAACATTTGATTCTAGATGATCGAACAAGATTCTGACATACTTTGAATGATTGTATCTTTGCTTTACATTCATTGCAGATATTCAGTGATATTTTTGCCATTGAAATAAAGGTCTGAGGTGGCAGAGCATTTGATTCCAGATGATCAAACAAGATTCTGACATACCCACCTTTTTGTAACTCGAAATCTCGAAACCTTCATAGGGAAACAAGGTGAGTTAAGGCTTTGATGTAGATTTTAGCTATGCGGGTGTCTCTCAGACAGGCGTTATAGCATAGATTAATCATCTTAAAGTAACATCTTTAGACACTAGCATATGCAAGAAAATACGTTTTCTACATGGCTACTGCAGAAGTAATATTTGTGTATGTGATGGTTTCATACATGCAAATAGAATGTTTCATCCGTTTAGGCTATTGCCCAACGAAATTCCATATGCCTCCCAGACCCATAACTATATCTAGTTGTGAGATGGGTTAGATGTTATCTAGCAGAGCAAGACAAGCTATAGCAGATGCATTCCATACAACAAATTTTCTTTATCTCGGTGATGTTGGAAAAAATCAAGCTGACAATATTAAAGATGCTTGGAAGTTGTGCATCTTCTATTTCCAATGATTTGAATTAAGTTTTGATTGCTCTGAATGGTTAACAACATCTAGAGAACTTAAAAAGCTATTTGGATGCTAAACAATGGCATTTCTGCAAGGATATGCATCTTCTGTTTACAGAGGACAGGTAAAAGAACAATTGTATGTTGTCTAATATTGTTATGAACTGATCTATTGTTTTTAGTAGATGTGTTGTTAGAGGCCAGGGTGATATCAATCATCTTACAGATTATGTAAATAGACCCTGATCAGCTTACATCAAAAAATGCCCCATAGGTTTGTGGCGGTGTACATCATGAATGCCCTTCATAGATTGTCAATGTGAATTGTGTGAAATCCGATGTGAATTCGTTACTTTTCCATGTAGCATAGACTTTCAAGATTTGAAACATTGTCAGATCTATGTTCAGAGGGTTTTTATGTGTAATTGATATGTGCCTATATTGAGTGACAATTGTCCATGTGAACTGTGGTAAGAATAGGTTGGAGCACGTACCACTCAGACAGAGGTGATTGCTATTGTGCACTAATTGCAAGAACAATGGCAATTAGGCAAGTTTAATTTTCCTTAAATTATTGACAAGCGGCACAGACTCTATCGAGAGGTATGAGCTGCTATATATGTTATATTTGGAGCTGGACAATTGTCCATTGTTTGTTAGAGTTTTGAACTTATTTCCCTTTTGTTTGGCTTAGAGGGTAAGCAACTTAAGACATTTATTGTGTTTTTAAGTCCATGGACACTTCAATGAATATTGTTAAAAAATGTTAATTAATTTTCTTGCAGGTTAGAAGCAAGTCAAGGGGGGTCCCCAGCTGCCGCAGTCTGTTCCATAACTTGTCCCGGGGCACTTTATCAAAAGCTTTTGCGAAATCTACGAAACAACAGTATAGGTTTTGTCGGTGATTCCTGCTACCCTCAATCAGTGTGCGCAGAATGAAGATATGATCAATGGTGGAATGCGGGCGGGAAAGCACGCTTGTGTGAGCTCGTGCATCCGCCTCCCTCGCCCATATTGTCACATTTGCTCAAGGATGCCAACCAGCAGTTTTGAGAGCTGACCATAATAGTACGATAGTTGGCTGGGCATTGAGGGTCGCCTGCCTTGTATATGCGCACAACTCTACTAGTGGTCCACTGCGGAGGGAAGCCTTTCTGCAATGCTTTATTGAATAATGCCATGAGGACGTGCACTAGTGGAGGCCCAGCCCATTTTAGAAGTTCCGCCTGCATGTCATTTAAATCTGTTGCCTTCCCATTAGCTAGGCATTGTAGGCCCATGATGACATCCCCCTCTGGGATGACTAGAGCCATGCCTATCTGTGGAGGGACTGGTGCCGCCCCCGAAGGGTGGTAAAGTCATTTGCAAAGTCTTTGTACCCATTGCTCTCGAGGTGATGTTCCACGTAGAACATGCAGTCTTGCTCAATACCCTTCTCCAGAATGTCTTGGGATGCCGATCCAGGACCGAACATCTGTTGTTGGTGCTCTGCGAGGTATCTGGCTTTCTTGTTCTTGAGGAAGGAGCGGTATTGACTAATAGCCTGTGGGTGGGAGGTGGGATCGATGGCGTGCGGGAGTTGGCGTTTGAGCTCCGACACTCATCATCGAACCACCATTCTGCGGGGAAAGTGGCGGCCACCGGCGTTCTCCGTGGCGGCCTCTCCCAAAGCATCTCTCGGCGGTTCGTCGGCGGTGTGAGTCGGTGAACAATTGCTATTGAAGTGTGGGGATTTCGCGGTAGTCCCGCTTAGATCATGCTCAAGCGGTTTGGGCATAGGCCCTGCCGCGGCCGTAGTCTAGAGCGCAGCTAGGGCATCCGGGTTGTTGAGGCGTGGAGATGCGGGAGCTTGCCAATGTATATACCGCGAACGGGGACCGGTGGTGCGAGTCCACTTCCTCGTCCCAGAGTTATGCATTTTAATGGAAAAATGGGTAACCGTGTGCAGATCTGTTCCTCAACCGCCAGGTAATCCACCACAATCGGCCGCCCCCTTGGTTCTCCCGTCTAAAGTGCAGCGTGTTGAATACACTTGGCATGTTAACATTAACTGCAGCGTGGCGTTGAAGGGCAATGACAAGTGAAGGTCCGGATGTGCGGTCGAGCGAAAAAGAAAAAGGGAATGACTTAAACAGTAAGGAGAGAGGTGAGCGCAGTGAAACCAACTGAGTGGAGGCCAAATAGGTGGAAAAGAAGTGCGAAGTCGTAGGAGAGGGTGCGCAGACACTCGGGAGGGCCGGATTGGAGGAGTGAAGCTGAGAACAAGCGGTAGTGGGCAACGGCCAAGAGCGAGAGCGGTCAGAATCAAGGTCAAGCTTGGGCATGTCGGGTGCAAAAAGGTGCGTGGCTAAGCATCTATTTGATTTCTAAATCCAACAAAGGGTATGAGCTAGGCTTTGATCGGGTAGGAGATCTTTGGGGTATTCAAATTAGATTGCTTGTGTATTTGCGAAAACAAATTGGAGAAGTGATTCAATTCCGGGCAGAAATTTGGATAATAGAGGTGAGCTTCTTTGTTGAGGTGGCGTTAATCCGCATACAAGTCCAGTGTTGATTCGGATTAAGAGTTGAAAATCAAAGGTTTCAAGGCAGCATACAGTCGGATTTGCCAAAGACAGGTCAGTGAAGGGAAGATTCTGTGCAGGGAGGATTTATTGTCTAGCATCTGCTGCCTGATTCGGCACAGAAGGATTTGGCGGAATTTTGCACAGGGGAAGAATATCTGTTGTAAACCGGTAGAGCTGGAAGTTCGTGAGGATTCGGCATTCTAGGAGGTGGCTTATAGACACAGTGCACAAGCAGCTTTTCATCATGGCAAGCAGACAAGGTATATTGTTGCAGTGCCGGAGGGAAAACAGGTGGAGACGTGACTGTGAAGGTCAGATGTTTGAATACAAGAAAAGGGAGATAGCACTTGAAAGCGAGAAATTAACAACTATTGGAGCAGTTGGTCATACACAAAGGAGTAAGAATGTATTGACCCTAGATTGTGGGCCGAGGTTTGTTGTGAATTCATGCGAGATGTTACGGGGTTTTCGAGAAAGGTGAGAGGCACGGAGTAGTTCAAATGGGGAATGGAATACTTGAGGAAGTCTCCGGACGGGGAAATCTTGAATTATTAAGGGAAGGTAAACCTGTTGTCAATGTGCCAAATGCATTGTATGTAGGGTATGTTCTTTAATTTATTATCATTAGCAAATCGGTAGGCGATGGTTTTGAGTTGAGATTTCACAAGACTGGTTGCAAATTTATAAAAGAGGGTGTGAAAACATTTGAGGCTCAAAGAAGCGGAAATTTATTTGAGTTGAATGTGAATGCTATTAACAAAGTTTGATAGTAGGCGATATACATACTTGGCATTTGAGAATGGGCGCATGTAAATTATAACAATATTAAAATTGCAAGAAAGCATAATTTGTTAAATGGATTGACATTTGTTGATGAAGAACATGGAGTATGTGAATCTTGCATGCTAGGCAAGCGAGGCTAGACTTCCCTTCAAAAATAAAGGGCGGCGAGCATCTAAGCTGCTTGAGTTGGTACATTCGATGTGTGTGGACCTATGCAAGTCTGAGAGTCTTGGAGGCAAGTTTTATTTTGCTACATTTATAGATGATTTCATGAGAGCGCACAAAGTGTTATTATCTGCGTTGAAAGATCAAGTATTCAATGCCTTCGGCTTTATGTCGCATGAGAGGTGGAGCGTGAGACATCTTCGCGTGTAAAATCATTGAGGTCGGATCTTGGTGGCGAATCTGAGTCAAGTGAATTTATAAGATTTTGTCGGATCGTGGAATTAAGAGGCGTATACATGTCGTTATACACCTGTGAGAATGGTGTTTTGAGCGTAAAAATCGCACCATTATGGATGCGGCGGATGTATGTTGAAGCATCTTTGGATTACCCAATTACGTGTGGGGAGAAGCAGTAGCAACTGCACTGCTATATCTGAAACGAGGTTGCCAACAAATTTGCTTTGAAGGGAGGTGTTCACGAGGAAATATAGTGCAGGAAAAACGATGCGTTGAAGCGATTGAAGATTTATGGGTGTTTGGCCTATATGTTAGTTCCAGAGGAGCTGCGTAGGAAATTGGATAACAGAAGTATTCCAACCTTCTTGGTAGGATATGATGAGGAAACCAATGGCTATAGGCTATATGACCCTGTAACACATAAAATACACGTTAGCAGAGACGTTGTATTTGATGAGGCAATATTGTATAAAGATAGGAAGAGTCTGACGAAGCAAGAAGAAGCAGAATGGGTTCGGTAGAATCTTTTGAAGAGGATCTGAAAAAAGGAAAAGGAAAAGGAGGAAGTAGCAGAGCAGCCAAATCTGGTGATGGATGACTCAGATGTTGAACCGGATGAGGTGCATGAGATCGTAGAGGTCGATAGTGCACCGCATACACCGGAGATGGAGCACGAGGAGGTGCATGAGGCCTTTGAGGCTGATAGTGCACCGAGGAGCATGCAAGGTGAGGTGCGTCAGGAGACGCAGGAAGAGGAAGGAAGAGGAGTAAGGGGGAGGTACACACGTCGTAAAGAGGTCGAGCGCCTCAGAGCAGAACTCCCCTTTGATACAGAGCTATATGGCAGAACAAAGAGGGAGCCAAAGCCAAAGGTGATGTCGTGTGTTGTAGAACCAAAAACAGTTGAGCAGGCGGTAACAGGGTCTGACGCAGCAAAATGGAAGGAAGCAATGGAAGGTGAATTGGACTCTTTTAAGCAAACAGGAACATATGAATTGGTGACTAGACCAAAAGACAAGAATGTAGTGGGAAGCAAATGGTTGTTTAAGATCAAAAGAAATGCTGATGGGTCGGTGGAAAGGTACAAGGCTCGGCTAGTTGCAAAGGGTTACACACAGGAAGCTGGAATCGATTACAAAGACACCTTTTCACCTATTGTGAAGCTCACAAGTGTAAGGATCTTTGCTGGCACTTGCAGTTCGAGAGAACCATGGACATAGAACACATGGACGTCAAATTTGCATTCCTAAATGGCGACTTGGAAGAGGAAATATACATGGAGCAGCCGGAAGGGTATGAGAAAGGCACTAATATGGTTTTTTGAGGCTAAAAAAGGCCATTTATGGATTAAATGCGGCAACAAAGGCGGTGGTACTTGTGTATGAACAAGTTCTTGATATCTGTTGGCTTTATAAAAAGACCGAAGGCAATCTATACATGTGGAAAGAAGGGGAGACAAATGCGATTATGGCATTGTATGTAGATGATGCGTCATTGCAAGCAATGACGAGAATGGATGGCCAAATGCAAAATGCTATTGAAAAAGGCGCTTCAAATGGCGGATGTCGGAGAACTAAAAAGCTGCTAGGGATGGAAGTCAGGAAGGAGTCGGCTTAAGGGGAGTGCACGACCACGGGAGCAGTATATCAGAAAGATGTTAAATAAATTTAGGATGCAAGATTGCAATCCTGCTAAAACCCCCATTGCGCCGGTACAAGGATTAGTAGTGAGATGAGCCCCAAAGGCGCATTAGAGATGAAAGAAATGAAGAAAAGGCCTTATCGCTCGCGGCTGGGGAAGCACGCTTTATCTTTTTTGCAAATTGCACTAGGCCGGATATTGCATATGCGATCAATTTCTTTGGCGGATATAATAATAATCCGGTATACAACATTGGATGGCTGCCAAAGCGAGTTTTTGAGATATTTGAAGGGGGACGATCGGTCATGGCATCCATTTTACATAAAGTGATGGACATGAACTAACGAGGTTATCAGCGATCTTGATTGGGGGAGGAGACATAGGCAACGAAAAATCCACATCGTGGAATGCGTGTGCAAAATCGGAAACACAAAGCAATATCATGGGCATGTAAAAAGCAGGAATGCGTGGCCAAATCTAGTCTGAAGCGAGAATATGTGGCGATCTCCTTAGCGGCCGAGAAATTGTATGGCTAAGAAGAATGCTCGTGAAATAGGTCATACGTGAAAAGAGGCCAAGCGTGCTTTTTTGTGACAATAGAAGTGGAGGGCGATGTGCAAGAATCCCACATGCCATTCTAGAACCAAACATATTCAGATACATCATCATTTAAGTAAGGGATGAAGTAGAAAGAGGGGAAATAGAAGTAAGGCATATCTCGACACATGAAGCGGCCATGACGCACATGCTCACAAAGGCATTGACTCCGGGAGCGAAGTTGAAATTAGCAAAGGAGCAAGTTGGCATTCAGAGTGTCTGGCCGAGGGGAGATGTTGAATACACTTGGCATGTTCAGCCCAGTACAGCGTGGCGATGAAGGGCAATGACAAGTGAAGGTCCGGATGTGCGGTCGAATCGAAAGAAAAAAGGGAATGAATAAACAGTATGCGAGAGGTGGCCTTGCAGTGAAACCAAGCGGAGTGGAGGCCAAATAGGTGGAAAGAAGTGCCGGCTGTAGGAGAGGGTGCGACACACTGAGGGCCGGATTGGAGGAGTGAAGCCGAGAACAAGCGGTAGTGGGCAACGGCGAAGGAGGCGAGCGGTCAAGAATCAAAGGTCAAGCTTGGACCGCGGGTGCAAAAAGAATGCGTGGCTAAGCATCTATTTGATTTCTAAATCCAACACCGCGGCTGGAAGACGGCCATTGTGAGAGATTGTCGAAGTAGCATGGAAGGGAAGGAAGCTCGGCTCGCTGATTACATCATTAAGCAATTGATATATGCTCACACCCTAGCAAATGTGTAGCGGTGCACTGAGCACATTCTGTCAAGACACTGGAATGTGGGTCAACTTGGCAATGACCAATGTACTCCTCACTTATCGGGACCAAAATATAGAGGTGGTATAAGCTTTGGGGTGTCAGTGCTTTGGAAAGGTTAAAACGGCACACTACAAAAGTCAAGATTAATCCCACACTTGCTCGTGTCCCGCTTCCCTATTTGCTATGACATTTGCCTGAGGTGTAGAACAATTGTGTCCATCCATATGGTGCATACTGCCTCAGAATTGAAACAAGCAAATGGGGCATTCGCCAGGACCAAAACATAGAGGTGGTATAAGCTTTGGGGTGTCAGTGCTTTGGAAAAGGTTAAAACAGCACACTACAAAAGTCAAGATTAATCCCACATTTGCCCGTGTCCCGATCACTATTTGCTATGGCATTTGCCCATGACGAGGTGTAGAACAATTATGTCCATTCGTATGGTGCATACTGCCTCAGAATTGAAACGAGCAAATGGGGCTATGAGGTGCGAGTGTTGCCAGATGGAGCCATAAGATGGGTGCCACACTCCTCAAATTTTTCTAGCATTTGGGACTACTCAAGCACAAGGTATTGGCCTAATTATACCTAATCAACCGCTATATTTGCTCTTGCAAATGCATACAATAATGGCATTATCATCCTTTATCCTGGAGGTTCTCGACAGAAAGATGAAACAAGTATCATATATCCTCCTCTTACCAAGAATATAGTTACTCTATGGACAAACACATACAAAGTATCTTGTTCATGGTCAAGCGATTTTACCCAATATTCACTCTAGTTTTTTAGGCCAAACACATCAGAGAAGCTTCAAACCATTAATTTTTGTAATGTTTCATTTAACATAAACAGTTAAAGCATTACTTGAGACATCAGACCTGTTTATTTCCATCTACAGTATCATTGAATCAAAATATTTTACTTCGTATAATCGAATCTAATATTTTAAATATATTCAATTAATTTTGCTTTTCAAAATTGCATAGCGAAAATTGAGTTGTTTGAAAGGGATCATCGTCATCTACAGCTTCCATGGGATCTTGGAGCTCATTGTCCTGTATCAGAATTTTTCAAATGCAACACCGAGTAGAATAGCCCTAATTAACATTGCAATTGTTCTCAAAATCACTGAAAGCCCTACTTTTTGGAAGTATTGAAATGTTCTTTACGAGACTTTCAAAATGGAATGAGATGCATAATAAGCCAAATTAACCCAATCTTGGCAAGAACAATCTCACACAAATAACAAAACACTAAATTCTAGGAACAAAACACCCCTTAAGTCAATGCTTATCAGAATGCATTGTGGAACGAAAAATCCAAAAGGCAATTCAAACTAAACACAACCGTTGTTAGGCCAAGGCCGCCGCGAACATTTCTTTGGTTCCAAACCTACATAGTTCGACTTGCTATTTATATCAAACATTTTGTAATATATTGCTATTAATATCAAACTTTTAGTAATACAATGTGGGCTTTCAATTCTCGATTTTTGTCTGTCTAGTGCTACTCTGGACTTGCTTTTTGACCTATTTTATGAACATGAGGCATGACAAACAAATAATGTTTTAGCTGCCTCATAGGGTAGACTGCATTATACAGCCCCTCCCCTTCTGTCGCTGATATCTTGCCCTCCAGGCTTGGATTGGAGGGCTGGGATTGTGCCATGTCGGAGGGGGGGCTGTATAATGCAGTCGTCCTGCCTCATATTTGTTATAGGGCATTGTGCGGATTAACACCATTGCAGGTTAAGAAAAAAGAAGTAAAACAAATTTGGGGCAACAATTCATTAGAGTTCTGCAATCATTTTTAGGCTGGGGGTTAAATTGTTTTTGGGGGAAGAAAGCAAGCCATGGATTTACAGACATGGACGGGCATAGAGAGCAGGGCGTCCTTGCTTCGAATCCGAAGCTTTGAATGTGTTTCTATTTTGGGTTGTGCAGCATAAAAACCATCAACGGATAAAATAGAACTGGGTTTGCAGTTGAACGATTCTTTCTTCTCCTTGTAGCAGGATTCAAAGCTTGTATTCTGTTGGTGAGAGGCAATGATTAGATTAGAATTATCATTCTTGTATTGTATTCAAAATTCTTGTATTTGAGGCAATTTGAGCAGCCTTTTTATTTTTAGTGTTGTGAGTGGTTTCTATTCCAACGGTACAAAGAAACGAATCTATATTTGTGATATTTGAGGGCGTGGATAAGATCACATGTTTATTTCTTCACTTGGATATCGAAAATTAGGGATGGGCTTCATCTGCTTATCTACTGCTTATCTACTGCGGCCGGCAGCCATAGAACCCAGGTGATTGACTTGGTGGAGCAGCTTATGAAGGCCAGATTTGAGGATATTTGAACAGATCTGGGGGAATCATAGGTTAAAAACAGGGTGTGGCAAAAGGGAATGCAAGAGAAGCCCCAATCTGGCAATGAATCTGGTGATACAGGATCGCTGGCGCCAGGGTAACGGTTTGTGTTGGAGCAGGCAAGGCACGGATTGTTCAGGGTAAAGCGCTGGTGCTAAATGGAGGTTCGATTCCTCCAGCTTCCAGACTCAGGTCGCTATGGCAGATGCTTGGCCGTTGCACAGATCTACGGCTCGTCCCCCCCATGACGTCAAACAACTCGAAATTGCAGGGCCAGATTTTGCAGAAGCCGCTCAGAAAGAACCTTTCAAGGCCTGATTTTTCGATGTGCTGATCTGTCTAAATTCACAGTTCAGAAAACCCCAGTTTTGCTGCTAAAAAACCTGCGCTCCCTATTTGCTATTCACTGCCGACCATCGATACCCTAGATTGCCTATCAAATCTGGCGACCCAAGGAGAACAGGGCAGAATCTGCTCTGAATCCAAATCCGTGTGCACAAGCACAGATTCCTCCACCGAATTCGGCGATGCAGGAATAGGGCGCAAGTCTTTGAGCTTTGATTCTAGGGCAAAGCCACAGCTCTACCATCATGCCCGCCCGTCGATCCAGCTTGCTTGACCGTACCATACCCAGATGCTTTAAACGGATGAGATTCATCCACAAAAACATGGCATTTAAACGCAAGCATGGATTGCGGCGCAGAACAAGAAAAAAGGAAAAAAAGAAATTACAAACTGATTTATATATGTTTTGATAGGTTAAAAATTATCTCTCGTTGTATAACACATCAAAAATGATGCCCACATCCTCCTTAAAATCCCCCATAAAACCCCCCTCAAAATCCCCCTTTTCGTGGAATAGACATGATTTTAAGAAACGGGGTATTTGGCCACATTCCCCCCTTTGTGATTTTGTAGATTAATATCCCCTTATTTGAATTTTTTTTTTATATCCCCCATTGTGTATGCAATGTTCATACCCTTTTTCTCACAACTAATGTTCATACCCCTTTGTAGCAACAACCCCCCCTTTGTGCTTTTGTAGTTTAATATCCCCTTACTTGAAAATTATTCTTTTGTACCCCATTTCGACATATGCAATATTCATACCCCAGTTCTTGCAACGATTGTTGATACCCCTTTTCTCAAGAATCCCCCTTTTGTGATTTTGTAGTTTAATATCCCATTATTCCGTTCGTAACCCTCTTCTCAACCAACCCCCTTTTGCGAATACCCCTTTTCTCGACAAACCAACCCCCCTTTGCGAATACCCCTTTTCTCAACAATCCCCCTTTGTGAATTTATACCTTTTCTCAACAATCCCCCTTTGTGATTTTATAATCTAACATTCCCCCACATTTATACCCCTTTCTATATGTAATATTCATACTCCTTTCCTCACAATCAATGTTCATACCCTTTTTCGACAACATTCCCCATATGATTTATCTTTCAGTTGTACCTAGTTTCCATATTCAATGTGTTCTGGTTTCCACATGCAATGTGTTGCATACCCATTTCTGGCATCAATCCCCCCTTTGTATTTTTATAAACTAGTAAACTAATATCCCCTTGTTATGGTGTATGGTTAATGTTAATAATGAATAACAGCCTCAAAGATGATAGAACTTCATAATCAAAACTAAAATATGGAAGAACTTATGCTTGGACATTGTCATATATGCATTTTCTTACATATGAACACGAATGCATACTTCTTATACCCTGCATACTCCTTTCCCTTAACAAAACACACATCCAATTCCAAGCATAAAGAAGAAGTCGTTTCCTTGCAGCATGCTAGAGAAATGAATGTTTCAGGCTTACATTTTAAGACATGGGCATAAAGCTACAACCTCGATTATTTAGAAATATATGTATAACACAGTACATATCAGAACTAATCATTTATTAACTTCTGCTGCTTTAAAAAGGGAGCTTAAACCTGTAATCTTGGCACTCCGTTTACTTCTAGGAGGGTAGCATATTGTAAGGAGCAAAGAAAAGACATACGGGATCAACTTGATATCCCATAGAAGGTGCAGGTTCCAGCCCAACAGCTTCTTGCATTGATCTGAGAACAATAATTTCCATTTAGTTCCATCAGCATCTTATATAGCATGATATTAGAACCTGTCAACTAAAGTAAAATACAGGACATGGAACCAAACATACCAGCCAATGCTTTCATATTATCAATCTCAGAAATGTACCTTATTAATTCGTTCTCAATACAAAGCTGGCCCTAAAGCAAGCTGTCCTAATCTCAATTATCCAAACAACACATTGAACCCTCTGTCTAACCTAAAGGACAGGTCCAAACATGGACTAGACTTCCAATGCTTTCATATTCTCAACCTCTCAATGCAGAGCTGGTTCTAAAGCTGTCCTCAGCCCAGTCCCCGCCTGCCTCCCTAGTCCACTTTCTCCAAGTGACAACAATCAAGATATATTTTCTATAACATTTGAGCTTGATATCACCTCACAAACCCAAATGAGCAAGATCTGCCACATGAAATGGAGACAAAATCGCATTTTCCCACAAACAAACGCAGAGCAGCAACTTGAAACTTATCATTCTAGCAAAGTATATCGCCACGAAAAAAAATCATGGCGACCATGAGAGCCATAGTTTTGCTAAAAAATATTTGAACTCTGATAAGAAGATATTTGAACTCGGGATGCAAGACTTGTTGTGCATTAGCTCAGATTATAATAGAACCTACCCTGTTAAAACCGAAATAATAAGCTTACCTCTAGTGTGGCCTTCAGTATCGGCCCCTCCGGTCACCCAAGCCATGCTAAGACTTTAAGAAAACTTTCCAGACTTGCTCAGTGTATATAGGGATAGAATAATGAGCTAAAGATTAATAATAATGAGCTTACAGCTATATAATAATATATATGGATAGAATAATGAACCCAAACACTGTACTGATCCAGACTTAAAATTAAGAGACCCAGTTTATTCATCGGAAAACAGGTATATCATAAGACAGAATCCACATATGCATTTTACCTGATGGTTTTCGTTGAAGTAGAAGAAATCCAGGCCATAAATCATGAATCTGCATGTAACAGAAAAGATGCCCTTGCTTTTTTTGCCAGCCAGCAAAATCATATGTCTAATGGTCCTATTTCCATAATGTGTTTCTCGGATCCACATAATATACTTCGTCAAGGCCCTCGAGTTGGCTCTGTTCCACTATTTGTGAAAGCTATGACAAGACAAGGTCGTATTTTTGAGCCAAACCATAGCAAAAACATATGGCAGATGAGATGCTTACCCGATGTTTACATAACTCTGCCATAGCCTCCAGCTATAGCTCATACCTCAAAGTGCAAAGCAGTAATAAAGATTCTGGGCTTCCCAAACCAAATAAATCTTTCCATAACATCCGGATAAAACACAGCCGGCCATGGGAAGCCGAGTTAACAGACGCCGACCAAAACCCCTGCAATAGTTATTCAAAAATGAAGCAAGAAAGAAGTCTGACTCGATCTGTTGGGAAATCTAGGCTTAGCAAGGTATACCAGAGTAAGGCCCTGTATACCCGAAGTTTCGTTAAATAATCAAGCCTTCAAAGGTCCTGTTGAACGAGCCAGAAAACATGCGCCAGAAGCTCTGCGTAATGATCCCCTGTTACCATGGCCATAGCTCGCCTGCTTCCATATCCGGAGCTTCGATCCCCTACGCAGGGCAGACAGATTCGAACCAAGAAAACACAAAAATGCTAAAACCTTTTCCGTTTACATTTTTTTTTTTTTTTAGAAATTTCGTTTATCTTTTTTTTTTCTCCAATGTCCCAAAAAGGTTTGCAATAGATCATATGGTTTTTTTCCAAAGGTTTGCAATAGATCATATGGGTTTGCATTTGTTGAGGAGAGATGACCTTGTATGTTTTGGGAGATTGAGAAATTGGTTTGTGCACACTAGTTTGGGTTTGTCGGGGTTCTTTAATTTCTTTCGCGAGGAGTAAGTTCACAAGACAAAATAATTCAAACCTGTTGTTGGTCCTCACTTTTTCTATGTTTCTACTTTAGATCTAGTGACCAACCTTGATCTTCATGAAGAATACATGAACTTTTAGAAAGTTTGTCGAAAGAGCAAAAATGCTCAAAAGTTAACTAACCAAGAGAAAATTTTGAAAGATGTTGTGTATAACCTCCTAAGAGTAATCAAATAGGAGTTGCTACTAGCTCCTCATAGGGACAGTACTATGTAGAGGAGTTAAAAGGAGCCAGGGGCATTGAGGAGGAAGCTAGAGGGGCTAGAACCAAATAGTACACTGTGCCAGACTAAGTGCTTTTTTAGAATGGCAAGGGCCAGACTAGCAGAAATAGTATCACATCAATGAAGGATACCCGACAAAATACACTTGTTGATCTGAAGAGTATCAGAGCATTTGTTAACAAAAGCTTCCAAGCTCAATTCAAAGAAGACTCTCTTTTGTCCTCGTACCAATCTCAAATCTCTAAGCAGTGGTCAACAGGAAGTTATGTATTTGAATACCAACTTACAAGTAGTCAAAACTCAGCTACAGCTCCACATCCATCGAATAGCAGTGTGTTCACAGTGTTGGATCCTGTTGTAGAAATCGATGGGAAAAATACGAAATTATGGAATAGAGGTAGCACAGTAAATGGTGATGCTCTAGCACAACATTCTCTTTCTGAACAAGATAGCTATGGAACCGTAGATGTTTCCTAGGAAGCATCTTAAAAATACTTATGGATTTTTAGCCACAGTTTCTTGGGGGATTCTTCTTATCCTTGGAGCTATGTGTGCCACATATCTTCGTCCATTCTAAAGGTTTGATCCTGCTTAGTTTTACCTCCATATCCTTTTTCAAGCTTCTGGTTATGTTCTAGGAATCAATGCGGAATCAATGCTTGGGGCATAGGGCTTTATTTAGGGCATAAATCTGTTGGTCATGAATACCACTCACATAGATATATTGGCATCACAATTATTATCTTTGCAACTCTCCAAGTTTTGGCCATGTTTCTGGGACACATGTGAAAAGGACTTGCATGCTACTTTGGTCCAAGAATATTGATCCCATATGTTGCAATCTTTGGATTTTGATTCCACTCAAAACGAACAAGACCCAGCACAAAAGAATGAAACAGAACCCATGAAAACACAGGTCCACTGAAGGGCAACCCCTCGTGCGCAGCACCTTGTTTTCTTTTCCTTTTTTTTTTTAAATATCTCCTCTTTTTTTAAGGCCTATGCCACGTCACAAAAAGGCTCTTGTCACCTCATCATATAGCATTTATTGCAATCTATATGGTGGCTATATCTGGACTATTCATGCAACACATTCGACGGCTCAGATGAACTCAAATTTGACGTCATTATTAAATATTTATAATAAATTGCAATTCCCCATTCTACATTACAATCCCTCATTAATTAAAATCATATTCTACATTATAGTCCCTTATTATAATATTAAATATTTAAATTGCAATCCCCCGTTCTACATTACAATCTCTCATTACCCCTACTAGCCCTGAATACCCCATTTCTCATCATCCCCATTCTTCATTTTTTCATAGAAATCCCCAAGACACTCCCTCATTACCCCTGCTAAGCCTGTTAATCCATTTCTCGTCATCCCCCATTCTTCATTTGTTTAGTAGAAATCCCTATGTTCTAAACTGCAATCCCCCTATTACTCCATCATTACCCCCAATATCCTTGACTACCCCATTTTTCCTCGTCCCCCATTCTTCATTTTTTACAAAAAATCCACATATTCTAATTTCAATCCCCCATTACTCCCTCATTACCCCTATTAACCCTGACTACCCCATTTCTCGTCATCCCCCATTCTTCATATTTTTAGTAGAAATCCCCATGTTCTAAATTGTAATCCCCCTATTACTCCCTCATTACCCCTAGTTCCCCTGACTACCCCATTTCTCCTCATCCCCCATTCCTCATTTTTTATAGAAAATCCCCATATTGTAAATTGCAATCCCCTTGTTACTCCCTCAATACCCCTAATATAGAACTAGAATCCCCTTCTCCTCAAGAAATTATCCTTTGCTCGTCAATCCCCCATTTCTAAAAGGGGGTATTTTAAGGAGGATGTAGGCATCATTTTTGATGTGTAAATCGAGATCAAATTTTGTTAGTTCACATTATCGATTATGCTATAGGTTAAAAATTGTCTCTCATTGTATAGACCGAGATCAAATTTTGTTAGTGCATGTTGCACAAGAGAGAGGGAGGGAGAGTTCTATTACGCTATACGTTAGAGATATTGTCTCCGTCTCGCCGTATAGATCGAGATCAAATTTCGAGATCAAATTTTGTTAGAGAAATTGTCCCTCGTCTTATAGTCTTATAGGTCGAGATCAAATTTGTTAGTGCATATGAGAGAGAGAGAGAGAGAGAGAGAGAGAGAGAGAGAGAGAGAGAGAGAGAGAGAGAGTTTTTGCCCCAAAAGACTAATACACATGTTTTAAGTGTCCTTTGATGTTAATTACACATCACCACATAGAAGAAACTCCGCCTCGAATCCTTTCTTATCAAACAAATACACATTCTGTCAAGAAGAAATGATCAAGATAGAATAATTTGAATGGACCTCACAATTGCATCACCTTCGCAAAGTCTAATTACTTGTTAAAAGTTAAACGCCATGGCAGAAACCATATCTTGCACATGATCAAAATCTGCCCAATCTTCAGCTCTCATCCAGCATATGATCAATGGCGTCATCCCCTTTGAAATTGGTTTCATGTGCTTGCAATGTCTGGAGGGAGGCTTGTGTACACAATTTGTTTCTTGAAGGATAAGGGCATCATTGGGGCCCTCGTGGTCTTCACTTTACCCTCCTCCCATTCTCCATTGTTCCCTTGAGCTCATCTGGTTTCCTATAAGGAAAATAGTGATGAATGTCAAGCAAAAAGCAATGTAAGACAACGACGAATCTTATCGCAAGAGCTTTTTTCAAAAATGCAATCCAAAATCAAGTACAAATTCTATTTTACTACGCTTAGTAATTATGATGGCCATAATACTTAGTTATTTTGAACAGACATCCATTGAAATAATACTGACAAATCCATTGAAATAATACTGACATAATCCTGTTAACTCACTGTTTTTGCTTCTTGGACGTTTCTTGCTTGATATTTAGAACCATCTTCATTGCCATCTTTTGATGGTCTGCGCTTTGAGAATGCCTTTGGAGTCCTTCGACAGAGAAACAATCTATCTGGCAAATCTTGCACCACACTGAGCTTTCTGCAAGCTTTCTTTTCCTCCCCAAGTCCATTGTATCAAAATCACCTTCATGGAACTGCTAGCCAAACAAAAACGTTATACATCATCAAATTATATTAGGAAATATTGACAAAAATAGCAGATTACACATGAACATGACAACCAGCATACCGAATGCATATGAGCGCCACCATTCGGAGCTTCTTGTCTTGGAAAACCAAATGGGCCATGTTCTGGACGACCAAAAATATTGTGATCTGGCATCAAGTGCCTTGGAGGAAGCCCTGAGCCCAGTGGGCCAAAGTGGCCTGGTGGTCTCCGACCAGGTGAAGGTGGCCTCATATCGCTTTAATAAACTGGGTTCAATGACATCTAATCGTGAACCCATCATCGCCCCTAGGATCATCCCAGGGGCCAACCGACCCATGTCACCAATTGGCATTCCATGTCCAGAAGTGAAGCCTGGGCCCATCTCTCAGTAGCTGTGGCGATGAGCGCCGACGTGGTGGCCATGGGCCCAAATGTTCTAACTCCATTCCTCTATGGTCTAACATGGGCTCCATCATATCTGGACCAAATTCTGGCCTATGTGGCATATGATCCCGTGGAAAGTCTGGCCTGGGCCTGCCTCCAGGCGAAAAGAGACAAAAGGTTCATGTTCTGGCATGTGCGGCACCCTTGGTGGTTGGCTAGACAATGCCAAATGCCTCCCAAGAGCATCAGAAGAAGAAAATCGTCCAGGCCTGTTGGGCTGAAGGAGATAATCCTGTTGCTCTGAGAAAAGGAAAGCTTAGGAGGCCCTTTCATTTCAACACTGGCTCGCATGTCAAAATCAGATTTTGCAAGGGAGGAAACGTCACTTTGCCTGCCCTTGTCTGTCTTCTCGCGGTTAATGAAGGAACCTTTGAAATCTCCCATAGGTCCCATAGAACCAACACCATCCTTAGAATGAAGTTTTGAAGCATCTAGAGGGGGGAATGTGTCCAAGTCTTGCTTTTTCATTTCAGCTTGTCCCCTTTGTTGGGTCCCATTAGGCAATGACGTCCTAGCATCTGGAGGAAGTGCAGAACTCGTAAAATTGATGCGTTCCTTTTGATGTTGTGGGAGTCTGCCAGATTGGTGAAGAAAAGCGCGTTCTGGAGAAAACGAGCCCTCTTGGCCTGAAAACTCCTTTGGGTACATTTCCAACATATCTGGTCTCCTACCTCCTGGGCCTGGCATGATGTGAGGACTGCCTGGCCGACGCCCAGGCAAAGGATTCATAAAACTAGGCTGCAACAGACCTGGAACATTTGGTGGCCTTCTACCACTTTGACCATGAGGTGGCGGACCATGATGCATGGAATCAGATGGCGGATGAAGGTATGGTGGCGCTTGGGAGATTGGAAATGGTTGTATAGGCTTGTGTTGCATTGGTGCTGGCATGCGTTGCAGTCTTGGTAGAGGTGCTAACTGTGGTTGAAGGTTGGTTGGCCGCGTGTTTGTTGATTTGGATGAGACTGCAAATCAAGCATATGTTTTGAAGATGCTACCTGTGGAAGGTGTTGGCCTTTTGCAGATGGACCTTGCAATGATGATATCGGAGTGCCCTGAGACGAAGATGCGTGAGGCAGCTGAATAGAAGTAACTGAACCGTGCCCCTGATCAGCAGAGTCAAGAGACTGCCCATTCTGTGCTGACGCAACAGCCACTTGTGAGGAAGGTGGAGTAGCAGCGATGCCTTGGCTTGGAGGCACAAATGGAACCTGAGCCGAAGACACCTGGAGTGGCTGTGATGAGAGACTAGCAGCAACCTCTTCTGATGGCATCCGCTTTCCATCTGTGACCGCATCCTTGCCTTCTTGGTCGTTTGGACCTTGCTGCTGCTGAATAAGAGTTGCTAGTGAAACAGTACCATCTGGTGTCGGTGACTCTTTTTCAACAGCCACTTCACTTTGGTCTCCTTGAGATTTAAAAGCAGCTGCACCATTATTATTGTCACATTCCACTGGCTTCTTGTCCTTTTCCAATGACGAGTCATTAGAAGATGAGTTTTTTCCGGGTTGTGCTAGAACACTCTGATGCTGTGTCTGCCCACCAGGCTGCAATTTTTGCATGTGCTGAGCTAGTTGAGGAGCCCCATTTGCTATAGGACCAGACCCCTGGGGCTTGGTGTGCAATTGAGAAGCTCCTTGATGACCTGGTGTGGATAGAAGCGGCCGTTGTGCAGCAGAGTAGTGTGCAGCTTGTGGCTGAGGATACATATGCTGGGGAAGCTGAACATTGCCAGCAGCAACATGACCATGTTTGGTCTCGTGCCAATTGGGCCCATGCATTGGAGCGGCATAAGGTGGTGCAGGGAACTGCTGATGATGTATATTTCGTTCTGGCCCGCCAGTTTGGCCACTGTGACCATGATACTGATTCCAACCAGCTTGTTGCTGATATTGACCCCAATAATGTTCAAGCTGCCGTTGTTCTTGTGGCAATTGTTGCTGCTGAGAAACTTGGGGATTTTGGGGGTGTCCAAAGTACTGTTGATAAGTCGTTGCAGATTGATGTTGCTGCGGCAATGAGGATTGTTGAACTGGAGGTCGATGCAGTACATTCGCCGGAGGTTGTTGCACATGATGATGCGGTTGCTGCTGCATATGTGCTGACTGGTGTTGATGTGCATGTCCCACCTGCTGCTGCAATGCAGGTGTCATCTGTTGCTGCATAGGTGCCTGTTGCTGTTGCTGCTGCTGCTGAGACTGCAATACCTGTTGAGACGCTGGCATTGGCATTTGCTGTCGTTGTGACATCTGTACAGGCTGTTGCATCATCTGCATTTGTTGGGGCAACTGAACATGTTGTGTCATCTGCTGCTGTTGTGAAACTTGCATCTGCTGCTGCTGTGCAACCTGCAAAGGCTGCTGATGAATTTGTTGCTGAGACACCTGCATAGCTGGCTGCTGCTGCTGCTGCTGCAATACATGTTGTGTCTGTGGCATTATAGAAGGTGCTGATTGGTGCAAAGCTGCAGGTGCTTGTACAACAGCTTGCGGCAGTGCTGGCTGCTGCAATGCTGTTGCAGATTGCTGCTGCTGTTGCTGCTGCTGCTGCTGCTGCTGATACTGCTGATATTGCTGCTGATATTGCTCGTATTGTTGCTGATATTGTTGATATTCCTGGTATTGCTGATAATATTGCTGACACTGGTGGTAGTACCACTGCTCTGCTGTATAGCCATCGGGAACTGTCTGCTGCTGACCAGTAGGCTGAACTTGTGCCTGCGACTGTGTCTGTATCTGTGTCTGTGTCTGTGTCTGTGTCTGCATCTGCATCTGCATCTGCTCGTGACCACCTGTCTGTGGCTGTCCCTGTTGCTGCACTTGGGCTGTGTTTCCTTGGTGAGCAGCTGCATTACTGTACTGCTCAGCACCTGCTTGTTCTGCAGCACCTTGCTGATAATATTGTGCTGCTGATGCCTGCTGAGCAACAGCTTGTTGAACATGACCCTGTTGCACACAAATTCATAAGAAAGAAGAAACACATCTCTGTCAATGAGCAATCACTATTGTAATGGTGCATAAAATAAGTATTTCTTGTTCATCTCTTAAAGAGTTTTTGCTTAATTTGAGTTACAATTCAGTCCATTCAGGATGAACATAGCTTTCTTCTATTGACAAGAAATGGAGCAAAATGTGCAAAATACAATAAACTTATACAAAAAATAAGGCATCATAAACTTTCCTAAATAAGATATGGTCTTACAGTGCAGGTATGTGCATGCTCCTGAACTTGTCGATGCATTATTTGTTGCAAACATCTATTACATTGTACAGGCGACGAACCATATGAACAACTGGCGGTGTGACCAGGTGAAGCAGAAAGCTCTCCTTGCCAAATGCATCCACTTTTGTGAAACAAACATCGAACCAATATCTTGCCAAGGGTACCATAAAGTGATGTGTTGGCCACTTGCAAAGCCTGCACATCCAGGCAGGTATGTAAGACTTACAACACATAGAAAGCAAACTCTATTTCACGGAATGACTATACATTTAAATTCGTTACTGAGCATTCACACTGAACACTTATTACACCAGAGGACGAGAAATGCATCTACACTACTTAATTTCGTAAGTCTACAAATAGTAATAATGCATCTGAACTGCACAATTGTGTGCGCACCTTAACGTCTGCCTGAGAGAGAGTACGCCCATCTTGAGAGCATGTTTGAGATGTACCAATGATGTAGGTAATACAAGGGTGACAGAATATGTGCCCACAACCAGCCTGCTGGGCCTCAGCTGGATAAACAAGCTGCCTACATAATGAGCAATATAGCTCTCGTTGCACTGTCTCAGGATTCACAATGCATTCAATATCGAATCCCATTTTCAAAATTTCTTTCTTGAGCCACGCATGTCAAACCAAACAAAGTGTCCCTTCTTCCTCCTTTTCTCGACAAGGCCCCATGCAAAAATGCCTAATCACCTGCAATGCAATGCTGTCAAATTTACAACGGGTGTAAGACCCAAAATACTGATTAAACTATCCCTGCCCACGCTCTTATTTCTGTCCAGCCCACTCCCTGCATGGAAAACCCATCTTGCTGACAAAGCAGCAACCACTGTGCTCATTTGCAGCTAGTCTGCCATATGCAAAAATGCTGCTTCTTATTCGTAAATCCCTTCTCCTTGCTTTCGCAATCCATTTTATGTTCCCTCCTTCGCTCTTGCAGCTAAACACTAACTCAAAAATATAATATACACATTTTTTGCTCTACTTTCTCCGATTTCTTTCCAGACGGGAATGGAACAGCTGTATCTTTTATTTCCTCTTCTGCTGGAACCAGCTCCTACCTAAAAGGTCTGGGCCTCGGGGCAAACCCTAAAACCACTCCTGTCTTCGCGCCGTCGCTTGGCCTAGATGGCTCCGCCGTCCACGCACGCATACACCACCGTCACGCTGCCGCTGCATAGAGAAGCACCCAAGACGCCATGGCCGCGTAGTTGGGAGCTGTGGTTTCTTGTGGTGCGTGTGCAGCGAACTAGGGTAACGAGCAAAGAACCAAATTTTTGCAAAGAACAACCCCTAACTCTAGCCTCATCCAATGCTGTCCACCCACGTCACGAGTTTGTCTTGCCACCTTAGATTTTTTCACCTAAGAGTTGAGGTTTTGGGTCCAAGATTGGACGTTGTTGTTCATCCCCAAACCCCCAAATGAAAAACCAAAACAAACAAGGTGTTGTCCCACTATGGGTTGCCCCGTTGTGTAGAGTTATCTTAAGATACTTGTTTGAAACTCTTGAATGCAATAATAATTAGAGGCAATTGGCAATTACAAGCACTTTTATATAAGGGAATGGCCCATTAGGTTCCAGTGCAAGAAAACTATTCGACGCTGGAGGCAGAGACAAGTTTGATTGCACTAGAATCATGCTCAGCGGGCCACTCAACGTGAAGGCCAGCCAAGCTGCTTTCATCTGTAGATTTTTTGCTACGTGGATGATCCAAATTATATTGCAGAATGTTGAGCAATGGCAGAACTAAAACCTATAATATAGACCAATAAGTAGAATATAGACTAGTAAGGACAGCAACAATCACAGGCCACATTCACAAAAAGAATTTTGCCATATGTAACAACTGGATTGGCTCATATGGCTGAAAGCTGAAAGCAGTCTGGCCGTCTTTTACGTGCTCCAACGACGTGAAGTCTTGATGCCAAGGTAGTCCAAAGTATACCCCTATAGGAAAACACCTTCAAAAAACCTTACCTAAATATAATGTTTATGAAGATGGACATGGAACATTAAAGCAAGCCAATTGAGCAAGTTAATTTCTTTACGTTGAACTTATGCATGACAATGTAGCATACTTAGAGAATTAACAGACGCTGAAAATCGGATTGTGGAAAAGTGGTTTAGTAGCTCAAGAACAATAGGGACCTAATGTTGCCAGCATGACCTATCTTGCATAGAGGATCTTGAAAACTATCATGACCTCAATAATTGAGTGAATACGAAAACTTTATCTAATAATCTGAAAATGTGAACAAAAAGCGGGGAATCTAAAAGAGTTACAACCGAAAATCTTAAAAAGCTCAAAGTTCTTGAGGATTGTTTCTAAGAATTACCAAGCAAACTTATTCAGACGATCTAGGCACAGCTTAGAAATGAAATGTCAAAACCACAAAGGTGAGAATAGCCTGAGTTACAGGTTTAGCTTATTCTTTCATGCTATTAAAGTAGGCACTTGCTAGCATATCAATATTGTTAATTTGGCTTTTTCAGTTTTGGTCAAGAATGTTTTTGGAATTTTTTTTTTAATCCATTTTTCTAAGGTTTTGGTGAGTTTAAGGTCTTAGGAATAGATTTTCGATTTCCAGAAATTGAAGATTTTTTCTTTAGTATGATCTTAGAGTTTTTTATTTCCCAATGATTTCTATTTGGGCTCTCCTTAAGCGAGAAATGTGCATGCCACAATCTTCTGGTGGTCCCTTTTAAACCAGGCTTGGTTTATCCGGATTCTCAGCCTAGGCGTCGATGCATGATTAATGAAAGGGGAATAAAATGGGGAAGGCAACAGATATTTTGGGAACCGTTTGTAGACTATAATTCCGACCCATATCTAGCTTACAGAGCTACCTCTCACGTAATTTTGTTTTTGCCTTTTTCATCTTTACATTTTCAGTCATCTTGCTAGATATGAATGCTAACTGTGGAGCCTTAAAAATCTAGCTTATTCCTCTTTGGCTGGTTCTGTGTAAAAACATCGTGTCTCGGCATCTAGCCTTGCCATACAGAACCTAATTAGCTTGCGTTTAAGCATTTTGGGTAAAGGGAGGGTAAAGCCTTTGTTATGCGAGATCGACTCAGTGAGAAGAAACCCCCATTTTGGCAGCTCCAAAACATAAAGGTTTCTAAATATTTCTTCTTCTTCAGGTAGCTTTTTTGGACACGTCCTGGTGCACATCAAAATGCTTATGGTAATGATCTCAAATCCTATAGGCTTAATTTATGCTTTGCTTTGCAGTTGGGAGCATGCTTTCTCTAAGCATAGCAAATCCATATTCTTCCTTCATGCATTTGACAGGCTACCTATCTCAATGGCAAAAACTTATTTCACGATCAGTTTCTATGGCAAAAGATGTAACCAATTGGCATTCTTCTGTGAGTAGAGAAGCTTTGTGCATATGCATTTAGGAGACCAGGGCTTTAGAATGGCACATAATGGATCTGGCATTCTTCTGAGTAGAGAAGCTCCATGCATATGCACTTAGGAGACTAGGGCTTTACAATGACTAAGTATGGATCTACCTATGGACAAGGGGAAAGAATTGCTAAATGGCTTCAAGCTGGATAATCTATGCATGGGTCCATTAAGTTGTAGCAAGCTAAATGTAAGCAAGACCTGACAAAATCAACATGGCTTTGATCTACTTTTCCTCACAAGTTGGCATTGTCATGAGCTTCATGCATATGCCCTTAGCAGACTGAATGACACATAATCAACTTGGGTAATTTCTTGCTTGGATAATTCATGTGACTTTATCACGTGAGTAAGCTCTAGCATAGCTCACAATCTTGCGACTTTGGCATTTTAAATTTTTCAATTCTACAGTTTCTTTTGAATTACTCAAATTTGGATGGCTCTCGAGTCCTAAAATGCATTGGAAAAATGTTCTTTTTCTTTCATCGCTTTCAATTTAGAAATGGCATGTGTAAGGTTTTTATCGCATGACATGCTTTGATCTATCTGCCATAACTCACAATCTTAAGAATTGATTATCAACAGGGCTTTGATCTGGCTTTTCCTCACAAGTTGGCATTGCTCTGAGCTCCATACATGTGCACTTAGTAAATTGAATTACACAGAATCAACCTTTAGTATTACTATATGGATCATTCATTTGACTGTATCATGTGAGTAAAATCTGGCATAACTCACAATCTTGCGACTTTGGCATTTTAAAGTACTCAATTCTACAGTTTCTTTAGAACTACTCAAATTTGGATGGCTCTCGAGTCTAAGAATGCATTGGAAAAAGGTTCCTTTTCTTTCATAGCTTTCAATTTAGAAATGGCATATATGTAAGTTTTTTATTGCATGATGTGCTTTGATCTTTTTGTACATCTTACACTGCCATTAATTTGGGTCTATGTTTTGCAGGTTTGTGCTTAAAGAGACCTTCTGAATATGACTATATCTGTATGTAACTTAACTTCAAACTCTAGGCATATGCTGCCTTTGTTTTTGATAGATAGATAGAAGGAAGCTCAGATGAATTTGAAGCTATATGTTTGTGATAACATTCATGGTAAACATTTAGACTTAGGTCGCATTCTCTACTCCACTAGCCTTTTTCAGCAGGGCCAATCATGCACCATTCAAACCTATAATCAACCTCATGCAATTACATTGAGGCATAGCCGCCAAAATTAATTAGGCATAATAGAAGGAAGGAAGGAAGTTTATTTTAACGTCCACGGAGGCCAGAGGCCTATGAGACGGTACATGCAGAGAACAGGCAAAAAAGCCAAAAAACCCGACACAAAAACAAACAATGTAATATGCGGTAGAACCCTACTAGGGATGAAAAACCCCACTTGGGAGGAAAAACCCTAACAGTAGGCTCTCAAATACCATGCCCGAGAAGAGCAAGTCGGTGGTAGAAATCTGCAGGGATGTAAGCTCCCGGTCAGCGCTACCATAGGTGATCTGAGTAAGGCGATGTAGCGGTGTGTCCGAGCATCTAAGATCGATTATTACCTTTGCTTTCGGACATGGGCATATCTTTGGGCACTGCCATTGGAGGCATGGTGCTCATCCTCTATCACGTGCATCTCACAACACCGACATATCCTCTCCTCCCCAGGGGATCCGTGCCGCCATTCACCCTCCATCGACTGTTTCAATTCTAAGGTAATGGGAACCGTCCTTATGGCAGCAATAGCTCTCCGTTTTCTTCCGAGAGATGTGTGCTTTCAATGCAGATGGGGTCCATGCTCAAGGCGGGATTAATCGGCGTGATAGTGCTCTGTCTTGGGCTTTGCAAGAGTAGAGGCATCCCGAGGGGTGGCGGCATAGCCCGCATCCAATTGCCCGTGCAGCATCGAGAATGCGCCGGTACCACCATCATTTGGTAATCCATAGACCACCTCCTAAACCATCCCTTACGATTGCTCGTGACATACCCTCTTATTGCATTTGGGGGCCCTGCGTTAACAACGCGACTGTGGGGGCTGGCGATGGTCATCCATCCCATCCACCTTATGGAAGCAAGTAAGATGCTGCGCGCATAGCGAATCTTTGTAAAGGCGAACCCCGTCTCATACAACAAAATCGTCTGATGCGGTGTCCTTCACTCCCAAGCTATATGTCAAGAAAGCTTTACGCACCCTTTCCAACCTATCCCACGTATTTTTGCTAACTGCTGGGCCCCAAACCTCCACCCCATATAGCGGCAAACCGACCAAAGCCCTAAGCGGGTGTGCTCTCCTGCATCGATCCGCGGAGATCTATCAGGCAACCGCGCGTTTTGCCTTTGCATATAAAGCCTTCCGGCTTGCAGCGGCTCTCCTCTCCACACACTCATCCCACGGCATGTTAGTAGTGAAATCAATTCCCGGATACTTGAAGCTCCGCACCATCTCCACTTCTGTCCGTCCCGTAATATAACTTTCAGGGATAGGGTGTTGCGAGGACAAGATCGCGAGAAGCTTAGTTTTGTGCAAGTTCAGCTGTCATTTCCGTTGCCCCCAGAACCCCTTTGAGGGCATCCAAATCTTCTTTGCATCACTGGCGGCCGTGTGGGCTAGCAAAGCTACATCATCGCATATAGTAAGCGGCTCGAGAGGCGCATCGGATAATTGCACCGGCTCCCCATGGTGCTTTGCATCCACGTCTCAAGCTATCAATGTACAACCCAAAAAGCGTTGGAGACAGCGGGCAGCCCAGCTTAACTCCCATAGTGCTAGATACCCGCCGATCTTCATAAGGCGGTCGGCATAAATCCCATCATAAAGCTGGTGCACCCCGATTACGCAACTCTGTGGAACTTCGCAATTCTTGCAACCTCGCCCGCGGCATGTCTCTGGGGGCGGTATCATATCTGATCTTAAAATCTACAAAGCAGCAATACAAGTCTGTCGGCGCATTAAAACTTGCCTCCATCAACACTCTCAAAGTGAAGATATGGGTGGAGTGGGTGGAGTGGTGCGAAAGCCCGCCTGGCCAATTGCCCGCACCGCTGCCTCCTCGGCCCCTTAGTAAGTTTCTTCTCCACCACCCACGCCGGGAGCTTTGCAAGCAGCGAGCTTACCATAATCATCAGGTGGTCGGCGGCTCATCCCGATATTACCGGCTTTATGAACGGGGAACAACCTTACTAACCATCCACTCGGGGAGCCCCTCGCTTTCGAGCCTAGTTAATGATCACCGTCGGGGGGCCCTACCTGAGATGGGCCACCCCATTTCAACGGCTTCGACTGCGGCCCACAATAAATCCTTTGCCTTGCCATTCGCGGATGCACGAGACCTGCTGGACATCCTCCAGCGTGAGCCGCGGCACCTCTCCTACGATCCGGGACCCGGCATTAGCTCCACGGGGGGGTCATATAACTCCATGCAAGCGGTGCATCCATTGCTCCACACACATTATCAGCCACTGGCGCTTCTTGTATAACACCTTACGCGTAAAAAGCTTTTGGCTCGCCATGAGCATGTCAAACAAGCGCCACGGGTTTTTACGCCATGTATCTCCCCTTCTTGGCTTTTAGGAAGAGCTTATAGTCTTGCGGGGCTGAGGCCGCAAGCTGTGGATCTATGACCAAAGCGCGGTGGCTCTTTAGAGCCTTGCAATCAACATCAAACCACGGGTTCTCGGGGAAAATGCGGTGTCCCTCCTTGAGGGGCCCTTCATTTACAAAGGAAGCCTCGGCGGTACATGCGGCGCCCTCACCGACCATGCACACTGTCTTGCGGTGTGTAGAAGCTATCAAACCCCAGTAACTCCCGCACCAACACAGATTCATACCGTCCCCGCTTCGATGGCGTGGGATGTATGGTAACCCTCCCGCCCCGCTGCGATGTCTCCACTATTGAGTGCTCCCAATTGGCGTGACATAAAGCGGGTAGTGATCACGACAAAGCCTCCTCATCCCACGTGCTTGTGCCAATGGAAGTGTGTAACCATGTCAAGTCGCTACCGGGCGAGAATGTAATCCAACACACTAGCTCCCCATCCGCCTATCACTCCACGCAAGTAACACCCCCGAGTGTGGCCATCGTGCGCATACCATTACAAATTACCATGTCAAAAAACGGCGAGGCTGGACCAGCCACGCCAAATGGTCTAGCCACCATATCACGGGAGTGCAGGTGTATCTTTGAATAGCGGCCGTCTCTGCCAAAGCGGATCAACATTATCGTCACCTTGGAATGTCACCGACTGCAACTGCGCCGTACGAGCATTGAAATCTCCAAGCAAAAACACATGTCCCTGCCGTCTATAGCGGTCTATGTCATCATCTGAGTTCCCTATCGACATCACGGACATGCAGTAATACGCATCATGTACCTGGTAGAACTTAGAGCCTGCATGGGGAATGTAGCAGCTAGCAAGAACACTGAGCATGCTATCCTCTCAGTAGTCAATATACAATATTAGACTCACACACATTATATTCATGTCTAAAGGTCCTTTCTAGTATATTACAGGAAATATGAACTCGCTTCTGATGGGGTTTCTTAAAGCAAGAAATGTGAGCACTTTGTTTCATTGTTTCTTATTCTGTAACTGAGGTCTTCATGAACCTAAACTTCTCATACACATCTACTACTTACAGTTTCACACTGAAAATCTATTAATAAATAAGAGCACATTTCTACTAGGTCCCAAAAAATGTGAATTCGTATTAGACTAGTCCATGGAGACCAATCGATCTATAGAAACTAATAAAAGAGGGCAGCAGACTTATTACTATCCAGGTTAAAATAACCCCGTCCCGAAAGATTTTTGAGGGAAGAACCATAGCAATAATAAGAGTATTATCAAAATGTACAAATATATATACACAAGAAATATAATGCGTCCTACGGTGCATGTTCGAGTTTTAGCATGTTCCTACAGTGCAAGTTCTTGTCGTGCTCTACATTCTAAAAGAATCTCTTGAGAATACTCTAAATTCATAGATTCTCTAAGATTCTACCAAGGTTCTCTTAGAGGTTTCGTGGAGATTCCTCTAAATTTTATAAGATTCCCTCTAGATTCCATTAGATTTCCATAGATTCTCCAAGATTCTATGAAGATCCCCTTAGATCCCTTTAAATTTTATAAGATTGCCCTAGGTTCCCTTACATTATATGAGATTCAAAGAGATTCTATAAAGATTCCTCTACATACTCTAAGATTTCATCAACATTTTCTTAGATTCCCTTAGATTTTATGAAGATTCCCTTAGATCCCCCAGATTTTAAAGATTCCCTTAGGCTTGTAAATATTTTCCTAAATTCTCTTACATTTTATGAGATTTTCTTAGATTCCGTTAGATTCTCCTGGATTCCTTTACATTCTATAACTTTTTAGAACATTCTAGGACTTTCTGGAACATTCTGAGACTTTCAAAATATCCTAGAACTTTCTGGAAATATTTCCCTAGATTCTCTTACATTTCCGTAGATTCCCCTACATTCTACAACATTCTAGAACTTATTAGAACAATTTGGAACTTTCTGGAAGAATTTTCTTAGATTCCCCCAGATTCTCTTATGTTCTAGAACTTTCTAGAATATTTTGGAGCTTTCTAGAAGATTCTAGAACTTTCTAGAGCCTTTCAAAACATTCTAGAACTCTTTTGAACTAGCTAAAATGTTATACTCTATTTTTATCTTAATTAAAATGTTCCCCTTAAGTATGTTTGAAACATAAACAATTTATGGAATTAATGCCTGGTCTAGTAGTTAGAATGGAGGGGCTAGGGGGTCAATGACCAGGGTTCAAATCCCCCACACAATATAAAAATTTTAAAAGCCTTTTCTTAAGGGATGAGCATTCAACGTGGGCCGTAGGATCTTGGACCCGATCAAGGGTCGAGATCTCATTACGTGACAATAATTAAAGCAACATGAGCCATAGGATCTATTACATATAATTCCCAAAGTCATGTGCACCGTAGGATATGTACCAAGCCACGTGAGCCGTAAGATCCTGGATCGACGATCAGGATCAAGAACAATCTGGATCGCAGGATCTATTACATATAATTCCTAAAGCCATGTGCACCGTAGGATGTGTCCCAAAGCATCGTGAGCCGTAGGATCTAAGACCGACGATCAGGATCAAATCAACCTGGACCGTAGGATCGCTTACATATAATCTATATACAAACTCCCAAGCCATCTGGGCCGTATGATACGTCCCAAAGCCACGTGAGCCGTAGGATCTCGGATCAACAGTCGGATTGAGTGGGACAAACATAAGAACATGAACATACAAGAAATTTAACACGTCCTACGGTGCATGTTCCAATAGTGCAAATTCCAATTTTAGCATTCCTTTATATTCTTCAACTTTAGTATTCATGAAGATTCCCTTAGATTCTCTTAGGATTTTCTATCTTGATTGAAGTGCTTACCCATGAGCATTTAAAACCTTCCAAAATAATCTATCTTGGATCTGTGCAACATGTCTAAAACACTTTCTATTTTTTTAGGAGGTACTTACCACGAAGCATCTAGAACATTTTTTTTTCCAAGATTTATATTGTATACCTTTATTATGAAACATTTTAGAACATTCTATTGTGGCTCTTTACAAAATCTTAAAAAAACTCTAAGATTTCATCAAGATCTTTTTAAATTCCCTTAGATATTATGAAGATTCCCCTAGATTCAACTAGATTTTAAGAGATTCCTTTAGACTTGTAAATATCTTCCTAGATTCTCTTATAATTTATGAGATTTCCTTAGATTCCCTTTAATTCTCCTGGATTCCCTTACATTTTACAAATTTCTAAAACATTCTAGAACTTTTCTCGGAACATTACGAAACTTTCAAAACATCGAGAACTTTAAAGAAGTATTTCCCTATTTGCTTACATTCCCAAAGATTCCCTTACATTTGGAAGGATTCTCATAGATTTCCCCTAGATTCTCTTATATTCCAAACCATTTTAGAATTCTAGAACTTTCTAGAACATTCTAGAAGATTTTAGAACTTTCTAGGGCCTCCAGAACTTTCTAGAACTTTCTTGAATTATCTAGAATGCTGTATTCTATTTTATCTTAATTAGAATAGGGAAAAACTACAATATACCCCTAACTTTTTGCAAAATTCACAAAATGCCCCTAACTTTCTAAAATTCATGAAATGCCCCTAACATTATAGGTTTTGGGGGCATTTTATGAATTTTTAGGGGCATTTTGTGAATTTTAGAAAGTTAGGGGCATTTTAATTTTGCAAAAAGTTAGGGGTATATTGTAGTTTTTCAAGTATATTAGAAACATAAATTATTCATAGAATTAATGCACGGTCTAGTGGTTAGAATGGGGGGCTGGGGGGTTAATGACTAGGATTCGAATCCCCCCAATAACATAAAAATTTTTGAAAGCCTTTCCTTAAGATTTGTTGAAAATACCAAGGCCCGAGCATGCAATGTGAGCCGTAGGATCTTGGACCAAGGATTATGATCAATGGTGTGGGATCATGTAGGATATATCTAAAGCAACGTGAGCGTAGGATCTCGGACCAACGGTGGGATCGAGATCAACTTTGGACCGTGGGATCGCTTACATATAATCGGTCACAAACTCCCAAGCCACCTAGGCCATAGGATATGTCCCAAAGCCCGCGTGGTAGTAGGATCTCGGATCAGCAGTGGGATTAGGGAGGACAAACATAAGAACATATATATGTTATGATATATGTTAGATATGGAGTTTTAGCATGTTCCTACGGTGCAAGTTCTTCTCGTGCCCTACATTCTAAAAGAATCTCTTGAGAATACTCTAAATTCATAGATTCTCTAAGATTCTACCAAGGTTCTCTTAGAGGTTTCGTGGAGATTCCTCTAAAGTTTAGAAGATTCCCTCTAGATTCCATTAGATTTCCATAGATTCTCCAAGATTCTATGAAGATCCCCTTAGATTCCCTTAGATCCCTTTAGATTTTATTGGATTGCCCTAGGTTCCCTTACATCATATGAGATTCAAAGAGATTTATAAAGATTCCCCTAGATACTCTAAGATTTCATCAACATTTTCTTAGATTCCCTTAGATTTTATGAAGATTCCCTTAGATCCCCCAGATTTTAAGAGATTCCCTTAGGCTTGTAAATATTTTCCTAGATTCTCTTACATTTTATGAGATTTTCTTAGATTCCGTTAGATTCTCCTGGATTCCTTTACATTCTACAACTTTTTAGAACATTCTAAGACTTTCTGGAACATTCTGAGACTTTCAAGATATCCTAGAATCTTCTGGAAGTATTTCCCTAGATTCTCTTACATTCTCGTAGATTCTCCTTGTTGATGGCAAACCTGGCTAAGCCACCAACCTCAGTTCAAAGAAGCACTAATCTTGGTCTAGGACCTCCAGATCACTTGAGGTGATCACTCTGTGCTGAAGTATCTGCTTTTCAAACTTCCAGAAAACAAGATTTCACTGGTTTCCCAAAAGACAAAAAAGCTAGTCTTATTCTAACAGGCACAGAAATCAATGCATACAACATTTTGAACCCAAATAAGCATAGCATGCTACCATGATGTCTGAAGAAAGTATTGGTAAAAGTCTATGCAAAGAATCTTCATGGTTGGTGAGAAATAATGATTCTTGACTTCGGTCGAGAAGTTGGTCAAATTGGGACAATTGCACTCAAATTTGCCAAATGAGAATGGTAATGAATTTTCAATCCAACTAAATTTAGACAGTGAACACGAGGCCTGCACAATAAGAGCATGCTATTCTCAGGGCTAATAAGTCAGTCAGTAATTTGAGAAATATGTCTCAGTATCTAATGAGCATGAAAGTATGGCGAGACTCTTAAAACATCGGTGAGTTGATCTTTCTTCCTCTTCTTTTTGGTTTTCCCTTTCTAAACGATTGTAACAATGCAACTAGAGCTCGTATGCGACTAGATGCTTGAAGTATGGCTTTCGCTTCCTATTTCTTGAATTAATTCAAATACAAATGCATCAAATGATATTTTCCAAGGTCAGATTTTCATTAAACTGGAATCAAAATCATCACATTTGACATCATGTTAAAGATCAAGGTGATCAATCAACAGGACATCTCCAAAAACACACAAATCTTGAATTTTTCGGATACAAATCAATCATAATATGCCTCGGGACCTTGGATCTCTTAAAAGCGGGAGGAACTCTCAAACATCAATTCCGACTTCACACCCAGTGCCGTCTTTGAATGCGCAAAAGCCCGCGAATTTCTCTGTTGAATGAATCCCCTTTTTAAAAAACTTCTGTTTGGTAGGATCTTGGCAATTTCGCAATCAAGGCTACGGTTTTGGTTTAATTCAAACTGTTCTTTAGGTGGAGTAGGACAAAATCGACCAGTCGAGGCAATGATTACCGTTTGGCTCAACGAGAATGGAGATTTCTTGGCAAATTCAAATTTCGGGGTTTAGTCCGGATATATCCGCCAGAGGAAATCAAAAAAAAGCTAAGGTATAAATAGAGAACTATTTTGATTTCTCTTGATTACGTGGTCTCCTCCCCGCCAAGCTTCGGCTCGTGTTTCGACTTGGCATGCGAAGGGGGCGCCACTTGGTGAGAGGAAGAGAGGGTAGATAGATGGGGGGTAGATGTAGGTAGGTTTTGCCATTTTTTTAATGAGGCACGTTTCCCAAGGAAGCCATTTAGAAGGTCAATATGCACTCTTTTCAAAAATTTTTTGTGCGGTGGCATGATTCCATGAGGGCTATCGGTGGTATCATCAAACTCTCAAATGTAATACTTTTGATTTTTGTAGAAAAAATGAATGGGGTGAGTAGGCATTAGACAGACATGGGATTTGGTGAGGTGGCAAGGAGGGAGAACAAGGCTAATAGGCACATTTATCAAACATTTCAATCTTATGGTTGACCAACTTTTGGCTTTGGTCAACATTTGCCTAATCATCATTTGATGATGCAAGGTGATGTGATGATGTGGAATGAGTGATGTAATGGTATGGAGTGATGTGGTGATGTGGACACTTTGTTGCTTAGGTGGCAACTTGGTGAATGACATATGGAAGTGGCAAATGGTGAGTGGACCAATGTGGCTTTGTAAGTGATGACATATGTATCTAGTCATCATGACATGTCACTTGGAGGTGGTGACTAGGCAAACTCGTGTTTAGCTTTTTCAAATGCCTCTTTTTTTCTTTTTTTATATATAGCCACATGGTGTGGAGTGTGTGATATGATGAAAAAGATGATGTAGAACTTGATGCCTAGGCAATCCTTTTGGTGTAACAACTTTGAAAGTGTGCCTTAGGTAGTGGTAGGTCAACTATGGAACAAAAGGGCTAGATGTGAGATGTATGATAGTATGGGGTAATGGAATGTTGGAAATGTGGAGTGTGAGGTGGGAGAATAGAAATGACAATATGAGGGAGAAAGATACCACTTTAATAGCTTGCAAACTTCATAGGGGTCTTCAAACTTCCAGATGCTTTCGGGTCCTCTCAATGTGTGATCTTGATTCCAATTTAATGTCTTCACTTGGTTCTTCAACACAAGTATCCTCTTTTTTCTGCAACATAAATGAGATTTGATGGCACTTGCCATGTTGCCATATGAGGGGCAACATCATGCTAAACAAAGGAAAAGGAGATTTGGTCCCTGGAAAGCCTTGTGAGCAAAATATGACAGAAGAATGGTGATGGTAGTGCAAGAAAATGGAAATTCTGAGAATATGGGCGTGGGGTGAAAAAGATGAAAAAAACAATGGAAATGATGTTGGGGAAAGTCCGAGCGGATGGACATAAGGAAGTGAGTGATGTTTGAATGGATGTCTTGGGAAGGATGTTCATATGGAGTGGGAGCAGGGGACTTGACTCGAGGATGAGTTGACTCATGACTGGCTTGACTTGCTTGACTTCTTTTGAAATATGTGTGGAGCAGGAGTAGTGACTTGAGTTGGGAGTGTTTTTGATTCTTTTCATAACTTGAGCTACCTTTTATGGAAGGTGATGGAAGGTAGCGGCTGTGCTTTCTCTTTTGAAAAAAGATTTGAGGAGCAAGGGCTAGATGAGAATGGAACAAAGGCGGATGAATATGGATGGAATGTATCAAGTGATCCTGCGGTGTGGAAAAAATATGATGTTAGTACCCGTCCTCCCACTAATTGTGGTAATATTTAGTTGTTTGGGATCTGCATCGGTGAAGAATTCTGGTTGATATGAATTGGAAGGCATTTGTTTGCTCAAGTGGAGATTATTTGACCGATGAACTTTGTCATGACAAGTTCTATATGTGTTAGAAAACAACTCCTCTTTATTTTTTGTGTGAACTCAACACGCAACATCATAATACACACAAGATATCAAAGTTATACCTATTTTCCCTTTTTTTCTTTTTCTCTTTTTTCTCTCTTTTTTTTTGTATATTACGTGAAAGCAATTTCAAAATAACACTATAAAACACAAGCATCCACATCTTTAAGGAACATGCCTATTAATTTTAAAGCTAGTGTCTCTAATAACTCAAATAGCTAACTATCCAATAACTATTCTATTCAAACAAACTCATACAAATATGTTGTTGCCAATACCTTTTCGGATGCAATATGTTTATAGGGTTCATGAGCTTTTTGACTGTTGTGATATCTTCAAAAGTAAGAATTTGTACTGCTTGTCCACAGATTTTGTATGGCCCTTCCCATAATGATCAAATTTTCTTTGTGTTTTCCTTTGCTTTGTCCCACTTGAGAACTAGCTCTCCCTCTTTGAAACTTCCTTGCAATTTGTGAATGGCCTTGAATCTTCTTTGCATCCTTTGCTTTCTTTAGTAACATGGTATTTCTTGCTTCAAACCTCTCTTCTTCCGGATGGAGCAACCTATCAAACCTTTCCTCAGTATGCTTCCTCTATCGCATTTGAATCTTTAGAGCCAACCTTAATGAGGGCAACTCAATTCCACTTTGGAACAACGACCTCAACACCATAGACAAGAGCAAAAGGTGTGTGATTAGTAGCACTTTTAATTGTGGTTCTATATGCCCAAAGTGCATCATGTAATTTAAGGTGCCAATCTTTTTTTATGCACCTCTATTGTTTTCTTGAGAATAGCTTTTTAGCACCTTGTTGGTAGATTCAGCCTGGCCATTTGCCTTTGAGGGTAGTATCTTGAGCTTTTCACATGCTTTACTTTCAAGGTTTTTAGCGGGTTGCGATCACATCATTCATGAACCGAGTGCCTCTCAAATCGGAAACTATTTTTGGGGATGCCAAACCTAGTGCATATGTTTTCATGGAGGAACCGGCGGTTGTTAGGGCATTTGCTTGTCTCAATGGGACGACCTCTGCCCACTTGGTGAAGAAATCTGTTGCCACTAGTATGTATTTCGTGAGAGGGAGAATTTGGATTTATAGGTCCTATGAAGTCTAGTCCCCAAGTCCGGAATGGACTGGAGACGTGATGCTAGTCAAGCGAAGTGAAGAATTCTTCTTCCATGTATCGGCATTTATGGCATCTCCTAATGGTCTCATAACAATCTTTAAACAAGCTAGGCCAATAATATCCGACGAGTATTTTCTTTGCGGTTGTGTCACCGGTGCATAGTGGCCTCCACAAATTCCCTCATGACAAGCCTCCATTATCAACTCGCTTCTGACCGTCAACACACCTCCAGGAAGGACACCACACCGATCAATCTTACATAATACCTCTCCAATCATCCTGTAGGTTTTGCTTTTCTTTGAATCTCCTCACGGTGTCGCTTGTAAAGTCTTGGCACCTCCTCATTTGTAGAAACTTGATGATTTCATCCCCGCCAATCTTCTTGCATCTTGCTAGATAGCACAAGGTTAGTAGTAATCTCACACACTTCATCGATTGCTCAAACCATTAAGATCTTCAAACTCAAAGACCTTATTGGTCAAATAATCACTAGGACTTTTAATTGTTTTGACACGGTTCTAACATTTAAATTGTAATCCTGTATCTTGCAAGCCCATCTACATAATTTAGCCTTACTCGAGGTTTTCAGAACAAACATGGGAATAGGATTTTGATGCATCATTACTTTTTACCTCATTGTTTGAACTATATGACCAAGCCTTTGTAGGAAAAACATTATTCCAGCTGCACTTTTTTCCATTCTAGGGTATCTTCTCAAACATCGGACCAAATTTTCTTTGGCAAAAGATATTATCCCATGCTTCTGCATGAGTGCTATGCCTACAGCTTTGCTAGTGACACTGATATATGCTTGGAATGGTTGAGCAAGGTCTGGTGGTTTCAGAATCTCTGATTGGCATATGGAAGTTATTAACAGGTCAAATGCAGCTTGACATTCATCTGTCCATTCTATTGCAATAAATTTGCTCTCATTCTTATTATACTTACCAACACGTGTCAGAGCTGCCAAAGGACTTATGATGTGTGAAAAGTTAGGCACATACATTCTCAAAAAACTTGTCAAGCCCATGAAACTCTTCACCTGTTTTAAGGTTTTAGGTGGAGCTAATTTCTTCAAAGCCTCCATTTTTCCTTCAGACACTTTAATTCCTTGAGTAGATACCTCATGACCTAGCAATTCACCTTTAGAACAAAAGAATACACACTTCTTTGGATTCAAACACACTCCACCCTTCCTGCACAATTCCATTGTCATTGTCAGCAATTCCATATGCTTAGTTAGAGAAGATCCTAGGCACAAATCATCCAAGAAAACTCTAAAGTTTGATATTGGCATGCTTTGAAATATTTTATCCATTGCTCTTTGAAAGGTAGCAGATGCATTCATCAAGCCAAAAGGCATTTTCATCATGGCAAAAGTACCCCAAGGGGTTATGAAAGAGGTCTTGGCTTGATCTGCCTCTTTTATCTTGATTTGATTGAAACCTGAAAATCCATCTAAAAAAGAATATATTTCCTTGCCTGCAGTTGCATGTAACACTTCTTCAAGAAATGGTAATGGATAACAATCTTTAATAGTGGCCTTGTTTAGATCCCTGTAATCTATACAAATCCTAATGCTCTTATTTTTCTTTTCTACTGGAACAATGCAAGACAGCCAGTCAGGGTTTGTTATCTCTTTAATAACCTCAGCTTCTTTCATCTTTAATAATTCCTCTCTGATCAGGGTAAGCAGTGATGCATTTATTCTTCTGAGTTTTTGCATTACAGGTTTAGCATCTTCTTTTATCTTTATTTCAAACTCACAGATATCAGTCCTCACTCCCACTAATTCTGTATAATCCCAGGCAAATACATCCTTCCAGCTCTCAAAGAAAATTTTTAAAGAGGCCTCATCTTTGCTAACAAATAGATCCCCAAGGAAAAGTGTTCTTACCTGTCCATTTTTGTTGATAGTTAACTCTTTTACCTCTTTCTCTTGTTGTGCATCTATCACCAGAATAGGATATAGTTGTGTTGCATCTTCCTTGTTCAATTCATCTTCATTTATAGCTCCCTCAGCCAAATAGTCAAGGGAGCACGGTTCGCAAAAGTGCATCCGCCTCACAATTCTCTTCCCTAGGTATATGTTTGATTTCCCAAGCCTTGAACTTGCTTAGCAATTGCAATACCCTTTCCTTGAGTTCTGACATGTCTTGGTTTTTGGTTTGATACTCTCCACCGCCTCGCATATCGGTTGAGAGTCACCAAAGATAGATACATTAGTCAAACCCAAAGCCAAAGACTCTTCTAAGCCAGCTATAAGTGCCTTATATTCAGCCATATTTGAAGTGATTCCTTCATGTATTCGCCAACTTTGGATAAGAGTTTATTGGGGTGGTTTCTTATTATAGCTGCAGTAAGATGCTATATTCAATTTGATTGAAATTCCACCATCAAACCACAACACACCTTTGTTGAGTTTTGCTTCCATGTCAAGGTCACCTAAACAGGTCGGTATGATTTCTATTGGTTTGTATACAGAAATAGGCATTTTTAACACACCTGGCTCATCTTCAATCAACATGTCTTGTTCTATAAAGTTGTACAGATTAGCATCACCTGTTTTGTTGTATAGAGTTACAGTTCTTGCTCCATTTGAAATGGTACTTGCCCTTTGGACCGTATGTGTCTAGCATCTCATGTGAGACAACCACCTCCTTCCCAAAGAACAAGTCATATATGTCGGGCCACATCACGCTTATCTTCAAAAGCCACCACTATGAAACTTGCTTCAACAATTATACCTTCTATTTCTATTGGCACCCTTGTCACTAGTCCTATAGGTTTTATTTTAGCATTGGAGAATGATCTCAATATGACAGGTGATGGTTGAGTGACAGTAAGACCACATTTCTTCATTACATGCTGAGGCATGACATTTAATGGAGAGCCTCCATCTAGCAAGACCCTAGACAAATGTAAGTTACCTAAACTAGCTGAGCATGTAAAGGCACCTGGATCTTTTTCTTCTTGAGTTAACACAACTTTCTCTGTCTCATGCACGTCAGTAAATGAAATTTGTTCAACATCATTACACTTTAATATTTTCTCCCTATAGCTGGGTGCAATTCTGAGAAGCGTGAGGAGATCTATGCTCACTTTAGAACTTTTTAGGATCATGTCCAGCTCATCTAACTCTTTATCCTTTTTATTGAACTTCTCAAAAGGAGGTGGAGCTATTACCTGAACTTCTTTGTTGACAGGAATGTTCTTGCTCATACCTTTATCCGGTGTTCCATTTTCCAACATTTTTCTTGTTTGCACCACCATGATTTCTTCCCCCTCCTCATATTCCTCCACAAACCTAATGGCAGATGTTCCTTCCAATTTCTTGTTTTGTCCCGCTTTGTCAAAGTATTCTTTGACAAAGCACTTGTCTTCGAGATGACCTATTTCCTTGCGAAGTTGCACCACGAGGGCAAATTTTTCCAAAATGACCTTTCTTTCCACATTTTAAGCATGCCCCTGTAATAGCAAATATCGAAGGATGAGTATCTTTGAAACAATGTGCACAAGGTGGATAAGTTTTTTGTTTGTTCTTTAACTCCAAGAGTTGTTTGGTCAATTTCGCAATGGTTTCGGACATCTTGGTCATCTCACTCTTGGATTCATTGATTTTAGGTGCAGCCTCTTCATCTTTGGATTTTCTTCTTTCTTTTCTCGCACGCATATTACGGGCACATGCTCATACTCTTGTTCACAATCCGGGTAAAAGGGTCAGCACAATGGTTTACATGGTTATCAGGTAAAAAAGACATATCATTAGAGATTTTGGTTGCCTTTTCAAAAGCCTTGTGTATGGTATCAAAACCTTCCCCGATTTTGAATTTTTAGCATCTTTACAGGCACCTTAGGCCTTGGTGACAAATCCCTTAATGAAAGCAGCCACAAAATAGAGTGTAGGAGTGGGTACCTGACTCTTTTGGCACTTTCTCAGGTATGCACTAAACCTTTCCACATAGTGATTGATACTTTCACCTGCTCTTATGCAAAAAGTCTGTAGCTCATTTGCTAGCTCTTGAGGGGCAGATAGTTTGCCAAACCTAGCCAAAAATTGCTGCACAAGACTTTCATATGTGTCAGTACCCATAACTGAGGTCACATGCTCACACCAAGCATATGCCTCATCAGATTTCATGCATCTCTTAAACTCAGAAAACCTACAGCCCTTTTTACAACCATGATCTCTATAATATTCATCAAATACCTTCAGAAAATGATTAGCATTCATAGTTGGTTCAAATATGGGTGGAGTAATGGGCAAACTTAGCTCAAAATACTGTGGGATTGCACAATTTGGCTGCACCACAGCTGCAACAGGTACTCCTTGTGGTTCCAATGGTTCTGGAGCTTCTTGCTGTTCATTTCTTCTAGGAGCCATGAGTTCTTTGAAAACCAGGTGGAAATCTCGGTAGGACCTCCAAAATGTTGATGGCAAACCTGGCTAAGCCACCAACCTCAGTTCAAAGAAGCACTAATCTTGGTCTAGGACCTCCAGATCACTTGAGGTGATCACTCTGTGCTGAAGTATCTGCTTTTCAAACTTCCAGAAAACAAGATTTTACTGGTTTCCCAAAAGACAAAAAAGCTAGTCTTATTCTAACAGGCACAGAAATCAATGCATACAACATTTTGAACCCAAATAAGCATAGCATGCTACCATGATGTCTGAAGAAAGTATTGGTAAAAGTCTATGCAAAGAATCCTCATGGTTGGTGAGAAATAATGATTCTTGACTCAGTCAGAAGTTGGTCAATGGACTGGACAGTGCACTCAAATTTGCCAAATGAGAATGGTAATGAATTTTCAATCCAACTAAATTTAGACAGTGAACACGAGGCCTGCACAATAAGAGCATGCTATTCTCAGGGCTAATAAGTCAGTCAGTAATTTGAGAAATATGTCTGAGTATCTAATGAGCATGAAGAGTATGTGAGACTCTTAAAACATCGCTGAGTTGATCTTTCTTCCTCTTCTTTTTTGGTTTTTCCTTTCTAAACGATTGTAACAATGCGCCTAGAGCTCGATGCAACTAGATGCGTAAGTATGGCTTTCGCTTCCTATTTCTTGATTTAATTCAAATACAAATGCATCAAATGATATTTTCCAAGGTCAGATTTTCATTAAACTGGAATCAAAATCATCACATTTGACATCATGTTAAAGATCAAGGTGATCAATCAACAGGACATCTCCAAAAACACACAAATCTTGAATTTTTCGGATACAAATCAATCATAATATGCCTCAGGACAGATCTCTTAAGGCAGGAGGAACTCTCAGCATCAATTCCGACTTCACACTTCAGGTGCTTCTGCCTTTGAATCGCAAAAAAGCCCAATTTTAATTTCTCTGTTGAATGAATCCCCTTTTTAAAAAAAACTCTGTTTCCGGCCGGATCTTGGCAATTTCGCAATCAAGGCTACGGTTTTGGTTTAATTCAACTGTTCTTTAGGTGGAGTAGGACAAAATCGACCAGTCAGAGGCAATGATTACTTCGTTTGGCTCAACAGAATGGAGATTTCTTGGCAAATTCAAATTTCAGGGTTTAGTCCGATATATCCCACAGGCGGAAATCAAAAAGAAAGCTAAGGTATAAATAGAGAACTATTTTGATTTCTCTTGATTACGTGGTCTCCTCCCACGCCAAGCTCGGCTCGTGTTTCGACTTGGCATGCCAGGGGGGACGCCACTTGGCAGAGGAAGAGAGGGTAGATAGATGGGGGGGTAGATGTAGGTAGGTTTTGCCATTTTTTTAATGAGGCACGTTTCCCAAGGAAGCCATTTAGAAGGTCAATATGCACTCTTTTTTCAAAATTTTTTGTGCCAGGTGGCATGATTCCATGAGGGCTATCAGGTGGTATCATCAAACTCTCAAATGTAATACTTTTGATTTTTGTAGAAAAAATGAATGGGGTGAGTAGGCATTAGACATGGGATTTGGTGAGGTGGCAAGGAGGGAGAACAAGGCTAATAGGCACATTTATCAAACATTTCAATCTTATGGTTGACCAACTTTTGGCTTTGGTCAACATTTGCCTAGTCATCATTTGATGATGCAAGGTGATGTGATGATGTGGAATGAGTGATGTAATGGTATGGAGTGATGTGGTGATGTGGACACCTGTTGCTTAGGTGGCAACTTGGTGAATGACATATGGAAGTGGCAAATGGTGAGTGGACCAATGTGGCTTTGTAAGTGATGACATATGTATCTAGTCATCATGACATGTCACTTGGAGGTGGTGACTAGGCAAACTCGTGTTTAGCTTTTTCAAATGCCTCTTTTTTCTTTTTTATATATAGCCACATGGTGTGGAGTGTGTGATATGATGAAAAAGATGATGTAGAACTTGATGCCTAGGCAATCCTTTTGGTGTAACAACTTTGAAAGTGTGCCTTAGGTAGTGGTAGGTCAACTATGGAACAAAAGGGCTAGATGTGAGATGTATGATAGTATGGGGTAATGGAATGTTGGAAATGTGGAGTGTGAGGTGGGAGAATAGAAATGACAATATGAGGGAGAAAGATACCACTTTAATAGCTTGCAAACTTCATAGGGGTCTTCCAAACTTCCAGATGCTCAGGTCCTCTCAATGTGTGATCTTGATTCCAATTTAATGTCTTCACTTGGTTCTTCAACACAGTATCCTCTTTTTTCCTGCAACATAAATGAGATTTGATGGCACTTGCCATGTTGCCATAGCAGGGCAACACTCCTACATTCTAGAAACTTATTAGAACAATTTGGAACTTTCTGGAAGAATTTTCTTAGATTCCCCCAGATTCTCTTATGTTCTAGAACTTTCTAGAATATTTTGGAACTTTCTAGAAGATTTTAGAACTTTCTAGAGCCTTCCAGAACATTCTAGAACTCTTTTGAACTAGCTAGAATGTTATACTCTATTTTATCTTAATTACAATATTACCCTTAAGTATATTTGAAACATAAATTATTTATAGAATTAATGCCTAGTCTAGTGGTTAGAATGAGGGGTTGGGGGGGTCAATGACCAGGGTTTAAATCCCCCACACAACATAAAAATTTTAAAAGCCTTTTTTTAAGGGATGAGCATTCAATGTGGACCGTAGGATCTTGGACCCGATCAAGGGTCGAGATCTTACTACGTGACAATAATTAAAACAACATGAGCCATAGGATCTATTACATATAATTCCCAAAGTCATGTGCACCATAGGATATGTGCCAAGCCACGTGAGCCGTAAGATCCTGGATCGACGATCAGGATCAAGAACAATCTGGACCCCAGGATCTATTACATATAATTCCCAATGCCATGTGCACCGTAGGATGTGTCCCAAAGCAACATGAGCCGTAGGATCTTGGACCAACGATGAGGATCAAATCAACCTGGACCGTAGGATCGCTTACATATAATCTACAAACAAACTCCCAAGCTATCTGGGCCGTACGATACGCCCCAAAGCCACGTGAGCCGTAGGATCTCGGATCAACGGTCGGATTGAGCGTGACAAACATAAGAACATAACATACATATGTTATGATATGATATGATATGATATGATATGATATGATATGATATATATATACAAGAAAATTAGCACGTTCTACGGTGCTTACCCGCGACTGTCTAGAATGTTCTAGAACATTCCAATAGGTGGGCAGGGGTTTCCAACGAGCAAAGGCGGCGGCCTATTATAGGGCGCAGGCGGGAAGATTACAGGAGACTTCAAAAAAACAGTTAGCTACAGAGCTTGAATATGTAATCTAACTAAACTCTAATAGAATCAAAATTCAAAGGTAGAAAAATCACCTCTGACAAACTAGGCAGTAGGGGTAAAACAGGGGAACCTGTGCTGAATCGTTATTTTTCCCTGGCGTACATGTTGCCCGATTTAGGCCCTGTTTGTCGTAGGCAAGGATTATAATCTTCTGCTGAACCTAGACCAAAACGGTCTACATGAGTTTTTTGAACTCAGAACATGGGATTTTTAACCTAAACATGAATCTTTGCCTCAAATTCGGACGTAATCGGCTTGATAGAGGCACAGAAATCCACCTTGCATTCAAATCGACTGCAAAATGCTCTGTTCTTCCCCAGGTATACTCTGCCTCCCACAGCTGAATCTATTTTGCATTTTTAAGGATTCAACTCTCTACTTTCATCTGATTAATCTGCAAGGCAGCGACCCTCAAAGCTTGCGATCTGCAATTTGCCCAGCGAGTTTGGCTTGAGAGAAATCTCTGGGCATTCATCAAGTTTGCCAGTGTTTTCTTTCATTAAACTGTGGACGATTACACAGGTGGATTTTTTTAACCCTGAATCCCTTTGCTTTCTGGCGAATGTGATCTTCATGCCAGAGCTAAGATCAAACTTTATGCTGATGAAATGAAACTCTGAATTGAAGCTTTAAAAACGAAGATAATAGACTAATTACCTGGTTTACGCAGCAGTTTACAAAATGTCAAACGATTTTAAGGCTAGAGGCTTCAATGATTTTCTCCGCTGCATTTGAATCTGTACCTCAGAAAGAGTAAATCATAAAACTTGGATATGCAAGGACGAAGGCACACTGCACTCTAATGCAATCCGGCCCTAAATTCCAAGCAAACTATAATCTAAATCTCAAACTAGAGGCAAGGGGTCACTAGAACTAAAAGGAAGTGAAGGACTGACACAAAAACAGAAAAATGAGTAAGAGCTGGAACTCTAAGATCGAAGATATGAAGGGACCCATTGATGATAAGAACCGGAAGCAATGGCTCTTCAAGAAACGAGGTGGAAAGCATCCTTGAAACTAAGGAGACTACCAACCATGGAACCAAGCAAAAGGAGTAAATCGGATAAAGGCAATAGAATTTCTACGAGAAATAGAACGGCAAGTGGACCAAATGCGGCAATTGAAATACATAAACAAAATGCAACAGAGAAGACAAAGAAGGATTCCACAACTTGGATGAACAAGATTGGCAAAAACAAGAACTATCGAAGCAAATGGAGTACAAGTAGGACTAGAAGAACCAGAGGAAGAAACGAGAGAAATGGAACAAGTACTACACCAAGGCAAACACTAAAAAGACACATAGACTATGATACAATGGAGCAATAAAGGACGACTAGAACTGAAGGACGTGATGGGCAACCCAGAGAGAAGAAAATAAATAAGGTTTTGGAATAATACACGACATACACAAATGATGGGGGCACATTAGTTTTAAGGTAGCTGTAACACCGACCAAAACCATACCATAGCAGAAACCTCTAGAAAATAAGATAGGTCAAGTACATAAAACAAATGACCATGCATCATGAAAGAAAGAGATCCCCCACATATAACGAACACTAGTGCAAAATAAGGTAAGAGTTTGTACTTAAAGAAAACATCATAATTGATGCTCGATATAGAACGCTTGCTACCATAAAGAATGCTCATGCATAACCTCCATATCAAAACTCATGCCTGATTCTATACTCGGACACGTGCAAGTCTATCACGAGTTATCGTTTTCGTGAGAAAAATAACATAAAACAATTGATGGAGCACATTGATGTTAATGCAATTGTAACACCGACAAAAAATATACCGCATAAGAAAAACATATAAAAGATAGATAGACTACATAAACAATATCAAACATATCACACTCACATAACAAATAATGATTTAACATGAAACATGAAACAAAATAAGGTTAAGATTATCTATCAAACATCATATACATGCATGATAAAATATATTTGCCAAAACTATAATACTCATGCATAACCCAACTGATGCAACATGAAACATGAAACATGAAACAAAAGGTTGCAATTATCCATCAACATCATATAGACGCATGATAAAATACGTTTGCCAAACCTATAAAGAATACTCATGCATAAGCAAAATGGAGTTCTAAAAACATGCACTGGTCAAACTCAAAATATAGGGGCCACAAGGGATAAACGATGGTCAGCCAACAAATTGATAAGGTATGCCAAACTTAGGGACCAACCAGACCCAAGGACTAAGTGGGATGAAGGGGATAACATGGTAAATGAGACTAACGAAGCAAATGGATGAAGCATGAGATCGCGATGAAAGGGGCAGGGAATACATTACTAATCACATCTATTAGACATAATGACTTTAGCTAAACTTGCCCGGATTAATCCCAAAACTTGCTGTGGTTTAGCTAAACTCGACACATTTTCTCTCTTATACTTTTCAGCTTTTAGCTACATTTTCCAAAATTCATTCTAAAAATTTATATGATGTGGCCAACGAAAAACATTGGGCTAAAATCACTATACTTCTTTTCAATTGTTTCCATTTACTTTCATTTTCTTTGTGGAAATATTCTAAAAGAATGCTAGCTAGCTAAGTCTAGGCCTCAAATTACTCCAAAGATACTAGAAAATAAATTATTAGTCATATATTTCCTTTAAACTAGAATCATGTTAGCTAAGCTAGTTCAAAATTCATTCCGAAAGTTTCTATGCCTTAGCTAAACAATAGAAATTTCACACTCTTACTTTCTAGCATTTGACTACAGAGCTTGAAGGTTAGTATGGATGCGAAAAAAGTTAAGCTAAAGTTATATTTTGTTTTCCCTATTTTTACCATTTACTTTAGCCAACATTTTTTGAAAATGTACCAAAAACTTGCCAAATAGCTGAGTTTAGCCATTAAAGTATTCCATGGAAAGGGGTAACATGAACCACAGAGACCAAATAGCATGAAAGCAAGATGAACAATGATTAATAGAACAGGTAAATAAAAAAGGTCGGAAGAGGAATGGACCATGAGTAAGGACAAAATGAAGCAACATAGAAACACGAGCTAACGAGACTAAAAGAACAAAACCCCAACAAATGAACAAGAAGAACAGACTACCAAACTAACAGAAAAGAAAGGTGAAGAAAATAGAAGGTAGTTACAAGGATTTTTAGACAAATCGATACCATTGCCTCAGTTTGGATGCAATAATATCATTTTCAACAATTCTAGGCTGCATTTGGTTGGGGATATGGATGTATACAAGCTCTGACTTCATCAAGATTTTCAGAGTGGATATGTCTTCTATTTCAAATTTTTGTTAGTTATGTTCGAGATCCCTTTGATGGTGCTGAAGACTCTGATATCATTTCAATATTTTGACCTAATGGATAGAATCTGTTTATAGAAGACTTGTTTTTCTACTTATCTTAATCCTATCTAAGGATTAGCTACTGGAAGTTTGGAAAGGATTTGCTTAAAACTAACTCTATATTTACTTGACTTTGATTTGTTAAGACTATCTTATGAAGGCTTTTCAACATCTTTGTATGTTCTTATAGTGTTTTCCTTCGTTTCATCGAATAGAAGGAAAACAACGTTCTAGAACTAAGAAGGTAGTCGCATTTTTAGTTATTTTTGTCATTTTCCCTTTTAGCTCCCTATTTAGTTTCTTTCTCTCCCCTTTCATCATTATCAATTTTCATGCATCTCCATTTATTCTTCCTAGTATTGGTCGATTATGGATGCCGATTTTGATCTGCTGATTATGGCTGCCGATTTTGATCTGCTGAAGCTTTTGTGGGTTCAACACTGCCAATGTCACTTATATTTAGAAGTTGGTTACTACGGGTATACGATGATGATCCCTGACGTGGTAGAACTTAAAAGCCTATGCATGTCCTCCACTTTGGCTGCTCGTTGGCAGTGGGACAAAAACTAGCTAGTTTGTAAAAAGACTAGTCTAGACCAGTAAAAGTTGGTTTACAGATTACTGTGGCTGGTTTACTGGTTACTGTGGCTGGTTTACTGGTATACTGATTACTGGTTTACTGGTTTACGGTGGGTAGTGGTTACTACCCACCGTGTTTTCCTCCACTACCTATCAATTTTTTGGTTTTTGAGTCTGCAGCTGTTCTCTGCAACAATCCGGATTTACCAAGTTCTGTAGTGTCGGAGACATTTGCTGCTGATTCTGACCTGTTAAAATATTTTGTGTTTGAGCCAAGTTTTTCCCTTTTACGGTTTGCTTCGATTTGTTGTGCAAAGATCCATGTTTGCCAAAGTTCTTTCCCCTTTTTTTATTGATGTGCTTACCAGAGTTTTGATGTGCTGCTTCACACTTTTTTCTTCCCTATTTTAACCTCTTTAGTGCTGCATTCTATGGCCCCAAAAGTTAACACAAAACTTAGGAAGAGCCATGTCACGGATTCGGATCAAGTTCCAGCATGGGTTAAAGCCATGGAAAACAGGTTGGAGGCTAAGATAGATGGCCTAAATAGCAACATGGAGAGCAGGTTGCATGCTAGGATAGATGATTTGAATGGCTCTAAAGTTGGAATTGTTGCTGCATTGGAATATAAGATCTCTGCTCTGCAAGAAGAGATTCAACGGAAGAGGAGAAAAGCAAGAGCCCCTGTCTTGAAATGTTATGAAAATATCAAATAGTTCGATTTCTTGGATCAATTAGAGGGCTTGTTTGCAGATTTGGAAGGCCATTTACAGTTGCACAAGTTTTTGGACGCAACAGCCAAAGCCACCATTGATAAAGGTAACTCTTTAATTTTTAACAGAAAGAATTTGATCTGTATCAGAGATAGAGAAGGACCAAGAGTTGCAGAGTTCTATGAAATGGGGGATTTAGCCCTTTCTGATGTGGAAAATTGCTCTAAAATGGGATTTTTACCCTGTTAAGGTCTACGGTAAGTTTGATCTAAGAGGTCAGAATGCTTTGCTTTGTACATTTTGAGACTAGTTTATTCAGTTTATTTGTTAGTTTTTAAGTTAAGTTTCAATTGCTTGGAGGCATCCACATACAAATATTTGGGAGTGGAGTTTCCGTCTACTATGCACTGGGACACATCCATGCGACTCTACGAGTTACAGTACGTTTGGAAAGCACTATATGCAATGCAAAACAATAGTCATAGAGCGGAGTTGTATGATTGGACCCATCAGTCACACCTGTTCAAAGTCTTAGTGGAGCCTGTCCTTTTATACGGGGTTGAAGTATGGGGCCCAGTAGTATCCCTCGCTACTTGGAATGAATTGGGCGGTCTTGAGAAAGCCTTCTTGGTACGAGCACTAGGGGTGAAGTCCACGGTTCCATATCAAATTCTCTTGCAGGAAACAGGATTCTTGCCTCTTGAGGGCGGCCCTTGATCGCCACATTGTCTATTTTCGAGAGAAGGTGGTCAACATGGGCGATGCTCGTCTCCCAAAACTAGCTTATATCATGGCAATGGGGCCACAACGCCTCAAAGGCTGCTAGAGGGAAAAGAGAGCTCAATGGATGGCTAGATGGAATGTGCGGAGAACACGGGGTGCATACACGTGCAAACAGAGGGTCGCCATAGCTTGAGGCAATATCTTGGCGCTTGCTTCATCGATAAGCTTTGGGATGCCGCGCCCTTGAGCAGTCAAGACAAAGACACTACCGGCGCCACATAAATCCCACATTGGGCGAGGCCCACAATGCTACTGCGCACCCACTTGCCCATGAAAAGGCGAGACTCATTGCCTCCATTCGCCACGAGGGGCACATCATCTTGAATTGAGACAGGAGATGGATTGGTGAGCCACGTCGGGCGGACTACTGTCAATCGCCAAATGGGAGTCATTGAGGATGAATCTCATACCCTTCAAAGTTGCCCGACATATGATCAAATCGACGCCGCTATCTTTGAGTTGGTCAGGGCGGCCGCCGCTACATGTGACATTGAGCACGGCATCCGCATGCGGATGCTAGGATCATACCTTCGAGGAGGTCATGGACATGCGAGATCAGCTATGTCCTCCGCACGCACTTGACATGTACATACACATTTATTTCACGATGATGTATACTTGTACAGTTTGACAGCATTCTTATTACTGCCACGATTTTTCCCTCGAAAACCCTTCGGGGCGGGGGGTTTTTTAACCCGGACAGTAATAAGTTTGCTGCGCTCCTTCTGGGTCCCATAGGTCGATTGGTCTCAGTGGACGATAAAAAAACTATTCTATTCTATTCTATTCATAAATGAACCCTGTTTATATTTTCATAAGGGACGCCTCACATGTCACCGGCAAGTTTTTGCCAGACGTTCAAGCCGTTCGAGACGCTCAGGTGTAAACTGCTCCAGTAGTTCGGGGACGAACGGCTCAGATGTCAAACCGGCCATCTCAGATGAACTACATGTGAATACCTAAAAGTTTACATGTGAGGCGCCTCTAAATCAACCTTTTTACCAGTTTGTCTCTTTTTTCTTCGTTTCTGGTCTACTTAACCTGCCTATATGGTTCATGGCTTCCTGTAAAACAGTTTGCGGAGAGCGCCCTGTAGAATGTCGTACCGAGGCCAACATCATAGCCTGGAATATGCCATGATTTTCTTAGGGTTAACCTATTTCTGATTTCTCCTCTTCTCCTTTGGCCATTGCATTAAATAATCAAAATTTGCATTAAATAATCAGGAAGGTCCTGTTCTTTCGTTTCAAAGCATATCGAATTTTCTCATGGTTAGCTATGGTTTAATTGACCATAATAATAATAATTAATAACAATGAATTTTATTTTAATCAAGCATGTTATTTGTGATTTATTCAACATTAACCAGTCAAGATTGGTATGACTGCTTTTGGGTCTCTAGAAATCGGGAAAGCCGCCCCTACGCCTTTTGTTGGTCCCTTTGACGGCGTTTTCGGCTTAGTTTGTTTCTTGCCTTGCCATACATTGCTCGCGTTGCTTCTAAGAGATTGTTAAGATCATCATAGTATTTAACTAAATTACATTGCCTTTTTGTTCTGTCTCTTTTTAGCATTCTTGCCCATGTCTATCCGCAGTAGTTCTAGAAATGGTGTTTTCATTCGTTTCATTGAATAGAAGGAAAACAAAGTTCTAGAAGTATGGAGATAGTTGCATTTTAGTTATTTTTGTCCTTTTCCCTCTTAGCTCCTAGTTAGTTTCTTTCTCTTTCCTTTAGTCATCATCGCCTCTCGTGCATCTCCATTTCTTCTTCCTACTATCCCCCCAAAACATCCCTTCTCCCATTTTGTGAATCTTATTTGTGTAACTAACATCTTGTTGGAGGCCCTCGTGCTTGGATGGAGGCCTTTATGCATGACTGGGGCCCTTGTGCCTGGATGGAGGCCCTCGTGCCTCGATAAGCCCAAGTGGCTTTTTGGTTCACTTTTTATGTATGCAGGGAAGTAGTTGGTGAGCGCAGTTTTTCCTATGCTTTGGCATTTTGGACGAAGGTATCGTATCCTAAGCACAAGATGAAGATCAATAGAGAAGGCAATTCTAGCATGAGTTCATCACATTGCGGACTTGTTTGTTGTAATGTATTTGCACCCAACAAGGCTAGTCAGGATGAGGGTATAGATTCCTTAATGATTTATGACTCTAGCATAGGTTAGTGTTTCCATTATTGTCAGGGTTTTTCCTCGAAAGCCCGAAAGGGCGAGGTTTTTTAATCCCGGCCATAATGGTTTCAATGACTTGCTATCACCTGTATTTGTTTTCGTGGTAATGGTTGAGAGTTTCCTTAACAATACCTTTGTAGTTATCTATTCTCTACCTTAGTGTAGCTAGCTCCTCCTTTGCCTCTTATCTGGCCTTACTCATATCTTGTTTCAACATGTCCTTAGGCTTTGCTCCATCGTAATTTGTTTGTAACTAGTATCTACTTGATTTGTGCACAACATTTGTCTTGTGAAATGCTTTTATCCATGGAGAACTCATTTAATTTGCTTTGCTATATCGAGTTATTCATGGAGAACTCATTTAATTTGCTTTGCTATATCGAGTTGTTGATTATGGAACTTCATATTGTTGGACTTAAGATGCAATAGCCCTTGTTATCCCATTTGCATGACCTTTGCTTTTGCCAATGTTGCCTAGCCATCTTGTTTAGATACTTTGAGCCTTTTTTTTTTTTTTTAAAGGTTATGCTTAATGCATGACAAAAGTGATATTGGATGTAAGTTGGGTTAATGTTACATGCAGCAAAAATGGATCTCTATCTAGAGAGATTTATTCAATTCCAGGTGGCTTCTATGATATTTTTCACATTCTGCTAATGCCGATGAATTACTTGGCAAGGTAAACCTAACTACAGTTTGGCATGTGAAATGGCGTATGCTATTTGGACATCTTTTGTATAATCAATGCTTTATACATAGATTTGTATTTTGAGCTTAAGGCATTTGACAGCAAGTGGCGAGCTGCACTATTCGCCAATTTGGCTTTATAGTGATATAGACCAAGTTGCTCTGGTTTGTCACTAAAATTTGCTTAATATGGTATTTAAGGCATAAATAGGTCTACCTTTAAATTTGTCTTAATGGGCCGAGGACCAAATCCCTTTGGGGATTGTCTTTGAACTGAGAATATCCAGCTCTAGAGCTCACAATCAATGAGATATTTTTTTTAGGCAGGCTAGGCCTCCTAAATTTATTCAAAATGGCAGTAGTAATGTTCCAGAATATGCTGATGGGTTATATTTTTTACTGATATTTGGCAAAACCATGCCTCTTAGTGCGGCCAAAATGGCTCTTAGTAGACGCCTTGTGGATGAAGCCGTGAATGCATTTGGCTTCCGAAAAACCAGGGTAGAACCAATTTCGGCCTGCATTCTTGAAGATTTGTGGCCCAGGCAGTTGGATCTGGTACTATCTGTGCTTCAAGAAAAGATGGAGTTAAACCTTGCAGATCTTTAAGCTGCTTAGGGAAGACTGGTTACATGGTAACGATCGAATAGTTTATTCTTCTGATCAGCAAGCAAGAGGAAATACCTTCAATCACAGTACTCGGCTGCATATTCAGGTCTGAAAATACGTATTTTCTTCAATGCTTTTGATATCCTATTTAGCAAGGCCTCTGACCAGTGAAGTCAAAATTGCAGTAGATATATGCATGTTAATGCTTCCTGCGCAAGGTATTTGTTCTATTGGATAGTATGCTTTGCTGATACATTTCTTGAAGTGTGTGTAATATCAGGTTATGATTTACAATTACATCTTAATGCATTGTGGTTAACATGAAGCATACGCTAAACTACAAGGCTCTACAAATGGATAACTTCTGATATATTTCTAGTAGCCCTTGCTTCTTATGGATTCCATTTTCATCTTCGATACTAGTAACTAACTAAGGGCATAAGGCTGCATTGGGTGAAGGGCGATGAGCCGAGAAAACCCAATGTACCTTTTGGCCCCTGTTACATTACCATTTTCATGCTAATGTTAACTTGGTTGGCTGCAGGTATGGGATTCTCCTCTCAATGCGTCTCAAAGTTTGTTCTTGCTTGAAGGATGATGGATGCTACGAAGAGAAACCAGCCAACGATCTGCTACTTGAAGTCTTTGTGCAACTTTAGATTTTTGACAAGATACACTCTGGCCTAATTGCATATTGTGAGATTTCTAGTTCTAAAACAGTGTTAAAAACACTTTGAAAGGTATTATTTTATTCTAACGTCTATGGCAAGCTTTAAGCGTTTTTCCTAATTGGTTGCAAGAAGATTCACGTCTACGTTTTGAAGCACAAAATGAGTGCATAAATTTCTGATAACAGTGTTTCCATGATGGCTTTTAATTAAGTCTTTTAGTCCAAAACACTTAATATGATAAGCTATTTTATATGTTCATATTCACTGAAAAGGAGAAGGAGATCTATGACATAATGAGCATTTATTGTACATATACAATGTGATATGCAGACTGCTGAATATTAAGATTATAGAATCTAGAGGAGACATAAATCTTAGTAGACATGAACAAGTCTTATCTAGTATGCTAGACTTGTAGATAAAGCATTGTTTACACTTTAATGTAGTCTGGTTGAGAGAATGTCTTAACATTACCATGCAAAGACTAGTTGGAGCAGAGGCTAATGGTAGAATACATGCTTATATTTTCATAAGGGACGCCTCACATGTCACCGGCAAGTTTTTGCCAGACGTTCAAGCCGTTCGAGACGCTCAGGTGTAAACTGCTCCAACAGTTCGGGGACGAACGGCTCAGATGTCAAACCGGCCATCTCAGATGAACTACATGTGAATACCTAAAAGTTTACATGTGAGACGCCTCTAAATCAACCTTTTTACCAGTTTGTCTCCTTTTTCTTCGTTTCTGGTCTACTTAACCTGCCTATATGGTTCATGGCTTCCTGTAAAAGCGGTTTGCGGAGAGCCTTTGTAGAATGTCGATCGAGGCCAACATCATAGCTTTGGAATATGCCATGATTTTCTTAGGGTTAACCTATTTCTGATTTCTCCTCTTCTTCTTTGGCCATTGCATTAAATAATCAAAATTTGCATTAAATAATCAGGAAGGTCCTGTTCTTTCGTTTCAAAGCATATCGGATTTTCTCATGGTTAGCTATGGTTTAATTGACCATAATAATAATAATTAATAACAATGAATTTTATTTTAATCAAGCATGTTATTTGTGATTTATTCAACATTAACCAGTCAAGATTGGTATGACTGCTTTTGGGTCTCTGCTAGAAATCAGGAAAGCCGCCCCTCTGCCTTTTGTTGCTCCCGCCTGACCTGGCCGTTTCTGGCTTAGTTTGTTTCTTGCCTTGCCATACATTGCTCGCGTTGCTTCTAAGAGATTGTTAAGATCATCATAGTATTTAACTAAATTACATTGCCTTTTTGTTCTGTCTCTTTTTAGCATTCTTGCCCATGTCTATCCGCAGTAGTTCTAGAAATGGTGTTTTCATTCGTTTCATTGAATAGAAGGAAAACAAAGTTCTAGAAGTATGGAGATAGTTGCATTTTTAGTTATTTTTGTCCTTTTCCCTCTTAGCTCCCTATTTAGTTTCTTTCTCTTCCCTTTAGTCATCATCAGCTCTCGTGCATCTCCATTTCTTCTTCCTACTATCCCCCCAAACATCCCTTCTCCCATTTTGTGAATCTTATTTGTGTAACTAACATCTTGTTGGAGGCCCTCGTGCTTGGATGGAGGCCTTTATGCATATTTGGGGCCCTTTGTGCTCGGATGGAGGCCCTCAGGTGCCTCGATAAGCCGAGTGGCTTTTTGGTTCACTTTTTATGTATGCAGGGAAGTAGTTGGTGAGCGCAGTTTTTCCTATGCTTTGGCATTTTGGACGAAGGTATCGTATCCTAAGCACAAGATGAAGATCAATAGAGAAGGCAATTCTAGCATGAGTTCATCTGTTGCAGCTTGTTTGTTGTAATGTATTTGCACCCAACAAGGCTAGTCAGGATGAGGGTATAGATTCCTTAATGATTTATGACTCTAGCATAGGTTAGTGTTTCTATTATTGTCAGGGTTTTTCCTCGAAAGTTAGAAAGGGCGAGGTTTTTAATCCAGGCCATAATGGTTTCAATGACTTGCTATCACCTGTATTTGTTTTCGTGGTAATGGTTGAGAGTTTCCTTAACAATACCTTTGTAGTTATCTATTCTCTACCTTAGTGTAGCTAGCTCCTCCTTTGCCTCTTATCTGGCCTTACTCATATCTTGTTTCAACATGTCCTTAGGCTTTGCTCCATCGTAATTTGTTTGTAACTATTATCTACTTGATTTGTGCACAACATTTGTCTTGTGAAATGCTTTTATCCATGGAGAACTCATTTAATTTGCTTTGCTATATCGAGTTATTCATGGAGAACTCATTTAATTTGCTTTGCTATATCGAGTTGTTCATGGAGAACTCATTTAATTTGCTTTGCTATATCGAGTTGTTGATTATGGAACTTCATATTGTTGGACTTAAGATGCAATAGCCCTTGTTATCCCATTTGCATGACCTTTGCTTTTGCCAATGTTGCCTAGCCATCTTGTTTAGATACTTTGAGCCATATTTTTTTTTTTTTGAAGGACTTGAGCCTTTATTATCCAGAGAAAGTTACAAAGTACAATGGGGATTAAAAACTCAGTGGAGAGAATGTCCACCCGAGCAAATCCACCCCACTCAAATACAACATCTAACCAGTATGAAGAGTAAGCAAAATCTCATGAATAAGTGTGAATCTGAAGATAGTGCTTCGAAATATGGCTCTTCACCTCATTAGCAATTGATGAGTGCATGAATGCTTTGACAATTCGTTGTTGGGCATCAAGAAGGACCCGCGCATCTGAACAAGCAAGACCTTTGAACATGAGAAGATTTTTTCTTTTCCAAATGGACCAAATGATCCATGCAGAAGCCAAATGAAATGCCCTTTTTGCCAAAATTTCCCAACCATTTTAATAGACTACGAATAACACCTGCTGGCTATTCAAATTGCAACGATAGAGGCCTTGAAGCCACGACCAAACATGCCTGACATGTCTATACAGGAAGAAGCAATGCTCAATTGTCTTGTCCCTCTGTGCACATAAGAGACAAAGTGCAGATACCTCTGGAGGAAATCTGTGCACCAGAATATTAACGCGCAGACAACGATGAATGACTTGCCACCATAAAACAGATACTTTGGGATGGTGTAGTTTATCCCATAACCATTTCCATAATGCTTTCTGTCGGTCCCTATGAATGACCAAAGGCCATTTGGATGAAGGAGGCAAGACGTCCGCAACAAGCAAGACCTTGTACATGGAATTCACCAACTTATCTGCTTTGACACGCCCATGGACTACCCAAGGCTGGGGGTCATCCACTTGTGCTATTGGAGGAAGAATTGAAGACACCTTCTGCCAAATAGCCCGATCCTAGATTAAAAGGAGGAACTAGATCTAAACTCTTCCCATGTCAGCAACTAGTTGTCTTTGATTATTATACCAATCCGATATCATATACACACCTGCTGATCTCCATCAACACTGCATCAATGGGTGGACTGAAGATACCAGAGGACCACCATCTAATGGAATCCACCAACAACTTGCAATAGTGCTAGTGTGCGCAAAATAGTGAAAATGAAATAGAGATTGTACAGTCTTCCACGCAACTAGCAATTTTCTAAGAAATGGAGAAGCATCAGGGTATGGGGTCAGTATATAAAACAGAGCCCAGGGAAAAAATGGTCTAATAGATGGAGACCCAAAAGAAATGCATATTTGCAAAGACTGATAAACAAGACGGGAACCTGGGGACTCATCCACGTTATTCAAAATTCTCTAAAAAAACTTAGAATTCATCACCTTAATTGATCATCCCAATGCCGCCAAAATGCTTTGGCAACATGCACTTTTCCCAACTGACTTTGACAATAGCATCCCTCTTTGTTCCCCTCCAAATGAAGTTCCTGACAACCCTGACGATGAGTTGTACTTTTGACTGTGGAGCCAACATGAATGAAGCCATATACACATGGGTGCTACTTAAAACTGTATTAGCCACAACGATTCGTCCCGCCATGGAAAGGTTAGCTGTGTACCACCAGAAAAGGTGCTTTTCCAAGCCCTTAATCACTGCCTCCCAAGCATTTCCTGATGAATATATGAACACCTACAGGGATACCAAGAAGTTTGGTTGCTTTACCATGGGGAAGGATCTTTCATGGATAGGCAGTTACGCATGGTGGAACTGGAGAGTCCAATGCCCATAGTGCTGTGCACTTCTGCCAACCCACAAAAATACCAAATGCTAGGGAAAAAGAATCCAACAAGGAAATGGCATTCTGCAAATTTTGCTCATCGCCCTCAAAAAGGAAAGTGTCATCCGCGATATTGATTCTGAGATCTCCCGCAACCCATTGTTCATAGGAAGTCCATGCAAAATTCCCTCCTGAGCGGCAAGAGAGAAGACCTGGGCAAGGACCTCTGCCACAACTGTAAATAATAATGGAGCTAATGGGCAGTCCGGACGGATGCCACGACCCACCTGAAAGAATGTTGAGGGTTCCCCGTGGAAGAGAATAGAAGAGCGAGCAGAATAATGAAGCCTCATGACATCAGCTGTGAATTGTGCACCAAAACCAAAGCGTAAGAGACATTTCTCTAAGAAGGCCCAATCAACACTGTCGTACGCTTTTGCAAAGTCCAGCTTCAAATATACAATTTCATGGCCCTGAAGTCGAGCCCAATAAATAACTTCGTAAGCAGCAGCTACATTATTTAATAATAATATGCATCGTCGTGGGAGAATATCCGAAAGCTTTGGCAAAAATCTTGTACAGAGAAGATAGCAAGGTGATAGGGCGGTAGTCCGAAATTGATGAAGGCTCCTTACATTTGGAAATGAGAGAAATGCAGCCAGAGTTAAGAATTTTGTCTAGACGTACGCATCATCGCCAGCCCAATCCCATAACTCCTGAAAGAACTCCATAGGAGTACCATGAATCACAGGACACTTTCCTTTCTTCAAAAGGAAGGTAGCATCTGCTAAATCATTCATCGTAATCTCTTCTTCTAGAGTAGCTCTTTGCTCCTCAGATATAATAGGATGTATCTTTGCAAGTAATGCCTCCTGAAAATATGATTGGAAGGGAAGGGGACAAGAAGCAAAAAAAGAAGAAAAGTGGCCATGCAGAAAGAACTTAAGTTGCTCAGGATCAGAGATGAGAGGCCCATCTTCATTTTATGAGATTGCTCAATCATGGTCTTTAAATTTGGATATTATGTGATGCATTTAAGTGATGATGTTGTATATTAACCATTTTGGAGGTAGTTGTCACCATGGAATTATATTTTGTACATACTTACCGTCTTTGATACATTTACATGTGTCATTTTCATCATAACATCTTTGTCTTGCCCCTCTTCTTCTTGCACGTTGCTCTCCTTGTTTTTCCTTGCCTTTTGTGGTACATTTATCGAAAACCATGGTCAATAGAGTTCTACTTCTTCTAGAATGGATGCTGATGTGGCGGATGTGGGGGCAGCAAGTCGAACGGCCTGCTCAAGAGGCAGCAATAATAGCTTCAACTCTTAATCGTGGGGGGACCTTCTGTGATCCCAGACTCGCAAATAGTTTACAGGAGGGATCAATTTTAGCATTCTGGACAAAATCCCCAAATTCTGGAGAGGTTTTTTGCAACCTCAAAACTGGCATAGAAGGATCATACGATGGAGCTGTGCAACAACATGTTGTATAAGTGCCAAATTGGCACCATGAAACTAAAATTTGCCATCCTGGGGACCCCCATGGAAAGAGCAAGGAAGCAGCTATACAACACCATGACACAGGCGGGATGGGGTAGAGTAAATCTGCCATTACAAGGTATCTTCAAGTATGAAGCATTTGAAGGAAATAGAATTCCAATCAACGAGGGAGCATTAGCAACTGAAAATGGAACTAGATTAAGCTCCTTTGCAAGGGAAGAGCAGGGGGCTATAGAAAATCATGCATCTACTAGAAGGGCCTTTGGTCTCCAACAAGGATATAAGGAAATCCTTGCGCCCGATGATGGGGCTTTTAATTCCTTCATGCCATAGGCTTCACCCGATGGAGCAATTAATAGTAACAACCAGATCATGTTGCGAGCTGAAGCACATAGTGATCAAGCAAATCAAAAGGGCGTAAACGTAAGATTTCTTCCTCTATCTATGCAAATAATGTGATTTTTTAGAAGCAGAATAAGGATAGAGGAATTAATTCTACATCACAAAAACAGAGCCATGATATGAGCACCAAGATAAATACAGTTAGTAATGATCCAAAAAAGCATGAATTAATTAATTAGAGAAATTTGGAATTCTCGTTTAGCATGAAATAGGTTCATGGTTAGCCATATAGTGCAGAAGCTACTAGCAACTGAGTAAAAGTTGGCGTCTTTTAGTACAAATTCTACCAATGATTCGGTGTTGTTCGGAAATATAGTTTTTACTGCTCATGCAAAGGTCCATCGTGAGTAGAATGTAGTAGTAGGAAATGCTCTACGTTATCGCAAGAATCGCGAACGCGATCTTACGCAGCTGAAAAGAGACAAAATAATGAGCTTTTTATTCAAACCATATGAGAGCATTACGTACAAAAAAGGTACAGTGGAGCAGGCATAGCACAAACATTTCAGTATTTAAAGCTATGTATTTGCCACAGAGGATCGCGGCCGCGATTATTTTCAACATTAAACATGCAAGAAGTAGTAGTAAGGACAAAAAGATATGGTAATACATATTCCTGAAACAAAAATTTCTATTGAAGGAAGTAATGTACAATAATCATTCTTGAGGAATGCAATTATAATTCTTGTGATTGTGTTTCAGATACACTATCAGGTATCACACCCATTTCATTGGCCATGCGGATAACATGCGCTCTACCCAATTCTATAGTTTGTGTTGTGTCCATCTCTGAATAACCTGTGACCTCTGGAATCTCAACACCCATGGCCTTTGCGATGCGCTCCACATGTGAATCAGGCTCCGCATTTTCACTCTCCCCTTCACTATTCACGCCTATAAGTTCCTTCTCCGATTGAGTAGCAATCTCGTGTGGATGAAAGAGCTTCTGCTTCTTGCAGTGTACCTGATGCTTTTTTTTTTTTTTTTTTTTTTTTTGAGAGAATGGGGTTTTTTTTTCATTAATTATAGAAAAAGATACATTGGTGTGAGTGAGCCATAGAGTTGGCTACTCAAAATAGAACTTGCAAGCAAAAGTAACATAAACAAAAATAGCATAAGTAGCTGATATGTAGCAGGAAAATTTATAGTTTTGAAGTGATTGTCTGCCTTGAGTAAGAAACTGCATTGCTGCAGCCAAAATAATCGAGTAGTAAGCATTGGAACAGTGCTGCTGACAAGATAATGTTGACCAAAAACATGTAGGGAAAAACCATGAGGATTTGGAAGTGCATGGATTGGTCTTAAAGGTGGATGAAACAAGTAGAGGAGATCAGGTTAGAAATGATAGGACGTGAGGTAGTCAAGGTTTACCGAAAGTCCGGGCTACTTGAGAATAAGGATGTTACCATTTCCCCGGTTTAGCTCTTGAATCAACTGTATGCATTAGTTGTGGACATCAGGATGATGAGTGTGCCATAAGCATACGCTAGGCATCTATGGTGATAATAGCATTATGCACGTATCATGAAATTGCTCATGTGTCATCCTTTTTTGTTGCTTTCCATGAACCACCATAATCTGTACCATTAAGTGAGTGCCTCTGCGAGAATTCAATTACCCAATCAATTTCATTATGCGGAATGTGCGGGATGTCAATGTTTGTGATGCCCACGACTAGGCACATCCATAATCCATCATCGCGGTATTGAATGTCATGTATTAATGCATGGGCTGTTAAAGGTCAAGCTATGGTTTAAATGCTTCCGGATAATGCAAAGACCTCGGATGTGCACATTGCTTCAATCCAAGTTGAAGAAAAACCAGATCCAATCGATCTGCAAGATTGGAGCACTCAAAATTAGGGAGTCACGAGTTCCGGAAGGATGATATCACTGTCATAATTCCTTATCTGAGAGATCACCCTCCTTCTCTTCAAGGGGCCTTTTATTCCCCTGAGATTCCAACTGAGGATCTTCATGAGGAATATAATGAAGGAAAGTAACAGAAGAGATTGGGATTAAGTGTATTTTTTGGATCTTAACCTTGTGTTGGCAAATTTGGAGTATTGGAAGATCTAGTAGTCTTTGACAAGATTTTTTTCTTAGCCTTCTCTTTGGCCTTCTTGCCTTTTGATTTTGATGTGTCAGCATGTTTATGGTGGCAAGATAGGTAAGCATCATCCTCCCAAGATTTGTCTATGAGATTACTATTCCCTAAAGCATTTTCTTTGTCTGATTTAGTGTCAGCTAAATCATCTTCAGAGTTTGCAGGTTCAGAATTATCTATATGGTGGGGGCAACTCCAGAACTTGGCTTTACAACAATCTGTATTACTGAAATTTGAGCATATAGGGTTTAAAACAGAGGACTTGAGAATCCTAGAAGTGTCACTCGGGGTTGGTGATTTATTATTTTTATCAGTGGAAACAAAATCAATATTTGCAAAGGAAAGATCTTGCCTGGAAAAGTTATGCTCGAGTTGTGTAGTATCTGCTGATCCAGCTATTGTTGGCTGCACAGTTGGAATAAGATCATGTTGAGGCTGCTGATCATCTTTTTCTGAGCACACTGTAAAAATGTCATCATCATGTAACAGACCCTTTTCCCAGGATGTAGATATGTCTCTGACACTGTTCTCTCTGTCATATGTTACCACTTGTGAGGTGGCCTCTGGCACATTTCCTGATATTTCCATCAATTGTTGAAGTTGAGAAGCTATCACAGGGGAAATAGTAACATTCATAGGTGAAGGGGAAGCAGTGTGAGAAAGATCAAGGAGGTCAGCATGTTTGGGTACAATTGTGTTTGAGGAAGGGGAGGGTTTGGGATGCAGAATGTGAGGAGAAGTGGTTTGGGGTATAATATCTGGAGTAGTATTTAAAGTGGAGGTTGGATCATTGGAGTGATCAACATAATCTTCCTCAGTAATATGTGATAGGATAGCATATGTGTTTGAGCACAGTAAAGTTTCTGAGGAATTGTCAACTTCAGGTTGGGTGGAATCACCATTGACAATGTCATGGGATCCACTTTCCTTCAAATAGGCAGTAGTAGAAGCTATCTTTGTGTCCAGTTTTGGAGAAGGATCAGCTTGCAAGTCGATTTGTTTATCCTTTTCATTAATTAATGAAACCTCATTCAAACCTTCTGACTCTGCAGTTGATGTTTTTGAGTCGAGTTTAAATTTGACTTGGTGGTCTCTTGAACCATTAGGTGGCAAAGGATTTGCCCCAGCAACAGTGGATGATTTCTTAGAATCTATGAGAATACTTGACAATGTTTTGTGTAGGTCAATCTTCTTTGGCATTTACGTGACTTTACCTTTCCCATTTAGCATGGTCCTGTTGTAGTCAATAACTGTTTTACTGATTGCAGGAAATTTAGTGGACTCAGCAGGTTTTTGAACATTTTCCTTTTCCTTTGCCCAGCTGACTGATGAGGTAGATTCTTTGATGAAAATACCCCTGTTTAAGACCTTAAATCCAGCTGATTTGGACGTTTGAGTGTTGGTGAGGTGAGGTCTTGGTGAGCTTGCAGGAAGGGGTTGAATTCTTGCTTGCCTCTGCTTTTGAATTCTTCTTGCACTCCCATTAATTCTCTTCCAATCATTAGGCCTAGGATTGTCAACTGTCGATGCAGGTCCAGCCAAAACATTTGGGTAACTTGCTAACTCCTCTCTATAAGATGTGACAGTATAAGAGCTCACTTCATCAAGTTTTGAGGGAGCTTTTAAATCCCTAGCATCACCTTGTAGTGAACATTCAGTGCTGGTGTGATGTCTCAGTTTGCAAGTTTGGCAGAGGTTTGGTAATCCTGCCCATCTAAGTTGTAAGAAAGATTTATTCCCAAAGTAATCACGAAGGGAAGTTCAGATGGGATAGTTTTAGATAGGTCAAGCTGGACAAAGCATTTAGGAGGTTTATAAGGGTAGTATTCAGTAGTCAAGTAGGTACCAATAGAATTGAATATTGTGGAGAAGCAATCCTCATTCCAATAGATAGGGCTGAGTTCACTCATGGTGACAGAGGCAACATGAAATTTATCAAATTCATTCAAAGGTAAATGTGCATTCCATTTGAGGAAGGAAAGTTGAAAAGTTTCCAATGTGGAGAAGCCAAGTTTGAGCAAGAAATTCGAGGTCCTTGCACAACCACATTCAACAAGAATGTAAGGGTAGTTCAGCCAATAGATAGAATTTATGACAATGCCTTTATGTAGTCTGAGCAAATGGTCCCAGAGTTTTTCAATTTTCAGGCCAGTGGAGTCAACTTTTACTATAACAGCAAATTTAGATAAAGACTCAATCCTGGAGGCAACCATAGGGGAGTTAAGTTGAATACCTCTGAATAATTGGAGATTGACAGGAGCCCTGGATTGCTGGTACCTGAAGTCAGAGGCAAGCTGAGCATCAGAGATAATCGGGGTACTCGGCCTTGGGAACAGCGGGAGAGGTACACCATTGGCATCCAAGTGTGGTAGAGTTTGTGATCCTCTCGGGTCCAGAGCTAATGTATCCCAATTTGGAGCAAGATAGCTGAAGTGATTCATTTCTGTTTCCTTGGAAGCAGAATTAGAGAAATCCCCAAATTTGATGAATTTAGAAGGATCAAGGTGGATTGAACTTAACGTGCAAGAAGATCGTCGGTGTAGCAAAGCAGGAAGAAGCATGAAATTTGTGTATAAAAGAGAGGGAGTGAAGTTTAGGGATTTAGGGATAGCGGATTTTTTATTTTTTTGGGAAAATGTGGCCATTAATGCTTAGCAAAGTGAGGAGAAAGGGCTAAAAATGGGAGGGGGAGCAAGACGGATCTAAAGGATAGCCAAAAGGATAGCAGACGAGAACAATCTATCTAAGAACTAAGAAGGAAAGAAAAACCAAAGATCTGCCAAAATACATCGAGAGCATCCATCGAAAAATTCAGTATATCTTCACCTGAATTTTCCTGTCAGTCCATTCGCAATAAACATAGAAGATTGCTGTAGCCGAAATGTTTCTTTTGCCTGTGAATTCCAGAATCCAAGATTCAATGATTACTGACTCTATCTCTGCTGTCTGTGGTGTGGTGGTGTATTCAGGGGCAAATAAGAGATCAGGGAAATATTGGTGAAGAACAAGCGATTCCCAAAGCTTGGAGTAAGTTCCAGAAAGAAATCCACATGAAATTCTGTCTTCTTGCTTCAAGATTGTGAAAAATTTGGTATCCATACAAAGGTAATCAGATGGGGAACAGGATAATTGCTGGGCCTCTACAGGGCCAGCAAAAGGGAGAGAGCAAATTCGGATCAAATGACAAATTCTCGTGTAAATAGAATCAAGAAAATGTTTGAATCAGATACGACAACTGATTCAAGAAAAATGGCGCTGGTGGATGACGTGTCCATTTTTTTTCCTAGGATGTTTCTTGAGGAGAAAACTTGTCCTGATGCTCTTGTGTCCCAATAGCCTCATCTTGGTCTGTTTCCATGTGTTGTTGGTCTATTTCCTTGTGTTGTACGCCCATGTATTCAAACTTATGTTTGCCTGTCAAGAATGGCATGTACCCATCAATCTTCTCATTCAGTGCACTTAATTTTTGAAAAGTGGGCTCGAGGGCTTCAATACCTTTTTCCGTCGCTTCCAGCAAGCGCTTTGTTTCTTGCATTCTCTCCTCGTAGGATTTAGCATCGAGGTTATCCAAAATGGTATCCAATCCTGATATATATGTGTTTTGGGTATCGCGATGTTGGGACAAATGCATTCTACGCTTTCTCCTCCTCTTGAGGATCCCCCGTAGTTTGGATCGGCCATTTTCTCAAAGCGTTTCCAAGAAGGACCTCGGGAAAGCGCACACTTTACCTGAACTTTCAAAGGCCACGCTCTTTTTGCCTTGCATAAAAGCGACAAGCTGTCCCAAATTTAAAAGAAATCCGAGCATAGCCGTCGATTGGGCACCGGTGATCAACAATATAATAGGCATCTGAGGTTTTCGGTGGCATTTCAATACAAGATCTCCTTCCATTGCCGCCCATTTGTATCTTGGTTTGCCTGTAAAGAGTTTGAAACTTCTTTTATCTTCTCATCGGCATCCTCATTACATGTTAGCGGCATTGGAGACAATGATGTTGGTTTAGGAGCCTTGTTGTGTGGAGATAGACGAAGCTCCAGCTCGGGTTACATTGTGGTGCTACGAACATCACTCCTGTTAATGCACATATGACTAATATAGTACTGATATTCTTTCACCCTTCATTTGCTCTCCCAACCCATTTCTTCATAAGAACCTAAAGACAAGTGGCCACCTCCACGAATTTGCTACATTTGTCGACAAACAATTGGGCAAATTCCAGGAAGCGCATGATAATAACCAAGTGATAAACTTTGGCGGTAGTCATGGTAGCTATCCTTGTAAATAGATCTGTGTATTTCTTGCAATCCCATACCTTGTTCATCCCTCGGATGTCAATAAATATCAATGTGGCATTCTTTGACACTTGGGAGGAAGTAGGGATGCCATCCTTTGTCACTGTTACGACAATATTTTTCTTTTCTTTTTTCATTCTAGCCTCTTCTGGCTTTAGAATATTTCTGATTGGCTCGGAAAGGCTACAGGCGGAGTTACCTAGTGTATGATCCTTGTTATAGTTTGACTTCCATTACTCAGACGTATCGATTATCGATATATCAAGTATTCTCTGTTAAAGATCAAATCAAGAAAAGCCCAAGCAATTCCTCCCGACTATCGAAATCCTTTTGCAAACAAATTTGTGGCATAAGATAAAATTTCGCGCCTCATAAAAGTTAGGGTTCTGATGTCAGTTGCCCGTTGTTTGCAATCAAATCTCCCGCTATACCCTGATTGAACATTTAAATACGTCTTGCCTTCTATAATTTCATCAAGCAGCTGTGACACCTCTGCATTCGACATACCTCGTAGCAACCGGAGCCAGGTCTTGTTAAAGAAGTCTTTGGATGGCTTGTCCAGAAACTCACCATGGTCGTCACTGAGCTTACGGTTCACCCACAGTCCGGCAACTTCCATTAACTTCTTGAAAACCTTCTCATCCATAAAGATGAATTGTTTTTCATCTTTAAGATCTTGCACTTTCAATGTGGTGGTTGCAATTTCATGGAAATCCTGCAGAAGAAAGGTCATCAAGATCGCGGCCGCGATGTTGGCGAGTAGAAAATGAATAAATACCTTCCAAACTGAACTCGTAGCAGTCCCTATCGGTCCTTGTGGAGGACATCCATAAGCCTTGTCGCCGATGGACGGTTGTTTTTTTTTTTCAAATCGGTGGCTCTCTATAGGCGATGTTTGCAATTGCCGTTGCATTGAATACTCAACTCTATATATTCCTTGTCTGTAAGATTTCTGTTGAGCACTCTCGATCTTCTTCTAGCATATACTTTAGCAAATTCTAGTTGCTGCTCCAACTGGACGACGACCGAACAAAGGAGTTGTGCCACGCAAATACTGTGGTTGCCAGAAATAATGTAAAATTTCTTGCCCTTTAAATCCTTTGGATTGCTCCATGTCACCCTCCTCCTGAAATATAGACAACCATCAAGTCAAATCTAAACAACGAATGTCCAAAAGATAAAGAATCAGTTACCTGGTAATAGGGTCAAATGGCACGACGTCAGCAGGTGTGAGGACCTCTGTTGGGTATGTCTTGAAGCTTTTAACCAGAGTTTGAACATGGTCATTTGATCGCATTCGGTGTGTCAGGTTTGCTGGTGCAGGTTCACAATCAAAAATAGAAATCTTGGTAAACCAATTAACCCCTAAGGGGTAAAACCGTTTAAACTGTTCAAGCTTTTGAGTGGTTTGCTCTGCCATCTTGCGTTCCTCTTCCGGATTGAACTTCAACTCGACTGGAATCACAGGTGGGTGTGGCCATGTCAACAACTTAGTAGAAGAGGCTCCCCGTAATGAAAGGGGTTTGAGAACTGGCACAAGTGCTGGGCTATCGTCGGTGTTGATTTCTAAGGTTAATTTTGAAAGTAGTAAGTTTTTTGGAATAAATCCACCAGATGTAGTGCTATCTGGGGCCTTTAAAGCAAGAGGAAGAGTAGGGTTAATAATACCGGAGGGGTTTATCGTGGATTGTGGTTCTTCAACAATTGTTTTTGATGTTGAAGGCTCTCCCAAAGTAGCAATTGGCTTCACACTTTTTTTCTTGGCCACGGCTCTTAGCCAATTGGTATCCATCACCGAGGGCATTTTTCGCGTCCCGAACTGCTTTCAAAGCACTGCTTTCGGAGGCTTCTTATCGTGGACAAACCATTTCTATGTCTCTCGTTTCCCTTTATACCGAAAGAGAGAGATTCATAAGATGGCAACACCCGACCATAGCCCTTAGCCGATGTTGGGACGTTTTTCCCTCGTGGGTGGCTTGTTCATTTTCTTTGGGTCATCATCATAGATGGGTCATAATTAGCCATTTCAGAATGTACTCCGGGAGGCGCAATTGGTGTGTGTCCTCGATGCTGCATATGATAGCATCTTGCACATTGTTCTTCGTGCCTTCCCACATTGCCACCACTATGCCAACTTGTTCAAGCGCCCTCGGGTTTTTCTTTCGGTCTTGCAGAGCAGGCACAAGTCCTTTCTCATGTCGCCTTTAATGTGTGGTATTGCTTGTGCAATCTATATACACCATTTGTGTTCATTAGAAGGGGTTATAATACGGATGGGTTCGACATCCGGTCCACGAAACAGAGCAAGGGCTATAACAAAAGCCCGTGGTGAGTGCCTGATAGGCTGCATAGTATAAACTACTCAAGAGAACCGCGACCGCGATCCTTCCAAGCAACTATAATAGTACTCCACACTATCGCGGCCGCGATGTTGTGTAGCAGCTAAGCAGGGCAAGAAAACAATAGCACTGCTCACGAACATCGCGGTCGCGATCCTGGTGAGCTACTATACTACTACTCCACAACATCGCGGTCGTGTTGTTGGGGTGGCAGTTAAGGAAGGCAAGAAAAGAAAACCTATGCTCAGCAAGACCGCGGTCGCGATCTTGCTGAGCAGCTATAGAAATCAAACATTACAAAATCTAATAAGCAAGATCGCGGCGGCGATCTTGCTGAGCTGAAATGTTAGGATTTACCTTCTCTGAAGGAGTCTTTAGGTGCCATGGGATCGCGGGCGCCGGCTGAATACGAAATTCCGGTCGTTTTAAAGAGGTTCTTGAAGCCGCTGCAAGCTCGAAGGCGCTAGGCGCTGAAGAAATCACGGTCGTTGAAATCGAAGGCGCTAGGTCGCTGAAATCGCCGTGAATTTATATAGGAACGCGGCCGCGAAAATTAAATGCCCGCCGAGCATAATGATGCGTGGATTGTCGTGCCAGCCATAATGACGACATACGTGCGGGTGCATTAATTACACGCCGGCCGTATTAATTACCAGCCGGCCGGCCATATTGATTACCAGCCATAAATGCGTCCGTGCGAAAATACCCTGCGCAAAAAGCACGCAATCCGTACAAGAGCTCTTTATGGACTTGGACGTCCGCGTTCAAATTTCTCCCGTACAGTCAGTTTATTAAATGAACCTGACATATTAAGCAGCCATAAAGGCCAGAAAAAAAAACTAGATTACGGATGGACAGTGACAGGAAAATTTGAATTCGGTAACAAACATTTAGAGTGAAAGCGGGAAAAGCCAATTCAAATTTGTTTGTTTTGCAAGATCTCGGAGACGCTCGAGCTGCGCCTAAGCTGTGCCAAGTTCTCCAAAGGTTTTGCTGCAGAATCCCGCATCAATTGAAGGCGCTGACAAGGGCGCTGATAATCCGCTTGCACTGCGCCACTACACATTTCAATTTCTTCCACTGCATCGAATTTAGTCTTTCGGGCGAGGTGAAAGGGCTATACTGATGCATATCTCTCAGTGAAGTGAACTCAAAGTTAATGTTCCAATGAATTTCAATGATAACTACAACCTGTTAAGAATCTGCTGTTAGTTCATGATCAATAATACATAATTCTTCCTTAAAGAATGTTTTCTTACAGGGTTCTCGGCATTGAATTGATTCTACTCAAACATCACTATGTATTATATGGATTGATAAGATACCTGCTGATATTTTGGATTAGAATATTTAAAATTAGATGTTCTCAGTAAACCTGTGCACTCTGCTGTGTTTATTATACAATGTTCACGTGTTTCAAATATATGCTTTCTTTCTCCTTGTGGATGATACAAAACATGTTTTTATGGCACTGCAGCTTCTGACGGGTCATTGGCTACAAGGAGACGTTGACGCCACCATTTCCAGACCTGTGAGGTAAGAGTAATGCTTTAGTCTGGAAGTCAATGTTTTAACTCTTGTGCTCGACGAAATCGCGATCGCGATATCTTCAACCATCTACACTTGCTATTTACTTAAGAACTCCGATATATTTATAAGTATGAGTTGAAACCACATGCTAATCTCGACATGTGTTTTCCACATGAGTTCTTAACTAAACAACTAGTGTGAATGCTTGTAGAAAGCGCGACCGCGTTTTTGCCAATGCTCGATAAGATCGCGGTGGCAAAAGTCCTTAGCATTCTTTTATTTCCCAGTTGTCGTTTTGCTTACGAACATCGCGGCCGCGATATTCACGATCTCTTGTTTGTAGGATGGCAGATGTAATCTCGCTTTATCTGCTGGGGAAAAAGGTGGCAGAAGGAAGAGTCCACAATTTCGAGCGCCATCACAATTTGATTGTCCCGGAGGGTATGGTGGTTGTTTCGATTGTGAATGTTTTGGATGGACAGTTGCCACTACCAATTCCCGAGCTGGAAATAGAAAAAAATTGGTGAAGCTGTGGGGAGTTTTGTGTTGTGGTACAAGAAGGACATTGTTGGTCAGCTTGTGAGAGAGGAAGAAGTTTGCACGCCACCAGGACAGATTAAACGCAGGTCGGAGGCAATGAGAGATTAGCCAATAATGAGACGAATCATGTGCAAGGGATTTCTAGAGATGAGTTAATTGAGAAGGCATGCACACTCATGCATGAATGCTGCCACATGGCTTACGGGTATGGTGTTATCATTTTTGCCGATCCAAACCATGTTGTTGCTGACGTGAAGTTAGGGGAAGGCTCGATAGCTGCTACTATCATGAGCCTATTTCCAATGCCGAAAAAAGATCTCTATCTTTTTGCCAAGCCACAATGCGAGAAATGCCCCAACTGCATGGCCTTGTAAGATGGCCCATAGCCTTCGTGCTCGTTGATAACATTCCAGTTTCTACTCTCGTGGTTGCAGTGAAGGAGAAGGATGTGGAGAATGAACCTTACTCCATTAGACCCGAAATTGGCATCACAAAAAAGAGACCTTACCGCATGGTCAATCGGAGACCCAGGACACATCCAGCACAGACCAAATGTGAAAGAAAAACTAGTGCAGAGGCTATTCTAGACTTCAGGTCATCACTGTGCTGCAGGAAAAGATGCTGTGCAAATTTTACATCCAAGGAGATAGCTTGCATGAGAACCTTTTACTGGAACATGAAGTCCTCGGAGCGCACAACCTTTGCATATAACATGCTAGGTCTTTGCTCTGAAAATGGTGTAGTCCGCAACCTGATGTTGAACAATGGCATAAAGCCTATGGCATACCCATTTCCACTTTTTACAAGTGGAAGAAGCTCTTCAATGATGGCCACAGAATTGCTGAGCATGGAAATAGTGGTTCTAAGAAGCCAAGGTCTCATACTTTGGCTGGCAATGCTGTGCTATCTATGTTCATAGATGAAAACGCAGAGATGATGCCACACCATTTCGAAAATTACGGCGAGGGTAGCGAACAAAATGTTAGGAGGCTACCTTCAGTCTTGACTAAGAAGGATATACACCAAGAAGTAGATATTACCGTTACAGAGATGACAAGCAAGCATATTTCTCCTTCATCCTTTCTGTCTGCTTGGAAAGAGAATCATTCAGAGGTGGCAATAGCTAAGAGGATAGCATTTTCTAAGTGTAACACCTGTGTTGTCATAAAGGAAAAGCTTGCTAAGACCAGAGATCCAAATGAAAGAAGGGTACTTGCAATAGAGAGAAAATCACATATGACGGCCCAGATTTCATGTAGGAGCCTTTATTGGTCCTGGAGAGCTTTGTCTCATAGATCTCTTGAGCACGCTTTAACCATTATACATGATAAGATGGATCAGAATAAGACCATGGTCCCTCGTCTAGAAAAGCTAGCAAAGTCTATATGGAGGGGTGAACGACTGAAGGTGAGTGTTACAGGTGCTCTCATGCACGGCCATGGTATAGGTGCCTTGGGCCACTTCTCACTGGACCTCTGGCCTGATGATTCTAATTTTCATGTGGGATCCTTGAATCATACCTTGAAGACATCGGAGAATAAATCGAGGATAATTGGGGCCATTTGAGAGATACGGATGCGTCCGAAAGCGGTGGAGTGGAGCAATTTTAAAACACGGATGCCCTTAGGACAAAAATGGTAAATGGCAGTAGAAATGATTTTATGCGTCCTAACAAGGGCCCCATGGTACCGAACAAGTTGCCTAGGAGGCTTTACTTGCAGCTAGATAATTGCTCAGGTCAAAATAAGAATAGACATAGATGCCCTCTTTGGAAACTACTCTACTCTAATGAGAAGTTCAGATGCATTGACTATTCCAGAGCTTATGCAACTCTTCAGGCAGTTCAAAGTCTCCTTCACCTTACCTTGTGTCAGAGGTTCCTAATTGGAAGGAATTCGTGAAAGGTTTTATCCCTGATAAGAAGGACCGTTTATGTGGTCACTTGGAACCTCTACTCTTCAAGTTCTGGATGAAGGATGGATGGCCACTAATGTTCTACAAGATGAGGCCATGGCATAGGGAGTGGCTCCCTGAAAAGGGAATCAGAATGTGGAAGGAGGATGCCCAAGGTTTACCTATGATTCCGAGAGGGTCACCTAAGGGAGCTTGAAAGATATAGGTGCATTGAGAGCTTCTATTGCCAAGTACATGATGCACTAGGCAGCTATTTCTAGAGCTGGCGATAACTCATGGTCCAACACATATATGAATGAAGTTATTGACTATTGGTCCACCTTGCTGCGAGTGCTTGGGGACGTGCAGCCCGGTAGAGCTGTCATTCAGGATTTCTGGCCCAGCACCAGGCAAAGTGCATTGGAAGAACCCGAAAACGTGTTTGTGGATGAGCACATTGAAGCATCTCATTACGTAGGGCCTTTCTCGGGTAGACCCAAGAACCCAGTTGAAATATTTGACCCCTACCAGGATCTCAAGAAAGGAATGCTCTTGCTAATCAGGCCACATGATAACTGTCCGACGTGGATGGCTTTTGACGAAGAGGACCCAATAGAGGACCCTAATCTCCCACATTACGAAGAGGTGTTTGTCTCTTGGTTTGAGCCTGTTGCCAGAAAGGGAACCTCATATGCAATGCAGTATAGGGATTGCTGGAGCAAGAATTGGAGACCCAATCCTAATGACCCGCCACGCTACCAACATTTGAAAACAATAGACTATGGTTGGGCCGTAGAGACCAGGCCGTTGTCAGTGGTGATCCCCAGTAGTGTGGGGGCTCAGTTGCAAGAATTAGTGGCTAAAGAAGCTAACGACGATGAAGAGAACTCTTGAGGTATGCAACGCTCTTTTACATAATTACTATATCATATATAACATGCAAGTTACAATAGTACGCTCTGCATTTTTCATCTCAACACAAGAGCTCTTACACTATACAATGCTAAACAGGTAATTCTCAACAGCTGTAGTAGTGATCCCTGATATCTCATAGCTATTGCGTTCATGAAGCCAAATCAGCTGGATCATAACACGAATTGGCTCAGGGCAACGAATCTCAGCGCCCAAAGCTTTTCTTCGCAGGTAGGGATCAAGAAGAAGACCCCTGTCTAGGCAACCGACAAGATCAGAGTGGCTCATTGAGCACTTGATCGCCTCGATGTGGTGAACTGATGAAGGCGAAAAATCCATGGGAGATGAATGAACTTTAGCCCCGAAGTGAGAAGCTTTTATAGTGAAGTAGAATTATTGAGGTGAATTATTGGGGTAGACTTTACTGCCATTATTGCGCGTGTATAAGACTGTTGTATACATACAAGTATAATACATCTTTCGTATGGATATATGTATGCTTTTAAAACATGTTTTGTGGATTTTAATATGGTAGAAGTTTTTGTGCTTGAGTAATTCAGGTGTGATTGAAAATAGGGACTGCTTGCAGATATACTGGAAGTCGAAGAGCACACCCTTACACTACACTCAGGTATGATACATCAAACAATATTCATTGTGCTATTACATCCTTACATACTTTATAGGTGCTCATACCATTATTATATCATAAACAAATACAATAGTCATCACTGATAACATTGATTATAATACATAGTTCATAGGTACTCATGTCATTATTATATCCTTAGCGTATCTGATTCACTCATCATCAACACCAAAGCTCGTGGATGTTATTCAAACTCATAGATCTCGATCGGGAAGCCATAAAAATGTGGACCACAACACGAGTGAGCTTCTTGCAAGCACTAGCGGGACCATCGACTTTAGATTGGAGCCATGGATCAAGATTAATACCATTTCTAGCGCATTCGTTCAGATCGTTGTAGCTCAAGTAGCACTTGAAAGATCGGATGTGCTGGACGAGGCATCGAGGAAGCCATGGAAGATGAATGACCTCTACCCCCCGAGTCGAGCTATTTTTATAGCGAAGTAAAATTATTGATGTGAATTATTGGTGTAGAATGTAGGGCCATTATTGGGCTTCTACAAGTATCATGTACACGTACAAGTATAACACATAATTTGTATGTATATGTGTATGTTAATTACCTCATGTTTCTTGGGCTCGAGAACTAGGTGAAAGTATTTGTGCTTGAGCAAATTAGGTGTGCTTAAAATTCTCAAAATTGCGTTATTTTCTCCAATTAATGAAATCATGCTTAAAACAAGCAAGGCCAGGGGGATTAGGAGATATCTGAGAGGTACTGCTTAGAAAGGATAAGAATCGATGAGAATAATTAGCAGATTAGGGTTTTCAGAGTGGATTCAAAACCAAATATCGGAGGAAAGTAGAAGTGGAACAATTAGTGAGGCACTTAAAATGGTGGAGGAGGGTTTCGCTTAGGATCTAAACGCGACATCTGAAGGCAATGGTAGTGGTAAAGACAAAAGGGCAGATACATAAATGGAAGCAAACTTCCCAATGGCAGAAATCAACCATGAATTGCACAGGAAAAACATAAGAGAACTTGATATTGTAGTCAATAGTAAGATACTTTATAGGTGGCTTTCACAGGTTGGGATCAAGATTAGCAGCACATTAGAAGAAGTTAAAATTTCCCCAGCACCAACTACTAAAAGCAATAGGGGAAGTTTCTTTTTAATTATTTTTGACAACAAAGCAGTTGTGAATAAGTTAGTAGCTCAAGCAGTAAATCCCTTCGCATGTGACTTTATTTTGTACCAATTTTATACCCCAGGTTATTCTCCCAATCAACTCTCAGCCATTAAATTATCTTGGTGGTTGGAAACTGAACACCTACTTCAAGATTTGCTAGTACCAGAGAAAAGAACATCACTAATACTTTGGGCTCTTATGTAGCACACTTAATAGAAAAAAAGATTAGAATATGTGTTGCTATTCTAGCTAGTGCCGGTATACCTAAAGGAGTAACAGTAAAAAGTGGACCATATTACTTTAGATTTCTTCTGAAATTGATCCATGGATGGGAGATTAGAAGGATGTTTTCTAATCTAGAAATAGAGGGATTAATCAAGCTGCCCCATACAAATAGGAAAGAATCTGGTTCAACCCCCACACCAATACATAAAGAGAAAGCAGATGCTTTTGCTACAAAAGAAAATGTACAAGGGAAAACTACATTATCAGATAAGAGCATAGCAATAGGTGCATCCATCTCTAACAATATAGAAAAATGTAGGGTATTAATGCTAAGCTTCTATCAATGAATGCTTCTTTTACTGTTACCCCGTCCAACATATAATTCAACATACAGGAATAGTCCCCAATGAAGTTTCAAAAAATCAGGAGGCCCTTTGGCAAATGGTGTTATCCAAATGTCGAATAAGATCCAAAAATATTGCCAGGCAAGTTGAAGGCACACGCAGTAAAATGCAGAGGGTGCCTCTCGATCTACTCTGCACTATCTGTCTATATAACAGAGGTGATTTCAGATGGAAAAGATGATACAATAGATATGAATAGAGGTGCCATAAAAAAGACCCACTTAGAAACGAGCTTTGTGGTTCATAGGGACAAATACGTGGGCAGTCTCAGAAATGCCCGAAAATATGGAGATGCTAGATAATCCTCTTGCTTTGATAGGGAAAAAGAACAAGATGGATACCAATGTGGACGCAGACAACATGAATGTAATGAAAAGAAAAAAGGTTTCACTCCCTTCCCTCGGCAACTTGTATGATTCTATGTAGTTGAAAGAAACTAGCCTTGAGAGAGAGGGGATCAATTCTTGTCATATGTCCTCATGGACGCTGCCAATGTGGCATGACGTAAAAATACTATCTATCTATATATGAATTTATAAAATCACAAGTTGGGACCAAAAGGGGTGAAATCTTTGGAATTTAAATGCAATAGGCTGAGAACGAATTCGGATATTATAGTTCTATAGGAATACAAGTGTAAGGAAGAAGAAATTGGCATGTTATACTAGACAACGAGTACGTTGGAATTGCTTTCACGAAGGAAAGCTCTAGTGCAGTCACATTATTGCATGGAAGAGCACAATCAAAGTAACCATCTCCATAGTAGATGGATTTGGAAGGTGATCAATTATCATTTAGCAACAAGATAACAAAATAAGGTGAAAATCTTTTGAGATCATGTAGCATGGTTGAGCTTGGAGACTTCAACATGGTAGAGGTAGCCCAGGACCTTTGCAAGGCAATCTTTGAAATTGTGAGTGGTGTTGCCGGATTTCCCCACTCCGCAAACAGGTGGCCTCAAAAGGCAAAGAAGATATCATTTGGGTGACTACAGAGGTATTGAATCATAATAGAAGGAATTGAAGTGAAACAAGAGATTAAAGAATTCATTGGGCCCAAACAACTCTCTATATAATAAAAAAAGAAGTACAATAAAATAAGGATTTCTCCATGTCTCTGAATTATGGAGGGTCCTTGAACCAAATCATGTAGAGGCTGCCACACTCCACAAAATCGAGGAACAAGGCAAAGAGGGGGAGCTCGTGCTCCTCAAAACATATTTATGCTCAAACATATTGATCGTTTGATTATTGATTTATTGTATCTAAGGCAAGATCATTTAACTTGATCTTTTGATTATTGATTTATTGTATCTAAGGCAAGATCATTGAATATCTATAAGGTTGAGTTTGTTTGAGTTGGTTTTATCTAATCCTTTGATAAACTTATTATATTCCTTCAAGGAAATCGTTATCCAATGGGCCCCAACCTCTCCAGGCTTTATCGCATACCCCATAGACCATATCAATTCCTCCCCTTCCTGAGACGCTTGCCCTCAAACATGTGGAACACACCAATGTTGCCACGAGGAATTGAACCTTGGCCCTGATACCAAATGTAACGTTCCTAACTGACATGCCCTTAACCAACTGGGCAAAACCGTCTAGACGTTTATGAGTAGTTGCTTCTACCAATTTATGCCGGTGTCTCAGAAACGCGACACCAAGATCCACTCGAGCTGTCTCCATAACTATTCGCTTAGTGTGATCCTTCTTGAAAAAGGATATGCTCTTTAAAAAGGGCTAATAACTTATGTACTTGAGGGTGGTAAAGCATTTTAGATGCAAATAGGAATGGGTACTTGTGTTCAAATTTAATTTGACAACAAATAAGAAAGTGGATCACACTATGCGAATTTAGTGTGTCCCTTTTTATTTGCATATATATTATTCGCTTGGTGTAGCGCCCTACTCTTTTTCTTCTCTCTAACGCCCTGCTCTCTACTTTCTCTCTCTAGCTCACTTTCTATTTCTACTTTCTCTCTCTAGCGCCTTGCTCAACTTCTCTCTCTAGCCTTCCTTTTCAACTTTCTCTCTCTACTCTCCCCATCTAGCACCTTGCTCCACTACTTTCTCTCTCTAGCCCTCCTTTTCAACTTTCTCTCTCTAGCCCCTTCTCTCACCAGGGCGACCCATGGCACGCCAATAGAGTGTTCTAAGTTCTGGCACACTCAAAATACGCTGGGTGAGTCGCCTCCTGCTTCTTTCTTGTGTTCTATTGTTCTTGTGTCTGCTTCTTCCTTGTGTCTGGGTGAGTAAGCCTCACCTTGTGTTCTCTTGTTCTTGTGTGCGGGTGAGTCGCCTCTTGCTTCTTTCTTGTGTTTGTAATGCGGGTGAGTAAGCCTCTGTTTGGGTGAGTAAGCCTCTGCTTCCTTCTTGTGTTTGTGTTTGTGTGCGGGTGAATGCGCCTCATGCTTCTTTCTTGTGTTTGTGTGCGGGTGAGTAAGCCTCCTGCTTCTCTTGTTCTTTGTGCGGGTGAGTAAGCCTCCTGCTTCTTTCTTGTGTTTGTGTGGGTGAGTCGTATACAGCTTCTTTCTTGTGTTTTGTGTGCGGGTGAGTAGCCTCACTGCTTCTTCTTGTTCTTGTGTGCGGGTGAGTCCCCCTTTTTGCTTCTTCTTGTTCTTGTGTGCGGGTGAGTAAGCCTCTGCTTCTTTCTTGTGTTTGTTTCTTCCACCTCCTTGTGTTCTCTTGTTCTTGTATGCCTTCTTCCTTGTGTCTAGAAATTCGCCTCCTGCTTCTTCCTTGTGTGGGTGAGTAGCCTCCTGCTTCTTTTTGCTTCTTTCTTGTGTTTGTATGCGGGTAAAGTAGCCTCCTGCTTCTTTCTTGTGTTTGTTTCTTCCACCTCTGCTTGTGTTTCTCTTGTTCTTGTATCTGCTTCTTCCTTGCCAATGCGGGTGAGTAAGCCTCCTGCTTCTTCCTTGTGTACGGGTGAGTCGCCTCATGCTCTGCTCTTCCTTGTGCACTCTCTGCTCCTCCTCTCCTTCCTGCTCCTGCTCCTTGTGCAGGGTGAGTAAGCCTCCTGCTTTTCCTTGTGTTTGCTTCTTCCTTGTCATGCGGCGCAGTCCTTGTATGGGTGAGTCACCTCCACCTTTTTCCTTGTGTTTGCTTCTTCCTCTCGCCTCTGCCTCTTGCCTCGCCTCACTCGCCTCTGCTCTGCTCCTGCATCTCGCCTCAGCCTCCTGCTCCTGCTCCCCTGCTCCTGCTCCTGCTTTCCATTTGAGTCGCCTCCACCTTCTTCCTTGTATACCTTCCGCCTCCTGCACTTCTTCCTTCGTCTGCTTGGCCTTAGCTTCTTCCCTGCTCCTGCTCTGCTCCGGGTGAGTCGTGCTTTGCTTCTTCCTTGTGTTTGCTTCCGCCTCCACTTTCCTTGTGTTTGCTTACGCCTCTGCTTCGCTTGTGTTTGCTTCTTCCTTGTCGCCTCCGCCTCTCTTGTGGCCTCCTACTTCTTTCTTGTGTTTTTGTGTCTGCTTCAAAAAGCTTCTTCAAACCAAGCCCATCCCAAAAAGAATTCGACAATAGCCAAAATTGAACCTCCCCACGGGGTTGAACCCCCCATCCCCTCCCCGTGCCAACCCGAGGCGGGCATCGTTTATGCTTTTTAAACATTTCTCAATTGTTAATAATAGCTCTCTAATACCCTTCCATACCATACAACCTCATGGCCACTTCTGTAACCCCTTGCCCAGACCCCCATTTGGAGGGAGACATTCCCCCGCCCCAGCCCCATCCCCGCCCACCTGGAGAACCGGGAGGAGGGGCAAAAAAAATTGACCCGGTCCGGATACCAAGGACAAGGGAGAAACCTCTTCCATGAGGAGGGAGGCCGAGGCGAAGGCCCAATCTATGAGATTGACGGGGGAGATGGATGAAGGCTGCTCCAGCCCGACCACACTGGCCAGGAGGAGGGCCATGAAACAAATGGAGGCACAGATTGAGAGCAACAGAACCCGGATTGCAGGACTCACAGCAGAGATACAATCCTCGGCGTCCCACGTACTCAAAAGACAGTTGGCAGTGGAAAGGCAACGGATTGCGAGATGGGAACCCCAGCAGCGGCGATTAGAAGAGCGAGGCTTCGCAGCACACTTTGGCGGCAGAGAATGTAAGCGGGGCCCGCCATTGCGGCTTCGAGCGTGGATTCCCTCCTCACCACCATAGAGACTATGGCGCGGACAAGGGTGTTGAGCAGGATACATTGGCAACTATCTCCGCCTCAAATAAGCCGAGGGGTCTGCCACCATATCTGAGCGTCAAGCTTTATCTTCCCGAAGCCAACCCGGTGAGCTAAGAACCCTACAAAGTAGGGCTGAGACACCATTAACAGGGGAGATACTGAGCTCAGAGCAACCATTACCTAGCAAGGAGGGGGCCTCCATGCGAGGTCCATGAACACTACGGCAGTGCCGATGAGTTGGCCAAGCAATAGAGATTTCAGCGGGGAGCTAGGCTCGGAACTCAGCGGCGGGAGGCGCAACGGGGGCGGACAAGCACACATGTTCCATAGCCCACCGGTTGCCAAGCGGTGCATGCAGACACCACTGCTCCATCAAGCGACACCACACCGCCCTTTTGCCGTGAACAGCCCACCGCTCCGTGCAACAGGCATCACCGCCGGGGACGCTAATGTTGCCCCCAAGAAGTCGGTGAGCAGCTAGAGCGTAGACCCATGCCCGTCATAATGTGGTGGTGCGTGGACTCGGAGGAGTATGGAGAGGATCTCACCAAAGCGCATCCAGAATCAGATCCTATCTGCGCGATGGCATTTCGAATCACGGTGCACATTGTTCGAACAAGCCTTTGGGGCTCAATGCACGACGCCGATGCGTTGTTGCCTTCGCGGTGGCAAACATGCAGTCGCGAGCAATTCTGGCGTCGAGTAGGCAATTGAAGGGGACTACTCTGTATGTCGATCAGGATCTTACTCCGATGCAACATGTGAGTCCGCCCGGCAGCGCTTTGGCTCAAAAGTCGGACGCGTCCGGCCAGGGAGTCTTGCAGGCCTAGTCCGGGCAAGCTTGCGATTTTAGGTCGGGCTTGGCCGAGGTCACCGATGCAATGCGCCAAGCTGCTACCACTCTTGCTACTGCCACCAGTACCCCTACTGCACCTCCTGCTCCCGCGGCTCCAACTGCTCTTGCAACTGCTGCTCGCGCCGCATTAATCTTTCCCCTCAACCTAACAACGGATCATCGGCGTCTACATCAAATGCCAACAAATAGAACCGTGCCCGGCTGGTATCTTGAAACCGCCGGGCTTCCCTTAGCAGAAAGGGGAGAGTCTCAACTGTATTGCACTAGATATAAATCTCATTTTCCTCATGGAAACATGGAAACATGCAGGACACAGGCTGCCGAACCTCCCAGGCTATCTGCATTTCTCGGTGTTCAATGAGTGCACAGGCAAGCGAGGACATGGCGGGGTTGCCCGCTACTATCGTGCAACCTTAGGGCATTAGGTCTGGCTGCACAAAGCAGTGAGTACAATCGATACTTGTGGAGTGCGGCGTGCAACATGGCAGTGGCGGCGTTCGTTCATAGCGACATGCTACTTTCCACATGCCGAGAGCAACTTTTATAACACTCATTGGATGTGGATAGATTGGAGCCCTATGTCGATCTATATGATGACATCTGAAAGAACACAAACGGTTGGGCAAGGTTATGTTGGTTGGCGACTTTAATGCATGCCTGGCGAGGGCCGAGAAAGGGTCCCAAAATTTGAGCCCCGGCGGAGGACATCTTGCTACTGAATCCCTTGCAGAGGTGGCTTGGTCAAAGGGTGTCGACGACAACCATATTTCGGCGCTATGGCGGCGGTTGTTGTTCTTTGGATAGTATCTTTGACACAGTTATTTGTAATGGGTTGGCACAATGGCCATCTTCTAGCCGCGCACTTGTAAACCAGGGAGAACCAAGGGGGCGGCTCGGTATGGTGGATTATCTGCTGGTTGAGGAACAGGATCTGCATCACGGTTGCCCATTTTCCATTGGAGCAGACTTTCGGGGCGAGGAAGTGGACTCGGACCACCAGCCCCCTGTTGGGTGCATCTCCATTGGCAAGCTCCGTGCATCTATCTGCCTCAACACCACAGGTGCCCGGTGTGCCTGGACTATCGCCCGGCGGGGACCTATGCTGCTTGAGCATGACTGGCGGGACATTTGCAACTCCCCACCCTTCAGCGGCAATGCCGGGCTTGACTCACCGGGCTTCCCGACCGCTGGAGAGATGCTGGGGGAGAGGCTCCACGGAGAACCTCGGGCACTACCACCTTCCCCACAACAGGTGGTTCGATGATGAGTGTAGGAGCTCAAGCACACACTCGGCAAGTCATCGATCCCACCTCAGCCCCACGGGCCATCGGTCAATACCGCTCCTTCCTCAAGAACAAGAAAGCCGGCTACCTCATGAGCATCGCAATGAGATGTTTGGTCTCACGGATCGGCACCCCAAGACATTCGGAAAAAGGGTCTTGAGCAAGGCGCACATCCCACGAGGGGAGCATTACCTCGGAGCAATGGGTGCATGATTTTTACATTGACTTTACGACCAGCTCGGGGCGGACACCGATCCCTCCACGGATATGCATGGCTCACGGTCATCACGGAGGGATGTCATCATGGGCCTACAACGTCTGGCTAATGGGAAGGCAGCAGATCTAGATGGCATGCATGTGGAACTTCTGAAATGGGCTGGGCCTCCACTGGTGCCTGTTCTCATGGCGTTATTCAACAAAGCATTGCAAGAAGGCTTCCCTCCACAGTGGATCACCAGTAGAGTTGTGCCCATATACAAGGCAGGGGACTCTCAATGCCCGGCCAACTATCGTACTATTATGGTCAGCTCTCTCTTTGCAAAACTGGTGGCTGGCATCCTTGAGCAGCGATTCACAATATGGGCAGAGGAGGCAGATGTGCGAGCTCTCACACAGACAGGTTTTCGGCCGAGGCATTCCACCATTGATCATATCTTCACTCTGCGCACATTGATTGAGGATAGCAGGAATCACTGACAAAACCTGTACTGTTGTTTCGTGGATTTCACAAAAGTTTTTGACACAGTGCCCCGGGATAGGTTATGGAACAGACTGCGGCAGCTGGAGACTCCCCTTGACTTGTCGAATGCAGTGTATAGGCTGCGAGGCATGCTCGGGCCGTATCACATCGCCGGGGACAACCGTAATCGCGATAGTATTGGAGTCGTCAAGGTTGCCCCCTCCCCCACACTCTTTGGCTCAGACATTGACCCGGTGGAAGATTGGCTCTCGAGCATGGAGGTGCGGGCCCATCTCATGCATCAACAATCCGGACAACTCATATATCGACGATGTCAACCTCTCGCCTATACTCCGGAGGACATGCAGCGTCACTGGATGCTCGATACTTTTTGCCGATTCAGGCATGAAGTTAACTTGGCCCAAAACTAGGGTCTTTGCTAGTTTCATCATCCGTCGCCAAGGCTTCCCTCATTCACCTACCAGGGGGACGGGATGTAGAGGTGGCTCCGACCTACAAGTACTTGGGGATCGAGTTCTCTACTACCACCCATTGGGATCTTCGCCATCGGGTTGCGAGTGTCACGGCAGTTGGAAAGCACTCTATGCCATGCGGAATAATGACCACAAGGCAGAGTTGTATGCACTGGGGCCACCAATCCACTTATTTCGGGCATTGGTCGAGCGGTCCTTTTATATGGGGCAGAAGTATGGGGTCGGTGGTGATATCCCTCAACGCTGGAATGACCTCGGCGGAGTGTAAAGCCTTCTTAGCACGAGCCCTTGGGGTAAAGTCCGCAGTTCCATACTAGATCCTACTCCGGGGATAGGTTTTACGCCCCTTCAGCGGGCCGCATTGGAACGCCATATCATTTACTTCGAGAAGGTGGTCGCTATGGGTGATACACGTTTGCCCAACGTTGCTTTGGCCATGGGTCCCTAGCGCTGAAGCCTTCTTTGGAAGGACAAGCAAGCTCGGTGGTTCTCATCTTTTGGGGTGTACTGGGCAAGCAGATGTGTACATGTAAGGACAAAGAAAGATCACAAGGCACTTAAGTTGTACCTAGATGCTACTTTCCTTCAGCAAGCTCGGGATCGCGAGATGTCGGGCGCTGCGTTAATTTGGGCACACTATCGGCAGCAGAAGTCAATCTCGAGCTCACGAGAGGCCACACAATATTTATACACCCAGTTGCCCATGAAGAAGCGCAGACTTATAGCTTCCATTCGCCGCAGGTGCACATCAGCCTCCGTGATTGAGAGCGGGGCGTTGGGCCGGGAGGCATGAGAGCAAAGGCTTTGCCGGTGTTGCCACCAGGCGCCATTGAGGATGAATGTCATGCCCTCCAGATCCGCCTTGGCGTTTGCCCATATCGAGAGCCGGTATGTTCGATTACTAGTGCCTGACCAACCGTTGCATGAGTTGTTGAATATGGCGTCAATGGGTTTGTTGGGGTCATACCTCCAGGAGGTTATGGATGCACAGACTCAGTTGTGTCTTCTGGGACGGCATTGAACTGTCCTACACAATTATAAAGATGTCGCCAGACTTATTATTAAAGGTTTTTCCCTCGAAAACCCTTGGTGGGTTTTTTAATCCCCATCGATACGCTTGTTGCTCCCTTTTTTGTTTGGGTCCCATAGGTCGGTCGGTCTCCGTGGACGCTAAAAATCTATTCTATTCTATTCTTGAAAAAAATAGCTTTTAAGTAAAATGAAAAAAAAAAATCTTATTTAAAGTGTAAAATGTTGGTCTATTAAGGTGTTTGCTATTTGAACTTCACATGCAAATGGAAGACTATTGAATGGTTATTTATGTTTATAGGGGAAAACTACAAAATACCCCTAACTTTTTGCAAAATTCACAGTATACCCCTAACTTTCTAAAAATTCACAAAATGCTCCTAAAAATTCACAAAATGCCCCTCAAAACCTATACATTAGGGGCATTTCATGAATTTTCTAAAAGTTAAGGGTATGTTGTGAATTTTGCAAAAAGTTAGGGGTATATTGTAATTTTTCCCATGTTTATATTATATTTGAATTAACAACAAACAAGAAAGTAGGTCACACCATACAAATTTACTATATTCCATCTTGATATTAAATAATATTAAAATCTGTTCTAAAGTAAAGTGTAAGTAGGAGACTATTTGCTTACCTTAAGTTGTAAGTTCAATGTTTGTGTTTCTACTTACTTTTTTACGGAAGGATCACACCATGCGAATTTCTTATATGCAATTATTTTTGCACATGAAGATTTCGCGTCGTATGATCCGCTTTAAACAAGGATGGCTTTGACGTTCAATGTTCATAAGTTTTATGAATGTTTAATAACACATATCATATCTTCTTAGAAAATGGTCATCAAATGGATAATAAGTAAAAGAGTTCTTCCACTACTTAGAGAGTTTTAAGACTCATTTTTGCTATAATTTAAGATAGCAATGAATTTTTAAAGGAATCTATTGTGAAAATTAGTCAAAGACTTCTTGTATTAGAGGTATTTAGACACAAACACCATAACTTTTGTACTTCATGAATGTATGAACCCTTTGCGTTGCAAAGTATAACGTCATTTATTAGCATCTTCACAAACATTTCCCCTTCTTTAAAGGGGTACTTCTTTGATCGATACTATTCCAGTGATCTCCTCCTCTTCAATAGAATAAGTTATTTTGACATAGCTATTAATCATATCTCCATTCTATCATATATCTAAGAGGTTGGTGGCTATTTTTCCTCCACCCCTTTCAGTGCTTCTATGAAAAAAGCTGGCTGCTTGTGGGATTTCTCCATGCCTGGTTCACTCCATAACTGTCCCATTTCAAACAAAACCAAGTGCATGCACCCAGGGGCTTCCACAAACCTCTTTGCATCTTGTTCTTTGAGATGTATTCGTTGTATGTATGGGAACACGTCTGATAGAGCATCCCAAGCTTGTTTCTTTCTCAATGAGGAATGGATATCATCAGCGCCCTCCTCTTCAACATCAACCATCACTTTTCTATATTCAAATTCCTTTGCCCTGTGAATGTCAGTAAGCCATCATCATTAGCCGCGATGCTTTAATGCCATAAATATTTTTTATTTGTTTTTAATATGTGAAAATGGGACAATAAATGCGCGATCTCTCAAAATCCATGAGAATCTATAATTATGAAGGGTAGGTAATCTACATGGCATTGGGGAGGAGAATAAGAAATCTGACGTGGAATGGCTCTTACGAGGCCATTTTGAGATCCCAAATCCACCCTAATGGCTGTCGATGATTGGCACCCCATCACGCTTCTGTCCGCAATCTACAAAATTATAGCAAAGGCTACATAAAATCAATACTGGCAAATAACATCCCTTGTGTACAATCAGAGTTTCTCCTGGTAGAAGCATCTTAAATAATGTAACAACCACTTTTGAAGGCCTATACTGGGCAAGGAAAACAAATCAAAGGGTGGCATATATCAAGTTAGATTTCCCTAAAGCATATGATAGTATCAGGTGGAGCTTCCTAGACAAAATGGTGGTAAAATTGAGATATGGTGAATCCTTCACCAATGCGCAAGGATGCCCACTGGCACCATTCTTGTTTAATAGAGCTGCAAAGGGATTTTCCTAGCATTTTATCCAAACCTCAAAAGACGGTCTATTACAAGGCTTGTAAATGTGGGACGGATTGCAACAAATATATGATCAATATGCAAACAACTCTTTTTTCTTTTTATAAGCAGAGGAAGACAACATAATGAGCGCAAATCAATTGCTCGATGCTTTCTCTTTAGCATTAGGATGCCTCATAAATTTGAAGAAGTGTTATGCACAGTGGACGGGGGAAGGCATACATCCTAATTGTCTCGAACGTCTTCTATAGAAAATCATTTTAGAAGGGAAAAGCTCCAACCTCCTAGGAATCTTGATTGGAATAAATGTGCGTACAATTAGGATTTGGGACGAGATGATTTTTGGATTCCAAAGACATTTAAACTGGTGGAATGCTGCAAAGCTAAGGATTGTAGTAGCGAATCACTACGTAGCACACACAACTATGTGTCCTCACTCTTAATTGCACCAACTGATAAGGCACACGAGATGGAAGCATCCATTTGAAATTTTATTGGGGGAGGCAACGAAGAAGGTGCATTTGTCAAAATCGCATAGTGGAGCAAAGGAAGAAGGAGGTATTGGCATGATAGACATAAGCCTACAAAGCAAAATATTAGTAGTGACATTCATCTGGAATATCATAGAGGAAAAGGTAGATACACCAGGTCTACAACTCAACCATCAAGCTTTACTATATTGATGCAGACATAGTTTATTTATTTATTTATTTGGTCTTGCTCACTTAGGGCCTTGAGAGGCCATGGAACACTAAAAAACCAGCAAAGTACATCATATTTTTAATATCAAAGTACGATGACTATCTACCGCCTTCAAATATAATCCTAACTCATAATAAGAGATAGAAAAAAATGATTGAAGATCTGACGCTTGGATTTCAAACTGTTCCTTGATCTCGTTGTAAGCTGTGCAATGCAGGAGTACATGTGCCTCATCTTCTACACTATAAATATCACAAGCTCTGCATGCCCTGTCTTCAAGTGGAGTATTTGACCATCTGCCTGTCTCAACTCTCAATTTATGCGCGCTCGTTCTATAACGAGCTATGACATGCTTTAGATGCGTCGGAATTTCTGACCACAAATACTCTTGGCTCTTATACTCGCCCATATGATTTATCTGATTTCTATAATGAAGCATTCTACTACCTTGGTGCTGTCACAAGCGTTCAATTGCAAGTCTTTCTAATAATTGCATTTGTCTTACATTCAGGCCAATTTTCATCATTCAGACCCCATTTTCCTGCCCAGGTTTTGAAATCATGCATCCAACCTTGCTGCTCTGAAACCATCATTGCTTGATGGGATAAGCGTTCTGGTGATTGATCTCTAATCCTATTAATGAAATTTACAGTCTAAAATAATGCTTCCAATTCTAATGGAAACATACCTGCCTCTGCAAGCATAATTGCATATGGTATCTGAGCTTTTATGCCAAGCACATTTCTCAAAAATAGCTTCTGAATTGTTTCTATTTGATTCCATAATTTTGCAGAGATGCTAGGTTCCCATATAGGAACCCCATACAATAGCACGGTTTGAACCAACGTCTTAAACAAAAGCTTTCTAAGCCCCTAATCATGCAGAGAAATTCTAGAACATTTAGAAAGCATACCATAGAGCGCCATTTTCCCGCCTGTGGATCTCCTTTTGACACAGTCCTTCCAGTTGTATCTTGAGGAGAAATCTATCTCCATGTACTTAAAACTCTCCACTGTTTCAATCTCCTGCTCTAGATACATGAACTTTGGTCTCTCCCTTGTCCCGAACACCATAACTTTGGATTTTGCAACATTTACTTTCATTTGCCTTGCTGCACAAAACGCCGCTAAATTATGCAAATGCTCTTGTAGCACATGTTTCTTGGATGCCAATAGCACCACATCATCAGCATACAGTAATAACTGTATTATGTAAGCTCCAAGCTGAGTCCCTGCCAAAGAGCACGCATGTAGCCATTCTTCAAGCGCATCGATAAAAAGGCCGAATAATGTAGGAGATAAACGACATCCTTGCCGCACCCCTATAGTGTTCCTTATCACAGGATTTACTTCCCGATATAATTTGATTAATATCTCTGCATATAATTGTGAGATAGCTCCTCTTATATTTTCTAGAACACTGAGCTGCTCCATTCTGTCACGTAACTCCTTCCTCTGCACTGTGTCAAATGCTTTTGCAAAATCTATAAATGCAATATACAATGCTGCAGATGGTGCCTTTGCTTTCTCTACTAACACACGAAGTGTTAAATCATGATCTAACGTATTAAAATCTTTCCGAAAACACGCTTGAAAATTGGAGCGCTTGCCATTCTCTTCTGCCCAGGTGCTCAACTTGTATTCCAGCAAGCTTCCCAAAATTTTGGCGAAAGTGCTACCTTTCAGGATGGTTCTGTAATTCTGTACTACATTCTTGTCCCCTGATTTATGAATTGGGTGTACTCTATTTAACTTCCAACTATATGGTAGGCCTTGTCTGATACCCTTGTAAGAATAGAAAGCATTTTGTCTCCTCCCCATTTAAAAAGCTCAATACATAGACCAACCAGATCATGTGCTTTGTTATTCCCACTACAAGAGGATGGGGGATATAGTGTCAACCTTTGTGACAAGCCGCAGATCTTGTGTCAATTTTGTGTCAAATGCTACTATCTTGACACAAACTGTTTGTGTTATGTCAAAAATGTGTCTAATGCATAGCGTCAAATTTTTCGTCAAAGCAATGACTTCCCTTTGTCAAAATTTTAGCACTATTTGAGCAAGTTATTGCAACAACTTCTGTACAATATTATAGCTAAGTTGTGACAACCTTTTCTTAAAACTTATAGCAAAAGGTTATCCGAAATTTCATCTAATATTTCAACAGAATTTTGTGGAGCATTTTTCAACTTTATATCTCAATTTAAGTGGGTTGTTGCAACATTTTTTAAGCAATATTCTAACTAAGTCACTACAACGCTTGCCCAATACTTTCATACGTCATTAAACCTATAATATTGTAGCAAGGGTTATTACTTGAAATAATCCAAGAATGATCTGAATACCCAAGAACTAGTCAGACGAAGGGGAATAGGTAATGGTAAAGGGCACCTGGCAAAATGAAGAAGGGACCAAAGCGATAAAGAAGATAAGACAATGCTCAATATAAAATTATGTGTACCATAGTAATTTTAGCAATAAGATTAATAATGCTGATTAATCATATGATACATGCTCACTTAGATCATGCTCAATGTCCTCTATCTCATCATCATCTAGATATAAATGAAGAGCCAAAGCTCTAATTGCTTCAGAATGATCATGTACATGTTCGGTAATCTCTTCATCTTCAATATAATCCTCATCATGACCAGGAATGGCTATTGGCGAATTACATGGAGACTGGAGCAGATAAGTTGTTTCTTTATCAACCTCCTGTGTAAGTGCCAATGGAATCTAAAGGAACATGTTCATCGGTATCATCATCAAGCAAACCTTCTTCCAAATACACGCCCTCCTTTTCAAAGTTGATGCCAATATCTTCCAATTCTCCTTCTTCTGCGTCATGCAACAATGGGTCATCAACATCATTAGATATACCCAGAACACCCTTGTAACTACCACCACTGTCATCATCACCATTACAACCTCTACTACCATCATCAAAATCATCAACAGTAGTAGCATCAACATGAACGTCACCACCACCACCACCATCACCACCATCGTCATCAAAATAATCATCAGCATCAATGTGAACGTCCTGAGAGAGCTCTTCCATATTATTTTCAGTTGAAGATAAAGCAATTACACATCGAGCCCTTGGTTGACAATGTACGACAATCCACCAGTTTGTATCATTAGGATTCTCATGGATAAATATCTGCTCAACCTGACTTGGAAAAACAAAAGGATCTTTCATCTCAGGCAATACCTGTCTTGCCACACTAATAGAATTGAGGGAGGTTTGATACGCTCTTATAGTAACGCTTTAGAATTTTGAAACGCAAATGTAGTTGTAGTGCGCAACAAACAACGAAGTTCATTTATAGAAATGTGTTACAAAATTTAACCTTTGTAACGTGTTACAATGCAACTTGAAATGCATTACAACTAAAAACCGTTACAACACTGAAACGCATTTCAAAATAAACATTTGTAATGGGTTACAGTTAATTTGAAGTGCGTTACAATTAAAAGCTCTGAAACGCATTTCAACATAGATATTGAAATGCGTTACAACTGACCCTTGCATTACAGGGTATGATGTTCTAAAAATTTTGAATTATTCTATTTCTTCATTTCTGAGCGATAGCGCCGCCTTCCTCTGTTGAATCCATGCCTTCTTTCTATTTTCGATCAGCTCCAAAGTGATCCCTTGGCTGGATTATCTCCATCTACGAAGAAGAGAAGGGCTCTTGAGATATGTAAACAAGGTTTAGAACTGCCAATTCCTCAAAGGGAGAGTTATGCTCGCCAATTCTCTCCATGTTGGTGCAGAGATTGTTCTGGTTGGCATGATCGAATACCAATGATTATAGCAGATCATCTACAAAAAGTTTGTCCATCTTGGTCTGCTCTCGAGAGTTTTTGCAAGCATCAAACTTGCCATATCATACCACTTCTGGACATGTTAGTCTATTATCAAGTCTATTTTCTTTGTCCTTTTAAATTCTTGGTGTTTGACATTTCACATCAAATCACAAAGTGCAACTCAGTTACGTCACATTAGTTTTTCAAAAGGAGTTTGGAGAGATATTCATGAGGAAGATGATGAGGTGAACTCAACACAATGTCAGTCTAGGTGCCGTACTCGCATGAATATATTGTGTGCCTCTATGATGAGAAAAAGTGTGAATTCATCCTTAGCTTGTTCTGTGCCTAATTTACCCATGCCTTTAGATTTTCAAAAGTTGCTAAAGCAAGTTGATCAAAGGCGTCTTGGATTATATGAAGGGGCATTGCCGTTTATAGGTCAAGTATTTTCTTATTGGGGTAATAGATATATGATTAAAGGTTCTACAATCTCTGTTCGAGATGATGTAAAAGTTCCGCAGCGAAATTTGTTCATTCTCCCTCTTGGGGTCTCTCTTCAAACCCTTGAGGGAACCTTGTTGCAACCTCTCGACCACTTCAGAGGTAGGGAAGGCTGCCAAAAGCTAAACCTTACAGATTTAATACGGTTTAACTATCGGGGCACCAAAACAACTCCATCTGTTAATCCCACCATTCAAATGGTAGCTCATGTCCCAAGAAATTTTTCTGAAAAGAAAAAGTGGCCATCCACCGCACGGATGTGCCAATCCCGAAATTTTCCCGTTTCTCGATATAGGGGCACGACGGGGAAATGATGTGTTCCCCCAATTCGGCCACACTAGCGAGCTTAGAATGGGGTTCTGACTCTGGACATGAGTCTACAACATCCAACTTACTCTAGGAACCAAGTATTATGACCAACAGAGCCAAACTCGATTTGCTATAGGCAACTAGTCAACCTTATGCATGCTCAATGCACTGCACTCCTAGCCTAGTGCTATAGTGTAAAGGTAGTATGTTCTTGGTAGTCCGGGCATTTGATCGATCGTCTACTTCTCAAACATGTGCCTTGGGGTAACTTTGGCCTTTGGGATGTAATCTTGCAGTCGAACTGTCATTTCATGCCTTCTGCCATGTCCAGTCGCATGATGTTTAGCTTGTTACGAGCCATCATTGCGGGGAAGTTTGGAACCGGTGCATAGGGAGGGTTTTTTCGTTCTTCCTCTTGGGGTCTCTCGTCTAACATCGAGGGAACCCTGCACGCAAGCTCTCGACAACTTTAGAGGTAGGGAAATCTTCCAGTTACTACTCTCAAAGGCATATTAGCCTAGATTTGACCTATATAGGGTCCGAGTATTTTCATGTCCAACACCAATTGGTTTGCTACTCTAAGTTACGTTGCATTGGTCATGTTAGGAAGGGTTATCCCTCGATAATTATTTTATGCATCTTGTGGGGGCATGACGAGTACCCTTTTTTTAATTAGATTAATATTTCTAATTATATTCCCTTTTCGTCTAGCATGGATGTATGCCCTTTATGTTGGTCTCGAATGTTTTTTTCTAATTAGACAGAGCAAGTTGGCAATCCTAGGTGCATGATGGATAATGAGTCTTTCTAGTGGGATAATGTGCTAGACATGGGAGATTTTTTCCTTTTGGTAATTTCAAGCATGCCATCCTATATGATAAAATTATATTGGACGCCCTGTTTTGAATCTTGCCCTAGATCGGACGGCTCCAATTGTGCCGTGGCATCATCATCAAAGACTTTTAGCCTTGCTTCCTCCTCGCTTTTGAGGGCTATGGCGGATTCTCGGCGACTAATGGTGAATGCTTTAGATGTATTGTGCTGAGACTTTTTATTAGCGTAGCTTGTAATACCTAGCTACGACTATGGCAATGTTGCACCATGATTTAATGAATTTGAGCTATTTGTATTTGTCTTTCATTTATTTATATGAGCATTGGATTCCAGTGGGTTTCAAAACCCGTTGGGTCAATAAAAGCTTTGGGTCCTCTCTAACAACTTCTCCCACCAACTCCTCCCACCAAGTTCTACTTCTCTCTTACTTGTTAGAAGGATCTCCAAAAAAATGCGACTTCCTTTAAATGCCATCCCAAGGTACTGATTATTGAAACATTTGTAATTTTAACTATAGTTTGATATGTAGTTTTTAGCTATAGTTTTTTTTGCCTTATAAAACACATAATACATAGAAGTTTACACCCCATTTTTTTAATGGCTTAAAATATTGAAACCATCGAAACCATTGATCCTTTCATTGGATGCATGACCAACCAAATACTAAGGAACCACCATCGACCATTGAACTCATTCCTAATCAAGATTTTTTTTCACAAATTGTAAATCGATTCTTGGCGCCCATTGCCTGCGTTCAAACGGGCGGGAACATATCAGAGAAGATGTCCGCTGCTGCAGCAGGTGCTTGAGGCAGGGCGCAATCGAGGCAGGGATATCTCAGGGGATTTCATGCTTTTCTTTTCCTTAAGTTGCTCACGATCCAGGCAGGTGCAATCGATCTTCAAAGAAACCGGGTACGTTTTCTGGTCAATGCTTCTAATTTTTTGCTTCCTTCATTCTTGTTTCACGATCCCATTTCGGTCTACAAAATGACCCACCTGCCTGTGCAGAACTGGCTCATATCTTATCCCCTTGTAAGCATAACCCACCAAAGATACGTTTATGGAAATGATTTGTGTGCGTACATTACCCATTTCATCTCAATATTTGGCATCCACAGGAGATTGTTCAAGTGAACCCAAAGCACTTAAATTTTACAAATCCCATTTTTTTCTCTATAATGATCCGCTGGCTGGTTTTCATGTAGAAGGAATTTCTACATGAAATTGTTTTTTCTAAGGATCACTGTGGGATCAGCGTACTTCTGGCTGGTTTTCATGTAGAAGGAATTTCTAGACTTAGTAAAGCACTACTGCATCAGTGCACCACTTAGCAAATCTCCAACTTGAAACTAAAAGTGCATTCTGCAATATATTGAGCAAGCTCAATATTGCCATATTTTTTGCAGATGGCAAGAAAAGCCATTCACAAAGCAGCAAAAGCGATGGAAGACTAGCTAGGCATCGATTTCTTCTGTAAGCACCCCTGTTTTTGAAATATTACAGTGTTTAGACATGCCAAAACACAGTAAACTCGTGTTCTCTTTGTATGCTATGCATGTGTATTACAATCTCAGATATAAGGATGCAACTCTGGTTCTGATATTGCTGATCTGCAGGTGCAGCCCGCCGACTCCATCAGCCATTTTTCAGCCATTTTTCGCTCAATATACAACTTGCTTTCTCAATTCAAGGAATTCAAGCAAAGAGTGCTCTCTGCAGACCCATCAGGTTTTGGCTTGTTCACTTGATTTGGTGTTTGAAATTCTGATGCCAACAAATGAATTACAACTAAACAATGTATTTAAAATTTAGAGATGTCAAGAAATGTTTGTATTGCAGGACCAATGCAAAAATAGTGAAACGGAAATGCAAAATGTATCATTTGCACCAGGCTTTGCTTACATCAAGTGGATCATTAATGGCTCTATAGTTTAGCCAGAAATGATGTCTGATCCCTTGATGACAGGGCTGGAAAATGCTGCCCATATAGATTTTGCAGAGATAATAGGTACAAAGAAACCGTAGTAACCGCATTATCCAGTAACGTGCCTTATAAATTAGTTGCACATAATCCCAGCATATTAATCCCTTAGACTGAATTCTTTAAGGTTTGGCCTGGGCACCATTTTCATGAGCAGCTAATTAAATCCCAGTAGGCAGTTTTCGCAACTGTAGAATGGGACTTATCTCCCAGCAACTTTATGTTAATGGCACATGGATCTGGATTGAATTCATTGCAACACAGTGTTCAGCCATTAGATAACTTCACCCCACAAATTTCTGACTTTCATGCTATAAACAAATACACCCCTAATGGAGCCGGTCAATCTCATCAGAATGTTAATGGTGCATATCTATCCAAGTCAGAAGAGGAGCTTGCTGCTGTGAATAATGATGATTCTGATGATTGGGGCGACTTTGTGCTACCATCTCCACAAGCACATTCTAAGATTTCCAATGGGTTCAATAGGGACTTGTTTCAGATATTCTTGACAAGAGCCCTAAGTCCCCAGTTCTGACACAGGTTCATGCTACTAAAGACTGTGCTATTGTTGACAATTTAGATATTTTCTCATTTTAAGACGATCCTCTATCACGTGGAGCAGTTGCATTTGAGAACAATAGCATTGGATCATTGCTTGATGTATACAATTCATTGTCTACAAATGGACTCTCTTCTAATGGGGGAGCATTTCGTAATGGAGAAAATAGTATTATCGAAGCTTTCATTTCTAAAGACGAGACTCAAATTGTGGATATTTTATCTAATGATATTATGCTTGATGTTTCTCAAGGATCATCTCTGCAATGTAATAACATTTTGGAATCAGGAACCTGGTTTTCAAGTGTCTGGAGTGGAGGGAAAAGCTTAGAACAAGATGATGCAACCTCTGGTATGCATTTGTTCATTGAATTTCTCTGCATCCTTGATCTTCCTTATTTGACATGGTGGATGCCGTTATTTCTTGTTCCATGTTAAGGTCCGCTTGGTGTTTTAGGGAGTCTCTGAATCTGTCAGTTCTGCTACACCAGTAAATTGCTTATCCATCTAGGTCGCGGAAGGTGGTTCTTGTTTATTAAAGTCCCAGCTCATCTGAGCATCCATATTCCTTGTATCTCAGCAGAAGTAAAACATAATTTGCATTGGATTTATTTTCTGGGTAGCCTTTAGTTTTGAGTTGTATCAGCTTTGCTCCTTGGCTTGATTTGATTGTGCTCTTTCATTGTTCTTATTTAATAGCCTCACAGATAACCTATTATAGAATTTGCATTTGCTGCCTATGATAAGAAGCTATCCATATTTTTCATTGTAGTTTTCCATGTCCTCTTCACATGTTGACTGATAACCAGTATGCACAGAATATGTATATGCATACGTGTCAAAACAAAAAATAGCATGAGACGAGTTTCAAACATGCAACTTTGGAATGACAGGGCCGAGATTAAGTAGAATCATTTCAATTCAATGCCAATTGTGTTCTCCTTGTGGTCAGTCATAAGCAATGGCATATCCTATACCATGCAGCGCAGTTCAATTCAATCAGCAACCCAGTTTTGTTGTTCCAGATAAAATGCTGGTATTCCCCATGCCACTGCTCCATAAAAGGGCTAGTGATAGATCTTACCTAACATATCCGGACGCCATTCAATATTTCATGCCCTTGGTATTTCACCGTCCTTTTCTACTTGGTATTTTCTACTGTCCTTTTAGTTTCAGTCATTCTCATGCCAACCTGTTCTTGTTCCTTAACTGTGGTAATCTTCCAAAATTAGATGTACTTTCTTTTACTTTTTTTTCTAGGTTGAAACAACGCAGATGTTTCTTTAATTTCTGCATAAGGCAGGTTACTAAATTTCTGTGTTTCTTTAATTTCAGCATAAGGCACTGGATTATGTTAAAGGGAAAAAGCCCGGGAATAATCTTCAAAGCGAAGTCAAAAAAGGGGAATGAAATCAAGACTGTAAGTGTCTCTTAAAAAATTGCAACTCAAATGGCACTGTAGCAAATATCATTAGTGCACAGTTCATATTGATTTGAGTCATTTCGATACATCAAAACCTTTTGAACAACTCCTGTAAGACATCGTATCTTCTGCCCTCAATTATCAGAAATCGATCTGCTCAGAAATCCAGCCATACCTGATTTATATATGGACTGTTTATAATAGGTTTCTACTTATTTGCTAAAATCCTAGACCTTCAAACACTAATCATCGCATTTTGAGCAAAAAGGTCTTGCTGTACAATATGAATCTCTGCAATAATTAACCTAGGCATAGATTATTTCTTGACCTAGTTCTCAAATACATGGCATCAACTATTAATTTCATAGTGTTACATCTCTATTACTTGTACAATTATCTTCTAATGATTAATTCTCTAATTCTTGGTATTTTGCAGGCAAAGGTGTGCTATGTGGATAGTGAATCTGACGAGGAAGAGAAGGAAGAGGTAAAAAAAAGTTTATTCTTTTTCTCAAAGCATTTGGAACTAATTTTCTTCAATTTGTAATGGAGGTCGTGTAAAAAAATTCGTCTAGCTATATAAAATGACATTGGTCTTCTTGTATTTAAGATTTGAAATGGCATGACAGCCAAGCCTTGGCCAAGATATTATAGGTATGCTCAAAAGATTGTGTTTTGAGGTAGATTGTAGACATGTCAAACATATAGTACATGCATTAATTTCCTCGTCTCCAAATTTGATAAGTCTGATATGTAATATGTATGTGGCTAATAGGAGAACAACGGAGAATGCAGCAGAGAGAAGGAGAACAATGGAGAATGCAGCGGAGAGAAGAATGGTGTCGGTGAAGGCATCTCCTTCACCTGTGGCAGTCCACAACATGAAGATGACCCTGAACATGGAGATGATTAAAATAGTGCCTTCAAAATAATTTTCGTAATCTATTTCTTTCAACATGTATTTCTACCATTGAGCATTTGTTAAAACCTTATCATTATGAATAAAAAAAGCATTCAACTTTTTGTACCACCTTATTTTTTTGCAACGTAGAAAAAAAATTATTCACTATAAATAAAATAAGCGATTTTGAGAGAGATGTTGTTACTAACAAAATATCTTGGTTATTATGTTGATGCAAAGTAGAAACATTTGAGCCTTTAAAGTTTGTTGCATACTTTGGCACAATACTTGACTCAATAGTTGATGCAAAGTTGAACAATTTGAGCCTTAAAATTTGTTACAATTTGAAGAAATAAACTCAACATGTTTGTTATTAGCTTGCCACAATTTTGATGAAATGTCTCTTATTATATCTCACAACTATTTACTACAAATGTGTTACTAAGATGTCAAATGACTTATAATATGTTGCTAATAAACTTGTTATAATGTCCTTAATGATATCAATGCTATCCTGACTCTTTGTCATTGCAATGTTGCTTCAATGGTGTTAGAAATTGCCTTTGCATCTAACGTTATGACAATTGAAAATGCCACAATCTTGTCATAATAGTTGACGCTCCGGTGACAACTTTGTGGCCAATGAATATGTCATCATAGTGACAAATATAGAGTTCAAAAGATCCCATTTGTGTCAACAATTTTGACGTAATACCTGACAATATGAGCACGTTTCTCTTGTAGTGTCCCCATCCCTGATAGCATATCTCTTACCTCCATTTCAGCGAAAAGATCTTCATCAATGGCCAAGATTGGCATGCCTTCTGGATTGCCCACCTCATAAATATCTTGCACCAACTTTAGCAAAGCGCCTACCTCTAAATTTGGCTGCTCTGAGTTTTTGCTTAATTTGTTCCAAAATATTTTCGGATCTTGCTTTATTTGCTCTTTCAAATCAGATTGCCTTGTTCTTAAAAATGCTTGCCTTTTGCTTCTCAGAAGTCTCTTATACCAACTGGGTTTCCTGATGCAGTTATGTGGCAGTCTGGCTCTTGCTTCTCTACACTCAGCATCCCACCATGAATTGCAGGGCCGCCCTTGCACTGGGCTTTTTGGTGAGACCAAAAGTCTCTTTTGCAGCATAGAAGATCAAATTGATAAATTTCTCTGCATCCTCAAATATATTTCCTGTCCAAGTAGTAGAAGCAATTAGATCCTCAGTGAGTTTTTTTTTATGGCAAGCATTGCTTATAATTGATTCTTATAATTGCAGATGACACTTTCTGCTTCCTCAAGAATGATGGCTATAGTATCAGGAATTTTGTAAACAGGCTGAGGCTCTTTGGAGATGCTTCTGGAGTGCACCTAAATATGAGTAAATGCATTGCAATCATGGAGACAGATGATAAGACCATTGAAGGTATACAATGTTTGGCTAAAGGGACTGCTACCAAGCTTTTGGGACTCCCTCTTGCAGCTGATATGAATATGCATGGGCTTTGGGCAGGCATTGTAAACAGGATTAAAAGAAAACTAACCCAATATCCTGCTACCCTTTCATTGGCTGGCAGAATTGAAATTGCAAACTCGTCATCATGGCCACTCATGTCTACTTCGATGCGCAATAATTGGCGATAAGGGTTCATACAAAGGAAATTGAAACAAAGAAGTTAGAAATTTTATGGAACAAACATCATAAGGTGTGGCGGCATAATCTGGTGGGATCAAGAAGCGGGGAGGATTTAGGTTGCAAGGACCTCTTTTCGGCGAGGCTCAAGCTTTAGCGACTAAGTTAGTTTGGAGGGCAATTAATGGATCTAAATCACATTGCAATGGTTCTCATAAGATACTGGCTTGAACAGTCCCTTCCAGCAGGTAAGAAGATACCCCATCAGCTTCCTGAATCAGCATTCATTCAATTTCAAATGGCCCCGAACACCTCACAGGTGGTGAGAAGAATTTTCAATGCATGGAGTCGGTGTCTTTGGTTTCGAGGGGAAAGCGAGAACAATATGCAATGTCCGGACCTTCACTTCTTCGGCATATGGGCTTCACCCAGACACTCAAAGGCGGTACATCTGGCTCTTAAACATCCTCAGAGATACAAAAAATGGGTCCTGGCAGGGGTACATACTCTAGAAGACCTAAGGATTGATAATAGGTGGAAAACATGGGATGAAATCTGCACAACTTTGGGCAACAGTGGGACAGATAGGAAAATTTTCAAGAAAGTCATGGAGAAAGTAGAAGATATAACTGATCTAAGGGAGCTCCAAACGAAATGGACAGTAAAAGGAAAGGAGGGCTATAAGGTTGCAAGAATTTACCCTTTGCTACTTAAAAGCTCCAATCTAAAAATTTCTGACAAATGGCAATGTGAGGAAAAATTGGCTATCAGGATGGCTAGGTCTGGCTGGAAACAGTATTGTGCAAGGAAGATAATTATTTTCAGATGGCTTATCCTTAATCAAAGCCTCACTTGTAATGTTTGCGACTTCAAAATATAATTACATTATTGATGCGAAAGATGTGGTGCGGTTGTGTAAGCGTGAAGAAAGTCCATTACACATATATTCAAAGTGCCGTGGTTCATTGCCTTTGAAATGGGTGCAGAATTTAACTAGCTTAACCCCGGGCACTACAAGTGGCAACTTTCTAAATTTTCTAGATGAAAATAATCCATTCCACGTACCACTATTAGATCCATAGCTTTATGGAGCATCCGGCTTCACGTAAAACAGGGGTTACCATGCGAGAATATGCCTCAAATTTGAACGGTTAAAAGGACAATTCATTGCAAAGCTGATCAAAACCGCAATTGCCCATAGGAGAGAAAGAGGACTAGAATATGACAGAATGTGGGATAAAATTGGTGCATTCAAGGGTCTCTTTAACCTTTTCAAATTAGTCTTGCAGGATGGGGATGATAGTCTGGAATCATTGGCATCCAAAACATCACCTTGGCCTCTTATCTAATTATTTATTTTTCTGTTATTTTATTGCAGCACAATTCAACAAACTGAGAGCTCAAGGCTCCTTCAGGGTGTTCAATCCAGATGCAGAAATGAGTCGGGTAGAGATTGGAGACACATTGGTTTCACTCAAGATGTATATTGTTAGGGCAAAAGCTTTACGAAGAACACTGAAGTAGGAGGATCTGTGGCAGCATAACTCTCTCAAACCTATTTTTAAAAAACTGTTTCAGGAGCAGCAAAGGCAGAGGGAGGCAATTTCTATCAGCCTGTTGAACAACACCATGCTCACCATACATGATTTGGATGAATCGCTTCGGATTTTGGGCAGGAACAAAATAGAGGAGTTTGATCTTGGAGATCTGATCCAAGCTGAGGCAGAAGTATTCGGACCGGGAGAAGTCTAAGTTTATCTTTGCTGTTTTAAGCTTTCCAGGAACTATCCACCTGTTATATTTTTGTGCTAATATACATATTAGGACCTGAGATCTCTCCATAGTGAGAGACTATTTATGTTAATGTTAAGAAAGGGGATTTTTAAGCTCCTTTTCTATCTGTATTTCATGTTATAATGAATACAAACTCTGCCTTTATTCCAAAAAAAAAAAAAAATAATAATTGATTCTCAATTTTGGATGAAAGGAAGAGTGCTTCATATCGGGATATGTGGCTGATTTGAGCTCCACATGCAAAGGGGAGTGGTCTGACTCTGGTAACTTCCTCCCTACAAAGCATGCTTGTACCAATTCTAGATCACTTGCCATGAAGTAATCTACTGTACTTGATCCTGTATGACTGAAACAAGTAAAGCTTCTAGATTTTGGAAACTTATCAATGCCATTTACAATTTTCAAGCCACAGATTGTGCCCATCTCCAACAAAAAATCTCCCATTGTATTTGAAAGCTTGTCTTCTGAGCATCTCAAGAACGGTTCGTCTTGCTCATCTAAGTATGCATCCATGAGATCTACAAATGTTCTCGCTTGCTGGCAGCCCGTACGGGCATTGAAATCACCCATGATGAATACTTTCCCATGCATACTGTATTCCAAAGCATCTGCACATAAACTACCAAGAGGGTCATCTATGTCAAAGTTTTTATTTTTGTACAGGCTTGCATTGAGTGGAGCAAAATCACTGACTGCTACAAAAAGATCCACATTTGTGGTCTTGATTTTAAGCCACAAGTATTGCTTATTCTTATCTTCTTTCATTATCTGTAAAGCATGCTCAACTTGCATTTTACAATAAATAGCTATACCTCCATATCCACGCCCACTTCCCTTTTCTCATTCCACGAATGACCAATCAAAATATATCCTGGTATGCCTGGCAAAGGACGAGATTGATGCTCCCACGTCTCAAAAAAGCAAGATATCTTGTTGCTTCCATGTCTCAATTGTTGCATCTACTTTCACTTGGCTCAATCCACAAGCATTCCACATGCTCATGCTCAAGGCCCCAATTGCCTAGCTTCGTTTCTTTTTTGTGACAATTGCCTTGCCACTCTGATCCAAATAGGCTACAATGTCAGTACAAGTTTTGCTTCCACGGTCACTTTTCAATGGTCTAAGACCATATTTTGACACATCCCCTTTTTTTAAGGAATTGTTTGCTGCATGGAAACAATAAAATAGCTATTTACATTAAACATTAATGATATGGATGCTGTTACCACCAAATCGTGGTGGATTCCAGTGAATTTCCATAATAAGAATGGACCCCTAGCTTTAATAGTAGATGCCCGTGTAGTAAGGAGGTGGATCAACTGTGGCATAAATTACTGTGCATCATGGTACAAGAGTAATTAGTTATGTGGATGGGCAGAGTTTAAAATATAACTTGGACTAAAACATTATGACATAGCAATGTGAAAATGTATAGCAACAATTTTGCCCGACCATATAAATTGTACAGGGATCAAGACTTGGATTCTTCATCTTTCCCTTCAGTTCAGCTTACAAATGCCTGAAGAGGTCTAGTGCCATCTCCTTAGATCCCAAGTGGAATATGCAAGTTACCATAACAAAACTAAGAACATGTGTAAGGGGGTCTGGTTAAACCCACCCCAAAAGGGTGTGCTCATTTATTTGGTAAGTTGTGCATAGAGCCCTCCAGGTGAACACAAAAGTTACAAAATATAAAGAAGGAGTGTGCTCATTGTGTCCCGCATGAAAGCGAGTGATGAAACCTTGGAACAATGTCTGGTAGAATGCATTGATTTGCAAGTGATGCGGAATTGGTGCGAGGAAAGGTTTGGCAATACACTAGGGCCCAACCAGATTCTTTGGGCATTTATTTAGTGGAATGGGTACGTTTTAAACGCATTGTCCTTTAAATAGTCAGGGCATGGATGCTATGAAGCATATAGAAGAGAAGAAGAGTTATTGTCTTCCGTGAAGAATACACCACATGTATACAATTGGTGTATGCTCTGGAGATGTGTTTAAGAAAGTACAGACGCGTACATGACTAGAATACCTTGAAAGAGGTAGTTTGGGGAACCTTCATCAAACTCTAGCGCCTAGAGGTCTTCAATATCATGTAAAAGGTTGAAGGTCGACTCTGACTCTGTAACTATCCCCTCGTCAAACTTGTGCAGGAACGTGTCTACTTGCTTTATAGTCATGTAGTATTTACCCAATATCAATAGAATCCTTTATCCATAAAAAAATAAAAAATAAAAAAATCTTTAGATTCTCAACTCTTTACCAAGGTTATATAAGTACCTCAATAGTTAAGGCCTTGATATCATCATTTCACGCAACTTTCTCATTCTTTGCTTTTTGAACTTCTCCCCCAAGCTATACATCGATCCTAAGAGTGAAGAAAACGCTAAACTATCCCTTGTGTTTGAAGAAGAGGGGGAACCGAAAATACAACGGGTCAAGCCCTATGTTAAACCTGCTGCTAAAATCATTGGAAGTGTTAAAGTAAAGCACATGAATACATTGTGCACTCAAATTGAAGCACATGAATACATTGCACACTCTATATGTATGACTAAGAGGCCTCATAAAAGACGTCCTCTAGGTGATATGAAAAAATATATAAAAAAGCATCTTATACATTGTGCACCTCAAGCTATATGCAAATTATTTGATTATTAAAGTCAATGAGACATTTTGGTACCTACATCCCAATTCCATGGGTCAACTGATGCCATGTTATTGTAGTTAGTTTACATTTCATCTAATGCTCCTTAGCTAGAACCAGACATTCAATAAAGGCATCTCCCCTGACAAAGGGAAACCTGCCGGTAAAAATTTTCGAAAACAAAAAATGGGCGAATCTAAGCCCAAAAACGTCTGTTTGTGGGCGACTTGCTTTAGGAGAGAGGAGGAAACAGAAACCTTTGAATCAATCCCTCTGCCCGGGGCTTGTGCGGCTATGGAAGCTTTTGGAGAGGTATGCTGTGATGCGGGAAGGTCCGGCGATCTCGATTTTGGTTATTGGTCAGATTATGGGAGTTGGCTGCTGATATTTTAGGGCAGGGATTCGTTATGGGACTTCCGTGCAGGCTTTCGGGTTTATGCGCTACATCAAGTTCCACCGGGGATTGGTTTTGTAATTGGAGCGGGATCTGTTCTGGACAATCCTGGTTGTTGCAGAGCGGATCTTCAGTGTATGTTGAATGTAGCCTGTCCAGTAAATGGTGGTCCTATAGGAGCTCGTAGTGGATTTGGGGCTCCTACATTTTGTTTTTCAGTACAGACGAGATATGTTGTAGAGTTTATGAGACGATTATTTATGTCTTCTTCATTTATTGTGAAGAACATTATTTATTCGACAACCCTTTTCTGGGTTGGAGTTTATTTATATTAATTCACTGGTTCTTTTAGATCTTGAGATACCTACTTGGTAATTAGAGTAGTTCAATCAGTGAACTGGATCATAACGGATGATTTGGTATCATTCTTGGGAATGCATTAGGCATACCCAAGGCTAGAATCCTACGGAGGAATATTGCTTTAGTTCAATCTAAAGTATCTGAAATTGATATAAACCTATGAAGCAGCATGGACAAAATTAATGCAGAATAACAGGATAAAGCCTATGCGTCAACTTTCACTCTCACCCAAGGGAAAGTCCTCTCCTCATTCATCACCAAGGGAGTCCCCTTTGAGACATGGCCGCACAAAGCTCGGGAGGATGCAGGGCGTGGGAAGTCCCACCTCCCCAAGGACCTTTATGCAAAGAGTTTCATGTCTAGTGCTGTCTGTATTGCTTAAACAACACAAACTTCTTCTGCTTGCTCCAATCATATACATATCTGGCATGCTATTGTACATGGGTACTGTTTCATTGGACTTGCCAAGGGAAAAAAAGCCTGATCCACCAGGATCAGTCTACCGGAGTCCTGAAGTGTTCAAGAACCTATGGCCAGCAATGCAGATGGACCGCAGCTCGGTTCGGGTGCGTTATCTTTAAGTAGGATGTGGTTTTACATAGGATTTGTAATTGTTTTTTGCCTTCTGTACTGTAACGTATTTACTCTAAAGGGAGACTCAAAACTGATGTTCTTAGCATGTAATGTTTATGTCCAAGATTGGTTACACATATTTGGTAATTATTGGCAGTTGGAAGCAGCTTGGGAATACCCAAAAGAAGGACAAGGTTGGATTCCCTGTTTAAACGAAAGCAACAATCTTAATGGTAATAACCTCTGGACTCTCGCCAATGCGTTCCTCTATCCCCTGAGCTGAACTGGCATTTTGTCGAAAGGACATCGGCTTAGCTATATCTATAAACATTAGGCTTAAGAAATTTATTTGCCAATTAGGTTATTTGAAATGGTAAATCTTTTGTAGTTTTGTGGGAGTTTTTACTGAATTCTTTTCCCCTTTAGGATTGCCAGTATCAAATGGGTACCTTGTCATAGAAGCTAATGGAGGGCTCAATCAGCAAAGATTATCCGTAAGTGTGTCGCTTAACCTCGTACTCCATTTCATGAGACACACTCTTTGTTTTGAAGTGAAAACTTTTGAAGTTTTCTGTCTGCAGCTATATTGCAAAGGGACAACCCATATTTCTGTTTCCGTGCCTTTTTTGTTTTTGTCTTTTTATATTCTCCGAAGACCCATATAAAATTGGCTTATGCAGTCATCATTATTGATTTGTAGATTTGCAATGCTGTGGCTGTGGCAGCACTCTTGAATGCTACTCTTGTTGTACCAGTGTTTCATCTTAATAGTGTTTGGCAAGATAGAAGGTGAGAATTGCATTTAATTCAATCTTAACCTTATCGTGTCTTAGAAAGATGGAACTTGGACTTAAGCCAGTTGTGGGTCTATCTTTGTTCTCGGATTTATATGATTATTTGACATTATACATACTGTTCTTTATAACATTTCTATTTTATTTATTTGCAGTAAATTTGGAGAGATTTATGACGAAGATCATTTCATTAACTCATTGGCTACAAATGTTAGGGTAGTGAAGAAACTCCCTGATGAAATAATGGAAAGTGTCGGAAATTTAAGTAATGTCTTCAACTTTTAGGGTGAAAGCTTTAGCACCAGCAAGCTTCTATCTTGAAAAAGTTCTTCCCAAATTGCTCGAGAATAGGTAAGTTTTTGAGTCTTGTCTCTCACGTTATGTTTTAAAAAACAGAACCGCCTATTACCTTCAGATTTCTGATTTATGCTAGAGTTTACAAAAGAAAAAAAGCTGATACTGTTGCAGTAAAGTTAATAATTATATCTCTTTTACGTTGTGCAGAGTTATTAGAATTTCCCCCTTTGCCAATAGACTGTCATTTCAGCAAATTCCACAGAATATACAACAGCTAAGGTGTAAGACAAACTTTGAGGCTTTAAGGTTCGCACAGTCAATATCAGATGTTGGGAAGAAATTGGTTGACCGGATGATTCAACACAGCAGTGAAAGCCAGGGAAAATATGTTGCTGTTCACCTCCGATTTGAAGAGGTGCATGCTTATGTCTTGACTGAGCTACCTCAGATTTCATATTGACTGATCTCCCTTATTGTCGTTATTAACTTAGTCTCCTTATGCATCATGTATGATGCAGGACATGGTTGCTTTCTCATGCTGTATATATGACGGTGGTGAAATGGAAAAGCATGAGATGGATGCTGCACGTGAGCGGAGTTGGAGAGGCAAATTTAATAGAACAGGCCGCATTATTCGTCCAGATGCTAATAGGATGGATGGGAAATGTCCACTTACGCCATTAGAGGTACACAGGTTTAGCCAATAGGAAGATTAATTTAGCCACTGTGGCGCTATTGGATAGGTTTGGGAAGGCTCACAAAGCTGGGTTTGCTGTACAGGTTGGTATGATGTTACGAGGCATGGGATTTGGGAATTCTACGCCAATCTATTTAGCTGCTGGAAAAATTTACCAAGAAGAGAAGAACATGCTCCCACTTAAGCAAATGTTTCCTGCACTTCAAACAAAGGAGACGCTCTTGGCTGCACAGGAACTTGATCCCTTTAAGGTAATCTTTGATCTTTCTAGTCTTTGTAGTTAATGGATCCTAATCATTGTTTTTTTCTTTAATCTGCAGAATCACTCATCAAGGCTAGCAGCCTTGGATTACACTGTTTGCTTGTTTAGCGAAGTTTTTGTGACAACTCAGGGAGGAAATTTCCCTCATTTTTTAATTGGACATAGAAGGTTTCTCAACAAGGGCTATGCAAAAGTCATTCGACCTGATAAACGAAAGCTGGTTTTGCTTCTAGACGATCCTAATATCAGGTCCTGCAATTAATGTTGCCATTTCATGTGCATGAATAGTTATTATACAGATCACTCAGTGTTGTTGTCTAATGTTACAGTTGGGAGGTATTTTCAAGGCATTTGCAGGATATGCGCCATCATAATGATGCAAAAGGTCATGAACCCCGTAAGGTTGCTGCTTCTATCTACACATACCCAGCCCCTGATTGTATGCGTCCAGAACTTCATGTGCAAGAACAACACATTGGATCAAAAGAGGTGCCCATTTTGGCACCACTTGCCTCTACTTGATTTTTTGTGCTGGTAAGTTGTTGGTGCTAGCACATTTTGCCCAGCGTATTTCAACTTATGGGCATTCTTTGTAGTTCGAGTCCACACATGTATAGTGCGCATTCATTCTTTTGAGGAATTCCTGTCAGCCTATTTATGGGCATTCCTCCGTCATGGAAATAGAGACATGGCGCTTTGAAGTGTATGTATGGTATGGTATATATCCTGGTACTATTGGAATTCGTTCCTTTAATTATATCTGATCAACTTGATCAAAGAATAGTTTTGACAGATCATTTGTGCTTTATAATACAAGGAGGCCACTTGCTGCAAATTTCATTAAAATTCTCTGGATAATTATTATGGCACACGTTTATCTGCCTTTTATAACAGAAAAGCATGTGATCATAAGACTTCCAATATTCTCTAATATCCTGTCTATAACCAAAACACATGACGTTGCCATTAATTTTTTGCCAACGATCTTGTAAACATGCTAACTCATTAAATCTAATCACAAATTGCCTACCAAAACCAAATTACCCAATTCAACCATAAAATCCAATAAAATCGAGATGTTGAAATGAGAGCATAATTTACACTAAGCTGAAATGAAAGGAAATCACCTCTAAAAACGAACTATGGAGATGGTTTGGTTTACAAAGCATAAGGCACATGCATGATCATGCATACATTAAGTTTGCACAATTTGTTTCGTGTTGCGAAGGTCATGTTTTCTTTTTTGGTCTTTTTTGGGCATGGTATGACCTGGAACGAGGGTGTTATGCCCTACTATAACAAGGATAGGGTGCTATCTGCCTTAACAACCTGAGCCCGAGAGTTTTATGGTGGTTTTGTAGTGATTTTATGGTGGTTTTCATAACAAGCTCATTTGGTATAACAAACTAGGTGTTTATGCACTTTTTTAAGTGTTATTGTGTGGGTAACACCAGTGCAACCAACGTCTGAGAGCTGATCTCAGCATTAAAACTTGAAGGCCAGGTTGTTATACACAGCACACACGACGTAAGTTGCTGCCGCTTCCCATGCCGAAACTGTAGCCATGGTTTTGGCTTCCTGGTTTTGACATCGACTTGGATGATATCGGTCTTTGGGGCTCTGGGTTTGCAGTATGGAAGCTATTGGGGGCTCTGGGTTCACAGAATGGAAGCCCCTATAGGTCTTCTTTAAGATGGCTTGTGCTGCGAAGGAGTCTGTGGCCCTTGCGGCTTGGGCTGCAGTTTGAATGAGCGTAAGAAGCAGTTTATATGTCTCCATTGCATGCATCATTTCCCCCTGGGCAATCTGTGGCTTTGCTTTGGTGCGAAGGAGAAACGCTTGTTCTCATTTCTCTGTTTCATCCAAGGCAACATCTACTACTGCCTCAGCCTCTAAATGCCCCTTCTGTGCAGACAGAACAAGAGCCAGAAACTCAGGATACTTCTTTGCATAGTCAAGGGCCGCATTGAGGTTTCCTTCATCCGCATATCAGCCTGGAGATGCAAAACAGATGCCAAGGAAAATCTTTACCTGTCTGTTTAATTCAAAAGTTCATGCCTCCTCAAATGCTCCAAATAAGCTTTATTGTGATTATCTTTAGGACCCAAAATGCGAGCCGGGCGTTTATTTTGATAAGTAAAACTTGGGTAAGACATTGCAGCTGCGCTCATATTGGTCGTTTTGGCAAGAGCCAGCATCATATTTACATATGCATCTCTCAATTGGAGATTCTAATTGGTCTGGCTGGGATTCTTTTCGGCAGTCTGCGGTGCTTGATGCCGAGCTTTGCTACCATTTGTGCTCAATTTTTTACAACGATGCACCATTGAAAGTTGCACAGGAACTCAAGAACTTCATTGATGTGGCACAATGGAGGGCATATTCACTAAATCAATGGTCCACAAACAATATAAGAAACATAGAGAACAATATAGGCCCTATTTGCAAGTGATACAACGTCCTTACATAATCTGATTATGGGAAAAATTTAGATCTCCAAACTAGTCCATGAATTGAAAGAGAAATTGCTTCATACTCTTTCTTTACATGCAAGCAGCGTTCCATCTCAATGAACAAGCAAATTTTTATTTTAACTAAGGAAAAAGATTGTAACAACTTAACCTTTTGAACCTTCTTCCATGTATTGTAGCTTGTAAATTGAAATACTAATACATCTAGCAAATAAACAGCTCTAGAGCCATCAAATGTCTTTTTTGGGCATCCTGACTTAACTCCGACAGATTCACTATGGTCGTAACCAAGATTAATTACATGATAATCATCAATGCACTCTCTCCTGCAATTCTCCCTTTTTGATGGCTATGGCGGATTAGTGTTCTACAGCCGGACTTCAAATCTTTGACGAGGATATGGTCCTTCTGCCACAGACCCATTGCTATTTCTTTGCATGGACAATTGCTGCAAGAAATTGGAATTTGCTCCCTCCATCGTAAGTATAGTGGAGGGTGCCCATAAAGCGCCCACTTAAAAACATAATGAAACATAAAACATAATGAAATCTCAAAGTTTATCTAATGCTCCTCAATAGACTACTAAAAACCCTTTAATGGACCACCAAATGCTCACACTTGACCTTCATTGGCCCACAAGTGCCCATTAATAGACCATGCATCTACTTCAATCTTCTTAAGGTGGGCTATTAAAGGGTAAAAGGTTTAAGGGGCATCTCGGATGTTTGATGCTCTCTTGCAAAAAGATTGGGTTCCTTAGATTTTGTTTTTTCACTTTACATTTGCACCCCTATCTTGTTCTCGTCTTATCTTTGCTTTGTCGGATCATGTCAAACTTGGAAAAACATCGAGTTACTTTGTACAATTTTCCGTTCTCATCTAAAAATGAGGTTTGGTTGTTGGATGGGAAACTTGAAAAAACATCGAGTTGTACAATTTTCTATTCTCATCTCAAAACAAGGTTTAGTTGTTGGATGGGAAAAAAATGTAGTAAAAATAAGGGCAATTTATAACAACAGAGGGTTGCCCTCCAGTTTCTGTGGGTAGAGTGGCTAAAATCTCATCGTGTGGAATCATAATTTGTAATCATATGATTTGATGTTTGTGCAAATAAGAAGTGCACTTATCGCATTAATGCTCAAGCTATAGAACTTGGATTCTTTATTTCATGAAGTTGTATGTGAAGTCATGGGCTCATGCATGTAAGTTATTTGTTGCATAGAGGAAGAGTAGGTTATCCTTGGATCTTTCAAATTGACCTATTTTATACTTTATGAACAATATATACAGTGTTTGTTAATACGTGACCAATGAACCTAGGACATGTCGAAGGCAATGATTTGTAGTCAGTAGTTCAACTCGAACGAGCATTTACCACGGCATTTCAATACGCTCTTTGACCCAATGATCGAGGATCTGCCTTCATCGTAGCCAATGCCCCTCCTAATGGATAATCGAGGAATTTATCAAGCAATGCTCCCACCATAGTCACATTTAGCGTCTTGCATCCAGTGAATATCACCGAACATTGTTAACTCTTCCGTCAGGCCGTCCTTCCTGCAGTTCTCGCAGACCCTGTCCGACCCTGCCTTCTTGCAACCATTGCACGTCTTCACGACCGTGTTGTCACCAATTATATTCAATCTCAATGTGCTTGAGACCTGCAAATGCAAAAATGTTTGATTAGTAGAAAGCCGTATCAAAGAAGGTGACAAGCAAGGACAATTTTGGCTTAGGTTTAGCAACAAAACATATGCCTTGGTATTGTCTAGAACGTGTGCTGCGAAGACTTTGTTTGTCATCGTCTGGAAACCATAATTCATCTAGAAACCAGCTTGACACTGCGTCCTCTACAATCTTGAATGCCATTATAGCCTCCGCGGATGTTAAACTAGTTTGGCCATGAAACATACTGACCTTCAGGGTCTTGAATAAGACAATGGGTTTATGCCCTGAAACAAACAAGCATTTGAGCTTCTCAAACACGTGTCCCTGTTCAGGCCAGAACTTCAATTCAACAACATCCTTTTCGCGACACACATCTGCGACTAGCAAACAGGGGAACATCCCATGTTCTTTGACCCCGACAATAACAACTAGCAGGTTGACGTGTATAGGTTGGTCATGGATCGTGCTTGATAGTGACCGAATGTTTGCACCATTTGTGGGCAATAAGGAAAGCAGAACTTCAGGCCCTTCAATGGATGCCATCTTGGCGTTTCTTAGAATCTTTATGGTGTTCACACAATCTCCAAACTCATACAACGGATTTCTCTTTCTTACACCGAAGTTACTCTGGAGACCCAAAAGCCTGGTTTCAACAGGGTTTGCAATTCCAGGCCCCGTTCCTCGTCAGCAGTTACTGTGATTGTGTGCATTGCGTGCTCATCTACAATGTCCACATTCTGTGCTCTGTAACTGTTAGATGTTGCCTATTTAAAGAATTGGGATAGCGAAGTATTCATTTCAAGGATCTGCGAAAGTGTTTGTGCATGGAAACATCGACATCTGTGCTGTGCTGTGCTGTGTAGGTAAAGTTATTCTTCATCTCTCTTGCAATCCCAATCTAGCCATTTTAAAGTAGGATGAAGTGGAAGCGAGTTCTCTGATGATGGATTTTGATAGGAAATAACAACTAAGAGTTACCCATTGCATTGTTAAATTCATTCAGTGTCTGGCCCAGAGAGTCATACATCTATCTCTCTATATCTCAATGTAGCTTTCTCTATAGATAATAGCCATTATGCAAGTAGTCAGTTGCGAGAGATATTATCCTCCTACACCTCCGATTTGATTTGGAGGGGAGGAGTTAAGTGGAAACCCAAGTACTAAGAGCTCACTGAGATCGTAAGGCAAGGAGGTGACATGCCCTTCGTACGCGTGCTCTCCCACATGATGAAATCAGAGCAAACAACAGATGACTTGCACCTCATGAACTCCATTTGCATCTGGACAGCACCTGGCGACCCATGCCTCCCGCATGTCTTCCACAATAACAAAGACAATTGCAAGGACAAGCACAACAACAAAATCTACGCCGAAGTACCAGAGCAAGGCATCCACCTCCACTCGACAAACATGCACGAGAACGGCTGTCTGAGGAGCATCAGCCTATCCACAGACTCTCGAAAGATGCACGGGCTAAAAGACAAGCTGGAGCTCAAACGGACCATGCTCGTCGAGCTCAGGAGCAACATTGACCTCTCTGACGGCCTCGTCAACGGTGTCGATGGTATTCTAAAGCGGCATGCGGGCACAGGCGAGGCAGAGGCACTCTGGATATCATTCATGACGCCCACAACAGGAAGAAACTCTCAAGACAGGCTGAAACACGTCTACGCCCAAGGGATCGACCCAACGTGGACGCCAATCCAGAAGCCGACCAAGCTATGCCAGGCAAGCAAAAAGGAGAGGCACAAGATCATGAGATGCCAGTTCTTCGTCCAACCGGTCGTGGCCAGGACGATACATAGATCATAGGGCAGCACAGTCGAACAACTATACTTCAATCCCAGAGGCATCCACATGTAGGGAATGGCCTACATGGCTATCTCGCGAGTGAAGACAATTGAAGGACTGTTCCTGAAGCACCCACTCACCAATTGGAACTTCATCGTCAACAACAGAGTTATGGAAGAGATCCAAAGAATGCAGAGAGAGATGCCGTAGACGATGACCATCCCCAACCTCGTCGACAAATGACCACCGGCACTCATCGCAACAATGCTCAACACCATCACGGCAATGCAGTACATCGACCACATACTAGCAGACCCACAGCTGACTTCATCGGACATCGTCTACCTATAAGAGACGAGATCAGACGACACATCCACCTTCGAGATTGTTTCGAGACAACTAAGTAAAAGTGCCTACTCAACAGCAACGCGTGCAGAACAACCACACTCTACGATGACGACGGGCTCGAGCTTCCCTACTACCAACAAGTCACAGAGCCCTTGGTCACAACCATCCTCGCCACGTTCCAAGACCACACCACAAGGACCGTCATGCACACGAAAAACATATACAGGTACCACGGTGGGAACATGCAGCAATATCTCGACAACATCAGACCGATTGCCGAGAGTGCAACATCACAATCCAAAGCCCAATGGAAGCCACCAGGACTGTCCTCATGGGAGATTTCAATGTAGATGCCCTGTGACAAAACCGCATCGTCGCGGCCCTGCAAGCCGCCATGCCGGTCCATGCCCAGCGAGTTCATAATAATCTTTTATCATGACATACATCTTATCTTATGGACATGCAATGGCAGTCGACATTAAACTGATCAATAATGCAAAATATTAACAGTAATACCTTGAAGTAGTAAATAGCACCACGTAAAATTCCTCCATGTGCTGGGTCATGAAAGTGACCGCTATTAACTATCCATAGAAGAATGCACATAATGGCAATGACCTGCAACATGAGTGCAAACTGGAATAAACATGACTAAGAATAAATAATTTATATTTTCTAGCCAGTTTCCACACCGGCCGCCCAACAACACTGGCGACCACCAGTTCAAGAGCATTTCCTAATGCTTGTTAAGCCGTAATAAATCCATTATATTAAATTCTGTATATCGAAAGAAGATAAACCACCATACTTGTACATTCATAAGACCTCTAATGCAACATTACAAGCAACTGGATGACCAGAATAAGTCCTGTTCAGTCCCAAAACTTGGAATTTGTTCCAAAGCTTTGTACAAAGAAAATAATGGATTAGAAGCTGTGGCAAAAACAACATATTGTGACAAGATCCGGCCTCACTTGAGCACTCCAACAAAAAAAACCTACAACATCATCTGAAAGTTCTGTCTGTCCTTGGACTGCAGGGAACTTGTGAAGCTGACACAAAAATGCTTAGATTGATGAGTTCAACTAAGACCTTTAGTCTGGGTTATCTCTAGAGTTCTATTTGCCTTGCCGGTTAGGCGGTTCAAACATCAGCGACCCATAACGCAAGCAAAAAGAGATTTGGAGCAGTTTCTATCATATCTTTGGTATATTCCAGCAGATACTTAGAATATGCCAGAAACCCACATGAGCGTCTAGGGGCAAAAAATGCCCCTGTGCTTTGTTTAAATCACGAAAGTGCCCTTGTATTTCTCTAAATGATCAAAATGCCCCTATGTCTGATATTTGAACCATTGTTCCAAAAAATCCTATACCTAGATTGGGGTTAATACCTATGTTGTCTACAATTCAGCAGAAGTAGCATCCAAATCCGGCAGAAGCAAAGCGTGAAAGTCCTGTTAATCAGGACACCTGAACTAGTGAATGCTGGTGATCCTTGGCTAAATGGACGACCCTTTCTAACCTGCCCTTCTATGTTTATTTATTTTTGTTTTGTTGTATTTTGAAATAGGCCTAGTGCCATTTTGCAATAGTGTTTTGTGAAGGCATTTTGTGGAAGCAACAATGTATTTGCCCGAGAGGCACTTTGAATGGAATATATTACTGCAATTACAAAATCTAATACCACATTTTGTCTTTATCTTTCTATCATGGCTTCTTTGGCCATTAAGTATATCTTCTATTCTTCTACTGTCTTGTCCGAGTCATAATCACCCTGCATTATTTGACAGGATTTAGTAACACAGGTTTGTCCAACCCAAATCACAGGCCAACAGATGACATACCTTATCTGTAACATTCTAGTTCAAGGAGATGGCTGGTGTAGCATCTTGGACTTGCGTAGACAAAGGTGTTACCAACTGATATATTGAATGAATTGTAAATAAAAAGAGTTATACCTCTGCCATGTCTGCTCTCCAAACCTTGAAGAAACCCTCATCCATGCCCCGTGCTATTGCAAGGGCTTGGGCATCCACCCCTATTTCAGCCATCTCCCTAATGTGCCTGGCCTTGTCAATTGCAGGCACACCTTCATTTCCTGGCCCTGTGTTGGCTGCAACATAGTTAATCCAACCTTGTGTGTCCATCCTCAAGGAGCGTGCAAGAGGGCTGGCAAGATCCCATCTCTTCAAGGGTCTCCTAATGTTTCTTACCTTGTTTGCTGTAGGTCTGACCAAAGGAATACACACCTCTATGTTGATTGACTGAGGGTTGACCTCGTCTCCCTCACATAAGTGAGTGTCTTCGAGACTGCACTCCACATCTTGTGTCTCTAGTAGGTTGTTTGGTTGGCTGCTTGGAACATAGGCCTCAGAATTATCCACATCCACATTATTTCTAGGTGCACTGCAATGAGTAGGACTTAAACCCTGTCTGCCTTTCAGCCTGAGCCTAACAGCCAGCCTCCTTTGCTTTGCAACCTCGTTCAGTGGTCTTTGGCAACCAAATACAGCCCGAACTCTTGATTGGCCAGCTGGATACATGAAATCCCTCAGCCTCTTAGTGGAGGCCTCATACAAGGCCTCTACTTGCTTTCTACTCTCCCTTTCAGCCCTGCTTGCAGCAACCCTTCTGCTGGCCTCCTCTTTCTCTACCCTCCTCTTTGCTGCCTCAATGAGAGCTACCTGCTCCCTCTTAAGCCTCTCAGCCTCTTCCTTTCTTGTCTTCTCTGCTGCAAGAGCTTGGCAGAAGCCATCACTGCTGATATGAACTCTACCATGTAGATTATCCTTCTCGAGGATGTCCCTAGTGTACTTGGCTCTGCTTGGACCTGTGAGGTTTGGCCACAATCAATTCCTACAGGCTGGTGGCGGAGGACCTGCTGCATGGTCCCATGTATAGCACCAGCATATTCAAGTGATGCCTGGACATGCTCTTCCCATTGTAGATCCACTTCTTGTATGTTGTAGCCCTCCACAACATTGGTTCCCATATCCATGCCCTGCACACAGCCCTCGAATTGCTCCAATGGTTCATGCAAGACATTAGGTACAACACTCTCATGCAAGACATTAGGTACATCATTCTCATGTTCATCTACAACCTCAGTTGATGGTTGTCCAATGGGTGGTGCAGGCACATACACGCCTTCCCTTGCAAACCTTGATCCTTCCCTTCCAGGAACCACTTTTGTTGGGTTAAATGGCCATATTCCAGTTGCCATGAAACCTGCCTTTATGTCGGACACTGTTAGACCAGCTGCAATGGCGTGGGAAATGAGTTCAGCTATGTCTTCCCTCTTTGGTTCATTCCCACCCTTCCTCACCATATAGTTTGCCCTTAGTCTTTTGAATGCAGCCTTGAATGGTGCAAAGCAAGATACATCTAGTGGTTGTAGCCTATGCGATGTGTGAGCAGGTAGTAGGGCAAAATGTATACCCATCTCTTTGGCAGCAAGGATGACATCCAGTTCCACATGGCTACCATGGCCATCTAGCAGTATGAGATGAGGTCGATCAGGTGACACCCCTCTAGGGACTCTAGACTGAAAATGAGATAGCCATCTAAGCTGATTGCTGCATAGCCATAGAGTTGACATGCACTAAGATATCCCATGTACATATCATCAATGGGTTTGAAAGGCATGTTATTGTCACCGTTCATACCCTTAAATGTGACAATTATATCATATTGTTTGCCTCTTCTAACCACCTTACACGACATATCTCTTATCCTCTGCATCTTAAGCACTACCTTCATCAACACTTTTCGTCATTTTTTACGAGACACCCGTTGCCTTTTCAAGAGGACATGCGATCTATTGTGCTAACTAAGGTACGCCGAATTATTTCTGAAGAGTAGAGGTTGCTTCTTTAAGTATATTTTTGTGAAGGAAAAACAGTTGTGGTTCTCTTAAAAAAGGACAGATGCCCTGGTTTAGATGGTTTTCCTATTGAATTCTTTCATAAAATGGTTGAAGGATGATGTATATGATGCTTTCTGTGAATTTTAGAGATTTAGGTGCCTTGATAAGATTCTAAACATGGGTTATATCTCCCTCATAAAAATATTTTTGACTAACGATCTATTACATTGCTTTTCTCTGTTTATAAGATCTTTGCGAAGTCAGTGGCAAAAAGAATTCGAGATATTTTAGATTAATCTATCTCTTCGACCTAGGTGGTCCGAGTCCGCCTCCTCATCCCTACTATTTGTTCCCACTCACAAGTGCTTGATGACATGCATATCCTGCTCTGCTCAGCCATCAACACATAGTCTACCACACTAGATCGGTTCCCCTGGTTCTCTTTCCTGCAAGTGTACTTGCGAGAGGACGACCTCTATGCCAGTCCATTGCAAATTACCAAGTCAAAGATACTGCAGAGCAACAACAACTGTCTACCATAGCACGTGACCTGATTGTTATCTGATGCCCGTGGCCAAGCTCCTTCTGAAGGCGCAGTTGCAATACATCGTCAGCCAAGGGATCAAATCTCATGGACTATTTTGTGACAGTGCGTGCATTGAAGCCTCCGATGAATATGACTCTATTCAACTGCTTGTGTTGTTGTATGTCATCATATACATTGACATAAGGGTCCAACCTATCTACATCCGAGTGGTGTGGTAGAAGTTGCTCTTATGTGGGAAGTAACATGCCGCTAGACAGAAGCGGTAGGCGATTAGAAGATCTTTGCCGATCTTCTTCTTTGCAGTAAGGGTCAGATCTCGGTCAACGTACAAGGCGGTCCCCCTCAATTGCTTGCCCTGAGGCAAGATGTTTGCTCGCTCTTGCGTATCCCTGACCATGAATATGGCCACCTGGGGGCGGTCAGGACGTTGGGCTTCATGGCGGCTCGCCCTAACAATGTGCACGGGCATATAGAACGTCATCCGGGCAAGGATCATCATTTGGAGTCAGTGGATGAGGTTGTCTTCTGCCTCTTTTGTCGCTGCACACCAGCAGTTGGCTAACCTGCGTCTGCTCACAGGATTCTCGATGGTGGGTCGATCTTTGTTTGTCATGGCGGTCTGCGAGGTTATGGTTGGCGAGGCATGGGCTGTGGCTTGCATTGGAGTGGTGGCAGTATAGGAGGACTTGGTGGTGCAGCTGTTGGTGGCCTCGGCTGACGTCGTGTGGGTTATTGGGCCTGTGGGACTATCGTGGCTTGTATTGAGACTTCTCCTTCCTAAAGTCGGAGCTCAACTCCCGCCTTGCCAGTTCATGCATGCATCGCTGTAGTTGCTCATGAGCATCTGCATGGAGGCCCTGCGTTCTTTGAGCCTTGTTTTGTCGCAAACTCCTCCACCTCCGGATCTCGGCGGCGCAACTATGCTCGAAGTTTCAAGAAGGTGTGCGGCGCAAAAGTTCAACGCCAATAAGGGCACTTCACGCGGTTCGACCCTACTCGAAGGGCTCTCGTTTATGGCAGCTTTCCTCAAAGGCCGCCTAAACGCTCCGCATCATGGTGGCGGCCTCCTCAGCCTCTAATCGAAGATAGGGAGATGGTTGCCAGTGTCTCCTGCTCAGCACACTTCCTGTCATGTGTCATGGCTTCTATGATGATGGACGGGAGTAAGACTTTGCTTGTTCTGCTGCCTCACGAAGTGTGCTAAGCGGCGCTGCCTTCCATCTGCTATGTGTAGGTCTCCATCTCTGCAATTCGATGTTTCTATGTTGCCAACCGCCTTCGAGCACTGGGATACCGGACCCGTGATCTCTTCTACCTCCCCCGCAATTTGGATGTTGTTACTCGCTATTCTCGCCTTTAGTTGTTTCAAGACCTCCGTCAGTTCCTTGGGTTGCCGTTGGACCTGAGTAGCAATCAACCGCCTACTGGGCTGACCTCGTTCACTGGGCTTTTGCCCCTGCCTCCCTCCTCATAGAAGAGGCTTTTCTCTTGTCTTTGATGTCTGGTTTGAGTCATTTTCACGGTGGCTCAACCACTTGGTCCTCCCAGAGCTCGTCATGTGAGGGGTGGTCAGGCAGGTTGTCGGTGTTCCTAGAGTTGAGGCTGGATCAATGGGTGCTGGGCATATAGATCGGGATCAGGGGCATGGGGCCAGGTCAATGGGAGCTAGGCATCCAGATTGGGATCAAGGTAAGGGGCATCCAAGCTGATTGCTGCACTGCCTGAATTGCTCCCTCTTCACACCTTGCTATGTTGTCTTGTCTCATCCTTATTATACCCTTGAAAATATAGAGATTAAGCAGCCTGAACCCTTCTGCATTGACACACACTAAAATAGTCACCCATTCCCTTGTATTCATAACTAGCTTGCTAACCCTATTCTCCCATTTCCTGGCAATTATCCTCAAAGCCCTTACTTTTTCGGCTTGGATCCCTGTTTTGATCACGCATTCCAAATTCTTGAGGGGGGAAGTCGAACTCATCATATACTTCTTCAACCCCGCGTGGTAGAAGCCATCCAAGTTGGCTTGATTCATTGCCGGTAGCATGAAACCTCAATGTTTCGGCACTCCTAAGGGAGATCTCGGGGTGCCTTTGCTTGAAAAGCTTCCGCCATTTGCTCCCTGGCACACCATCAAAGGCCGAATTACCCTCCCTCGCCATCTCGGATGCACGCTCCTTCACAATAGCGAGGAGTATATACCTCGTTTCCGCCGCCCTATTGCCCAATCAACCAATTCCTTCTCTTGGGTTGCCATCTACCGGTACATGCTCCTTCACGCAGTTCTCGAGTCACCCATTGTTACGCCTCACGCCACGTGCCTAATCAACCAATTCCTTCTTCTTACCGTGTCGATCTCGGAGATGCTTTTTACATTCTTGGAAATTCGCCCATACAGCCAATCCCTGATAGACGACTCTGGTCTGGTATGCATGACCGTCTAGATGCCTCCATTCTCACTTACCTCGTCGAGTGCTGTCGACATCTCTTCCTCCGTCCATTGTCCTCGCTTTGTTGGCCTCCTTAGCATTGCAAGTGCAGATCCGCTAGCTGATGGCCCTTTCTTCTTGTCTTTGGGCGCACAAACCCGTTTGCTAGATGCTGCGTTGGTCTACCAGTGCTCAAAATTGTGGTCGGGCCCTAGTCGGCACCATCGCTCCAGTGTGGAGCAAAAACAAGGGACATGCTTGATTCTTGGCCGGATTGAGAAATTGTTGATGGAATTGCTCGAGCCAAAATCCATCTCATTCGAGGCAATTATGGCTGGAATTAGCCCGCCAATTCCAACCCCCGCATTGAATCATGCCTCGGGATGGCCACGATGGGGGTACCCTGATGCTCGAAGGATGGCTTGCTGGTACGGGGCAGCGTGGATTCAGGGGTGACGAATGAGCGTCACTTACCACGAGTTCGGAGGGCGATTGGGACAGCGAGCTAAGGATACTTTCGTACCACAAAGTATGGTACTTCCGCGGAAGCGGGCAACCCCACCCTAGACGATCAGCCTCGTTGAACCTTATGAGCCAATCAATTTATGACGTGGCAAATCGTTTTGTGGATGTCACCAGACGTGGTTGGGCAAATGGTCCCGAGGGCCGCTTCCTGGGCCTATGCGTCGGGCACTTTTCCAAGCCCAGCAGCCCTCCGGGTCATTCCCCTTGTACAAGAGGAGGGAACCCGATTCTCCTTTCTGACAGAATTTGGGAAAGGGCTGGCAAAGTATTTCAAATTAATGGGAAAATTTCCTTCTAGTCTTAGGATGAACAGGCATCTGCAGATTTGAATGGGACTTATCCTACTAATAAAATTTTGGTTCGGAAAATTGCCTTCTGATCTCATAAACAAAAGAACACTAAAACAAATTTGTAGCCTACAAAGAAGCCATAATATAGTATTAAATTGTAGCAAAAATAATATAAACAGGTCATGTTCCTAGGAAAATGCGCCTCTAATGAGTAATATTTTGTCAATGAGTAGCTTACTGCAGCAAAGTTAAAAGTCTTCCATATTAGCTCCCTCTAATGAGATGTGAAGTGTCCATGTGGAACTTGTTCTTTGGTTCTTGAACTTATTCTTTACTAACCAACTATATTAAAAACTCCCTTAACTTATTTTTTGTACTAGAAAAAATCCTACCTATATAAAAATGAATCGGAAAAATCCTTAATACGCCTCTTTTTTGACCGGCCGTATATCCTACTATATTTCAAGTGAATCGGAAAATCATTTTTTGAACCGGAAATTCTGTGAAGCGCCTAGGACTTTGCCACACATAGGTAGTACCTATTATGCATTCCAATAGCGGCAGGAATCTTTAGTTTGGGACATTTTAGTGTCAATAAGAGCAACTTTGAGTTTGCGATTCTAATCAGTTGCCAGATTGATGTGAATTCCACATTCTCACCTTATTCTAGATCGATCTCCTATTTCCAACAACATGAATTAAGTGAAGACGTACTCCTTCCTTACTCCTTTCTTTTTAGTGGACCTCTGGTGGAAGAATTGAAGTATCCTGCTCAGGCAAGACACGACGTATGAGATACATTCCCTTTATGGCCGACCTCTTGCGGCATCAAGAGGTTGCTATGTGATTCTTTATTTAGAGTCACCTGTATTGTCTTATTCCACTTTCACAATATACTGTTTTATTCCACTTTCACAAGGTAACTGTTGTGCATACTCAGCATCAAATGAATGGAAATTGTGGAGAACATCAGTAATAAGATTTATGACTCTAACACTGCATTATACCAAAATGCTTGAACAGGTATAGAGTCCTTGTATTTCCGTCCCACTCCTATTCGAACACCTCCATCCATCCAGTCTTCGTACTGTATCCATGAATCGCGTGTGAAGTCTAACAAACCCAAGACCTATGCACAAATAAGAAACATAAATTAGAAGCTAAGCCTTCCAATTCCAAGGATTAGCATCTGGACCATGATAACGAACATGTTCCAAAAACTTTTAACCAATAAAACATGCTTGCTGCTTCTTCCCATATGTCAAAAACAATCTCACTGGGCAAACTAAAGCTTTGGTTATTTGCTCCTTTAGAAGATTTTAGCATGTTGCACCTGGCTTTTCACTTCCATAGATGGCACATGCTATAAGTCTGCTATAACGCGCATGCATCCTATCTAAAGCATGTTTCCTGTGGTGTGGAGACAAAACCAGGCTGTTTGTTGGGAAAAATATCCATCATTGAAAAAACTCAAAAAATGTTGTACGACAACCAGAAATATAACAAACGCAATCATAGCCTGCAACACAATTCCTTACCACTCCACCCTTCCAGGCAGTAATAGCTGGATCAACACGGCTTGGTAAGACCTGAAACATACAATATGAATTGTTACATTTAGACAACTTACTTTTGCTGACAATGACAATAATGCGATTATATACCTCCACTCTATCCACAGGTTCATGTGGCGGAATAGCATGAAGAACCCTATACCATATAATATAAAAATGTTTAGAAGCAAAAAAGGAAGAGAAATCCATCGCGAAAGAAAGTGAGATTTGATTTACCTTTCTTCTACTGCATCTGGGAGGCCCTTGGTAGATGCAACGCCTCCAATCTAGTTAAACCAGAAGTCTTAGGAAGAAAAGATAGATGCTGAATAAAGGCAACACTTATAACTTACAAGTTGAATATTGGAAAAAAACCTCATCTGAATATCCAGACGACCTGTGAAATTTCTAAGTGAAAATTTAATTTTGTTGACCAAAAAGAACATTTCAAGAGTTCTAATTCTATTTAACCAACCAAGACAAAGGTATAATCAAGACCAATCTAACTTTAAAAAGGATGCCAAAAATGGTTACCTGCAGAAAGTATACTATTGACAATGGCCAGATGAAGTGGCAAAAGTGAATCCACTGTTGAAAAGGATGTATTGACATTCCGTGTTATAACTGGAGTTTCAACATTCCCAAGCCCCTGATCAAGATTTTCGGCTCTCTTTCCAAGATCAAGTACATCATCCAGCATATCCTCATGGTCCGTATAATGCCTGCTGGTACTAGTTAGAAAAAAAATTCATAAATGTTCATATCATGTTCAGCCCATCCGTAAACCCAGTGACTAAGAGGAGATAGCAGCAAGAAACCAAGACCGCTTTGCAGCCAATCTCACTGAGAAACAGCAGATCTGCAGATTCCTACATAATGGGCCAGAGGAATACATAACGCTAAGCTCAAAAGAGTCAATCCTGATGCTATCAGACTAGGCGAATGTGAACAATAGTACCTTGGCAGTGGCAATGAAAAATGGCCTTGCCAAATAGGAAATGAGTTGAAAGCATTCAATGCCTCCAGGCTCCGTGCCCAATGATAATAACTATATTTTAGTTACAAGATTAAATGCAGAGTTGTGGCATGTCCGTTCCTTCCCCGTTCAATGTCAAGCATTGAACATCATTTAAAAAAACCAAACAGGGAAAACGTGCCAACTCTGAGGAACCAATCATTTTTATGTGGATCTTGTAGGTTATATAAGAAGATGAGCTGATTTTCCATCCTCTACAGCTATGGATGATATGGAGCAGATATATGGTAAGCCCAGATATAAGGGGTTTTTTATTCTCTCAAAAGCCCAGATTTTCTGATATGGACAGTATGGAACAGATAAATGGTAAGCCCAAATATATGGGGTTTTATTCTCTCAAAAGCAATGTAGAGGTGTTCGTTAAGTTTCAGAACTCTGCCTGGGAAACAAATAACAAAATCTTAGAGGTTAGACCATAAAGGAGAATTCAAAACAGTATGGGCTTTTAGTGGACATGGCCTTTCTTTCTTTCTATGCAGAGGAAAATTCAACGCAGTATGGGCTTTTAGTGGACATGGCCTTTCTATCTTTCTATGCAGATGTCTCAATAGACAACAAATTCCCTCATAAATGATGCCAAGTAGTAACCAGATTTAGAACCTGCAAGGAATTCATTAAGCTCTAAGCAAAGCATAATTACATCCGTAAACACAACTATCGCAGATGTCGTTGATGGAAAGGGGAGCAGCCAAGTTGGAACGGAACCAGATTGTGTTATATCCTCAAAATGTTTAGCTCTCTTGCTTCTGAAGACCTTTTTCTTTGTGGTGGATCATAAAAATTTGGTTTGAAGAACCATTGAATGGATGATTTCAGAGGCCCATAATTTTCTCATCCATCATCCTTGACTTTCACATTGACATACATGAAAGAAAGAAAGATTGTAAGGAAAAAAAGATTGAGCCTGGTCCTCACCATGAACGAGATGGACATTTCAACTCCTCTGATCCAAGGAGTGCAGGATGAAAGTAGCCCATTGGTGGAATCTGCTGGTTGCCATAATTATAATGGATACTGTTACAAAAATCATTTGTTCATGAACGAATATGCATGTAAGAAACATACATTTACAGAGGTCAAAGTGACTTTCGAAACCTTCCCAGGTAAACCTGCAGTATAAGCATACACCTCTACTGGAACATGATGACCACCCCCCTAGAGCATAGTAGTTGGTTAGATGCCTTCAACAAAAAATGAAAAACACAGGAGAACTGAGTGGCAATCTTTCTGACTAAACTATACTGGTCCAAACCAGTAATGCTACAAGGTGGTCATTCACCCCTAAATTGCAGGAAAATAAGGCGCCATAAAAAAATTCGGTAGATGCTATAGACACCACAACTCTTAAACAAGAAAAAGGAACACAAAAAGCTGCAAGATCAGAGTTTTGGGACTAATTCTATGTCTTTCCATGAAAAAGAGTGCCCCATACATCATGTAAGAAAACCATACCATTATTGCACAATGCACTTCTTTGAACTGGTTCAGCATCAAAAAATCCAAAGGATCATTCAAAGGATCCGTTTGTATAGGTGGCCAATTCCTACACTGCTTTTGAACCCAAAACAGAGTCCTTGTGATGTCCTGGACAGAAAACATACGCCACAAACTTTTAATGGTGACTAGCTAACATATAACGATGTGATCTATTAAGCAGGCATAACCTTCAAACAAAAGAATTTCATTCGTTTAAGGTTGTTTTTCATTATATTGTGTTCTCCACAGCCTGGCAGAATTGCTTCAATCACTTTAAACATTCATTAACCTGCCTGGCCAAAAGCAACTGGCCAAAAGGGATGCCACACTCATACATGTTGGTACCAGGCACATCACACATTTTAATATGATTCCATGTCATAACTCGAATTTTTGGTGGCATTCCCATTTTTTACATGCTCAGCTTCCTGCTCCATCACAATCATCACATTCTCAAGACAAGATGGTATATGCCACTCCTCCACCCTCAAATTCCCAGCCAACATTCCACAAATTCTACTAGCTTACCCAGCCACAGTTTATTTACTTGATTGACAAGGGTGATTTTGAAGTCATTTTGGATCATATATGGACTAAAGGAAAAGATACAAAACGCCTTGAAAGGCTAGTGGGCGCAAAAATATAACGTGAGGAAAAACCAACGCTAATCTAGAATGCTCTGGCTTATATACGCCACAACATGCCATCTCAGCAATGTGACGTCATCACTAATGTGACACGAGCGAATATGAAATGCTAACACCCCTCCTGATGACTAGCCGTGAGAGGAAAAGAGACAATATGTAAAATGTTTTTCATTTTGGTGAATTTGATGCCTGATATTGGTTTGGTGAAGCCATCTGCAGCTTGATCCTCTGATGGACAGTAGTGAAGTTTGAGTGAGCCATTTTCTAGATGTTCCCGTATGAAGCATGTTTTGATAGCCATATGCTTCAGTTGAGGATGCCATTGCGAATCTTTAGCATGTGAAATGGCTCCCATATTGTCACAAAAGAGAGATCTATATCTTTAAATAGATGAACAACCCATAACATTTCTTGTACTGCTGTACAAAGGGCTTTGAGTTCAGCCTCAGTTGTACTCAGACTGAATTGCCGATAAAGTGTTGCATCGACATCTTCGAAAATAGGATCTAAGGTAAGAGTCTGGCCTGGTTCATAGGGCGTGCTTGCTGGTTTGCATCCAAGCATATGAAACTTATCCAGAGTTCGACATATATAATTGTGTTGGCTTAAATGAATTCCAGTGGACTGCTGCCAGATTCCAGACCCAGGCAGTAATGCATGAGGCCTAAAATCTGTGATTTCAAAGTTCGAACTTAACAATTCTTTTGTGTATGCCAATAGTTCACAGGCATCTCCTGTGAGAACCATGTCATCTACATAAAGTAGGAGTACTGAAATCTAAATCTGTGAGTATAAAGTGTGAGAACCATGTCATTGGGAGAGTTAGAAGAACCTGCAGAAGATTGCTGAGATCTCGTTGTAGTGGACTGTGCCTTTGAAAAGTGAGCTCCTTCAATAATTTCAGGCTTTTTATGTTTTGATTCTGCATCCATAAGTTGCTGCTGGAGCTGATTGAAAGAGATCTTGATGGTTTTCTTAATTTCATAGTGATTGACAATGAAGTCATAGTCTGGAGACAAGCCTCTTAGAGCATGGAGAATCAGAGTTTGTTCATCCATAGCATACGGCCAGCCCCCTTTTGAACAGAATTTAGTTTCACAAATTCTAAGGCCTGTTTGAAAGTTTGAATAGATCTAGGCTCTCTCTTGAAGCCAGCAGAAACTGTAGCTTTCAGCAGTGTGAGTGCAGTCTCATCTTTCTCCAAATCATCGGGTGTAAGTGGATTCCAAGCAGATGCCAAAACTGCAGACAATTTATTGAGACGAATGTTGATTTCAAAATTATCCAATTATTTGGCCAAAATCAGAGAGATTATTGCTCAGTTGGCAGCCACTGGTAACGAAGTTGCATCGGATAATTCAATATGTTTATCAAAGTCTTCTAAATTATTTTCTTAAGGCGAAGGAAAACAACCTACAAATGAGGAGGTTGCAGCGGTATTGCGGCAGAAAGTGCGCAAATTAAATTCAAGGAAAACTTTATTGTTCCAAGGGAAGACGATTTTAATAGATGACGAAGAGAATGTGGCAACTCAAAGGGTGCATCAAATTGAGAATCACACCAGATTACGAAGTTATAGAGAATGATTTAACGACCAAATGATAAGCCTGATACCAAAGCACAAGTCAAGATTTTAATTTGAACTTCTCGGCTACTGGACCTCCAAAAAGAAAAATTGCTATTATTTTGATGGATAAGGATATCTTTATCAGCCATTGGTAACCAAGTTGTTTCAGATGATCCATTCTGTTTATCAAAGTCTTCTAGATAGCTTTTCAACAGGAACAAAAATAACCTACATTCAAGGAGGTGGCAGCGGTACTGCAGGAGAAAGTGCTCAAATTGGAGGCTAAAGGATTCAAGAAAAGCTTTGTTGTTCCAAGAGAAAGACTATTTTAATAGAGAGAAGAGAATGTGGCAACGCAATGGGTACATCAAACTCGTTGAAAGAGTATGAAGCTATTGCGAGTGAATAAACAATCAAATGATAAGCCTGATAACAAGAGCACACATCAAGATTCATGGAGAAAAAAATCAAGTGCTATTATTTTGACAGATAAGGACATCTTCATTATAAAAGAAAAGCAAGAAGGAAAAAAGGAAGGAAGGACGGACTACGGAATCCATAAGGTCTATATCACCAATAGCATACAGAATTGAGGAGATAAAAGCCTCCAAGACATTAAAAAAATCTTTTACTAAAACAACAAATCAAAAATCCCTGAAAAATTCCTAGAAAGATGATCCAATCCAATCGCCATCCTGGCTCCTCCAAGAAATTGTTCTGATATTAGCATTTGGCTTTTTTTAACCCTATCTTGTCTTCATTTTTGAAAGAATGTGTATTCTTCTAATTTACTGCCTACTTCACTTTCTTAGGGGGCACTAGTTTCACTCCTTTAATATGATGAACTAAACAACAGAGGTAACCATGGCTGCCAGTGGATTTTGCTTTTAAACCATAACCTCCTGCCTTTGTACCATTCTCGTTTGGCTGATATAAGACTTCAGATATAACTCCTGTCCGATAGAAGTAGTATGGAATTTATAACTCATATCAACAAGGTGTACCTTCTGTGATGCGGATCCCTTTCTCAAAAACTCTGATTTAGTACCATCTAATATTAGTGACCATTTTTCAATCACGCCAGCATCATAGAAATTCAATGATTTACTGTTCGTAAAATTCATGAAAAGCCACAAACTGCCCTGTAGACCAAACCATCAACTCATGACTTTGATGTTCATATAACTCAGAGAACCAATGTGAAAGTTGGGTATTCAATGCATCAATTGTACCTGATTTTTAAAATGCAAATACCTATAATGCATTGTCAACAGCTTACTTCAGCCATTGAACGCATTGTCAACAGCTTACTTCAGCCATTGAGATCTCTGTGCATGACATATCCCAAGCAATCAGGCGAATCACTGTTCTAAACTAGTCTTTCATGATCCAAACAGCTGAATGGAATATGTACACACATAGAAAGAGGCAAATTGAATTCATGTTGACTAACCTTGATCGTGATTGAAGAAAATGTAGCGACATGTGCATGCAGATCTATCCAACCCTTTCCACTTTTAAATGAGAAAAACTTGCAAGACTAAATGAATCTCCGCAAAGATTTTTCGAGCTACCACATTCTAGACCCATTCTAAACCTGCAGCGTGTTTTAGAGCCATTCTAGACCAATCCTTGCAACAAATGTATAAGAAAAATCGATGCCAATTCCTCTGATCAGATCCGATACTACGTTTTGATTCCACCTGCTAAGCTCCTGCACTCATTCATCCTGCATTCTAGCTCTGATACCGTGAAAGATCACTGTATGCATATATGCTAGTATTACACGAAATAGCTAGGCTATGAGTAAACTGGATCAAAAATTACAACGCATGACTATGGCTTTATAGGAGAGCCATGTCAGCAACATATGCGTCATGCCTAGTCATCTAAGAATGGTGACAGTTAACATGTCATATCCTAACAAAAGGTGTTGGGATGCATGCAAGCTCATGACATATTGAATACTATCACCTTTGTTTTCTTCAAGTTCACTTCACGTCCCCTTCTGCACAGAATTCTCAAGTGCCAATAAAGGCCTTTAGGAAAGGAGGATATAATAACTACCACATAAAAAAATTATGCACTCCTCCGCTCTCCAAATGCTGCTACAAAGCTTTCCACTTCACCAATGCCCCAAAACAATCGCGGGTTATGTGAGAGATGAATATCTAAATAGCATTGGCATTAGGAACACTCCATGCAGCTCCATTGCAAGGATCTTGTGATAAATCCTTGTTAGCAATGTTAGTTAATGGTGCAAATGATAATGTACATAGTATAAAAGTAAGTCTATGTAGGAGTTGACGTGTGGTCTTTAGGATGGATAAACTTTCTAATTATGGCCCTGCAGAATTGTATTTTGGACGTCTTTGAATGTCAATCTTTTTGTCGGTGCTATCATTTGCGTCTCTTCTTCTCTCCTCCACAAAACTAACAAGTCCTCCCCTTAGAGCCATTCTAGACCAATCCTTGCAACAAATGTATAAGAAAAATCGATGCCGTCACTCCATGACAATGCTGCAGGTTATTTTCAGAAAGTGTGATGATGAGACCACTCCAAGACGTTGCCTCAGATTCTCGAACTTTGCCCTGGAAAGTCCTTTTGTCAAAATATCAGCCACTTGGTGATGTGATCTGCAATGAACTAGATCAGCAATACCATTTTCAACTGCTTCACTAATAAAATGATAATGAGTAGCAATGTGTTTCATTCTGCTGTAAAATACTCGATTTTTGGTCAAGTAGATACTGCTCATGTTGTCACAGTAGAATTTTACTGATTCTTGCTGATCAAACCCCAAGTTTGCTAGCAGCTTGCCTAACCACATAATTTCACAAGCTGCTCCAGAAAACACCTTATATTCGGCCTCTGTTGAGCTTCTAGATACTGTATCCTGCTTTTTGCTCAACCAACTTACCACAGCTGATCCAAAATTGAATACATAAGCTCCTACAGATCTCCTATCATCCACGCATCCTGCGTGATCAGCATCACAATTCAGGGCTGAATACTTGCTTTCCAAAGAAAAATGCCTGCATCATGCTGCCATACCTCTATGCCAAGGAAATAATGCAGGAGCCCTAAGTCAGACATTTCAAAGCTTCCGAGCATTGCTTTCACTTCTGAATTTTTTCCAGCAAAATTACCTGTGATTATGTGGTCGTCAACAACATATGAGGACTATCAAATTTTCACTACCATTGAACTTCACAAATATAAAGAGTGATCCGCGTCACATCTAAATCCTTTATGCACAAGACCATCATGGATTCTGCTGTACCAAGCACAAGGTGCTTGTTTCCACCCATACAAAGATTTTCCCAATTTACAAACAACTGCTTCTTTATCTGGCACCTTGAAACCTAATGGCTGCTCATGTAGACCTCCTCAAGGTTGCCATCATGTAAGAACGCATTCTTTAGATGCATTTGATTTAATGTCCAATTTTAATTTGCAGCTAAGGCAATGATTGTTCTTACCGTTGCGATCTTCGAACGGGAGCAAATATTTCTTCCTAGTCGATTCCTTCTCTTTGTGATAACATTTTGCGACCAGCCTTGCTTTGTACTTATTTATGCTGCCATCGGCCTTATATTTTATTTTGTAGACCTATTTTAAGCCTATTACGTGCTGATTTTGTGGTCTAGGAACCAACATCCATGTATGGTTTTTCATTAGAGCTTTGTACTCTTCATTCATTGCATTTTGTCATTTTTGGCATTTAGCAGCTTCTTCATATGAGTTCATACGAAGAAGTGAAGCATAATGTGACGTGTAGAGCACAGCACGTGGACACCTAACCTACCTAGGGGCATACATGAACATAAATATAAACTATAAACCATGGTCCTATGTAAATACATGGCTGCCATGTCAGCACATATGTGTGCTTAACCATTAAAAATTATTTCTGTCATCCTCCCCTAAGCACATATATGAACTGAGAACAAAAGAAGATGAGAACAAAAGAAGAATGCTACAACTTATCGTGGTAATCCTCCCCTAAGCTAAGCATTCGAATACCAAGCTGAGTCTTGAATTGCTGAAATGTAGACCCTGCTAATGGCTTGGTGAAGAGGTCAGCCAATTGATCTGTGGTTGGAACATGATGAAGATCAAGCTGACCATCAAGGACCTTCTCTCGGACAAAGTGATAATGTGTTTCAATGTGTTTGCTGCGGGCATGAAACATAGATTATAAGCAAGTTGCAAAGAGCTTTGGTTGTCACAATAGAGTGGAATAGTGCTGGTGTCAAAGCCTAATTCTGCAAAAAGTTTGGCTAACCAAACGGCTGTTAGATAATGTGAAACATATGGTCTAAAGTGACACGTGTCATCCTATCAGTGTCACCATGTTGTGCATGGCACATTAGATTAAGCGTGTACTCTTTTGTACTGTAATTCAGTCAGGGCTTTCTTCAATAGAGTCGGTTCTTTGTGTCTCCTTGTGTCGTATCTCTCCTTGTGTTCAGATCAATCAACCCTAATATGGTATCAGAGGAGCCAACCCAAGGAGGATCGACCGGGAAGGAGAAAATTTGAAGGAGAACTCAACGGAATCAAGGAGACTTGAACTCACGGATCAAATTTGGTGAGCCAAAATTGGTTGAAGCCAAAATAGCCATGTTCCAAGAAAAAAGGCTTTTCAACGTCAAAATTTAGACGTACCTTTTTTTGTCCGGAGAGGCACCAACGTAGAGGCAAAATTGAAGGAGAATCCATCCGGAATTGATCAAAGGGAATTTGTTTCCGAGAATTGGTCAAGGGAGAGGGAGAACGCCTTTGTATTTGCCTGGTCTGTATGACTTTGATCAAAGCATGAATTGATCAGAGGGAGAGAATTTGTTTTCTCTGGATGCTCTAAGAACACCTTCAGTAAGCTAGAAATCTCAAAAATTGGTCACAGAGTGCAGGTCTTGCAATTGTTCAAGGGTGAAAGAGATTTTTGTGTTGGCTTCTCCTAACAGGTGACAAAGCATATACTGCACTCATGGATCCTTTCAAGTTCTCCACGAATGCGAAGCTAACTGCATCGAATTATAAATCATGGAAAAGTTTCATGACAAACTATTTGATTTATAATAAGATGGGAGAAGTACTGAAGGAAGATTTTCGCAGTACTAAGGATTCAAACAAGTTTGCAGAGATGAATTCCTCGGCTGTCGCATTAGTGAAAATGTTATGCGATGAAACGGTTGGAGAGCAGTTGGATCAGTTTAAAGAATTTCAGGATTTGTGGAAATATCTGGACCAATCTCTTGCCGTCAAGGGGCAAGCTACTCAGATGATGTTAAAAGAGAAAATCCGATCAGCCACCCTTGGTAATTTTCGCGGCATGTCTGAATTTTTAAACCAGATGAAGTCCTGGCGGCTCGATTATAATGCTGCTGGTGGAAGTTTATCAGAAAAAGATATTATTCAGGAAATTTTGATAAACTTGCCTCCACAGTATGATATTATTGCAGGGAAAATCAGATTTGATGAGACAATTGGTTTAAATACTGCCTCTATATTGTTACAGCAGGAAGAAGTAGTGATCAAACAAAAACAGAAGCGTCAAGAACAGTTGAATTACTCCAAGGCCACTCCTCCCAAGTCTGATAAACCATCTACTGGCCAGAGGTCCTCTGTTCCCAAATCTGAGCAGAAATCAAAATCTGATAAAAGAAATTTTAAATGCTACAATTGTGGAGAAAAGGGACATTTCAAGTATGAGTGTCCTAAACCGAAAAAGGACAAAGCTGGTGGCAAGTCTAAGACTGCTAAACAGGAAGCGAGTGCAGTTGCTTGTGCACTAGATGAATATTTGAATCTAGTAGTTCATGAGATTTGTTCTGATGCAATAATTTCTGATGTTACAGCAGATCCAATTTCTGATGTTCCAAGTTTTGATCTCATAGATCCAACTTCTGATATTACAGCAGATGAGAGTTTGCATGTCGCAGCTCAAAGTCCTTTCCAACGTGGATGTATTTTGGATTCTGGTGCTACCAAACACATGGTAGGTAGCCCAGATGTTCTTATCAATGTTGAAACTTGTACGGGAGGCCAAGTTAAGCTTGGTAGTGGTGCAGCATTGCCTATCACAGGTAAGGGAGAGCTTGTTCTCCAAGCCCCTGATGCAAGTGTGAAAAGGGTCCGTGATGCCATGCTCGTGCCAGGTCTGCAAACAAATTTGTTGAGTGTATCAGAATTTGATAAGGCCGGCAAGCATTCTTTCTTTTCTAATGGTCGCGCCTATCTTTTAGGAAAGAATCCATTTGAACATGATGACATCTATAAATATGATGTGCTGGCTGAAGCTGAATTGCAAAATGGCTTGTACTACCTTGATGGGCAAGTCAAGCATGCTGAATGTGGGATGATCGCTCATGCTTTGGAAAATGAGCATCTATGGCATCAACGCTTTGGTCATGTGGGAGGATCCGCCATTGGATACCTCTCCAAGTTGAAGATGGTCACAGGCTTGCCAAATCTGAAACCTCAAAAGTTGGACTTCCATGCATGCATTCTTGGAAAACAGCCTAATCTGCCCTACCCCCTCATCATGGCGTCATAGAGCCACAAGACCGTTGGAGGTGCTGCACACAGATTTGTGCCACATGAAAGTTTCTTCTATAGGAGGCAAGCGATATTTTTTAACTCTTATAGATGATTACAGCAGGTATACTTGGATCTACACTCTGCATTTGAAGTCAGAAGTCTTGGAAAAATTCCAAGCTTTTAAAGCTTGGATTGAAAATCAGACTGATTTGAAAATCAAAGCTCTTCACAGCGATAATGGCGGAGAATACATCTCTAATGCATTTGATGAATTCTTGCTGGAACATGGAATTCATAGGCAGCTAACAGTTCCGTTTGCTCATCAACAGAATGGGGGTAGCAGAGAGGCAATAATAGATCCTTGTTGGATCTTGTTGGCGCAATGCTTGCGCATGCCAAATTACCTAAAAGTTTTGGGGAGATGCAGTTCACACAGCTTGTTACTTGGCCAATAGAGCACTCACTAAAGCTGTAAATGGAAAGACACCATTTGAGGCATTTTATGGCACTAAACCGGATGTGTCACACTTAAGAGTGTTTGGATCGTGGCATATGCATCTTTGCCACTTGAGCAGCTAAAAAATTTGGGAAATTGCATGATAGGGCACTAAAACCATTTTTATTGGGTATCCTTGAACAAAGGGTTACAAACTCTCGATCCTATCACCAATAAAGTTATCATCAGCCGTGAGTGTCAAGTTCACCGAAAATGCAACCTATGATGCATCCATTTGGGCTGATATGCCAGCTGATCAGTTTGATCGCAATTTGTTGGTTGACGAGCTTGTCGCAGCACCCAAGCCCTTTGAAGAAACAATTCCTGTTCCAGTTTCAGCCCCTCCATCTTCTGCTGCTGATCTTGAAGATGTGGATTTGTATCCTGATGCGTATAAAGGTATATCACTACCTACTTTTGAAGTTAATCCGGTTGATTATCATGCTGAAAATAATCAGTCTTTAACCCCTCAATTTGCTGCCCGCGAAGAATTTAAATACCAGCATAATTTAGAAGCTCATGCATCTTCTTCTCCTTTGGAAAGGCAGTGTAATCTTGCTTTGCTTGCCAAAGTTGTGGATCATAAAGATCCGTCCTCATATCAGGAAGCTATTCAAGAGGAAAAGTGGCAAAAGGCCATGGCTGAAGAATACCATATGCTTCTTGAGCAGAATACATGGGATCTTGTTGATTTACCTCCTCACAAACGCGTCATTGGAAATAAGTGGGTTTTTCACACAAAATTTCATGCTGATGGGTCTATCTCCAAGCATAAAGCTCGTTTGGTTGCTAAAGGTTACTCGCAACAAAAAGGGGTTGATTATGAGGAAGTCTTTGCTCCTGTCGCACGCATCGCTACTGTTAGAGCAGTAATAGCATTGGCAGCTATGAAAGGATGGTCACTCTTTCAAATGGATTTCAGATCTGCTTTTTTGAACGGTGATTTACAGGAAGAAGTTTATATGCACCAACCTGTGGGTTTTGAGGTTAAAGGCAAGGAGCATTTGGTTTGCAAGCTCAAGAAGAGCCTTTACGGCTTAAAGCAAGCTCCCAGATGTTGGCATCATAAAGCAAATCAGTTTTTTTTGGCTAATGGCTATCGTCGAAGTAATGCTGATCCTAATCTTTATTTTGCAGTCGCAGGCCAGTCCTTGTCCATTGTGATCCTCTATGTTGATGATTTGATCATCACGGGTGATGCAGAACTCCTTATTGAACAGCTCAAGATAAATCTTGTTAAACACTTTCAAATGACTGATTTGGGTCTCATGCACTATTGTTTAGGCATTGAGATATGGCAGCAGACAGGAGGTATTTTCCTTTCACAGAAAAAGTACATTAAAGACTTATTACAACAGTTCAACATGCAGAATTGCAGGTCAGTCGCTTCTCCATTTGAGCCGGGCCTCAAACTTGATCTCAATCTTGATGAGATTGAATGCAATGATACGTTGTATCGTAGCCTTGTTGGTGCGCTCATCTATTTGACAGTGAGCAGGCCAGATATTGCTTTTGCAGCTGCACTTCTTAGTCGCTTTATGGCCACGCCCAGGAAATCTCATTGGCTTGCTGCCAAACGCGTTTTGGCCTACTTAAAAGGTACATTAGATGAAGGTATTTTTTATGCTAAATCTTCAGATTCAAGGCTGCAGATTTATACTGATGCCGATTATGCAAACTGTTTAGACTCTAGGAAGTCTACTACAGGCATGGTTATGCAAGTTGGCCCAAATGTGATCACCTGGCTTAGCAAAAAGCAGTCCACTGTCTCTAAGAGCACAACTGAGGCAGAAATAAAAGCACTAAGTACAGGAGTACAGGAAATGCTTTGGCTTAACACTCTATTTGCAGATTTGCATGTACCGTTATCACAAGTCACGCTGTATTGTGATAATCGCAGTGCTATCGAGCTGACCAAAGATTACCGCTTCCACCCTAAGACAAAACACTTGGATGTTCTTCTATGTTTTGTTCGAGAACAGGTCCAGCTCGGTACATGTTCCTTAACTCATTGCTCTTCTGATAACCAGGTTGCCGACGGCTTCACAAAACCACTTGTGGGTCAGAAATTCATAAGGTTTAAGAAGGCTTTGGGCATGATGAAGTATCAGCTGAAGGGAGAGAATGTCTAACAGAATTTTCAGCTTTCTTCTTCATCAAGAAAACCAAACCATTCCCTTCCGTTTGTTTTCTTTATGTTCTTGTCTTTTATCTCTCATATGTTTCAGAGGGAGTGTTAGATAATGTGAAACATATGGTCTAAAGTGACACGTGTCATCCTATCAGTGTCACCATTGTCACCATGTTGTGCATGGCACATTAGATTAAGCGTGTACTCTTTTGTACTGTAATTCAGTCAGGGCTTTCTTCAATAGAGTCGGTTCTTTGTGTCTCCTTGTGTCGTATCTCTCCTTGTGTTCAGATCAATCAACCCTAATAACGGCTTCAGCAGCAGCAATCGCTAAGGCTTTATACTCTGCCTCCGTGCTAGAAAGAGAGACTGAGGGCTGACACTTGCTGAGCCAAGTAATGACGTTCTTACCAAGGCCAAACACATAACCTGTGGTGTTGCGTCGCGTATCAAGACAACCAGAATGATCAGCATCTACAAAACTATGTAAAGCAGGCGACGGATCACGCATATAGCAGAGGCCCTCATTAAGAGTACCTTTTAAATAAGCGAGCACTCTTTTTGCTGTTTGCCAATGGCTCTGTTTTGGACAGGCCATAAAACGGCTCAACATGCCCACCGCAAAAGAGATCTCCGGTTTAGTGACCGTAAGGTAAATCAGTCCACCAACAAGTGAGCGATACAAAGTAGCATCTACCTGAGGAGACTCATCATAGATCATAGGTGGATAACTTCAAACCAGGCTCCATGGGCTCTTTGGCAACCTTGCAATCTGTCATGTGAAATTTTGTAAGAAGATCTTGGACGTACTTACCTTGAGACAAAGTGATGCTATCGTGAGTTTGCCAAATTTCAATCCCAAGAAAGTAATGGGACAGACCTAAGTCTGTCATAGCAAATTCATCTATAAGCGAAGTGCGCAATTGATCAATAAGATCATGGGCATCTCCTGTAAGCAGCAAATTATCAACGTACAACACAACAATGCAGGGAGATGTACCTTTGGTTTTAAAGTATAAATTGGGATCTGCTGTGGAAAAAGAATAGCCATGTGCTTTAAGATAAGAATCTATCTTATGTGCTTTAAGATAAGAATCTATCTTATGGTACCAGCACCGAGGTGCTTGTTTAAGGCCGTAGAGACTCTTCTTCAATTTACAAACTAATTGCCGTTGCCCTTCCGAGACAAAACCTTCTGGCTGCTGCATATAAACTTTCGGACAGGTCTCCATTCAAGAAGGCACTTTGGAAGTCCATTTGATATACGGGCCAACCCTTACTAGCTGCTAAGGCAAAAATAGCGCACACGGTTGACAGTCTTGCAACTGGAGCAAAGACTTCATCGTAATCAATGCCATGCTGCTGAGCGAATCCCAGAGAGCCATCTGCATTGTACTTTTCTTTAAAGATCCATTTTAATCCGATCGCTTTCTTCCCTTTAGGAAGGGGAACGAGATCCCAAGTCTCATTCTTAATGAGCAGATCATATTCATGTTGCATCGCAGCCACCCAATCTGGATTGGTAAGAGCTTCAGCAAAACTAGAAGGCATATGATCTTCATCAACAACTGGCTTCATCAACTAGAAGATTACCGCCATTAAAGCAAAATTACAAGTGTGTGTAACACTTGGTTGTGCATAAGATAAGGCCTTAAGCCGCTCAGATCGCCTAAGAGGCACAGCATCATCATGATTTTCAGCAGAAGACGGGGCTGGAGCAGTCCTAGAACTACTAGCAGGCTGATTGGCAGCATGAATATCAGACAAGGCAGCAAGATACGGATCATTTTCATCATCATCACTATGATCACAAGGGCTGGTCGGTACAGCAGCAAGTGGAGCAGCGTTACTTGCATTCTTCTGAGTATCAAAATCACGCAAAGAATGAATATCAAAGGGCGCTCCAACATCATGCTCGAAAGCATCATAGTAGCCATCCTCCAAGAATTTTGCATTAGGACTGATCACAGGCTTCTTAGTGGCTAGGTTATAGAATTTGTAAGCTTTATATCCATCAGCATACCCAATAAAAATGCATTTGACTGCCCGATCATTGCAGTTTATGAGTATGTACAGCAGGCAGCCCAACAACCATCTCTTTTCCATGCATCATACAAAGAGATTGACAACTCAAATGACCATAACGAGCGTGCCATAGTTCATCCGAAGACATGCTAATAGCAGCTGCAGCAAACAAGCCTTTCTGCTCTACAACAGAAGCACAAAATTTATACAAACCATTTTGGAGAATGCCGCGAGCAACAATGTCAGAGTCGGGAACGGCAGGGCACGTAGAAGTATAACTTCTCCTTGTCCAAATATAGCATACAAGCCACTATTATTAACCTTAGAAATGGACAACAAATTTTCTTCAAGTCCAGGAATGTAAATAACATCTTTAACATACTTTATGCCGCTTTCCTGAGTAGAAAATGTGACTTCGCCCTTCCCTTGAATCTGATAGCTAAAATTATCAGCAAATTTGGCTCGACCACCATCCATTTGCTGTAGTAGAAAAATACTTTCTTTTTCCTGTTATGTGCGAAGTGGCACCAGAATCAAGGTACCACGGATCACTATCAGATCTGTCCAAAGACATCTTAGAAGCTTTGAATAAGCATTCAATATCAGCACTTTCTGGTTCAAATTCAGCAGCAACGAAATTAGATCGCTCCTTACGATCATGTGTGGGCTGATCTTTACTTGCTGCAGCAGCTTTGGCTTCTTTCTTTAAGCGCTTTAGGCAATCACTAATCCAATGCCCTTTCTCATAACAATATCTGCAGGGATATCTGCTTGAATCTTTCTTGCTCCTGCTCCCCCGATTAGAATTACTACCTGAAGACTCAGAGGATTTATTTTGAGAGAATCTACCAGTCTGCTTCTGGGGATTATATTTGGAAAAGAAAGCATTCTGATCTGACTGTCTTTTCAACTCCAATTCAGTCTGAAGGAGAAGATTAGGCAAGTCTCTCAGCTTAATTGGACTGTCTCTTGCACCTAATGCAAGAATAAAAGGGTGATAGTCTATAGAAAGACCACGAAGCAATGCGGAAATTACCTCACCATCTGGTACTTGCTTTTTCATATCATCCAATTTGCTTTTAATTTCTTTGGCCTTGGAAATATAGTCAAGCATATCCTTACAATTGTCCAAGCGCAAAGAGTGTAACTCTATCGCTCAAAAAAAAAAGCTCTAGAGTCTGTATCTCGAGCATACACCCTTTTCAGCTGCTTCAGACAATAATTTACAACCCCTGATATGGCACTGAACTTCTGGTGATACAAGAACTTTCAAGAGGCCCAAGCCTTTCTTAATTTTTGACAAAAAATCCGCATCCTTTATATCAAGAGAGCCATCAACAAGTCCGTCCAAACAATGCATGAGAAGATAACCTTCAAATACATCAATCCACTGAAAATAATTATCTCCCTTCAAGATAGCATTTGGATTGTTAAATTTGGTAGAATCCATCTGAGGGTATTACAATTTACCAAAGAGCACTAACAGAGAGATTACTGAGCTTTAGATGCACAAAGAAGACAAGCCAAGGGAATTACCCAGACAAATAGATCGTATGTCACAGCATCAACATTGCTCAAACTTGCTCAAATGTCACAAATCTCTCACAAAATTGCTCCCAGAGCCAAAATTGACAAATCTCTCACAAAATTGCTCCCAGAGCCAAAGAGCCAAAATTGCCAATTGTGCAAGCTTTCAGCACGAAAACGGCACGACGGCAAAAAAGGGCACCCTTGTGCAACGAAATTTCGCATTTGGTCAAAAGTACATAATTTGTGGATGACGTAACAAAAAATTGGCCGATATTGCAATTTTGGTTGAAGGAGTCCAATTTGCACAGTGTTGCCAACTTCTGAATTCACCTCCGATCCTGACAAATTTCCCTCACTGGTTGGTTTTAGCCACCCTGGGCTCTGATACCATGACAAAACTTATGATCTAGGCTACAGCAAGAAAACAAGAGAGAGAGATGGAGTGAAAACTCAGAAAATGAAATATGATGGATTGGATTGTTTTTCTTCAGTGCTACAGAAGATGGTCACATATGTGACGTGTAGAGCACAGCACGTGGACACCTAACTTACCTAGGGGCATACATGAACATAAATATAAACTATATATAAACCATGGTCCTATGTAAATACATAGGCTGCCATGTCAGCACATATGTGTGCTTAACCATTAAAAATTATCTGTCAAAAGACGTCCAAAATACATCAGCATATGCACAACATTTAGCTTTTGATGTGAAGTCAAGATTCCGTACAGATCGTCGACCCAAGAATTGTAACTTTGAAATGCAGACTTCATAATGTTAACACATAATAAATTCTGGCACTTTAATGGTTCTGGGATTTTCTCGGGGATGTTTGGTTCTATAACGTAACTAGACTTGGAGGGTCTGAGAAAAATTTAGCGCTTAAAAAGTGGGAGACAACTATTTGAACTTATGCAAGCAGAATTTAAGAAATTTTGGCGCTAAATAGAAAAAGATATCATATCAGGTTGTTTCAGAGGCTCAAAATGTTGGGGCTTTCTCGCGAGCTGATCTGGGCAGTGTTGACATTATACGAGAATGTAATAGGTAGAGTGAAAATAGATGGGCAGTTTTCAGAGGAAGTTTTCAGTACAATTGGGGTTAAACAAGGATGTCGACTCTCTCCTACTCTATTTAGACTTTACATTGACGAGCTTGAAAACTTTGTTCAGTCATTAGGCAGAAAAGGCTCCATGCTTGCTCAGGAATGCATTCCCATTTTGCTTTATGCGGATGATGTGGTTCTAATCTCACCATCTCCTCAAGGGCTACAAAAACACTTGGCTGCCCTAGAAGCCTTTTGCAAAGATAGAGAACTGCAGGTAAATCTCTACAAGACTAAAGTGATGGTATTTAATACCTCTTGGAACAATTGGAAAAATAATTCTTTTACTTTCCAAGGACAACCTGTAGAAATAGTTTCTACGTACACCTACTTGGGTGTTGAGTTTGCGGGTCCTCTTTTCAGATTGAGGGAGGCTGGTCAGGCAAGGATTGCAAAAGGATATGCTTCTCTTGTACAGCTAGAAAAACAGTGCTACCAACTCCATTTCCAAGATGTTCATACAAAGCTCTTCTTGTTCGACACGTTGGTGAAGCCGGCAGCTTTATATGGTGCACAAATATGGGGAGTTGACCCTACTGAACCGATGACTGGGGTCAACTGGAGGCTCCAAATTTCTCTCCTTTCTAGAATGATTAGAAGCAAACATTCTGTACCCCATGATATAATGCTTGCTGAATTTAATGCGAAACCTCTGAAGGTTGAAATTGCCTTTCAAACAGTGACTTATTTACATAAGTTACACCGTTTGGGACAGTCACAAGAAGGCCAAAAAAGACTTCCCTGGTTGGCATATGTGCCATCTAAAGCATTGGCAGACCAAGGTAAGCGCTGTTGGTTCTCAAGGACATCTAAATTGTTTGAGGAGATAGGTTTCTCTATGGGAAATATCCCACCTTTTCAATACAGTATAATGGATGATAATCTGAATTTTACTCAGCAAGAAATCAATCAGCTTATACGCCATGACTTGGAATATCTTTATGTTTCAAATACATGGGTAAATCCCGTCAAAGATCTGCCTGCTAAAAAGAAATTCTATAAGGATAACTTCCTAAATATATCAGCGGATGGTTTCATCATAAGGCCTGGATATTTAGATATTGATCTGCCGAATAAAGTGAGATACTCTATGGGGCAGTTTAGAGTGTCATCCCACCAGTTGGAGATTGAGGTTGGCAGGGCAAAAAACATTAGTTGTGAGGATCGGAAGTGCCCAATGTGCGATCTAAACATGGTTGAGTCAGAAGAACATTTTATTTTTACCTGCCCAACCTACTACATTATTAAAGGCAGATATCATTGTCTTTTTAGAGACCCCACATCTCTACGACAGCTGGTAGAATATTACGATCAGAAATGCGTGTCTCACTTTGTATATGAGCTATCTCTAGACAGGAGAAATATTCTCAAACAAAAGAATCCAATGGGCCTGAAGCAAACAGAAATAACTAATTTCTTCTCATCTGAGTCAAAGGATGATAAGATGATAGTGGACTCATCACAGAAGAGGAAGTACCCTGACCCTAAAGGGGTGACTTTGGCACTGTCTAAGAAGATAAAAAGATCAGCAGCCATGAAACATAAAAAGTTTTTCCAGAAGAGGCCAAGCATCAAGCATCAAAGCAAGCCAAGAAGGGGTATTATGAATTACTTTGCAGCAATCACAGGAACGAATGGGCTATCTCCATCAATCCCTACCTGAGCATATTTTTAGATTTTTGATTGTTAAACTCAATATTTTTGTTCTATACTTTAGATAACAGGAGGGTTTTCCTCCTGGAGGTCTTGAACTCTGTTTATGTTATGGTCTCATAGACCCTTCGGGTCTTACGTAGACGTTAATAAATCTTTCCTTCTTTCTTTCTTTCTTTCTTTCTTTCTTTATGATCATTCATCGTACATTTTTAAGTGAAGACATTTAGTATCTGACTCACGATCACTAGTTCCACCGAAGTGCTGATAATGGGAAAGCAACAAGTAGAAACAAGAAGAAGGCAGCAGATGTCATGAAGGTAAGATGCTGCAGGCTTTTAAAAGAGTAAACCAAGAACCCAAGCAAAATATTACAGGCTGTTCTTCAAGAAGAAACAAAGACAATGTAAACATGATATAAGATATCAATTGCCACGCAGTCTACTTAATGGTGAAGACATTTTGGATCATAGACAAAATGAAAAGTAGATACAAAATGCTTGCGTCGGCTAGAAGACACTCAAGGAATCCACAAAAGCCATGTGAGAGAAAAACTGAACTCTAACTCGAACGAGAGTGGCTTATATACGCCAAGACATCCACACCTCAGTATGTGACGTCATCACTCGGGTATACGCATCTGAAATGCTAACAAATGGCAAACCTAGAGTAATGATTTCTAAGGGTAACCTTTTGCTTCCCCACTGCGCAAAACTACATACAGTAACATCCTATTCAGCTGTTAATAAAATTTTCTTTCAGAACAAATAGATATCTGACCTCTCCACCGTATGGAAGTACCAAACGCGTTGTTGGGATTGCTACTCCCTCCTGCACAAATGAGATCTTATTTATTCTTGCATGCTGCTACTCATTCTAAATGGTAAGCTTATGCTTACTTCAATGCAAGTTATAGTGGTAACTTGAGCACCCAGATTCACCACACAAGCAGAAGGAACCCCATTTCCAAAGGTAGCTGCGATACACTCCTACAAAAAAAAAATCAATATACACAAACATTTTGATAAAATGAACGGACCAACTCAAAAACCAGAAAAGTGATTGGCACCCCAGAAAAAAGTGAACTTGAATGCATTAAGGTCTCTGGCACTAAGGTCTGGCTTAATACATAGGATTGTGAGTATTGTGGAGGTGTTGTCAAATACAACTCGCTGTTTCATTAAAATCTAATGCCAAAAAGCGTCCAAAAAGCTTCCCCTGTTGACACAGCCTTAAAATCTGCCCCAATCTTTTGAGACAGTACAGCCGCACACTGAAGTTTAACAGAAATGTGAACATGAGAAGATACGTCATAGCTGGAAGTTTAACAGAAATGTGAACATGAGAAGATACGTCATAGCTGGGTGGACATGTTAGCTACAATTGAAATGCCAGCGGACTTATCATCTTCATCAGCTGTAGATCTGGGGAGTCAGCTCAATGTCATCACACTGAATGTCATAGCTGATGCATATATTCTAGGATAAGTAAAAATGCCTAATACATCATTGTTCTTCTCAATCCCTTGCTTTGATTGCTTTTGACTGTTGTATAAGTAAAATAAAGAAGAACAATGATGTCTTGGTCAGAATCCCTCTTCAGCAATTTGCTGCTCCTTAACCTTTAAAAGAGAGGTTGCCCACAAAGTGGGAGGTTCCGACTAAAACTCTCTTTCAGTACTCGACTGATGTGTTGATGGTCGGTTAAGCACAGCCATTGTACGAAAAACATGCTATAGTGACCTGGACAATATATGGAATGCTGGCGCTGACTAAGATACAAGCACAAGAAAGATAGATACTAAAGATTCTGTACATAAGGTTCCTGGTTGCAACATTAAGAATCTTATACTAAATAGTACAGACAGAAAATAGCATGTAAAAAACAAATTACTTGGTGAACGACAGCAGAATGGAATTTTAGATCCTTTAGTAGAATGGACAACATTTCCTTCACTTCTGCAAATCATTAGAACACTCAGACTGTTATCAACAACAACCTCCCTTAACATCATTAATGGCAAAGAAAATCATATTATTAATGGCAAACCTGCCATTACAGCTCTAAAAATGCTGACATATAGCACGGCACTGTCCTGATTTTCTAACTCATAGGGGTTATTCGAGGGAATAAAAGAAGTATGCACTTCATATTATGCTAGCATCCTCCAGAGTTAATTAAACGATAAGAGAAACAGGAAGGTAAAATTTTATATCTGTGGATGCAGAGCCCAGCATGTAAAAACCATTAATGCTACATGGAACACAACATTAGAGTGTGAGATACAAGATTAAATTTTCTCACAAATGAACCCTTTCATATCTACCATGTGTGACAATGTTACTTGATAAAATGTGGATAAGAAATCAAGTGCAAGTTAAACAAAAATTTGCTCACAATTAATAAGCTTTAATAATACCATGCATATGTCCAACTTTCCAAGGACCAAGAAATAGGAGAGAGAAAACACCTGAGGACATCAACCTTTCTCAACAGAAATATGTTGGACAGAAGATTTAGGCTGTTATAAAGCCCATTGAACCAGGCACGCGTGTGGAATTTGATACCACATTTTATTCAAGCGCTTGGTGATGTCCTGCCTACACCTTTTTTTTTGGAAGTGTTGAGTCAGTTTGTGACTAATCATAAGCAGTCACATTGGACGGCCGTGACAGAGTTCTGGGTTATATTTGAAAGAAATAGATTCAGACGACTGTCACGGGCATTCACTTTATTTGGAAATATTGGACGCACTTACAGGCTTAGGAAGGCAGACATTGATCAGAAAGAAAAATGAACAGTTGCATTTAGATCGATGCTTTAGTCTCGTAGATTATAATCTAAGTCGAAGAATCTAAAAGAACATCTAATAGGTGCAAGAAGCGAAGCTACTAAAGAAGGTATAATTGTCCATTTGCTTAGATTAGTTGGAACTTCATACTTTGTTAAGTTTTTGACTTGGAAACTGTAGCAGTCGGCGTAGACTGATCTGAGATCACGGGTATCATCCAACGCTATGGATTTGGTACTTGGTGACGCCTTCTGAGGTGCATCCCATAATGGCATAGAAGGGTAAAACAGCCATATAGCCGTCATATCCCCTATATAAAAGGCAGTTACAGGGATCTGGAATCTCATGAATCTGGAGATCAGGATGTCTAGTGATATGCTCCTCTTGTGTGCCAGCTCTCAGGTCAGTGGGGAGTTCAGATTCATTTGAGCTCAAGGTTTCATGGTGAATTATTTCATCGTTCCTGCTGTCCATGAGCTCTGGCCATATTCGGCTTGTGGTCATCCTTGAAGAATGAAGAAGTTACAAGAGCATCAAGATTGGGTGGCAAGTTATTTCTGCTGTCCCATGGGCTGTGGTGGACATATTCCTCTTGTGATCCTGTGTGCACTTAGCTTGATTATTTGCTGTTTCTAACATACTTACAAATTCAAGTACTTATTCCGCTTCTAAAGGTTGAGTTGGAACAGATAAAAGAAAATGCTGCAGTTACATAATTCCTTCAGAGATCAATATAAAGGTGAAGGTCAATAGCTTCTTAATTCAAGATCGAAAAGCACGCGGCATCAGAAGTTCAATTTGGCAAAAATTGCCATGACAGTGATTAGGCAAAAAATGTGTAAGTGTTGTTTAGAGAAAATGGGCCATCTGTATTACATCAAATGCGGAAGCTTTTTGACCTGAAAAACACTGCTATCTCCAAAGACAAATGCATACCTCGGTTGTCAAGTGTATCAGGCGCAACCAAGAGAACGGACAGATTTTGGCGGCTTTCTAATGGCAAAAAGAGCTTCTCAGTTAGCACCCAATTCCATATGGTGGAAAGGTCGCCACAAACCTGCAGTTTAGTCCCTTGTCAGATGAATATATGAAGGAAATTAGCAAGGAGAAAACTGTTCCCACAAAATAAGACCCCAAGACTCCTATCCTAGATCGAGTCTCTTGTCTTCTGAAAGCAGATGCTAGCTCCCTAATAGTTATTTCCTGCCTGATTTAGACAAGTTTGTTAGGAGACCTTGAGGTTTTCCTGGAAGGAGGTGTGAGGTTGATGCGGATGTACTAATCTTTCAGTAGCAGGGATAGCTATTCCAGTTCGTGTTTGCAAGTGCCGGAGCTTTGTTGCAGTCTCAAGAGGAATTGCAGAGGTTTCAGGAGATTGTGAGCAAGACTGTTTCTAAGTGAATTTACGGTCGAACGCATGGGATTCATTGGAAGTTGGCATCAAATCCAATGTTATGTATGTGGCAGACAGGCGGGCCTCCTCCAAGGAAGTATCCACTAAAAGACAATTGTACACGTCCAATTTTCTGAATATCCTCAAGGGAAAATTCCAGATATACCCCTCAAGTTTGCAAGTATTCCAAAAATACCCCCCAGAAAGAAACAAGGGATTTTGGCTTAAAAGGCAATAAACCTTTTTCTGATTGATGATTTATAAAGGGGCCCTTCATGAAACTTATAGATGAGAGTGAGACCCAAGCAGCAGTAGAATAATCTAAAACAGAGTTGGAATCTTAAAGTTATAGTGTTCTAAAAATTTGTTATAGAAGACAAAACAAATGAGCATAACTTGGGAATTTCAAATCCGATTCAGATAAATTTGAGCTTGTTGGAAATATCTTATTCTAATCTATGATGTTCGTGAAGACAACTTTTAAATTTGAGGAGCTACAAAAACTATATTACCATATTTCCAAAAATACTCTTCAATTGGAGGGTATTTATAGAATTTCTGCAAACTTGAGGGATATATTGGAAATTTTCCTATATAATAGTTTTCTACAACGTCCTGGATATTTTGTCACATAACCTAGGTTAGCAAGCGGAGGAGAGAAGAAGAGACGCCAGATTAGGAGACCAACCAAAAAGATTATTCTCTTATTCAAAAACGTCCAAATCGCAAAAACATCTCTACAGGGCCACAATTAGACAGTAGACTTTTACTTTCATAATAAGTAACATTATGTACAAGATATATTTGCACATTAACTAACATGTCTAACAACCTTAGGATAACATTGGGGCAGTTCCACATTATTAGCGTTTGCGAAAAAAGAGGACACGTGAGGAAGGAGAAATAGGACTGATCAAGCGTCTCCTGCAACAAGCCTCAAGCATGCACACACACTACAAGCTTTTTCTGATAACGACCCCAAGCCTGTACACTGCAAGCTGTTCCTGGCAACAAGCCTCTTTATGGCCTTTGCCACCACTGCTTAAGAAAATCTCAGGAGTGAGCAATAGATCTGAAGTATAGATGGCAAATAGAATGGGATAAGACAGATCTTGAAATCTTGAACATACCCAGCAGCTTCGCCAGCAGCAGCTCCGAGCAAAAAAAAGTGTGGACCTAGCAGATGTTCGACCAATTGTCGACATTCTTTGCACTTGACATAAAAATTGTGCAACATGGCATGGCATGACATGGCATGCTAGAAGACCATGAGGACACATAACTCTAATCCAAATCTTCAAATCCGGCTCCCAGATCTTCGCCACACAAACCAATTGGATGCCAAACCTTACCCAAGTGCCAAATTTTCACTTATTTAATCAAATCGGTTAACCAAATCAGAACCACCAAACCAACGTATGATAATTCCGTCGTGAACGCAAAAAATCTTCTGATCCTAAGCTTTTCCACCTGAAAACCGGCTAGGTGACTGAAAATTTATCAAAATATGATGATTCCACTTCAGGATCCTGAGAATTATATCAAAAAAACCTCTTATCATACAATCTTGGAAAGCATTGCAAGGCTTCTGGAACTATCTTTTAAATAAGATCAGACGTGTTGAAAAGCCCGTACCAATCCAATACAGCTTGTGAGTTTTCAAATTGAAGCGCCACTGACTTCCATCCCAGCCCTGAGCTCTGAATACCATGCATACAGGTGCCTAATAGAAACATTCTAGCTAGTGAAGGTAATAACTAAAGAAAGTGGAGCGTGACTGTGGATGTCACCAACAGGCATGCAATATGCCAGGTCAGCAGTGTAATGCCATCATATAAAGGGACTGAAAAAAATCATTGTATGCACCTAGTGGCCTTTTTCTTCTTTTGGAAAGAACTGTGGACTGTCTGGCCCCTTAGCCCTCTTGGCCACTTTTAGAGTGATCCCAACGAGAACAACTGATTTCCTTCTTTCATTACTGCTTACTGGTGAACATACCTCTCCTGAATTTGGTGAGTTCAGGAAATATTTCTGGTCTAGAAAGATCATGAGCTGCATCAAAGTTGTAAGTTTCTTAGTAAAGTATTTATTTGGTCTCATACATACTAGGTCCACTAGACAATAATGGACTCTTCCTTTCTTGCAACAGGGGAGCTGCAAATTCTGGCCACACATGATAACATCCAGGCTCCACTTTCTTATATAGTAGCATTTAATTCAAGCCCAAGATGCAAGAACCCCCATGGTGTTAATAAATCTTATTTCCTTTACTGCACATTACCTGCTGCATTGAGTATGTTTTAGATACATTAAACCGTCCTCTAGAAAGAGGCCGGCGTAAGAAGAATGGCTCGTTAGCAGGAATTCTTAGGGCCTCCTCGCCACATACATACTTACGATATTTCTCCAGAGCACCACAATCTGCAGAACACAGGAACCAGCCATAAAATTTCAAAAATATACAAATCCTAACAACATCATAAATGCAAATATTTGTAAAGGTAAAGGCACATGACAGAATTTTCAAGAAAATTCATGCATAGGCTTTCTATTTGTTGGTATACCATGTTCTTTTATGTTGGGATGTGCTACTGGGTCTAGCAAATGGCCCAACTGAAAGAATATAGAAAAAAACTTGCTGAATGAACCATATAGAAGCGCAAAGGCTATCAAACTTCTTCTAAACCTGTTCTCCACTCTTCTGACCACATGGTATAAATCATGTTTTTACCTTGTGGTCTATCATTGGGGAAGCTAAAGCCATGAAACGAAAGTGTATTGCTGCTTTGTGTATTTCCGCAAAGCCTTTGATACTGTCCCTCAAAAATGCTTCGTAGGCTTTTAAACTTCGGATTATTGGAGCACTCTAGTTTGTAGGCCGTCTTGACACTCTATGAAACGTATTGGGACGAAATAGAGTGCACAGAGACTGATAGGATGAAATAAACAGCACAATAGGGTTTAAACAGGGCTGCCCCTTATCCCTTACGCTCTTTGGTTTGTACATTGCTGAGCTGGAAAGCTTTATAGGAGCATTTGGAGGTGATGGGTCTGCTTTAGCTGATCCATCCTTCTGTATGTGGATGATGTGGTACTTATATCCTCTTCCCCTGAAGTCCTTCAACATCATAACTGGCACTTGAGAGAGCACTTGGAGGTGAACGGTCTGCTTTAGTTGAGGAGTGCATATGCTTAAAGTAAACTTGGAATGTCACAAGCTTGCATGCATCACAGCCCCTTGCTCTTTATCGATCAGCAGTGGAAGTGGTCTCTCGTTATACATACTTGGGCGCGAAAACTTAGTGGACCTATTTTAGTATGAAAGATGCAGCATATGCGAAGCTCACGAAAGAATATGCCCTGCTTGCCATGCCGTAAAGAAAATGTTTATTTTCAAGATGTTCCAGCGAAACTTCACCTTTTCAATATTGATGCTTTATATAGAGCCTTGATGTGGGGGATGGAAATGACAGCCAAAGCATGGGCTCAGACAGAGAAGTTCAAATCCTTTTCTGTCCATAATGATTATGACAAAATCTTTAACGAAGAAGGCAGTAGAATTCATCTGATTCTTAGAAATCGGAGCCAGATTGGCAAAAGACAGTTATATTTGGCTCGTAAGTTGGTCGGATTTGTGCCAGATTTGGAGTTACGACAGAGAGGAGCCGGATTTGAAGACTGCCAAATTAGGAGCTGGAGTTTTTTTATTGGATCATGATGGTTGCATTGATTTGAGGGTATCTGTGGCATTTGGGGAGAGATCTAGAGTTGTGACTTATCCAGAGTTGTGGATTGAGAAGTCGGTTTTGCTCAATTTAATATGCAAGAGTGAGTAACAAATTTTGTTCAGTTTTTCTAGCCTGCAAAGTTGATTTTTTGAACAAATATAACAACTTGCTTAAAGATGGGATTGCGAAAATTTTAGAGTGATATTATATTATTTATGGAAAGCTATTATTCTTGTCTGGATGTTTTTCAGATCTCATTATCGGCAGCTACTTGTGGAATAGAACTTTTGACTCATCACAATTATTCACAATGGAAGGCGACTATGACACAATATTTTGAAAGGTGCATGGGAGGCTATGACAAATCCACATGAGCGTGAAGGTGAAGTTGAAGTGATCACGGATATGATGTTGAGCTGCAAGAGAATCCATTAAAACAGATCTCTTGAACTGAATATTGCACTTCTCTGGAACCATCACGAGAGATCACAGACATGATGTTGAGCTGCAAGAGAATCCACTAAAACAGATCTCTTAAATTGAGGATTGTACTTCTCTGGAACAATCACAAGATGACTATGATGCATTTGAGTTTCTATCTTATAACAACTATCTAAAATGGAAGATATTTATGATAATCTTCACTGCTTTGGTCTTCACTGCGTAGACGTCTCCCTCCATGTCTTTCTCTATTCCTTCAATTCACTTTTAGCCAAAGAGATTCTTCATGGTATCAGAGCCGGCTTGGAGGAAGGAGTGAGCACCGGATCTCTCAAATCTTTTTCCCGATTAACTGAAAGAAGAGAAAGGATTCCGTCACCTTGAGCGGACCTTGCTGAGGCTTCTGCATCAGAAGATTTCACAGGCTATTCTTGCTAGTTGTGCAAGAATCATGAGAATTTGCAGGGATTGCAATCTCGGGAGCAGGAATTATCAGGCTTTTTCAAGTATTGCTGCAGCAGCCCTTAGCAACAACGAGGTAGAGGTCGAGGAGGTTATGCTAACGCTGGAACTTCGCTCGCTCCATGGAACTTTACATGAATCAGCCCCCTGGATTCATCGATAAGCTGCATCCCAATTATGTGTGCAAGCTCAGAAAAAGCATTCATGGTCTGAAACAGGCACCACGCTGTTGGAACATGAAAATAAATGCCTTTCTCATTGACATGCAATACCAAAGATCCAGAGCGGATCCTAGCTTATACTATAAGTTTCACAATCACTTGCTATTTATTATTTTGCTGTATGTAAATGACACCATCATGACAGGGGATGCAGCAGATCAATCGACAAAAACCACCCTCACCTCCAGTTTTAAGGTCACCGATTTAGGTCTCATGCACTACTGTCTTGGCATAGAAATCTGGCAGACGTCTGAGGGTATTTTTCTGTCGCAACAGAAGTACATAGTAGAAATTCTTGTCAAATATAATATGACAGATTGTACAGCTTCTCAAATCCTTATGAGCCAGGTCAACAGCTCACATTGAAAACTGTGGATGAAGATGTTGATGGTAGGTACATTGTATAGGCAGCTTGTTGGTGCCTTGTTATATTTATGTACCACTCGTCCAGACATTGTCTATGCAGTCGGAGTCCTATCTAGGTTCATGGTACATCATCCTAAAGAAGCTCATTGGAAGGCAGCAAAGCGTGTCCTTCGCTATCTAAAAGGGACTGCTACACATGGACTCAAATACACAAGAGTGCTGAACCTTAAACTAACTTTATATTCTGATTCAGATATGGCATCCATTGACATTGACTACAGAAAATATCGAACAGGGTATGTCTCCTTTTTCGAGGAAATCCAATTGGCTGGAAGTCACAAAAGCAAGACACCGATAGTATAAGCACCACTGAAGCAAAACTCAAATCTCTCACGCTTACGGTTCAGTATGCTATGGCTGATCCATCTTTTCGAGATCTGAGAATCGTCACAACCCCTGCCACTAATTACTGTGATAATATTGGGTATTCATCACCCCAAACACTATCAGATGCATCTCCAAATATATGGATATCAAACTTTGCTTTGTTAGAAAACAGTTACAAAATGGGCAGCTCAATATCTCTCACTGCACCACAACAAACCAGAAAGCAGATGGCTTTACAAAAGCTCTCGCAGGACGACACTTTACTGCTATGAAGGACTTCTTGCATATTGTACCTGCAGCTACTCATCGGGGGGAAAGTAGTCATCAGGGAGATTCTTTTTTTTCAGTTTCTTTTTTGTTGTTTCTGCTATGCTGGTCATCAGGGGGGATGTTAGCCATATGGTCACCTTATTATGATGACTCGGCATATCACCCTGCCACATGTGGTGATGACATGGCCTATCTATAAAGGCCATGGTCACGCAGGGTTTTAGCACTTCTTTTACATGTGTCGACGTCTCCCTCTGTGTTTCTCTGTTCCCCCTTGTTTGATTTAGTGGCTAGTCCATTGGATTAGCAATTAAGAGATCTTGTGTTCAAGTCTCTGGGGTCCGTCATATATCCTCATGGATGCTGCCAATGTGGCATGACGTAAAAATACTATCTATCTATCTATCTATCTATCTCTATTCCTTCAATTCACTTTGAGTCATAGAGATTCTTCAATCGTCAAGCATGTATGATGATCATTACCTTGGCCAAGTTGCAAGAAATCCTCATGGGCTTATGGAGAAGTCTGATATATTTTTTGTTGCCAAAGTCAACATGAATTTGGTGCACTCTGATATGTCTAAACTGTCATTTGAACTTGCTTTGCACCATTTTACAGATGAACATTCAAATAAACCTCCGTTAGAGGACCAATCTGCAAAGAATTGTCAAGGATTACTGAAGCCGCAGACAGAATTGCATTTTCTTGCTATGACCTTGATAACATGCCTGCTACTGATCGCTCTCTAGTTGCTGATGGTTTCATAGACCCCTTGGAAGACATCTATTAAGCCATACGAAACAACTCTTGCGTGTTCTGCCTCATGACCATCCTCATTGCAAAAAAAGTCTTGCAAGGCTGATCTGGAGTTTATTGCTCGGACCTGGTGTTTGCTGAAGCGAATCCCCCTGGATCGGATGCTTGGGAGAAGACCTTTAGTTGTGTAGTTTGGTGTCAGATGTCATGATTGGCAATCTGTGGAACTGGAGTTAGGTCCATGACATCTGGCGTGTGGCGGACCGTGGCCGGATCTAGGAAAGCAGAGTCGGATATCTTCTGTGTGTTTGTGGAGCCGTGAATGGACTCACAATTGCAGCCAAGATTGGTCGAGATTGGCAACGGATAAGATGAATTAATGCTGGATATCTTTACAGGTGCTCATAGCTTTAAAACTGTCAATGGAATTCCATTTTTTTTCTTTGATCAAGGTTATTTCTGATGACCAAAATGAGGTGGAACCTATTTTTTGTCCTTAGAATTGCATGTTGACGTAGCAGACAGTGGTGTTTAGTATTTTGCTGATGGATAAGACAGAGAAGATCATGTTGTGTAGCAATTCTTGTCTAAAGGATTGCTTATCCATTGGAAAGAGTTCGTTATAAAGATGAAGCTTTGAGGTTACTACTGCCTTTAATTCGTGGACTAATAGATCTGCAGGACTGACTTCGTGAAATAGAGCGCATCTTCTGGAAATTGGGCAAAAGCAGAGGCTATTGAATATCTAACTGGAGTTTTTATGATAATTGATAGTAGATTCTTAGCAGGACATAGAGCAGAGAGCAGAGTATAGCTTGTAGAAGAGTCATCTTTCAATATCTGACCTAAACTGCAGCTTCTTTCTCTTCAGGAGGCTTGACTGTCTGAAGCAACTAAAGTTCCTAGTGACGAAGATATGTCTAACAGGAGTCCTATGGTGATTCTTCTTTCTAGGTGATCTTCCCAATGTCCATGAGAGCTTATTCATAGTCCATGGCTTTATGAGCAAAAATTCTGCATATAACAAATCTGTCCCTCAATCAAGTAGTAGTAACAAACAGTGAGCTCTAAATCTAAAGAAAGAAAGAAAGAAAGATTATATTAACGTCTACGAAAGATCTCTTGGGTCTATCTTCCAAGGACAACCTGTAGAAATTGTTTCTACATACACCTACTTGGGTGTTGAGTTTGCGGGCCCTCTTTTTACATTGAGGGAGGCTAGTCAGGCAAGGATTGCAAAAGAATAAGCTTCTCTTGTACAGCTAGAAAAGCCTAGGTAACAACATACGTATTTCTCGTATTTTTTCAAATGTTAAAAAAACGTTTAAAATACGTATTTCATATTTGAACCAAAAAAATACGTAAAAAATACGCTGCCAACTCCATTTCCAAGATGTTCATACAAAGCTCTTCCTGTTCGACGTGTTGGTGAAGCCGGCAGCTTTATATGGTGCAAAAATATGGGGAGTTGACCTACGAGCCGATGACGGGGTCAACTGGAGAGGCTCCAAATTTCTCTTCTTTCTAGAATGATTAGAAGCAAACATTCTATACCCATGATATAATGCTTGCTGAATTTAATGTGAAACCTCTGAAGGTTAAAATTGTCTTTCAAACAGTGACTTATTTACATAAGTTACACCGTTTTGGACAATCACAAGAAGGTCCAAAAAGACTTCCCTGGTTGGCATATGTGTCGTCTAAAACATTGGCAGAACAGGATAAGCGCTGTTGGTTTTCAAGGACATCTATATTGTTTGAGGAGATGGGTTTCTCTATGGAAAATATCCCACCTTTTCGATACAGTGTAATGAATGATAATCTGAATTTTACTCAGCAACAAGTTAATCAGCTTATACACCATGACTTGGGAGTCTCTTTATAATTCAAATACATGGTTAAATCCCGTCAAAGATCTGCCTACTAAAAAGAAATTCTATAAGGATAACTTCCTAAATATATCAGCAGATGGTTTCATCGTAAGGCCTGGATATTTGGATATTGATCTTCCGAAGCCTGGATATTTGGATATTGATCTTCCGAATAAAGTGAGATAGTCTATGGGGCAGTTTAGTGTCATCTCACCAGTTGGAGATTGAGATTGGTAGGGCTTAGTCGTGAAGATCGGAAGTGCCCAATGTGTGGTCTAAACATGGTTGAGTTAAAAGAACATTTTATTTTTACCAGCCCAACCTACTACATCATTAGAGGCAGATATCATTGTCTTTTTAGAGACCCCACATCTCTACGACAGCTGGTAGAATATTACGATCAGAAATGTGTATCTCACTTTGTATATGAACTATCTCTAGAAAGGAGAAATATTCTCAAACAAAAGAATCCAACGGGCCTGAAGCAAACAAAAATAACTAATTTCTTTTCATCTGAGTCAAATGATGATATGATGATAGTGGAGGCATCACAGAAGAATAAGTATCCTGACCCTAAAGGGTGAATTTGGCACTGTCTAAGAAGATAAAACGATCAGCAGCCATAAAACAAAAAAGGTCTTTCCAGAAGAGGAACCCTATCTGAGCAGATTCTTAGATTTTCACCATAAGTTTTGTTAACTTAATATTTTTGTTTGCATACTTTAGATATCAGGAGGGTTTTCCTCCTGGAGGTCTTGAATTCTGTATGTGTTATGGTCTCATAGACCCTTCGGGTCTAATGTAGACATTGTCTTTCTTTCTTTTCTTATCTAGTTTACTTATGGCCTAGCTATCTCATGTATCTCTTTCATTCTACCGTTTCTTTCATTTTAGGATATATGCAAACAGTGACTCTTCAATTCTTCAGTCCTACCAAGGACGTATTAGGCAGCCTTAACGCCATTGGCCAAAAGATTAGTTTGGAAGCTTTGGAGAAAGGGGAAAGGAGCCTTGCTGTCTCTATATAAGGAAAGTGTATTAGGGAGAAGATCATTCCTTAGCCTGTTCCCTTGTGTACAAGCTCTGAGCTTGGGGGTAGTTCAGATACTATCTGGGCTTGTGGTTGGGTGGAGAGTTCTTTTACCAAGCAGTCCCCTTGGACTTAGTCACATTTTTCATAACAAATAAAGAATGGATAGATCATATGGATGATGCTGAAGATTCTGCACAGCACAAGTTGATGTCAAGACTAATCGCATTCATCGTTGAAAGCGGGTGCCTTATACAGCCCCCAACACACACACCCCCGGGCTGGCGACACAATCCTACCCCTCCAATCCAAACATCGAGGGCCAGATATCAGCTGCACCAGGTTTTTTTTTTTTTGTTTTTGGGGGGGGGAGGGGGGTGGGTTGGTTGTTGTGTGTGTTGGCCCAATCTCTCAATCTCAAACCCATCTGTTCTTAAAATTCTGTAATCCAGCCATGGTTTTTCATAGTCGAAGCATTGTTTTCCATGGTTTTTGTAAGAATGTGTACCCCATACATGCACGTTTCTCAAACTCAAGAAAACCCATCTCATGCTATTGCCATATCTAAGGAATTGTGATATACATATAAGAGTACCTGTCAATGTAGTTGCCTGCTGGTGTGTTGTCTGATCTTCTCTTAGATGAACATCTGTCCAAGGATACTGAATATCTTTGAGTTCTGTAAGGAACTTCCTACAAGTAACATCGTCAACACCACCCTACCTCGAAAAAATTCATGTGGTTAGGTTCAATAATAAAACCAAAGGTTCCACCTCTTTACAGCATTAAGCTCTTTAAGTTTCACATATTAAAGTCTACATGCCACTTGGCATTAAGGTGTATGCAGAAGTTTTTCTGAAGAAGCACACCTAAAATAGGAGAGAACACGTCTATCCATGCAGATTAATACTAAGCACAAATATCTGTCCCCCTGTGCTTATGACATGTTAAATAGTATCTGGCAAGTTCGAGGTAAGAAAATGCTTGGGCAACATAATTGCAGCAGCCTGACCTTAATACAATATACATCAGGTTTAGCGGAGAAAAGTTTTATAAGCCACTTTATGCATATTTCTGTAAAAGTATACTCCTAAGTAATGGATGAGCATGTTGAAGCTACTTCCAATTATTATGCCTATACTTAAGATGTGTAACTTTGGGTGGGGGACATTTCAGCAACGACCCATTTCAGTTTTTATAACTTGTTTACCTTTTCTGACTAGTTATTCAGCTAAAGGGCAAGCCCCACAACAGGAATCTACTTTTAAGAGGATTTGGTTCGGCTTTCATGCTACAGCATGAGCTGCCCAGTTTGGAGTATCCTCAGACAACATCCTGATCAGAGCCAGAAGCTTCACGGGTGCAAAGGCTTGGAAGAGGGAATAAACTATATTACTGGGAATGACAGAAGCATCTATTACTATTAACAGTTCCCTTTTGAGCAAAGATGATTTAGTAGCTTTTAACCAATTTTAGTGAATTGAAGGAGAAACCAATCATAGGAGTCTTTCGTGATAGCTCCATTATGGTTCTGTATAACCCAATTGCTTTGGCAATGGATGGTAAGAAGTGCTTCCTAAAAGAAACAATATTATAGAACTTAACTGGTTCCCCATTCAGGCCATGTTCGGCAACAGGGTAGTTGATTCCTAATTCCATCTGAACCTGCAAAAGTCAACAGTTTAGATCTGAAAATAAATGGTCTGAATTCAGGCCTAGCTATGTTGACACTCATATGCGAGATGAATTCGTTCATCTCCCAGTTTCAGGGAACATTGGATAAATTAACAAGAAAACGAGTCTTTCTTTTCATGTTAAAACATAAATGCTAAAGGATCAATGTTTTGCATTACAAACAAAGGATCTATTGGTGAATGCGAAAGAAGGAAGGAAGAGAGCCAATTGTGGTTCTCAGATTGCTCCTGATAGGAAAAGCAAATGTTCCAGCCTTATTAGGCCTTTGTGCCTCATCAGCCATGCAATAGAAGTGCTGAAGCATAAGCCATATTTGACCCACATCAGTGAACCTAAATAAAACTCGTTATAACAAGGCACAACTAGTTATAGTATCTAAATGTTAGGATAGGTAGACGTTAGGATTTATTAGAGTTTGTTATAGAAACTTCACTCCTTTCTAAATTCATCTAGCTGCTCTCTTTGCTTCCACAATCTTTTTTTGGTATCTTTGCTTCTTGCTGTCTGGAAGGCCAGAGATTCAACATGGTACCAGAGCAAGTCAGATGGTGGTCGGGAGTTGATAACTGTTGAGAGGAAACAAAACATTGTTGAGGAAAGCTGAATTGTGACGCCAGAGATCCAACCGGAAACTAAGAGCGCAAGGCAGAATGGCTGCCAAATTTCTGCACCGGCAACGTGGCTGTTCAGAACAATTTGAGGAGTCCGGGCGAAACTTGACATCGAGGTCCAAGATTGACAACTGGTACAATCTGGCCATGTCATGCTTGAACAAGACAGATGCCAAAAAGATATATAAGAAAAATTATTGTAACTGGTAGTTATGCAGCCTGGAAGGTCTATTTTGAAGGAGGTATCATAACCTTGAAGAAGGTTTGGATCCCAACGATGAATATTGATCCTGCTGCTGCAAATTATATTGCCTCGTGGAATCAGCTCAAAGCAGTGTATGAAAAATGCTAATGACACAAGAGTTCTCAGTAGAGACTGCCATTGACTTAAGAGAGATGCCCATTAAGTTAGGGCCACATTCCACCCACCTGGGTGGAGGTTGCAGATGTGGCATTAACAGCACCTTCATTCTGCAATGCTAGTTGTGAGCAATTCCCCATGATTTCATTAAGTAAACAATATTATACGTGGATGATCTATAACTTCCATGCATTATCGCAACTATCAGAGGAGTTCCTTGGAAATTAATTGGCAATGCAAGTATCCAATGTCATGTGAAGGACGCTTACTTTTCTCTGTACATTGAGGAAGATCTCTCATTGCAAAATTTTGAAGTGCAGCAGCCAATAAACTTTCAGGACCAAAATGCATGTCTACAAACTCGGCCAACTTAGAAGAGCATTATCAAAACAGCAAGATCAGGAGAATTAAAGGGAAGAGTATGAGCCCCCTTCTTTCACCCTCTTCTTTCACCCTTTCGCTTTTTATCAAGCTTCCTTTTTGAAAGGACTGAATGTGTTTGGTGTTGCTGACCACTTTTTTGTTTTGGACATTGCTAGCTTCTATCTTGACGTTGGCAGTTCCCTTTCTTTAGTACATTGTCACCCTATGGCGGGTTCATGACACCTCTCTGTTTGAAAATGCTCCTTCACTTTGAAGAAAATTCATTGACAAGCAACGCTATACATGTTTAATCATAGTACACTATATTCCTCAATGTTGTTGGATCTCTAACCGGCAGATATCTTCCCCGCATGATGTTGTAGGCAGGACAGATAAAGATGAAATGCTCTTCCAACTCAACCATTGGATCATCCATGCGCCATTGAAGACCCTATCTTGTTTGCCATATACCCGAATAAAGTCATCATTGAATCTTATAATAAAGCAAGAAGCTGAAATGTTCAAGAAGCTTTGCTTATAAAATTTTCTCTTTGTGAACAACTCCATGAGATGATATAAAGCTGCTCCACATTATATGATGTATAAAATTGATATGCTACCAGGTCAGTTTTAGATTTGGTGCAACAAAGTCACATTGTATGATCCATTGAGAAACCCATTGAGATGTGAAAATTAACAATCATGAGATGAAAGAAAAGTCAAGCGCTCCAGTCTATTCCTAATTCTAGGTTCCTGCCTGGTATGAAGCTTTATGCCTATATGATACAGATCGGCTTTCTGCCACATCAGTTCTATACGCATACATATTATCAATGTTTGTTCTGCATAAAACCACAAGAAAACTCGTCCTTTTAGGTTGCCTTCAGATATAAAATGCTTGTTTATAAATCAACCAACAAATAGGGTCCAAAAGACACTGGTATATGTATAACCACATACCAGAGACTACATACCATCTGATATGAATCATTTCGTTCCTTCTCACTTAATGGCGACAAGAGTTCTCTGCACTGAAAAACGATTGACAAAATTTATTGAACGCTTGCTAATTTGTTTTCACAGCATTAGAAGGTACCGACTGCTCACGAACTGCCCCTTTCAAATATCCACGATCAGCATTCCGTTCTTCTGCTATATGCCAAGCGATACAGTGGGGTACAGTGACCGGTAGTTGCCATGATGCTAGACCCATCCGTAGATTTGCAGATCCTAATAATCACTGCTGTTGGAGGCATTCTATTAAAACTTGCAAAGCTCAATTCAGAGATACTATACCAGGATTTATAACTACGAATTCAGATCCCCGTTCTGCAAAAAGTTGGGATGGATGTAGTGACTTATAATACTCCGCTGTCTGAAAGCCCATTAGTCAGTGACAAAAACTGCAACCAACTTGGGACGAGTCTTCAATACCATATTGAACTAAAGGCAATTCAAGCTCGAGCGAAACAACGAGGCTAACGCGTAACTCGTTCCGACGTAGAAGAAACAGGTAGGACTTTCCTCATATCTTAAAACTCATCTCGGTGTCTTATGCTTGTCCTAAAATATGGGTGTTCCTTTGGACTGCGCAACTGGTACCTCCTCTCGGCACTTCAATCTGAATATAGAGTCCTGCAGCAGCCTGAAAATTGTCTTTTTAAGACTTGGGCAGGTGGCGCACCCCAAAATTCTTCAAACGATGTCTGGAGCGACAAAAATTCTTCCGCTATAATATCTTCTCGTGCGTCTCTGCTGCACGTTACTTCTGTTAATCGCTCATCTCAGCTTCTGTTTCCAGGACTTGCATGTTTACAAATCAGGGAATAGGCAAAACTGGGCCTTTAAGCCATTTCCGGACTTCTTGGAGGCGTTTTGCTCCGTCTTTTTTCTGGCGGTTTTTAGCTCCATGGAAATTTGAGGTAAGATTTGTTGGTTCTTGGCCAGTATTTTGGGGTGAAAATATGGTTTTGGTTGATTCCATCGCGGTGAATACTTTCCCGCGGAATCACATACCCTCCAGGAACGGGATCCGTTCTGGAGGCCCCGTTATCCGTACCTGACAGCGTCAGGTGTACCTTCTGATGGATCCCAACCATCCATCTCTAGGGTCCATCCTGGCCGTCTGTTTTATACCTTCCGGCAGAATCACATTCGGAAAATACCACAGGACGGAATCACCGCCCTTTTATTCCACGGGACGGAATCACCATTCCAAATATGCTAGTAAAAATTCAAATTTTTTACTGTCATGATCTTCTTCTGAGAACTAGTGCCGGTTATGGCGGCTTGCTCCGGCGATAGATGGCGATTGAACAATCGCCCATCAATGGAGCTTTAATCCAGATTAAATCTCTTCGTAGGAGGTCAGATTTGGCTCCTTTTTATTCTAACCCTTTTTTCTGCTGCTCGAATCTACCCTAGTTGCGCCAAGCTTTGCAATGGCGGATTCAGCTCGGCCAGGATCCGTGAGGCGAAGAAGACGGGAAAGGTGAAGTGGTTCAACAAAGACGAAAGGTTTTGGATTCATAACTCCGGACGACGAAGGGAAGATGCATTTGCGCATCAAACATCGATTCATGCGGATGGGTTCCGGTCGCTGAAAGACGGCAAATCTGTGGAGTTCTTGGTAGATCAGGGCGAAGATGGCAGGGCCAAGGCCATAGATGTGACGGGCCGAAAGGCGCCTTTGTTCAAGGGGCTCCAAGGCGTGATGCAGGAGGCAGAGGATCTCGCTATGCGAGGGAGAGTTTGTTGTGTGCTTTTGATTGCGAGATTTACGGTGCAATGAGGTTTCGCTTTCTCTGTTTCCTCTGTTTTCTCTTTTAGTTTTAGCATAGTTATTTGGTTTTGACCATTGATCGCTTCCTGGGCTTTCTCAACCCGGGCTTTCTCCAAGACCGATCCTTACTATTGCCTCTTTTTCATTGCTATGGAGTCGGGTGGTTCTGATGAATTTATTTTCATGAGAGTTTCATGAGAGTTTAAATATCATCTGGGCGCTTCAAATCCTTCATACCTGACACTGTGTATCTCGGATTCGGGGTATTCAAGCCCTGCCACTGGGCAAATATCCTGCAAAAGAGCAAAGGAGAGATTATTGTTAATATGAGCATACCAAGGCTCCACCTATTTGGAAGAATAGCCCAAATTGCACGGTGCACCCGGAGTTTTTCAACTGAAAAAATCAAAGCTACGTGAATCCGAGCCTCGCTGCATCGATCTCACTCAGAACTGCCATTAATCGACCGATTTTGCACTCTGGACTGGTTAAACTAGTCGAAATCCATATGATCTGTTCAAATTAGAGCCTTTAATTCTTTCAAATTGGATCGTTTTTTCCTCTCAAATGCATCATTCTTATCTTATTACATTAGTTTTCTTTTGCAATTGGGTGACCTTTTGCAAGATTTAGTTCGGCCATGGCATTGCCAATATTGGCAAGGGGTTCAAATCCCCATCCATAAAAATTCTGGGCATTGCATAGAATAACAATGGACAGGTAGACAAAAAATGGAGTAGCACAAGTATTTTCTTCCAATTCAATCCACCCTGCTTGCTTTTGCAAGCAAATGTAGCAAGCAAATGTAAGTTATACTTTGAGAATCTGCCGCTCATCTGCAGAAATTGAGAATGGCAAACATTAGGTGATTCCTTCCCGAAGAATAGTACGCGGTGATTCTACGGGGGAGAATATTATCGCAGTGATTCCACGGGGGAGAATATTTACGCGGTGATTTCACGGGGGAGAATATTATCGTACGCGGTGATTCCACGGGGGAGAATATTACGGTATATGGTGATTCCACCCCGCAGGATCAATTCCATGTGATTCCACCCCGCAGAAGTGGAACGGGGTGATTTCGTCTGGCGGAATTACAAATTGGTGATTCTGTCCGGCGGAATTACAAGTTGGTGATTCTGTCCGGCGGAATTACAAGTTGGTGATTCCGTCCGGCGGTATTCTACCGTTGTGATTCCGCGGGGAAGTATAAAATGGATGGCCGTACTGTCAGGTACGAATAACGGGGCCTCCGGAACGGATCCCGTTCCCGGAGGGTCTGTGATTCCGCGGGAAAGTATTCACCGCGATGGAATCACCGAAACCAGGGTAAGGATATTTTCACCCAGTATTTTGTGAATTTATTGGTTTCCAATTTGGGCTTGGATTCCACTGGGAGTACTTAACTTGGAATCTTGCATACTTTAAGTGGTCAATCAATGGTTGTGAGATTCTATTCAACTAACATTGTTTATTTTCCATTATTATTATTGGTAACTAGAAAAAGTGCCCAGCATTGTTGGGCTTTTCGTTACGCAACAAAAGTAGGACAGTGTTTGCAAGAGCAATTGTAATATTGTTTCCAAAATGTCTTCCTCAACACAATGTCTTACGATAAACTGCATTGTGATACTTACTTTTGAGATAATTATATTGTTAATATTTATGTCGAGATAATTATATTATTGAGATTATGACATATTGATATTGAGATATTGTTCAGATTTACGTTTTGTGCACCCTTGCACAAAACTTAAGTCTGACAATAAAGGCTGCTTTGGAGCCATTAAGACTGTGCTTTGTAGCCATTAAGACTGTTCTGCAAGTTCTGAATAACCTTGCACCATAGACAACATACACACTATAAAGTAAACTTCTATTGATTAAACAAGGTGCTGCGCACGGAGGGTTGCCCTCCATGGGCAGAGGGTGAAGTGTCTTAAATTATAGTTCAAAGTCGTGTTGTGACAATTAATTCAAATTGCTACTTCTAGATAATAAAATACTTGATACCATGGCCAACATAAACATTTTTTTGTACATACAAATAAAACTCCTTTTATCCATACAAGAAATTTATCGCAGCGGCCAAGGCCGCTGCGAACATTTCTTTGGTTCCTCACCTGTGTAAAGTTGATAAAGTCCTCAGCTAAATTCACATGAGTCCTCCATAGTTACATAGCCGCATTCACCAGTTACATAGTTTGAAGCTTCACGAGGCAGATGGTCGCTTGTTATATCGTTGGTAAACATAAATGAAGAGGCAACGAAGAAGAAGTATGAACTTTGTAAGTTTTCTGAAAATACTTTACAATCACAAAGTCTATGCCGACCAAGGGGATTGAAGCTTAGAGAATCCCAGTTAGGCAACCAACTTTGGACTACATCTTGACCCCATGTCAAAAGGCTCAGAGCCATGTCAAATAGGTTGGAGATAACTTGGTTCCTACCATATAATGATGCCAGGGTTGCTTCACAAAAACACGATGAAGATGGTATTGATATATGTGGAGATATCTCCCAACAAATTATAGTAAAATTTAGTTTCTACCATTTGACCTAGTAGTAACTATGGAAAAGAACTAGGATCTAGTAGTTATTTAATGACAAACATAACATTATGTTCTAGAATGAGATGGGCGAGTAAAAGGTGTATTGATTCTCTAGAGGGAGAATATAATATAATATTATGGAATGAGTGTCTGTACAAGAGGGTGAGCCTGGGTGATTAATGGCATCCGTGCTTCTGTCTGGCTCCGGGCCAGTGTGTGCCATGCCATCCATGCATTGTGGCCTGGTCGGGGGTGTCGGCTCTGCTGGAGAATTCGCAGGGATCCTGGAAGAAAGCAAAATCAAAATTTGAAGAAATTGTTTACCTTTTAATATAACAGTAGGACCGAACATCGTCTGCTCCAATGCCGGGAAAGAAAAGACATTTGCGATCTTACCTAAATCCTGATCTTACCTTACTCCTACCCCATCTTAAGAACATTATCAGTACCCATCTTGAATTTTTATCTGATTCGGCATTCAAGAAAGTAAACAAACTTACCTCAAAATAGAATTATATGTCAAGTTGCATCAACACAACAAGAAATTAGCAATATGCAATTGAGTGCAAATGCGTTGTAATAGAAAAAGATATGAACCTTTGCTGCTATGCTATGGCAGCATGGAAGAGCAAGACACATTTTGAAGACTAATCCTTACACTTTGATCTGAATTTCAAGGCACAAGAAGAATGCCTTATTGGCATACATTGAAGGCTTGAAGAGCAAGGTGAGGACAATTGACTCAGGTCACACAAAAGAGGCAAAAGGAGAATCAAGCAAAAAGAAGAAGACCCCTAGAATATGTAGCATTATAACAGGGGTTTTTTTTGTAATTTTATACGCTTTTTGGCATGGTTTTTATATGATTTCATGGGCGTATTGCACGAGGCATACTAATCAGTATATCTAGAGTGCACAATGTGATTCTCCTATTTGAATGGCATTTTACCTATGGTTTTGCAATGGTTTTTGCATTGAATATTTTTCCCTTATAAAAAAAAAATGCAAAGAATGCATGCAAGGATCGAGGACCTCGATTTTAGTGTTTGTGGGCTGCGTTTGTGGGCTTATTCTAGGGTTTCAGGATGGGTGCAGACTGAAGGAGGTAAGACTCACCATTTTTTTGTGGAGTCTATGGAGCGTACTGTGGTCGTGATGCTATCAACGACTTTTGATATGCCGAATCAAGGCTCTCTGAGAGCTTCTCTTTAAAATTCGAAGCAGATTTGCAGTTTTCAGCTGCCTAGGTTTTGCGTTTTAGATGGGTCTCCTCTCTCCCAAAATCTGGGCAAGCTAGCATTGTCCAAGTGCCAGAGAACGTGTTAACAGATGAGGATCATCTTTTGAAGACCAAGTACACAAAGCAATCTTGCTTGAACAGGTGTGACTTCTGTCTCGAGATTATTGGTCGTTATTGAAGGCAGCAGAAATTTAACCTGTTTTTGGATCGGGAAGGAAACCCAGATGGCAATCCTCCGCTTTGGGATTTGGGAAGGAAATCGATGCCAAGCTTCAATCTGTTGGTCCCGCAAGGCAGCCTTGTGATGCAGATGGGTGGCTTATATTGGGCAGCCTGTGGATTACGCCAAACCGCCTCGCATGGAAACGGATTCTTCCCCGAAAGTGCGATTTTTTTTATATTTAGGAAACAAATGCAAGAGAAGTTATTGATCAACAGAGGTGAGAATTTCTGGGCGAGAAAACACTTATCTATGTTAAATTTTAACACTACATATATTGTTTGATTTATCCGCATATACCGGATGAAGCAACCGCAAAGAGAGAGGGATATTTTATCCGAACGTTACGATCCGGGGGCACTTAAGGTGGATGACTTGTAAAAGCTTTCGTGTTGGCATACCGGCCCTAGAAATGTGCTTGCGGAGAGACTCCTCGAAGATGACATCCGAACATCGAAAGCGTAGGTTGCCTCTAAGCGGGAAGATCTACTCATCATGTACAAGGTAGCCTTAGCACACACTACAGCAGTTCATTCTTATGAGATTCATTTTTATGAGAAGGGATATTTATTTTGTTCATAAGTATGTCTAGTGGCTCTTATCATTTCTCCAAAGAAATTAATCGGTTGAATTGATCATCGGTATTATTTTCTCGTTCAAAATCTCTGTTCTCTTCCATTTTGTCGCTTTGCTTCAATGCGCATAAGATCCTCTTTTGCTTGGAAATTATTTCATGTAAAGAATTTTCTTGTAAGACCCTTCCTGTTCATTGCTATAGTTGTGTCAACATTCGATGCTCCGGTTATTAAGTAGAGGTAACGCGTGATGCTAATTTGAGAGTTTTATTGGGGACCTTTACAATTATACCTTTGGCTGCATGATAGTTCGTCAGACAGTCTTGGCCGGGTCAAGGTTTGGGACGATTTCACATACCGAAGGATGAAGTGTTGAATAAGCTAATGGTCTTGTTTTGAGTGGAGGTGAAAATAATTTTGGAGACTTTATCTTCCTTAAACTTGTTGACAGTGTATCATGCCCCCTTGTCAAACTCAGCCATTTATTAGTGTCTCAAACAAATTGCATACAATTCATGAAACATTGGACATTTATTAAGACCTGGTGCCATCATTGGAGAGAATATTGTTATGTTATTGCAGATTGGCCATTTTCTTCTATGTTCTCATTATATTTTATATAAGCAGACAATACAGAAATTGGCAATCTCTTATAGGCAGGTCGCAAGAGGCCGATTCCGAGCGCCGGCCATAGGCTAGCGGCAAACCGGTTGTTTTAGTGTCTCCATCTCCATCGTCTTTTATCCGACTAGAGCTCTGCGGGTTTCTTGCAAACGTTTGAGCTAAGTTTTTCCGCATTCTGTGTAGCTTGAGCTGTTGCATTGCTGCAAGAGTTCGTTATAGGCTTCTCTTTAAAATTCGAGGCCGATTTGTAGTTCGTTGTATGTGCACACCAGCTTGTATGTTTGACATTGTGTGCAGGCTGGCTTGCTAATCTATGTAACCATATTTGTGAGTATATCCGACTTTATTTGTGAGTATATCCAACTTTATTTGTGAATGCTTGCCATGGCAAGACATGTTTGCATTGACACCAGCACATGTTACCATATGCACTAGCATATGCATGGCAATGTGCAGTTCACAATAGTTTACACAATTCTTGTATTGCAATATTCAGATACCGATAATGAATATAATGATTACATAAAATGTACTCATAGTTGTTTGCAATGGAAATAATTTGTTTGTCTTGATGTTATTGTGCTTTTTAGTAATAAATATTTAGGCCCATAAACTTTACCTATGTTTGCTTTGGTTAGGGCCCGAAGGGCCCAAAATTTTTTTTATATAACAATAAACACACAACTACTATTAATATTATTAACACAAACCATTGCATTTAACACATTTAAATTAAAATCCCCCTTAAACCCCCTTTGCTTTGGGTGCATATTCACACGAGGGGTTACGTAGGGCAGCGAGAGCCCCAAAAATATATTTACAATACATGTACAAAATTAACACCATTAAGTACATTCTCTCAAATCTTATAGTATTTTGCAAACTTTAATATACAGTATACAAAAACTTGTACATGCATACCCCACAAACGAGGATCGCTATGTACGGTCCAGATCTTGGAATAAAGGGCAAATATGCCTATCCGACAGACTCGTGTCGGGAGTAACCCCCCCGTGTGAATATGCACCCAAACCAAAGGGGGTTTAAGGGGGATTTTAATTTAAATGTGTTAAATGCAATGGTTTGTGTTAATAATATTAATAGTAGTTGTGTGTGTTGTGTGTTTTGTGTGAATATCTCTTGGTATGTAATCATTTGAGTTATTGGCATCTTTGTGCACTTTGATTCCCATCCCACATCTCCCATGCTTTCTACCATCATGAAATACCCATGAGATCTTGAATTCCATGCCTACAATTCATTTCCAAGCCAAATTTGGCTTTGAAGATTTTTTCTAGTCAAAACTACACTTTCAAGAACCATTCACATGCCACACACTTATCATACCACTTCCACATCATTCAAAGTTCTAAAACCTCACTTGACTTGGTCATACATGTGGTCAAAGGTCAACATTCCATCCATCAAAGTCAAAGAAAAGGGAAGATCATAAGATCCCTAAGGGAAGCATTCAAAAGTCAAGTTTGCCTAAGGAGTGCCAATGATTTGCATTTTTACCAAAATTGACCATGGAAGGTACATTTGAAGTGCCAAGTCATCACACACATTACCTCTCTTGTCATGCCATGTCATGCCTTTATCTCCATGATCACACTTCAAATTTTTGTTAAAAGCCTTAAAATTACATCCATAAGATGACACATCACCTTGCCACATCATCATTAGCACCTCCACATCACCATCCACATGTCACACACATCATGTTCACATCACTTGAGGTTTTGACTAGAAAGAATTTTCTAAGCCAAGTTGATTGACACGTCACCATCCTTATTTGCCATGTCATCCCTACCTTGCCTTGTCATCATTCTCACATGCCACATCACTTCCCTTTTGAGCCATTTTTGAGCCAAAATCGAAAATGCTCAATCGCAAAAAAAGATTCCAGAATCTTCTAGAGCATGAAAAAAGATTCCCATTGGAAAAAAGAAAATTGAAAAATTCATTTATCTTGGTCCTTATATTTGCTTCCTTGGGAAACGTGCCATAGCCCCCTCCCCAAGCCTATTTTTCTTCCCAGCCAATCTCCCCATGCGGCGTGGAACATCCGGGTGTGTGGGGCGGTGGAGGTACCGAATCCCACGTGGATATTGCACGCAATAATTATAAATTAAGGTTTTGCTTTTCCTTATATACCTTGAGCTGCCAAACCTAAATTTGCCTGTGGGATATATCGTTGAAAATTATCAAGAACCCTAAACCTGTGAACGCCAAGATCCGGTCGATTCGGCCAAACCAATTGTGCAATAATGCTCCAAACCTGCCGAATAACCTTGTTTAATGCCAAGAATACATATGGGAAACAAAAAGACAGATAATTGAATGGAATTGATCAAGAATGCAACAGAACAGGGGATCTACAAAAGGGGCTTTTCAACAGAAGGAAAATTCGAGGGCTTTAAGGCGAAGAAGCGATTGTTTGCTTTAAAGAAGGACCGGCTTGCTTGATTGAAGCTTGATTCTGACCTCCACACTTGATTTACAACTTGGATTATTGACTAAATTATCTGAGTTGATCCTGTGCCCAAGATTCAGAGCTTGGGATTCGTGTTACTTGCCTTTGTGTACCTGATTTAATTGAAAATTCGACCCTTGTTGTTGAATTCTGATGCTACATATTCATCTATCCTCAAAAAAACAATTATTGGCAGAGTTTATCTACTGCACTCTGTCCCAGTAGTGTGACATCATTTGCTTGACATCTAGGCATGCTCTACACAAGCATTAACCAATCCCTTTGATTGCCGGAACCATCAATACAAGTCATTGAGTTATCTGTTTAAAATTTGCCATAGCAGAGGTCAGCATAAGGCCATATAGCAATGCATAAAATCCCTAGAGTTTTCAAATCATTGTCTCATGCATGTTTGTGGCATGAATGATGGAATTTGTATGCATCCCTTTCCTAAGTAAGTTTGCTTTCACATCTGTTCATGATTTGTAGCAGTCAGCCAAAGAAAATTCAAAAAGAAAAAGACTTTGACTTCCATTTGCCAAGAGCATCAAGGCCTGTTAAGTGCAGACTTTTTCAGAATAGACAAAACTTTCAAAGCTCGCGAGATCATAAATCGAGCTCTCTGCCAGGGATATTGACCAAAAATTGACTCGGTCAGGAACGACTATTTGATCCATCTAGCCTTGTCAAATCCTCTCAGACTTTTACAACAAGATAACTATAGGTTTTGAGCAGCTATGCAAGCAAGAACCACAAGCAAAGCTCAGATGGTGTGCATTTGGCAAGCTCTTCCCTGAGACAGACTTTTTATCCTTTAGGGAAATCTGTGTCATATAATTTCTTGAGCATTATCCCTGGAATTTGTGCATTTAGATTGGTTGCCTTAAGCAACCTGGAGGTTCTAAACCACTGAGGTTGAAGGTTTTGCCAGGAACACCTTCAACAACCTTTATATGCTTTATAAGCTGGATTGGACTCAATACATTGCACAAAAAATCAATATTGATAATTTCAAATTTGCCATCCAAAACAAATGCCATTCACATATATGCCAATATGAGGTCAAAAAGGGTAATGACAGAGCATTAAATATGGTAGATTCATCACCTCGAAATTTGCAGCGAACGGTTAAGAGGTCATTTTTGCAACGTGGATGAAAGGTAACAACAATTCTATTGGGTTAAATAGGGCAAAATGCTGGGTAAAACAGGAAGAATCAAGGATAGAACAACAGAATCGCCGGGTAAGAGAGAAGAACGGCATGGTAAAAATTGTTGTAACAAAAGACAAAACGTCGTTTAACATTCTTTAAAACATTTGTTGTACATGGCAACACGCCATTGGCTGTCGCAGAGCAAAATTGCTGTTATCTTATATTTATGTTTATCATGATGAGTCTTCAATTTCTAATAGCCACAGCTTTTGGTGGAACCCAGGTTTTGAATAATGCTCCATATTAATACAATGACACCCTAGATCATTTATGTTGAAAACGAAAAATAAAAAATAAAAAATGTATTTCCCTAATACATTGCGGAAGCATCAAAAAGCATATCTTCATTTTCCAAGATGCTAAATGTTTGTCTGGCCACCAGCATCAGCGAAAACCTTAGCAAAACAAACACCAATAACCGAGGATGATAATTAGAGATAGCGACATTGGAAATCCATGTACAAATATAAACAACAAGCTGCGGACAGGAAAACAAAAGCAGCAAGAAAGGGTATCTTTACAAGTGCACCAGGACGCTCATTTCTATTCATTACCTCTGGAGCCTCCTCACTTTCATATCCTATTTGAATGATCCTATGGCCATTTATACCCCAAAACGCCTTCCTTCCAACATCCTAGACACCCACATGTTGTAACATTAAGGAAAATAGATACTTATATTGCATAAGATTGATAAAGACAAGTAGCATCACCTTTAGTACTATTAATTAAAGAGCATTCAGCGCTTTTGCACATATTTGAGAACCTTTTTTGCCCTCCCTTGCAAATGACAATGGGGTTGGTAGCTCGGGAGGCATTTTTTCAAAGTCATGTTCAGCATAAACCTGGAAAACATGTTGCTCTATTACTATGGACTAATATAATCTAAGTCTAACCGGCCATTTCAAAATGTTAAACAACCTGGCTACCAGCAACTGGCAGAAGCAAGCATGGCCAAAGCAGGTCAGAAGAATAAAACGGCAATTACGAACAATACCAATAACCTGGAATCAACAATCAATTTCAGTTGCATCATGTTGCAATGCTTCTCCTTACATTACTATTGTTTACTATAAAAAGTGTAAAAACAGACATGAATGCAATAAATACAGAATCCTCTTGAGAATCAATGCAATGATCCGATAGGTTGGACAATTCTATGTAAGAATATATAGGTATATCTGAATCGCGAAAAATAAATCTTGCAAGTATTCCATCAAATTTCAAAATAGAATGCCTCAAAACAAATTTCAAGTCTATTATTCCGATACCATCTTCCATATTGTTGCCCTTCCCACAGCTTGTACCAATGCCTTATCTTCCATGTGACGAAGCACCATTGCCTGCTGTTGACCCTAAACCTGGCTTAAAGGTCAACCACAAGGATCCAACTTGAGTTTTCACTCAAATTGGTCTATACCTTTCCCATTTTCAAAAAGTGGCACCTTTGCCAAAACAATTGTGGTGTTGGAATGCAGATTGATTTTTCGAGTCGACATCTCTTGTAGACTTGGTCAAAAAGTTGTAGATACCCAATAAGAAAGTCTCGACCAAGTCGAGATTTAATCTGTGAGTTATTCGAGTTCAAAGTGGGGTCAAATTTTGGTCAATAGAGGTCAAATGTAGAAAACAAAGGATCGAAATTGAGATTTGGAATTGCCAATCACTTTTTGAGAATTTCCAAAGCAGGTGGGTTGCAATGGTGCTAGGGAAGAGAGGCAAGCGGTCAAATTCTCATTTGGAGGTGTAGAGGTATTTTTGTGATCTGGATTTGGCAAAATACAAGAAAAAGCGATTCAAACCCGAGAGCAATTTTTTTGAGTTTGATCTATACTTGGTATTTTTGAATGATTCCAACTCCCTTGGCTTTCTCAAAACCCAAGAATAGGTGGCAAATAGGCCGAAGGTATTAAAAACACTTAGGGATTTCCCTATAGAATTTTTTGTGGCAAGAATTACTAAGGAAAATATCAGAGACAAATTCAACAACTTGACAGTCAATTTGGATTGATATGAAGGTAAATATATTAAGATAACAACAGATAAGGATGCTTCATAGCTTCAAGTACAAGAAAATAATCATCAAAAGTTATAAGGTAATTTCTGAAAGTAATGTCAACTAAATCTTGTAGATCCAGTTGAGGAGAGCTCAAGAACTTCAAGGATCGATTCAGGATCTTGCTCAACAATGATCAACGATGATCTGAATACTACGGGCCTTGAAAAATCTTCTATTATTGTCTCCGGTATATATATATTTTTGGTTTAATGGTTTCAAGCATATTAGGGCTTAAATTTAGGCTTGATAAGATGCTTAAGAGCGGGAACCCTGCAGAAATAGGTAGGTTTCGAGTTTAATGCTTCCATTCCTAAAGTGATTCGAAAGAGTGTTTCCATAATTAAGGTTCGTTGAAAGTATTTTCTCAAGAATTCCGTGATACGGTCCCGTATTTTTGAGCGAATATACCTGGAATATGCTGTATTTGACCATTTTTGAAAGCTTGGCCAATGGTTTAAAGGCTTTTACCCAAAAAATATTGAAAGGGATTATAACCCATGGACCATGGAGAAGAATGTCCACACGTGTAAAAAGAATAGGGAATCTTTGGGGCATCTTTAGGCAAGATTAGGAATATGCCACTATGAATATGATGACACAAGAATGAAGACAAAAGAATTCATGAAGGAACATTTGGGGGGCAAAGGAAATAATGGGGAATGGTATTTTTAAAACAAAGGCTTAGGTAGATTTTTGGATGGACAAAGTGATGGCACATTGAAGGAAATGGTAGGGGATTTGAGGGAGATGGTAATTATAGCAAAGCAAGCATGGCAAAAGAGTGAATAATGGGTAGGAAGACAATATTGAGCCAAAAGTGCAACAATGGGGGTAGTGGGGTAAATGTTTATGGCAATTTTTTGAGGGCAATAGTGTAAAGTGGTCATGAAGAGTACATAGGGGAAATGCCATGGGGTAATTGGCAGATAAGTTATGGATATGGAAAGAAAATGGCTAGGCAAGGTGGGTGACAAGGGTGGAACCACATATAAGGGAGTCTTCCAAACCTCAACTTCCAAACTTCAAATAATGTCTTCCAAAGAATCTTCTAGAGCATATTCCTGATTAAGCATTTGACTCAAATAAAGTACCTCTTGTGAAGTTTAAGTCTTGAGCATTTTTTGACTTGAAGCATGAACACCTTTTGACCTCCATATCAATGTTGAATGACAAGAATCTTCCAAACTTTGACCTAGTCTTCCAAATGAGTTGACCTAGCTTGAATAAATAGATTTCTATTAGCATGTTGCCCTTTGGGGCAACATCTCGCCAAAACAAAAGAATGGCTGGTCCCCTCAGCCATAAAGGGTCTTTAATCTTGTGCCGAGGTGCTTGAGTGGGAATCATGGCAGAGGGAGAATGAAATGTGCAAATGTTGGTGGAATAGAAGTGAATATGGTGGAGGGAGGATGTAAGTGGGATATGATAAGTGAAAAAAGAATGAGAATGAGTATGAGTATGATAGGATAGTGATGGGGAATGGGGTGTATGAGGGGGAGGGGGAATGTGAGAATGTTGAAGTTTCAGCCAAAACAAAAGAATGTGTGTCTCCTTGATATCTCCAAGAGCAACTCGCTAGGATGGAAAAGCTGAATTGCAGAGTGCTTTTCTTAGGGAAATGAAAGAACAAGAATAAAAAGGTTAAATGGAAGGCGGTGGCTACTTATGGCGTATGAATAAAGATGGGGAAAAGGGTGCACTGTCATGGAAACACACAAACTAGTTAGTCTTAATACCTTGCAACTCGCTATGATGGTGAAGCTGAATTTGCAGAGTGCACATTTGGGGAGATAAAATGGAAGAGCATGGCTAAAAAAAGGGGACTACAATGAGACGGTGAATGAAAATGGAAAAAGGGTGCTCCCGCAAATGACACTTGGCATGTTAATAAAATCCTTGTCCCAAACTGTTTAATAGCTCATCCTTCATCTTGGCTAACCCGCAAAAACATAAACTTAATGAAGGCATTAGTTCTAAATTTAAAACAGGTGAAATCCAACCTATCTAATGCCTAACTTTAATTCTAACTTATTTAAATTCTAGAGCATAAAAGGGACAAGCAAATGTGCTGATCCCGTACCTCTTCGTGAATAGTGTTGATAGGATTTGGAAGTGGCATCCTGAAGTTAATTCTTTCAACCAATAAGAATTGGTGCCCCGCAGGGTTCCAACACCTCATAGGGCCCTCCCAAAGATTTTCAAACTTACTAGCTGAATCTTCCCTTGATTTATTCCATTTCGTAACTAATTCTCCAAATCTTGAAGGTCCCTTGTATTTTATGAGCAGCTTTTGAAAGCGCCAAATCCTTGGCTTTTTAAGCAAATTAGCATTCTCGGCTTCCATTCTATATTCTTCTAAATGCAAAAGGGTATCCAGTCTTTCCCGCAAGGCATACTCGAAAGGCAAACACAACTTATGAGCTAACCTCGAGATGGAAGCTCAAGTTTCACTGGAAGGCCAACTTCAATGCCATAAACTAAGTTAAAAGGGTATGAGTGGTTGCTGCTTTGATGGTGACTCTATAAGCCCATAGGGCATCCACTAGTTTAACATGCCAATCCTTTTGATTATCATCCACTGCTTTTACGCAAAATGCCCTTCAAAACTTTTATTAGTAGCTTCGCTTGACCATTACCCGAGGATAGTAGGAGGAACTCTTGGTATGTTTGACTTTAAGAATGGTCAATAAATTAGCAATAACTTCATTCACAAAAGGAGTACCTCTATCGTAATGTAATTGTAGAGGAATACCAAACCGTGCACAAATATACTCATGTAAGAACTTTGTTGTTGTAAGGGCATTAGCTTTGTCTCAAAGGAATTGCTTACGCCCATTTGGTAAAATAATGTGAGCTACAATAATGTGCCGATGTTGCCCTCGAGAAGAGGGGTTAATAGGACCAATATAATCTAATCCCCAAATTTGAAAAGGTCCCGAGAAATTATGGGGTTTAGTGCGGTGGGAGAAGGATCCTTTTGCCAAATATTTGGCACTTGTGGCAAGATTTTATGGCCTCCACATACTCCTTCATGCATTTCTAATGATCAAGGATTCTTCTTCATTGACACACCTCAATAATAGTCCATCCCCGTTGACTTTACATAAAACATCATTAATCATTTTGAACCGCCTCGCACTTTTCTTTAAATCTCCTTTCTTGGCTCGAGGTCAATCGAGGGCATCTCCTTGAATTGTAGAAAATTCTTTATAGGTAGTCGCCAATCCGTTGGCCCCGCTCATCATCATCGCTTCGTAAATAAGCTAAGGCATCCACAAAATCAACAACTTCTACTACATCCTCATGGTCAAAGAAAATATAAGGTAAATAAATTTGGGACTCTTCACTTGATGTAACTCTTTTATAGAAATATCAAAGGTTTGTAACTTTGCAAGCCCACCTTTGAATTTTTGGTTTAGAGGTAGCTTTACCAAATAACAAACCTGTTGGATTTTGCTTCATATAAACTTGAACTGAACTCTTCAATAATAAATGACCTTGTCTGTTAATGAGAAACATGAGAGCAAAGCAGACACTCTTCTCCATTCTCGTGTATTTTTCTTCTTGAACTCCAATCGTTTGTCGACAAAAGCTATGGTGTGTTTGTCCTACAGAATAGCTAAGCCTATGGCCTTTTTAGTAATAGTAATGTAGACCTCAAATGGCTTGGCCAAATCTGGTTTTTTTAGGAGAGTTGCTTCACAAATGGACTTTATAAGCAACTCAAAGGACTCTTGGCAATCTGATGACCATGTGACAAAAACATACTTGCTCTCTGATTTTTGAAATCCTGCCTATTCTTGTCAGCTTAGAAATAGGACTTATAATGTGAGCAAAATTAGGAATATACATCCTAAGAAAACTAGTCATGCCAATAAAACTTTTGACCTGCTTCAAGTTTTTGGGGGCACCAGTTTTTTGAGAGCTTCAACCTTTTCTTGTGCCACACGTATACCATTGTTGGATACCTCGTGGTCCCCAAAAGTTGTCCTTTGGATGCAAAAAAATACATTTCTTTGGATTAAGGTTGACTCGATTCCCTACACAAAGAACATATTTTTTGCCAACAATTCCAAATGATTAGTAGGGTGAGATCCTAAACAAAGGTCATCCAAATAAACTCGAATTCTTGAGGAGACATAGGCCTAAAAATAACATCCATGGCTCTCTGGAAAGTAGGTGCATTCATTAGTCCAAAAGGCATTCTTTTCATTGCATAAGTTCCCAAAGGGGTAATAAAAGAGGTCTTGGGTTGGTCTTCTTCTTTAATACTAACTGATTGAATCATGAGAAGCCATTTAAAAATGAGTACACCTCTTTACCTTACAAAGATATAAGATCTCTTCTAAAAGAGGGCAAAGGGTAACAATCTTTGATGGTAGCTTTGTTGAGGTCTCGATAGTCAATGCAAATTCTTAAAGCATCACTTTTCTTCTCCACGGGAACAATACAAGATACCCATTCTCGATTAATAATTTCAATAATAACACCGCATCCAACATCTTATCCAATTCATCTTTAATTAGTCCCATTAGTGAAGCATTAATCCTTCTTAATTTTTTGAAAACGGGTTTACAACCTTCTTTAATCTTAATTTCAAATTGACATACATCGGTTTTGATACCACGATAGCTCACGAATAATCCCAAGCAAATACATCTTTCCTTTCTTCAAAAACACTTGTATGTTCTCTTTGTTTTGATATTCAATCAAATCCCCAACAAACAAGGTTCGAGTCTTACCATTCTTAGTGATTACAATCTCTTCAGTCTCCTTTTTTCTGATGCATCAATGGTCAAAATAGGATGTAGTGTTTTACCTCATTGTCATCAAGATCATCTTCGGGAATAGCTCCCCGGTTAAATGTGACATGAGAGTCTCCCTACACAAAGCATCGCCTTCAAAATTACATTCTTTGGGGATATGAGTGATTTCCCATGAAGCAAAACTCGAGAGCACTCCCATTGCTTGATTCTTCAAGAGCTCCATATCTGCATTTTTGTTTGATAGTCTCTTGAAACTTGTCTCGGCAGATTAATTGTGAATCACCATAAATGTGAATTTTGGCAATATTCATAGATTTAGCTTCCCGGGAGACCCGCAATCAAAGCTTTATATTACGCCACATTAGAAGTGACTTGAGGAAAGATCCTTCCTACTTTAGCTAAAAGTTTGTGAGAAGAGTCTTTCAAAACAACAGCCAGATGATGCAACATTTAATTTCTTAGAGATACCTCCATCAAACCATAAGAACCCTCGTTGGTCCTTGAGGCCGAGAGGTGCACTTTCCATAATAAGAGGAACCATCTCATATTTTCTTGGTCTTATATTTTTACCCCTGTAAGATCCCAAAGGTTCTTCAATTAGCATTTCTTTAATAAAATGTACCTCTTCCTTGGAGTCATAGGAGCCCTCTTGGTTATAAATTGTAGCGGTCGAGAGCCATTGGAGATGGTACATCTCCCTTGAGACCGTGACGGGCCGGCATCCACAAGTGGCTAACCATCTCCTTCCTAAGAGTAAGTCATAGATATCGATTCATCTCCTATATCTTCAAAAAAAAGCCACCACAATAAAAAGTTAACTACCACAGGTTATGCCTTACGTGTTAACGGGCACTTTAGTCACCACACCAATAGGAGAAATCTTAGCATTATAAAAAGATTTTAATAACATAGAAGCTTTCTTATCCACCTCAAAACCACATTTCTTCATAATATGATATGGCATGATGGGTAAAAGCATGTTAGGGTGTACCACTTTTGGAACCTGCAAAAGTACATACACTAGGTACTTCAGAACTGGGTACTTTCTCATTTTTCTTTTCATTAAAACTAGTACAAAAGTCCAAAATAAAAGTCAAGGACGTGTTAATATTTAAAGGTAAGATAAATATAATGCTATCTAAGCCCAAAATATATATAAAAGTTCTAAAATGTACCTTTTATTGACATATTACACAGGTACCCAGTACCCAGTCCTGGGTACCTTTTTAGGTACTTTTTTAGTCACTAAATAATACTTTTTAAGGGACACCCTAACATGCTTTCACCCTGATATTTAGAGGGGAACCCCCATCAAGTAACACATTAGAGAAAGTATACCCTCCTAAAGCAGCTGAACATGTGAATGCTCCAGGGTCTTCTTCATGCTGTGCTAGAATAAGGTCAGTGGCATCAGTAAAATTCACACAAGCATTTAATACCTCACCATTAGTTTGTTGAAGTACCCTTTTTCTATAACTAGGTGCAATCTTTAATAAAGTAAAAAGATCCACACTCACCTTAGAATTTTAAGCAAAACATCTACCTCATCAAAGTCTTGATCTTTCTTACCATATTTTTGTTGAGGGGGTGGAGCTATGGTTTGAGCAGGTGTGATTCTACTCACAATTGTGGTACAGGCCCGGCAAGAGAATGCCTACTTGGTTCAAAGATGTACTTGAGCTTCATTCATGCTTCTAGTTTGCACCACCATAACTTCTTCGGGTTAGGAACTTCAGTAGCTTGAATAAATCTTATAGAGGTGCTTGGTTCAGCAAATCTCACCAGGGGTTTGGACTGGGTCTCTTCTTTTTTTCGCTTAGCAAAATATTCCTTAACAAAGACACCTAGCATCAAGATGGCCAACCTCTTTACAAAAAGAACAAACAGACATTCCTTTCCAAAGTGGCCTTTCCTATTACATTTGGGGCACACTTGCCAATAGCATATTTTTCGATGGGTGAGAATTCCTATTGCAATGAATACATTGTGGTAAGTTAAGTTTTACTCGTTCTTGCGGCCTTGAGTTCAACCAATTGTTTGGTTATTTCGCTAAGGCTTCAAAGAACCTTGGATAGGTCCGACTTGACCTCTGCGAACTTGAGAATTGGCTTCCTCCTCTTGGATTTCTTTTTTTTTTTTGTATGGCATAAACTGGAATAGAAGGGTGATGATCATTGTGACGTTCCAGCACAGTATACGGTCCCAAGACGATATCGATCGCCTAGGCCACGGCGTGACACGCCATCCGACCGACGCGGTATGCCAACGTAGCTAAGTGGGTAGCCCCTATGGGGCAACTTGCTAGGTATGTGCATGTATTAATGTGCACATTTATTAAGGTGCACACCTTTCCATGTGGGCACATTTTGCCACCTAGGCCATTTTAGATGAGTGGACCAATTCCAATTATCCCACATGCTTAAAGGGGATAATTGGAAACCCTAGCCCCAACCCCTTGTCTATTTAAGGGGGAGAAACCCTAACTTGCCATTTTTCGTCCCTAGGGTTCTAGAGCTCTGTTTTGGCTGCCCCAGGAGCCAAAACCGCCTCCCAGACATTGCCCAAGAGAATTGCACCATTAGTTTCCCTTGATTCGAGCAGTTCAGTAGGATGGTCGAACTCAGGTCAGGAGGAGCAACTCATGGATCAGGTATGTTTTGATTTAATGGTCTAAACCGTTTTCGGTCATTGTAATGAGGTTTAGCCTATTAAATCGCCTTTAGCAGCTATCTAGATCTCTAGATACCAGACTCTAACTAAAGAACCTAACTCTATGATATAGATTAGATCTAGTTCTTTAGTTCTTCTGTGATGTGTATGGATGATGTATCTCTGTGAACTCCTTGTATTGGGAAGGGGGGTAGAGACCTCAAGCCTAGTAGTTGATGCTCCTAGTTAGCCTCTCTAGCACACTGTAGATTCGGCTGTGTACAAGAACCACACCCGTGTGGGTGAAGGGGCCGACTGGCTAAGAAGGAGATCATGTCCCTGACTCTTGAACGATCCCTCGGGTGTGTAAAGGCCCACCGGGATCATTGTGACTAGGTCTAATGGCTTACCACCGAGTGTGGGTAAGGCATGGGCTCGGACACCGCGGAAGTGGTGTTCATGACTTTCCAATGGGGTTTAGTCAAGGGAATAAGGGGGTGGCCCTCTAGTCACCTTGAGTCAAGATTGAGATCTCGGAGGGAGTGATCCCTACCGCCCCATCGGAACCGGGAGATGCAACTCGTGAATAGCCCCTTTGGCTATGCATCCCGTGGGCTCTGATCAGTCCCAACACTTTTCAGCCTACTCGCAAAGTGTGCACCTGGAGGGGCGGATGGAGTGGACAACCCAATGCCATGTTCTTATGCCCAAATCCATTGCCATGAATTACATGCAATGAACTCTGAGACCCAAGCCGTCGATCATCCCTTCGAAGTCCGAGCCTTGGGTAGGATTCCCTATGTGATGTCTTTGATCTTTGTCTATGCAGATATGTGGAGGACCATCCTTCGTGATGGTCATATGATGTTGATGTATGTACTCATGACATGTATGTTTACGCTTCGCAGCCTAGGTAGGCCCCGAGGGAGGCAGGGTAAAGGACCCCTTCATTCTTCCCCTTTGGAACTCTTCAAGGTTGCGGTGTGATACATGAGGGCCCTATATTAGCATGGAGCTGGTATGGGGATGAACTCTGTTTGTATACGGTGAGTGCACCGTATATGAGTAGGGGACGCCACGGTGGTATCAGAGCAATGTTCTTGGAGACCAAGAGCAAAGCACTGGCCATGCTCCCAGTAGTACTAAGGTGATAGGATCCTCAAACCTCGAAAAGTGGGAAATTTTTTTCTCATTCTTGTAGTTTGTGCTAAGCTAGTAACAATTAAGCGAATTGGAACTCAATAAGACTAAAAAGAATGAGCCAGGTAAGGTGGTCTCACAAACGTTTTTTGGTTGAAGAACTAAACTTCAGTTAGTTATTGAGCGAGGCGCAAGCTGTGCGACATTCATCCAAAACAGCTTGAGGAGTCATAAAATTCAAAAAGTAACTTAGTAATTCGAATTTCAGCCTAGGGATTAGCTAGATTAGTCTAGTTTTCCAATCTATTTGAACCTCATCTTAAAAGGATTCCCGCGGTAGCGAGAATTGAACCCCCTACCCACTGGGGTTGAACCCCCAAACCCCCGTGCCAACCAATCGAGAAGGGCATCGTTTGTGTTTGAATTATAATTCTTAATTAGATTTAAGCTTTAATAATGTTAGATAAAATTAATGGCTAAGCCTTAGACTTAGAACCAAGACCCTTAAGCTAGATAGAGACAAAGATCTCGATAGACACCCCGGAGACTCCGATCGACATGATGCGCATCAAACGAATCGCTCGACTTTTCGACAAGGCTAAAAAACAGAGGCCAAGGAGAGATACAAGAAGAGGAGAGGGCGTAACGAGAGCGGGAGGCCAAGGCTCAAGAAAGCAGAGCGAAAGCGGTCCAACATTTTGAAGACTCAACAACAAGAATTGTTCATGGCTTTAGTAACCCTCATGAGGGAAGACATGTAATTAGCTAATTTAATTAAGGGAGATCCCCAAGAGATATGTTGTAAATAATCAATAATTTTGTTAATACATGATAATTGTGAGTAGTTTATGTGTCGATCTTGCTTAATTAGGACGAAGTTAGCAACTAGTAGTTGTTATTTTAGTAAAATAGGATATTCTCGCACCAAAAGTGTGATGTCTCACTCGCTCACCCATCGCCAAGAAACTAAAGTTTAGTTTTTGAACGAGGCGCAACTTCGTGAGACCTTCATACCTAGACCATGTCCAAACTAGACCAAAACACCTCCAAATTGACCAAGTAAGGGGTCCATTCTCGGCCAACTTCGAGGAGACTAGCATGAATAGACCCTTAGATCATCCAAATTGGACAAGTTTAACCCAATTTACAGTTAATGTCTCACGGCACGCGCTTTGGTCAAAGAACTAAACTTTAGTTTTGAGCAGGGCGCAACCCGTGAGACCTCCAAACTTTGAACTTCCATAACTTGAGCTCTGAGCTCCAAATCGCCTGAAAATTGTTGCAATAGCCTAGAATCCATTTATGACCTCAAATTAGGCTAGAAATGTCAAACCCACTCAAAATGACCAAAATTGCTCAAACCCTTGAATTGTTTTTTCCAAACCGTGGTTTGTTTGTAAATAGAAGCATACCCCATTAGTACCTACAAGTATTGTTTCTCCGACGGTCGATGCTTTACTCCCTAGATAGAAGTGCCCAAGAACACCCCTTTGTTATAGTCATCTAGACCTCAAAGATAGCAGCCTCTGCCATGCCAAAGGCATAAACCTTGCTCATGCCAAAGGCATAAACCTCCGCTCATGCCAAAGGCATAAACCTTGACCTAATTCTGTGTCCTAATAGAGTTTGACTTATATAGTCGCCACATTGACACCCCCTATTGCCAGTGGTACCTAGAAAGGAGCTAGAGTCTAGAGCTGCCCAAGTCACTCCATGTGTAGAGATTGGACTCCCCAAACCAACTTTGCTAGGACCTTAGAGTAACATCATGAAGGCTTTGCAAAACAAACCTCATTTCATGCCATACCACACGCCCTAATGTCCATAGACTTGGAGATTATAGATATGTCTCCGAGAATGCACGCTTTCGAGCCATCTTGCTTGTTTATAGAGCCCAAAATGTTGTAGGAGAGCCCTTCAAGTAGACCCTTAGACTCTAGGATATAATGAGCGTTACTTTTCAAGGATCGGGGCGAGCCACTGAGGAAAGAGCTAGAGGCGCCCAACTCCTTGAAGACATCAAGGTCCCAGCCGATGTACGTGAGCATGATAAGGAGAGGAGACCGGAAAAGGCGCACTCCAAGAGAGGGAAGCACAACGACAAACACCTCAATCGACAAACCAGTAGAACAGACACCACCGCCTATCATCAATCTTCATCAAATGGGAAGAATATTTGGTAACCAACGGCATCAAGGATCTTCTAGATGTCAACCTCCCGGCTACCATGTCCACGAGCTCACATCAGAAAGAGGATCTCGACGCCTTCACCAGCTCACGACACATGAGTTTCAAAATGGAAGAATGCAAGGCAGCAAAAAGGTGGAAGAAGACGTTAGACATCGATGCCACGCTGGCATCACGAAGCTAATGTCGAGGGCATAATCTTTCATCGAGGAGAGAAGTCATGGCGACACAGCCGAGATAGAAACCGGAGGAAAGACAACCACGACATTGTAGCCCAGCAGCTCAAGCGAATGTCATGCAACGTCAACAAAAAGGAGCAACCAAGCTAAGCAACAACAAAGCACCTAGGGCTAATCAGACAAGCTTCCTCCCCTTGCACCCGCCAGGAGAACTTTCATCGGTTCCAAAAGTAGGAGACCATGAGGGGGGGAGACGATATCGTGGAACATCTCCGAATTTGAAGGCCTATATCAGCATTAGGGACAAGATCAAGGAGGAGAATATTCCGCTCGAACAAGAATTCCGGACCCAGGAACACCTAGAAACCAAAGGAAGATCGGCTTTAATACGTCATCCAAGGAGTGCGAGACTCGAATGGATAGGACCCAAAGGACGGAGGGAGACGACCTAGCTAGCAAATACAAATCATGCAAAGCATACCGTAAGGAGCCATGGTAGGGGCAATAGAGATGACCACACTTCCGTGCACGAGAGGCACCTCGGAATGAAGCAAAGCCCAAGCAACAGGAGTCGCACTCAGAAATTCAACCTGCGGAGGAATCACAATGCCTGCCTACCGACCATGATCTCAGAGCTTTGAAGACATTCAAGAATGCCCAACTGCAACAGCTAGGTGATCTTACTCAAGCGATCAACGGCACCGCACATCGGCAACCCTGCAACAACACACCGCATGTAGGGACGTTGAGCGGTCACCGCATCCCTCACCGACGAATATACACATTAAGGAGGAGCATCTTTCTCAAGGGATCACATCGACGAACACTCTTCGCAACTTGCCGTGACGAGCTTGGATGGGGACATGAAGCTCAACAATAGTAGCAAAGATCTCAAAGGAACCCCTCGAGTCAACCGTAGGTAAGAAGCAAAGAAAACCAAGGATCAAACGCTGATAGGAGGAGGGGAACCCTAAAGGAGTATAAACATTTAAGTAGATCTTCGTAGTTGTTTTGGAAAAGTGGATGAATTAAAATCCCAATGTAAACGCCAGATATCTCTATTGTATATCTCAGTCGCTCACAGATATAGTGGAGGAACATGAGTTTAGAGTCATGTTGACTTCGGATTTAAGCTTAGATCAGGGGAAGCTCCTTCACTTCGACTACCAAAGGAGGAAACAAGGAAGCACAACTATAGCCCAAGATCAAAATGGAAGAGCAAGTACGAGGAGAAAACGACCCGAGCCCAAGCAAACCTTCGACTCCAAACACTTGAAGTGCCCTCAAGTAGAAGACATTTCGTCCACCCAATGTCGAGAACAAGAGACAACACCGGTCATGTCAAGATCATCGCCACAGACGGGACAACGTCAGGACCTAACGCCTCTTCTTGTGGGCTGGACGCAATTTGATCTAACTTATGACACGAGTGGCCTCAACAATAGAAGGAGGAACGATTCACACATCAACTTAACCCAACTAAGAAGGCAACATCTCGACAACCATAATTCCACCTTGTGGTAATATAGGGTGATGCGCTATGACTCGTGTATTAGATGGAGATGCACTTACGAAAGCCATCGCGGCGGAGGGAGGAGACATGCCTTCAACAACTAGGTGATGGCTTCTTCGGCACTCCTACAATGAATTAGAAGAGAAGAAGCCAATCACATCTCCGACATGGGCACGTCAAATGCCCAAGGTAGAAGCATTCCTAAGACCTTAACGACAAGGATAGCAACCTAAGCACCTTCAAAGAAAAGAGAGCTCAAGATAAACCCGGGCTATCCAACGACAAGAGTATATCTAAAGGCGGTACTTCTTCAACTCAAGGGTCAAGCCGCTGGCAGATATAAGGATCCATCATCCACAACATAGCCAAGAGGAGGAGAGCCATGACGCCTTACTTGCTGCCGAGAGACCGACATGCATAGAGGGACAAAGGTCGTGAACTGAAGTTTCGGAGAAGTGCTAGCAACCGACTTCTTCCACGAGCTCCCTAGAGGCAACAGAGGATCAAAACCGACGAGCACAATCAAAGCCACCGGAAGGTTCCTCAAGACAAGAAGACGGCATAGCACCGCGGGAACGCGACAACGCCCAAGCCATGTGATCGAGGGATCAAACAAGGAAGTTTGGAAGCTTCGATGGAGAAGCATCTAGGCGAGGCGAAGCGAGCCGATGACTTGCATGGACTTGCATGCAACTTGGTGAACCCAAGGATGGACGATTCAAAGAACAACTGCAGAAGAGAACAACTCCGTGAGGAGTATAGCCAAAGGAATCGCGCACAGCCTCAAGAGACGCCTTCAAATAGCTTCAAGTATCATGAAGGAGGAACAATTACCACCGAGAACGGGGATGTGAAGTAGATCGAAATGTTCAGGCATCAACCACCAAACACACCTTTAGTTAGAATGTGAGGCAAAGCGTGTTGTGCCAGGCGATAAACGCCGGAGGGCCCAAGTATATCAACAAGTTACCCCGGAGAACCAGCCAACAAATAGGAGGATATAGATCGCCAACACCATTGCCGGAGGAACACCGATGACATCGCCAAGGAGTAGGTGTGCAACTTCAAGGGAGGCACAAGGGGGACCTAATAGCTCTAGTAGTAATTGTAATTATGTAAGCTATATGTTTTGCATGTATAGTTCCCTGTTATTCCTTCCCTCCCATAGCGTAACAGATCAAAGGAAGAGATGTCAGGCAATTTGTAGGGGTGAAGCAATCAACATCCTCAACACTCTTCGGGCAACACGATAACGACAACAGGACTCGACGTATGAGACATCGATGGAGTCGAAGAAACAATATCGGATACAGAGTCGTCCTTTAGCTGCCAAGAACAAAGAGTTCGGGGATGAAAGATCTTTTTCAATCGGCGCCACCTTCTCGGGCTTTTGAAAAAGCGGCATGGAAGATTTCAAGTGATCAACTACGCCATCAAAGCCACCAGCAATGAGAGGCTTCTAACGAACAAAATCAACCTCTACATCAAAGAGGATCCACCGTCAAGGAGACTGAAGTATCAAGCGACTCGGAAGAACGCTACCTTGCTACTTCAAGCAGGCAACGAGTGGATGAGTTTCTAGCAAGCTCAAGGATCTAAGGCCATGGGGCCTAGTAGGTTAAATGTATGGACGGTAACATCCATATTAGGATTAGAAGGCATTTCCAGATATTCTGGCTAAAAGGATTGCCCCAATATTGAGCTAAGCGTCAAGGATTGGGAAGGAAATGCATAGGAGTAACTATAATTATACACGATTGTTAACAGACATCCAATGTATTGAAACCACTTGGTGAGATTGATCTCCTCGCTAAGAAGGAATCATTACTAGGATAATTGTTGACCATGTATAAATCTAGTACCTCCAAAAGAATAATCCAACCGAAAGAAAAGAAGTAATCTAACAAGTCCGGCCAACTTGTTACGATGACATCAATTCGATTGGTAGGAATATTCCAAGAGCTAAATAACTAAGAAAGGGGGAATCTCTAGAATATAAAAGAATAATACATGTAAGGTACATCTAAAATAAGAATTATAGTAATCAAATAGTCTTTTGATACAAAAGGAATTGTCATGATGACAAAACCTTGTGGTTTAGAATCGTTCTAACTAAGTAGGTAACCCATAGCTATATTGAAATAAATGATAACATAATATGTGCATCCATCTTAGATGGTTATATATATCAGCTAAGGCTAGTAAATTAATGTGCTAAGTAAGAAGCATATAACCTCTTAAGGGGAGAGAATAAATATGATGTTGTGTACAATGCCATTGAAGGGGTGCAGGACCATTTTCCTTTCGAAGAAGTGGGAGGGATTGAACCCGTAGAATAGAATTCACTCCGGCAATGGCCGAAGCGAATAGGGCGTAAGATAGATAGATACCTTAGTGACCAGGAGGCCTTCAACGTGCGAGACTGAAGTAGTAGCTAACTACACCAATGAAGTGGAGCAAAACTATGGGAGCGATGCAACGACCAAGTCATCTCCAAAATTACTCGGCCAGGCTCAATGGGTGGATCGGCCTAACCTAGGTAAAGGTGTGCATGCATTATAAGCTTTAATGTGTCTTATAGATATAAGTTAAATATAGATCCTTATAACTGCATAGAAATTGTTGTACGTATATGTATCAGAGGGAAATAAGTTAAATAACAACGATAATGTGAGGTAGCATGTTAATTAATCCTTCCGCAAAGGATGCAATTCCTTCAAAAGGATAGCTATATGACCTCGGTCCTTATAAATATAAATAGGAAATAGAATTCAGATATACTTAAGTGCATCTTAGGAATATACTTCCAAGGGTAACGAGACCCAAGGAAGAGAATAAGAAGCACATATAATTCTTGTGTATGATAATTAAAACCTTGTCTATGTAACAATAGGTCTAAATCGGGGTTATTGTTTAAATAATCGCGATCTAAAAAGTCGTTAAATATTGTAAAGATTAGAGTAAATATAATTGTACTATGAAGTAATGTATCAGGTACTATGATAATGTTAATTCATAAATATTACCTTAGGGTAATTATGTTAATCACATGCATTAAAGGAGCCAAAAAAAAAACCGGGCATGTCGATTTGTGTTTAGATTAGTTTCATGTGTAGTTAAGATTAATCTACGATGCAACCTATCGTTGTTATCGATGATGAGACCACTACGGTGATCTCTCAGGGTGGTGTAATGTCAATGTAGGCATGACATGGCGTTTCCGCTTGGATGAGTGGAAGGTAGATTAGAAAGTCTACGTTCCGCGGAAGTAAGCGACCCGAGAGAAAGGAGGTCATTAGGGAATGCATTGATAGGAAAAGCACCTCTAGCCCCATATATATGCTTTGATAGGAGGAATCGGCCTTCAGCCCATATATACGGGAAAGACCTATCCTCCACGTTGGGCAACTAGGGTGTAGGCATGAGCGGCATATAGGCATATAGGCGCTGTCTCCACGGCCATAATGGAAGATTCACCCTCTTCCTACGCTGGGAGATTAGCCATGCATCCATGTAGATAGGTGGGGTGGTCACCATATAACCAAAATTTTATTAATAATTAAAATAGTAATAACGTAGGTCGACCTGCAGGCCAATAGAGCGCTCCGGAGGGCAAGGAGGTCGAGCTACGAAGACTTGCAACACAAATTTTGTTGGAATGTGTTGCAAGGGATGAAGAGTACCTTAGAAGTGTAAATTTTGTATGAAATTGATAAACTTTGATAAACTTAAATGTTGTATTAAATAAGGTTAATAATTATCTTGCGTGGATTAAGTTATGAAGTGATAAGTTAATTGGATAATGAAATAGTACAGTAATGTCTTAAACATTACCTTAGAGTAATTCTAATAATTAAGATATTAAGTATGTAATTATAGATATTGTAAAATTAATGCAGGATTTTAAGGTACGAAGACTTGCAATACAAATTTTGTTGGAATGCATTGCAAGGAATGAAGAGTACCTTAAATAATAATTGTATATGAAAATGTTAAATTGTGATAAACTAAATGTTGTGATAACGGAAACTAATAAGTACCTTGTTTTAATAGAAGTTACCAATTGACAAGTTATTTGATAACGTAATGGTATAATAATGATTTAAAAATATTACCTTAAGGTAATCTTAATAAATGTGTAAGTATTATAGTAGTATATCGATGCATCGGGTTGATTGCGAGGTTAGGAAGATTCCAAGGTGGGGAGACCCACGATGCTGCCGGACAACATCATTTCAAGGTGGGAGAATGTGGCGTTCGGCCCGATTATCACGGTCCGGGGCGATATCTTTATGCTTCGCCCATCGCAGCATTACCGCGCCACTCAATGGGCATTAATGCACGCCAATGTAGCCAAGTGGGTAGCCCCTATGGGGCAACTTGCTAGGTATGTGCATGTATTAATGTGCACATTTACCAATGTGCACATTTATTAAGGTGCACACCTTTCCATGTGGGCACATTTTGCCACCTAGGCCATTTTAGGCAGTGGACCAATTCCAATTATCCCACATGCTTAAAGGGGATAATTGGAAACCCTAGCCCCAACCCCTTGTCTATTTAAGGGGGAGAAACCCTAACTTGCCATTTTTAGTCCCTAGGGTTCTAGAGCTCGTTTTGGCTGCCCGAGGAGCCAAACCGCTCTCCCGAACATTGCCCAAGAGAATTGCACCATTAGTTTCCCTTGATTCGAAAAGCGGTCAAGTGGGATGGTCGAACTTCGGTCGGGAGGAGCAACTCATGGATCGGGTATGTAGTCGATTTAATGGTCTAAACCGTTTCCGAGTCATTGTATCGGTGAGGTTTAGCCTATTAAACGCCTTTAGCAGACTATCTAGATCTCTAGATACCCGGACTCTAACTAAAGAACCTAACTCTATGATATAGATTAGATCTAGTTCTTTAGTTCTTCGTGATGTGTATGGATGATGTATCTCTGTGAACTCCTTGTATTGGGAAGGGGGGTAGAGACCTCAAGCCTAGTAGTTGATGCTCCTAGTTAGCCTCTCTAGCACACTGTAGATTCGGCCTGTGTACAAGAACCACACCAGTTTGTGGGTGAAGGGGCAGGCGGCTAAGAAGGAGATTGGGGTGTCGACTCTTGAAGCGATCCCTCCGGTGTGTAAGGCCTAACGGGATCATTGTGACTAGGTCTAATGGCTTACCACCCAGTGTGGGTAAGGCATGGGCTCGACACCCGTGAAGTGGTGTTCATGACTTTCCAGTGGGTTCAGTCGAATAAGGGCAGTGGCCCTCTAGTCACCTTGAGTCAGCATTGAGATCTCTGGAGGGAGTGATCCCTACCGCCCCATCGGGCGGGAGATGCAACTTCGAGGAATAGCCCCTTTGGCTATGCATCCCGTGGGCTACTGATCAGTCCCAACACTTTTCAGCCTACCGCAAAGTGTGCGGGGAGGGGCGGATGGAGTGGACAACCCAATGCCATGTTCTTATGCCGACCAAATCCATTGCCATGAATTCATGCGCAATGAACTCTGGAGACCCAAGCCGTCCAGTCATCCCTTCGAAGTCCGAGCCTTGGGTAGGATTCCCTATGTGATGTGCCGATCTTTGTCTATGCAGATATGTGGAGGACCATCCTTTCGTGATGGTCATATGATGTTGATGTATGTACTATACGACATGTATGTTTACGCTTCAGACTAGGTAGGCCACGAGGAGCAGGGGTAAAGGACCCCTTCATTCTTCCCAATGGAACTCTTCAAGGTTGCAAAGTGATATGCGGAGGGCCCTATATTAGCATGGAGCCGGTATGGGGGATGAACTCCTGTTTGTATACGGTGGAGTGCAATCATATATGAGTAGGGGGCGCCACAATCATAATGTGCATCGGTAGCATCGAGGGTAAAACGGGTCGAGTATGATGAGGAGCATAATGCTTATCCGGGCAAAGTAGAGAGCATCACGGGTTAGATCGGTGGTTTTGGCAAAGACTTTGTGAATGGAATCAAACCCTTCAAAGCTTGGATTTTTTCTTTGGATATCACGGTCTTCTTTGCACCATTAATAAAGGCAGTAACTAAAAACGAGTTGGGATGGTGACTTGTGCTTTTTGACACACGCTCATGAATGTACTAAACCTCTCCTTGTCTTGATTCACACTTTCTCCTGCATGTATAGAAAAACCTTGCAGTTCATTAACCAAATCTTGTGGAGTAGCTAACTTACCAAATCTATCCGAAACTTCTTGACAAGTTCATCCCATGAAGTGGTACCCATTAACTTCTCATAAGTTAACCAAGCACCGACTTCACTCTCATCTTTGAAACATTTTTTAAATTGAAAGCTTGCATCCTTTCTTGAAACCATAATCCTGTAATAGTCTTGAATATTCTCAAAAGTGGTTAGCACTCATTTGGAATCAAAGGTAGGCAAGGGAGCGAGGGACATTCAACTTAAAACGGTATGGCATGTTTTGAAGTAAGCTAGTTGAGAAACTTGAAGGCAATGGCCTTTCTACGCAATGATCTGGCCGGAAATTTTTTGCTTTGGAGCCATGAGTTCTCGAGATCCAGAAGATCTCGGTAGAACCTCCAAGATGTTGACCCTAAACTTTGGCTTAAAGGTCAACCACAAGGATCCAACTTGAGTTTTCACTCAAATTGGGGTTAGAACCTCGGATCACTTAAGGTGATCAGTCTATGCAAGAAAATTTCAAAGAAAAGTTCAAAAAGTTCGAAGTTCTATACCTTTCCCATTTTCAAAAGTGGCACCTTTGCCAAAACAATTGTGGTGTTGGAATGCAGATTGATTTTTCGAGTCGAGCATTGTAGACTTGGTCAAAAAGTGTAGATACCAACAAGAAAGTTTCGACCAAGTCGAGATTTAATCTGTGAGTTATTCGAGTTCAAAGTGGGGTCAAATTTTGGTCAATAGAGGTCAAATGTAGAAAACAAAGGATCAGAAATTGAGATTTGGAATTGCCAATCATTTTTTGAGAATTTCCAAAGCGGTGGGTTGCAATGGTGCTAGGGGAAGAGGCAAGCGGTCAAATTCTCATTTGGAGGTGTAGAGGTATTTTTGTATTTGGATTTGGCAAAATACAAGAAAAAACAGTTCAAACCCGAGAGCAATTTTTGAGTTTGATCTATACTTGGTATTTTGAATGATTCCAACTCCCTTGGCTTTCTCAAAACCCAAGGATAGGTGGCAAATAGGTCGAAGGTATTAAAAACACTCAGGGATTTCCCTATAGAATTTTTGTGGCAAGAATTACTAAGGAAAATATCGAGACAAATTCAACAACTTGACAAATAATTTGAATTGATATGAAGGTAAATATATTAAGATAACAACAGATAAGGATGCTTCATAGCTTCAAGTACAAGAAAATAATCATCAAAAGTTATAAGGTAATTTATGAAAGTAATGTCAACTAAATCTTGTAGATCCGGTTGAGGAGAGCTCAAGAACTTCAAGGATCGCCCGGATCTTGCTCAAAGAATGATCAACGTATGATCTGAATACGGGCCTTCAAAAATCTTCCATTATTGTCTCCCGTTATATATGTTTTGGTTTAACAGTTTCAGCATATTAGGGCTTAAATTTAGGCTTGATAAGATGCTTAAGAGCGGAAATGAGAAATAGGTAGGTTTCAGAGTTTAATGCTTCCATTCAGTGATTCGGAAAGGTGTTTCCATAATTAGGTTCGTTGAAAGTATTTTCTCAAGAATTCCCGCGATACGGTCCCCGTATTTTTGAGCCGAATATACCGGAATATCTTTGTATTTGACCATTTTTGAAAGCTTGGCCAATGGTTTAAAGGCTTTTACCAAAAAAAAAATATTGAAAGGGATTATAACCCATGGACCATGGAGAAGAATGTCCACACGTGTAAAAAAGAATAGGGAATCTTTGGGGCATCTTTAGGCAAGATTAGGAATATGCCACTATGAATATGATGACACAAGAATGAAGACAAAAAGAATTCATGAAGGAACATTTGGGGGCAAAGGAAATAATGGGGAATGGTATTTTTAAAACAAAGGCTTAGGTAGATTTTTTGGATGGACAAAGTGATGGCACATTGAAGGAAATGGTAGGGGATTTGAGGGAGATGGTAATTATAGCAAAGCAAGCATGGCAAAAGAGTGAATAATGGGTAGGAAGACAATATTGAGCCAAAAGTGCAACAATGGGGGTAGTGGGGTAAATGTTTATGGCAATTTTTGAGGGCAATAGTGTAAAGTGGTCATGAAGAGTACATAGGGGAAATGCCATGGGGTAATTGGCAGATAAGTTATGGATATGGAAAGAAAATGGCTAGGCAAGGTGGGTGACAAGGGTGGAACCACATATAAGGGAGTCTTCCAAACCTCAACTTCCAAACTTCAAATAATGTCTTCCAAACTTCATAACCCAGGATCTTCTAGAGCATATTCCTGATTAAGCATTTGACTCAAATAAAGTACCTCTTGTGAAGTTTAAGTCTTGAGCATTTTTTGACTTGAAGCATGAACACCTTTTGACCTCCATATCAATGTTGAATGACAAGAATCTTCCAAACTTTGACCTAGTCTTCTGAAATGAGTTGACCTAGCTTGAATAAATAGATTTCTATTAGCATGTTGCCCTTTGGGGGCAACACCTGCCATCTGGGCCCAAATTGTAGCAATAGGAAGGGCAGTTATCCTTACCCCAAGGTGCAGTGCCCAAAGGAGCACACCTAAGACGTAGATAATGATATGATAGAACTTATGCTTGTGCCTTATGATACTCTAAATTTCCTGCCAAATATGACCAAAGCAATTACCAGAACTATAAATATTTATTCAAGTGTTCCCAAAACGAAATCTCCTTTGAAAATAAATGGCAAGGTAGAAGGGCTAAAAGATTGAGAGCTTCTTGTCACAAGTGCAAGGATATCGGGTCTTCAATGTAGCCTTTAAATGCACCCAGCCATTGTGCCCCCAATAACACCTAACTTGTAACAGATACCTTTAATTTGTAAATCTTACAAAAATAGAGGTCATTTACTTACCATCCACCATTCTGTAATGGTGTCAACATAATATCACAAGGAATACGCACCCAGCTTCACTTTTTCTCACTCAATAAAAATAAACTTACTTGTACCAACAGTCAGTATGCAGGAGGAATAATGATTGCACAGAACTGTTGAATTCCAAATGGCCCACCCAAGTTTGAGACAGTAAATGTTCCACCTTGCATTTAAAAAGGGAAACGTGCAATAAATATCTTTTATTTTATTCAATTACATTATACACAAACCTCATAGTCTTTATGCTTCAGGCTATTCTTCTTTGCTTTTTCTGCAAGAACCTTAATGTCATCAGAAATGGAAGCTAGACCTTTCTTATTTGCATCTTGGAAGAAAAAAAATCAAATTAGGATGTAGCAACTTTCAGGAACAAACTGAAGAAGCATATATAAGCATTTACTATAGGAACCATGAGGTCATGATCAGTCTGAACAGCAACACTTATGTTCACAATACAATATCTGTTTGTAATAACATTGTATAAGAAAGTTGAAGTAGAAATATGGAATATTGTATTAGGATCTGATGAATGCAATCTAACTCCTTTCCAAAAAATAAAAAGCAAAAAGGCACGTCAGAGGCTTTATAAGGAAAGGGAAAGGTCAGTTATTTTCTAGATTTTATTTAGAGATAGGCATTCATCTATGGTCATGTTATAACCGATGTGAAGTATGGAAGCTTCATAGGTGGTGATATATCATAGCTTCATCTTGAGGTTAAATTGAACATGTAATGTTAAATTGAACATGTATGATATACTTTGCCCACTTCATTTCGTATCGCGAGAGGAGTTTCTGGCAATGGTTTGAACTATGATTCTTGTATGGTAATACAAAACTATATATTCTGCAATGTCTGAGCAGCTTAAGATCATGTTTTCTTTTTGGGTTTTTTTGGATGGCCTTTTTTGCAATGGTTAAAAGAAAGAAAGGCGAAGGAGAGAAGCCAATTTTTTGGGGATGGATAAGAATGCATATTGCTTTCTTTTTTAGGCAGAGGCAGCAATTTTGGCCTAATTGAGATTCTGATGCAAGCAAAGCCATCTCCCACAAAATCGTTTGGCCTAACTCATGTTTTCTGCATCAAACCAATCCAAAACTAATACAGAACAATGAAAACTAGCCGGATTTTATTGGGTCTGTTGGGTCATCCGAGTCCTCTTGGAAGGAGCCAATTTGGGCTTTAAACTGGTTGAAATTGGATGGAGAGCACCAATTTGGGCATTAAAACAATCGATGCGTTGTGGGTAGCTCTGAGAAGTTGCAGCCCTATTTATTTATTGCATGTTTGGTTGTTTTATTTGTCCTCTTTTCTCCCAGCATTGTCGTTATAGCCGCATCCAGCAGAAGAAAAAAATCAAATGTATGGAAGAGATCTTGCAAAGTGTAACTCGTTCTACAGATGGTGAGTCAAGGCTGTTTTAGATCTATCCAAGCCAACGTTGTAGCTAAATCTGTTTTTTTAGGAAGCCCCTGTTTATCGAAATGTAGTTGCAAATCTAGACAAGCCTGCAGCATCTTACTGTGACCCAGATATGAGGATGGAACTCTGAAGCCCTTCGATTTTGCATTGTTGAGTCATGGTCAATTTATCGATGGGCGGAGTGTGCAGATCACAACAGCTTCCTTGAGGATCCTGCGGCCTGTGGTGAGGCCATTGTGTCGTGGATCAGTATAGGGATCCTATGGCCTGGTGTGTTGAGGCTATGGCGACTTTGAACATGGCAGACCTTTGTGAAGCTGGGTGCGGCAAATTCATGAACACTTTGCTTCTTTTTTATTTGTTTTGCCTCAACCATAGGTTCGTTGTACACCATTGACATTGCCATGCATTTTTTCTTTTTAAAATTCTAATGGCTATTGATCTGTCACAATACCGAGAATATCCACTAGATCAATGGTAGGGAATAAAACTTAAACGTGACGCTATAAAGTTGAGTAAAAACGGTATTGAACGAGATGACATGTATGATTACAGCTCGTAGACGAAAAATAACATGAAAATTTTGCACGCAACTCTTTGTGATTCTTAAGTTCATATGCATCAATGTCATTCTTTATGATTCTTGCTCTGCACATGCATTATGATGATTGTAGTATGCTCATGAGGTATCTAAATTGTAACACTCCAAATATAAGTACGACATGCTAGATTGTGTTCGCTAATTGTTGATTGTATTTGTAGGGGCTAAAAATTATTTGTAACTAATTGAGCTATGTGCTCGAAATGTTTAATGTTTGTAGTAGTTTATTTAGTTGGGATGTGAGGAGAAACATAAAGTTCTCTCCAAAAATAATCATTATGATGCAGTGCACAACATAGAGAGGAGTCAGAAGGTTTGTGGGTCTGCGTTTTGCATTAATAGCGAATCAATCTTCCAAATACTTGGTTGAAGGTATAGCAAGATCTACATTACACTTAATGCCTTTGCAAAGTGTCTGTGCATCCTCGTGTATATGCATTCCTCTTTGTTGAATATTTAGTCCTTTACAAGCAACAATCTAGCTTCAAGTATTAAGCAAGCTAGAATAAACACAATTATTGATGCAATAGTTATAGGAATGCAAAAATAATGATATTGTTTAAACCACAAAATGAACTCAAAGTTTCATTCATAATTCGATCAGATCCAAACATTTAGAGGTCTTCATCTCCAGCCGATTCAACCCGGATCTTGTGTGTATATTTCGATCTTCTCTGCTCTGTATTTATCCAATCGATCCGTCAGTGCAGGCATAAATCAATGAGCTCGGCAAGCCGGATTCTCTGGCCTTGCTATTTTTCGGTTTTGCTCTCGTCAATATCCCACATGCATAACTTGTTTTTCACGACCCCGGCCATTGAAATTAATTTAGCATATAAACTTAATGTTTGCTTCCTTATTATGAACCTTTAGAACCTTTGAACTTTAAATCAACCCTAAAAGAAGTTCTGCAACTGTCTTCTTGTTTGTAGCTCTGATGATCATAATGATCATGTTGTTCTGCAACTGCTCTTTAACTGACATATGTGATGAACCCTATATTTTCTAACATTCCTCCTTCATCACATATGTTTGCAATCTGCTTCAAATATCTGGTGGCATCACCTGTTGAATATTTAAACAGTTCTTGAACTGTGTGAATTTTGCTTCTGTGAGTGCTTTAGTAAACACATCAGCAATTTGATTAACTGTACTCACATATACCATTTGTATAAGCTTCTTTCTTGCCAAGTCTCTGATAAAATGCATGTTGAGCTCAATGTGCTTAGTTCTTTCATGATCAACTGGGTTTTTGACAATAGCTATACAACTTTGGCTATCAGTATAAATGTTTGTAGGATCATTCTGTATGCATCCCAATTCATCTAATAATCTCCTTAACCACACTATTTCCTTTGCCACTAAGGAAGATGCAGCATATTATGCGTCTGCAGAAGACATGGCCACTGCACTTTGCTTTTTGCTCCTCCATGTGATTAGACCTCCAGCTAAGAAAATAACATACCCTGAAGTTGATCTCCTCATACTCATATCCCCTGCCCAATCAGCATCACTATATGTTTCAAGCTTTAAGTTTGTGAGTCATAAGTTATTCCACAGTCGCTACTCCCTTTCAGATACCTTAGTATCCTTTTTCCTGCCAACCAATGAGCTTTACTGGGATTATGGCATCTTCTACTAAGAATGTTCACAGCATAAGCTATATCAGGGCGTGTATTATTACACAAATATAGCAGGCACCCAACCAAGGCCCTATATGGCACCCCTTCCATTTCAGTTATTTCATCTTCACTCATGGCAATGTCTGCAGTCAATTTGTGCCCTGGAACAATTGGTGTTTTCACTGGATTGGCTTCAGCCATATTAAACCTTCTTAGCATATTGTCAATATGCTTGCTTTGTTTAAGATGTAATATATTATTCTTTCTATCTCTTGTTACTTCTATTCCCAAGAACTGATGTAATTCACCAAGATTAGTCATGTGAAACCTGTTTTTGAGAGTTTGTTTGCACTGAAACAGAATTTTACCACAATTTCCTGCCATTATGCAATCATCTACATAGAGAGCAATAATGCAAAATTTTTCCCCAACTGGATACCTATAAAGATTTCCATCATTTTTGAGTTTTTCAAATCCTTGTTCTCTGAGAAAGTTATCCATACAAAAATACCATTCTCTGGGAGCTTGTTTCAGGCCATATACTGCTTTGTTCAACTTCCAAACCATGTCTTTTCCAACTTCATACCCTGGGGATTGTTTCATGTAAACATCTTCATCCAACTTAGCATTCGAAAAAGCTGTTTTAACGTCCATATGATGTAATTCTAGGTTCAAGGCTGTTCCCAAGATTAGCAACACTCTAATGCTTGTAGGTTTTACAATTGGTGAATATATCTCATCATAATCTTTGCCTTTCTTTTGAGTGTACCCTTGAGCCACAAGCCTAGCTTTAAATTTTTGACTCCCATCAGCATTGGTTTTGATTTTAAAAATCCATTTGCTCCCAATAGCATTTCTATCTGCAGGTTGTGTAACAAGGTCATATGTTTCTGTTGTTTTGAAAGATTCTAGTTTCTCCTCCATTGCTTTTAGCCATCTCTGCTTATCTCCACACTCTAGTACTTACATCATCTAAAATGGCCATAATCTGATCATACTCCTGCTCAGTGTCCATTAGTTCCAATTTTTCAAGTCTTTTGCTTTTGCCTGTTGCAGATCTTCCATATTCATTGTTGTTTATTTGTATATCCTCTAGAAGTTTTTCCACCTGTGTCTTTCTTTTCTTGACAAATGTATCCTCACCTGAACCTTTATTCTCTTGTTCTTCCATGTGTATTTCAGCATTATTTGCTTCTGCAGATTCACTTTCTGACTCTGAGTCATATTGTACTGTCTCCTTTGATGTGACTTCTTTGTCAGCCTTAATTTCTGTGACGGTCCAGGGGAATATACGCCATAAATACGTATATTCCTGGATCCGTCACCATACAAGTCTATCCTCATAGCCTTGTATACCATAGATTGTGGCACTAGGGGGGCATGGCTAAGATATTCTCATAACTTAGCCAACCATAGGTTAAGCCATTATCCGTGGCCTTAACCTATTGGGGCACCGCCACCACGGGACTCACGGATTGGTGCCCCGTGGCATCCTAGGTGGACCTAACTCATATAGGCATAAACCCTAACCCTAGACCTCTTTCCAGCCCTAGCACCCAGAGACTCACCTCCACTGCTTGAAACCCGTTTGAACATCATTTGTTGTGGCATAGGCGGTGCAGCGAGCCCAGCAGGTAGACTCGTTCTTGAGTAGGAGCCGGCATCTCGTGAGTGGGAGACCATGGAGGCACACCGGATCCGGAGGGAGAGCTTCAGAGCAGGTATGTAGGATAGTAGTTGTGATAGCTCATCTGGAAATTAGCATTCCAGATATGCTAGTATTTTGTATCTAGAGTAGAGCCATCCTAGAACCCATATTCAACATCTTGAACCCTAATCAAGGAACCCTAACTATTAGTTAGATTTGTATGATTAGGTTAAGATGTTCTTCTTATGATTATTCTCATGATGTGATGAGTATGGATGTTGGTGGATCTTGTTTGCTCCTCTTGTATTGGGAAGGGGGTAGAGACCTAGAGCCATATGTAGTATGTTCCTAGAGTAGACCCTTAGTTCCTATTAGTTGCGTACACGTGCATAGGAGCCCACCCGGCTATTGAGGTTATGATATGACTCAGCACCATATAACGGGCTAGAGGGAGCGGAGGGAGGATCCCTGCCGAAAGTGGGGGCTTCGGGGATCCCATAGTGGGCTAGGCTTATGGTGGGTCACTTACGTGTGGGCGAGCATGGGTCCGACACCTCACAGGGGCAATGGTGTCGCCACGCCTCGAGAGCCGCAAGTGTTGGCTTGGCTCGTTTTGGGGGTTAAGTCGGGTATGAATGGAGTGTGTCGCCACGATTCTCTAGCCGCCCACGGGAACCTCTAGACCACGGGAAGGGGAGATGCAACCCTTCGCGCCTCATCGGACCCGGGGAGATGCAACCAGGAGTAGTCAGATGGGTGATGCCATGGGATTGCGATCAGGAAGGCTAGAGTCATGCGAGCCCGATTTAGCCCATCCGCAAAGTATGCACGGGAGGGGCGGATGGAGTAGTCAACCCTAGCCATTGTTCTATACCAGCCCCCGCCATTGCCATGACTCGGTTACGCTCTATCTTGAGGCCTAGCCGGTCGGTCATCCTCCTTACGAGTCCCGGTTTGTAGGAGCTCTCATGTTTTATGGTTCGCGGATTATCATCTTTGCCTTGGTTTATGAGTGATGCACTACCCTTCGAGGTAGTATTTGTATATGTTGATGCTAGTTCGGCGTGTTATCGCTTCACTGTTATAGGAGCCCATAGGGGAAGGGCGCCGAAGACACCTTCGTGTTCCCTTCCGCACTAAGAGTCACCTCGTGAGGGGTAGGCGAAGGGCCCATGCGGGTTGAGCCGGATGGGGGATTTCTGCTCGAAAGTGTACCGTAGGGGGCCGTGACGCTTAGCAGGAGAGCGTCACAATGGTATCAGAGCCGATGTTCTTGGTTGACCAAGAACTAGCACCCACCATAACCATGAAGTAGTCTAACAGCCTATAGGGTGTGAAATAAACATTTCCACCATTGAACAGCGAAAATGGGGGAAAAAAAATTTTCTCCTAGGTAGTGGGTCAGGAATTAGGCTAAGTGTTAGACGAAGATTTGAGCGAGTCAAACGAACCTTCTAGTAAATTTGGAGTGAAAATTATTCATCTGCATCAAATTTCACCTAAAATGGGTCGAAGAATCATGCCAATCGGAGACCCAGGTGAAAAATGCATGCGATTCGACACCGTCGGATCGCCATTTTGGGGAGAGACGAGGCTATATATACGTTGTTGAGCTCTTTCTCCATTATCGGCGTCTTCTCACAGCAGGTTTTTTGTCTCAGTTTGAGCTCTCTTTCTTTCTGCTCTTTTAGCTCTACAAGTTTTGCTTCCTTCCACGCTTCTCCTACAATAAGTTTTGCTTCCTCCCACGCTTCTCCTACTATAGCTTCTCCTACCATAACGAATTATTTTTTCTTTCTGGGGATAAGGTTTTCTATGCAGATCCGTCCTTTACGTGGATATGGTTTTCTATGCGAGATCCGTCCAGCCCAAAGAAAGGCCAAGGATTTGGTTGTCGGTGCCTTTCAGCGGCTTATTCCTTTGTTTTGGGCACTGCGGTTTGCATGGCGAAGTTAGGTCTTGCACAAAGCTAGGTTTTTCCTCGGCAAACATGTTTGCTCTTGTCGGTGGCTTCTTCATCATCTTTGAGATAGGGTTTGACATGGGTTTATTAGATTTTTCTAGTGGATCCGTGATTTTTATTTTTTTCATTTTCTTGGTTCTTTCAGATTAGGCCAGCACCTCCTCGTAGCTTTGATTCTATCTAATTTCTTCCGGTTATTGGGCTCTATCTATTTTCTTCCGATTCTCGGGCGTTTCACATTGATGATTCTCCATGATTAACCGGTCTTACTCAAGCTTCTTTAGATTGGCGGTCAGCTAACATTTTCTCTGAGTTTTGGAATAAATAGTGGCATCCGCAGATCTCTTGCGCTTGTGTTTTTCAAGATTTTTGCAGATTTATCATTTGGATTGGATATCCGGATACGCTTTTGGAACAGATCTATCTCAAGTCCGTGGTGGGGCGGATTTTTGGGGCTGCAACCTTGATTATGAACAACCCATCCATCTCTCGGTTTTCAACCCGCAATCCCAGTAGGGACCGATGGCAGCGTCTATGGAGTCTTGAGGGCTAGAGCGGCCCGTAGATTTTCGTAGCTTTTGATTCAGGGATTATGGGTCGTCAAACAATGCTATATATTTTATTTGTTTCTTTAAAATTAATACTTTGGTATTGGTTTTGTGGCTAGGTTATGTGGCTTACCTTTGGATTGGTTGCGTGTTCGATTCCGTTCAGCGCCAAACAATTTTTTTACATTCGACGCATAACAACATTCCTCCATTGTTTTTCCTCTTTAAATTTCACACATCGCCCATTTTTTCTTTTGCTACATTGTTCCTCTTTAAATTTTCCATGTCCTTGCTTTTCGTTATTTCCTTTTCCATGGAGTTTTCTTTGCCAGTTTCAAACATTATTGTAAGTTATACTTGCTACATTGTTCCTCTTTAAATTTTCCATGTCCTTGCTTTCATTATTTCCTTTTTCCATGGAGTTCTCCTATGTTGCACATTTCCATACTTCATTGTAAGTTACACATATGCATGCTACATTTTTCCTCTTTAAATTTTTGTGCACTTTGCATCCCTTTTATAAGATAAGTATATGCCTTGAGTCCGGGTGGTTTCATTTTGTTTTTAGATTTTTTTCTAGGTGATTGTTACTTAGGTTTTCTTTGTTGTGTTTCCCGCTTCTATGTTTCCAATGATTTCATTTGTTTCCATGTTCATTGCATTAGATTTCCATTTATTTTTTGTATCTTGATCGAGCTTGCCTACTGGTATTTTTTGTGCCCTTCCCTATGCTCCTTTTGTACTTCCCTGTTATTTTTTTTTTCGTTTCCTAGGCTTTTTTTTTCGATTCATCCGTTTTGTTCTAATTGTCTTGTTTGTCTCATACCTCCCTCGTTTTATCCCATGTTTAGTATTATCAAGCATCTTTAAATATCTAGTACTTTATTGTCTAGTGATTCTTTAGTTCCAGTTTTATCATGGTTTTTGGTAGAACCTAAGCCTAGTGTTGACGTTTTTAGCTTTTTTCATCTTGATGAGTTGTTGTCTTTATTCCCTTTCCTTAATGTATTTCACTCTTCTTTTCTTCCTTTTAGATCCGACCTTACCTATTGTTCCCACGCCATCTTCCTTTTGTGCCAATAAACCGACTTGATATCCCTGCCTCATCACCCTAGGCTTTGAAATGTAAGTTCTCTTTTTTGATCGGTAGGTTTTCCCCTCAGACGAGTCTCTCACCAAAATGCATGCGATTCGACACCGTCGGATCGCCATTTTGGGGAGAGACGAGGCTATATATACGTTGTTGAGCTCTTTCTCCATTATCGGCGTCTTCTCACAGCAGTTTTTGTCTCGGTCCCTCCCTTCCCACCCTAAGTTGTTTACATTCATGTTTTTTCATTTTGATTGGTGCTTCTATATCATTGGTCTCGTGACCCGACCTCTCTCAGATTTGAGAGGTTATGTTGTGTTAAGATATGATGTTATGTCGCCCGCTCGCGTGATCAGCCCTTTTTATTCTTGAAGTATTTGTCATTTTCGTGTGGCACGGCAGATATAGCCACTCGTGTTTGAGAGGTTATGTGGTTTTAGGATGTTATATCGCGTGGCTCGCGTGACCAGCCCCTTCTATTATTGAAGGATTGTGATTTGTTATGCCTCGTGGGGTTTTTGCCGAGCCGGGCGTGATGGCTTATATTTTTGAGTTATGTGCTTCTTTTACGTTGTTTCTTTGCGAGGCCATCTCATCCAAACGTGGGGAACTTCGTTTTTTTTTTTTTTTTTTTGAGTTACTTCCCTCCTATTCTATTTTAATGTCTAATGCATTTGGTTCATTTTTCTTTTTACCTTGAGTTTTTTGGTGATCATGGCCATTTGTTTCTTTCTTTATGGCTCTCATGTTGGGTTCGAGAGGAATCGTCTTATTTGCAACCTCGATCTTGTGCTTCCCTCGACTTTTTCATCAATGATCTCCACTTTGATGGTCCGGGCTTTTCATTTGAGCCCGTGGGGCGAAGGTTTATCATTAGGGTTTTCCTCGAAACCGAGAAAAGGGCGGGTTTTTCATCCCGGTGATAAACTTTCGCGACGTTGCCTCCTATTTGCCTTTCTTATTTTACGCCATCTTCAAAGGGGCCTGGGTTGTTCCTATGGCAGGTCCCCTTTATTATTATTAGTGGGTAGTCAGGCCCAATTGGGGACTACCCTCCACCTTAGATATTTTTTCAAAATGTTTGTACACTGCTGTGATGAAAGATATGCCTATCCCCCTCCAGACGAGTCTCTCACCAAAATGGCACAAATTCATAAATTGCACTTCGAACCATTAGGAAAATTCGAAAATTTAAGATAATATCAATTAATATAGGTTAATATATACATCAATAGTTAAATAATTATTAAATATCTTGTAATTAATAAGGGGGGCTAATAAATAGGGGTAATTATGGTAGGAGAATATTCCCAGGGACCCTCCTTTTTAAATATCTGACACCTCATTTTTTTCTCTCCCACCCTTCACCTCCAACTCTCTCTTGCTCGACCTTTCGTCACCCATTTTTCGATCCATAAGATATGGCTCGCACCAAACAAACCTACAGGAAGTCTGGACCAAGACCTACCCTCTCCATGGCGCAGGCAGCAGGGCGACATGTGAAGAAGATCCCGGAGCACCTCCGACCCAAGAAAGGGGAAGAGGACCTTCCCCCCAGCAGCAGCAGCGGCGGCGATACGTATCATGATGCCGAGGAGAGCCCCAGCAGCAGCTCGTCGTCGGCAGGAACACAAAGAACGGACGAGTCGCGCCACTTTGGGGCCACAGACACCGAGGTGGAACAAGAGGTGGAAGAGCAGTGCAGCAGCAGGTGGAGGAAGAAGGGCCTTCAAAGGCTCAAAAAAAGGGAAGGGAAAAAAAGTAGCAGAGTGGCCGGGAGGAGAGGGGCCGCCAGGGAAGAAAAAGGAGAGAGAGGGAGCTGAGGGAGCAAGAGCGACGGACGAAGAAGAGGAACGATGGCCCTCGCCGGACCATCGTTATTGACGAGCCTCAGCGGGAGGAAGAAGAGCAGGAGGGCGGGGATGACGAGGAGGAAGAAGAGCAGGAGGGGCAGCAGGACCCCGACGCCAGGCCACCCTACCCCAAGTGGCCGGAACCACCTAAGGTGGTGAAGAAGCAAAAGGTAGGGGAGCGGGCATTCGCTGGGCCCGTGCCAGACCGCGAAGTTCAAGCGGAAGATGGTGACATATGAGTACCTTCGTCGTTGGACGAGGTACAATGAGTGGTATTGCCGCCAGGAGGTGCAGCGCGTCGTGGTGGGCGGCAGGCCGAAGAAGAACCAGCCCAAGCCACCCCCACCTAGGCCGGAAAAACCCAAGAGGGTTCACCACGGGCCGAACAGCACATACGCCCGGGTGTTTAGGGAGATTCGGCACTTCCAGATGTGCACGAATCTCCTGATAAGGAAGGCGCCCTTCGAGCGTCTCCTTAGAGAGGTCTTGCAGCAGTTCCGGACCGATTATAGGGTTACCCCTCTAATGACCCGGGCCCCAAGAGGCTTCCGGGCAGAGCTGGTCCAGCTCTTCGAGGAAGGGAACCTTCAGGCTATCCATGCTAAGAGAGTTACCCTTATGCCTAAGGATATTCACTTAGCACCGGAGGATCGCAGGAGAGGCCCTAGGCCTCAAATTTTGTAAATTTTGTAGAAGAATTAAAATTTTCATGTAACTATGTTTCTTATTAATATAAAAGTTATTTTCCTCTATAATTAGAAAAAAATGTTGTATGCTTGAAATGTAGGAAATAGAACCCAATCGTAGTAGAATTCTTCATAGCATGCCTAGAAACACCCTAGAAATCATGACTACAACAAAATTTTGGCAAAAAAATCATCTAAAATGCTAAAAATTGGGCGGTCGGGTGAGACCGCCAATGGCCTCTCAAGGCCCGACGGACGATGCTGCTGCAAGCGTTCATGGATTCACCCCTACCCCCAAAATCTTGCTTTTAGATGTCAGTTTTGCTCAAAATAAGTTGCTAGTTAGGTTAGAATTGGCCCAATTAGCCATATTAGCATCTTTAAATTCCCAAAAATGACCAAAAATTGGCCCAAAACAGGCCAACCGGGTGAGACCACTTTTAAACGCGCGTCAAGGCGTCCGACGACTGAGGCCATCCGCTGATTCACCCGGGTCAGCCCATCTTTGGCCCAAATTAGCCAAATTTGATCCAACAAATTGCCATGTAGTGTTTCTTGCTTTGTTTTGCTTAAGTTTGCACTTCATGGTAGTTCAATTGGACACCCAGAGCCATAGAACCAAGGTCGTCTTAGGTAGGTACCTTTTTGCACGAACCCCGAGGTCACCCATAGTCTATAAAAATAGGCCCCATTTGCCATTTTTCTTCCTACGTAATCGCCTCCCAGCCCTTTTTAGGCGATTTTCTGATCCTCCACTGATCTTTGCAAGCCATTTTCTACACCCTTTCCTGCTCAATGGCGCCCAGCAACTTTGAGAGATGGTACAATGCTGCCAGCCATATCCATCAGCTTCCAGTAGATCAAGCCTTCTCTGTGTTTGATCACTTGTTTGATCTTCACGCAACTTTGACTAGAACACCCTACTACACGGACATTATGTGCCAATATGACCAGCAGGTCCCCGCCTTTGGGAAGTTAGGATGCCTCCCTAGGGAGGGAATTGGGTTTCTCTTGAGACACTTACCCAAGCCTTAGGTCGAGAGTTGGCGTGATCCAAAGGCAAGAAGCAGCTATGGGATAGGACTAGGACCATGCCCGATTACATGACCCGCAGACATAATAGGCATAGGTACCTTTTCAGCCTGCTCAGCCCCTTGCCCTCTTCATGCACTATAAGTCAATCAACAAAGTAGGGGAACCCTCTGTTTCAGCCCTTAGACTTAGCCACTTGATACCGTAGAGCCCGTGGATCAACTCGAATATAGAATCCTCCGCCTATGAATACTATGGCACGACGTCAGGGCACCATCTCGCAGATCCATGAAGACTACGAAAGCAGCCTAGGGGAGCGTAACCCGTAATGGGAGAGCAGGGAGGCAACAAGAATGCGGAGGTATGCGTCGAGGCATGACGACGACGTGAGAACAGCTACCGACCCACCAGTCGGCATCACAGCTCTGTCACCGATAGTCATCGACGGGGAGGAGTACATTTTTGCAAATGACATCCTCAACTTGTCCTACTGTCAGGAACAGGGTCTTCGAATCGACGAGCTCTTGGGCATGATAGCACACGGGAAGAGCGCAGACCTCATCGACTACTCATACCAGGAGATCCCAAGGGAGCTGGCGGAGAGACACTCTTATGCTGGGGAGACAATGTCGGATATAGCAGCCTATCAGCAGATAAGGGAGATCTATCGACAGCAGGAACCTATCATCTCAGAGGAGGAGTTCCAGCAGATACAGAGCACACTCTACAAACCAGGGAAGGGCCCAAGCTCAAGCAGACCAGTTCGAGCCAGGAGCATGAGGGAAGGGTCCAGCAGCATCAACTTGGACAATGCAACCAGCATGTGGAGGGATCATGAAGACCTGATGGCAGTGGATGCCTACGGTGAAGCGTACTCGTGAGGAAGGGCACCGGATCGCGAGGCGAGGGAAGGGCACGCACTTCGCTACTATCTTCCAGCCCTCACCCAAGGGCAAATGATAGTCTTCCACAAGGAGTTCAGCCCAAGGGGGAAGAACTGTGGCACTTCTCATAGCACTTTCGGGCTGGCGGGCAAAGACAAGATATACGCCCATGCCGATCACATCATTCTTTTCAACAGTAAGGGCAAGGCTCCATTGCCTCGACTTTTGCGAGAGGGCACCTTAGGGATGCAACACTTTCGGTGGTAGCAAAGAAAAAGACTTAACTCCCGAACCCGAGATGGCCCGAGCACTTGAAGGAAGATCGACGAGGAACATCTTGGCGCAACCCCGCAAAGGCCTCCCATTCGTGGATGTCAAGAACTTCTTCAAGCTTTGGGGAGGCCAATGAATAATTGTGAAATTTTCTTAAGTTTTGTGCTAAATGTTTCGTGGTACCCATTATGCTAAGATATATTTACCTTATCATGTAATCCTTATGTATTAATGACTATTAACTGCTTTTGCCAATGTAAGGCTTTGTATGATTTCTTATAACTAAAGATAATTCAATTGCAAGTAAAATTGATCAACATCTAACCCAAATAAAATGTATTGATGATCAATCCTTGCAGCAAGGAACTCAAGTGCAGGATCTCAAGATCAGCACCGACCACGCAATTGGGTACCAAGGAACTTGTTTGGCAGAGAACAGAAGACTTTGAGCAGTGATATGTCACCGTGAGGGCCAACGCAAGGTTGGTGCGATGAGGAACCAGATGCAACACCTCATCAACCGGGCGACACCTCTCATGAATGCACATGAAGATGGTCCTCCACCTCCACCTTGTTTTCCCGGGTGGTGATGAAGTCCCTCGCCAGAAGGGGAGGGCAAACTGTGGGAACGCCGGGGATAGGAGAAGGAAGAGGAGAACCAGGAGTCCATCATCATCTAGCTCCACTCATCGAGATAGCTCTTCCGGTGAGGACAACTCGCTCCGGAAACAACGGGGCACACACCTAAAGCAAGGAAAAGAGCAAGAAAGACAGATGACTATCGAAAAAGGTGGATAGTGCTATGAGCAATGTATGGAAGACAAGAAAGGGCGGGCCGTGGAAAGACAGTCGTCGCATGGAGGCTGAAGCATGGCTTGATGAAATGGAAGAATTTGGCAACTCCTACGGTATGAAAGACAAGGACATAGGGAAAGTTGCTACAGCTAACCTTATTGGACCCCGCAAGGATCCGGGTGGAAGGGATATGCTAAGTCTAACAAGTCAAGAGGAACAATTGCGGTGTTTAAAACCTTCAAAGAAGGCTTTTCCGTGAAGCACTATGTGCCAAGGTCTCATACTAGTAGATGATTCAGCCAGCTTTTGTGTTGAATCAGGTAGCTTATCGCTGGCTAAGTATAATCAAGAATTTATGAGGCTCAGCCGCATGTTCCTCGAGTCTCAGAGAGGCAAGCCGTGGATACTTACATTGAGGGGTTGAACAAAGAATATCAAGAGGCTTGTTAGAGCAATCAACCCAAGGTCGATTTGCGCAGCCAAGATAAAGCTATAAGTTTAGAAGAGGCACCAAAGAACTCCGCCAGAGAAGCAAGCCAACCTTCGTGGGTAAGAGTTCGTGGCGCAGTATCGGGGACAATATCGGGGTAAGCAATCAGCAGCCTACACCATCGTGGAGTCGCAAAGAAGGTAAGGGTCAGAGCAAAGCTTTTGGGGACCGTAAGCCACAGAATGCATCAGGGGGCAGCGCTCTTAAGCGTCTCCTAGACAGTTTGCCGAAGGAAAAGAGACAGGAATGCATTGAGAAAAAGTTATGCTTCAGGTGCTTCCAGCCAGGGCACCGAACACACGATTGTCCATTCGTCATGCAGTCAGCCTTGGCAGAACTCTTGGATTGGGACTCCCCAACAGAAGCGGACGAGGACGACGACCAGCAGGAGGCCCAGGACTTCATAGATGGTGAGTGTCACATATGTGCAAACATTGAGGCAGGTGATATAGAGAATCAGTCAACTGTCATCGCTGCGGACGGGATCATAGATAGTAATCCTTATGTAGTCCTCATAGATACAGGTAGCTCTCATAATTTTGCATCTCCTAGATTGGCTGCCCTAATGAAGAACAAGGTATTGAAGTCTAAGCCAAGGCCAGTAGCTATGGCAAACGGCGCCATTCGGCACACTAAGGGGAGGAGGATCACCTTTGACATAGACCTTAGTGGGGCTAAGTGGCCGATGGGAGCAGAAGTCATGGATATCGGAAGATATGATCTGATAGTGGGGATGGAATTTTTGAAGCCAGCCAAAGCCATGATTGATTGCGACCGGAATGAAGTCACCATGACGGCACCGTGACGGCAGCAAGTTGATAGTGAAAGGTAAGAAGCTAGATTCTCCTATGCAAGTGTATTTCTTTGAAGCAGCCTAAGGAAGAGTATAGAAAAGAATAAGGTGGATTACATCTTGAGGATGGAATCGCTTGAGCCGTGCAAGCAGGATGGAAGTGACCCAAAGGGAAATCGGTTGCCCAAAGCAGACAAGCTTATTTCAGAATTCAAGGATGTATTTCCGGATGAAACCGGCAGCTGCCACCTTATAGGGGTGGAATGCGAGATCACATTGGCTCCGGATGCTAAGCCTCACCAAGAAGGCCATATAGAATGAGCACCCTGTAATTGATTGAGCTCAAGAAACAAATTTCAGAATTGCTCGAGCTTGATTTATAAGAGCAAGTGTGTCTCCTTTTTGGAGCACCTATACTCTTTGTGAAGAAGAAAGATGGGAGCTTAAGAATGTGATAGACTATCGCCAACTTTAATAAGCGCACGATAAAGAACAAGTATGCATTGCCAAGGGCGATGATCTAATGGACCAGTTATAAGGAGCAAAGGTATTCTCTAAAATTGATTTGAGGTCAGGATACCATCGATAAGAATAAAAGAAGAGGATATCCATAAGACCGCTTTTAACGCCAGTATGGTCATTTTGAGTTTACAAGAATGCCCTTTGGACTATCGAATGCTCCAAAGAACGCTTATGCGCCTCATGAACGACATCTTCGAGACTTCTTGGATGAGTTTGTTATTGTCTTCTTTGACAACATCCTAATCTACAAGAAGTCCCTTTGAGGAGCATTGTCGCGATCTCGTGAAAGTGTTGGAGAAGTTGAGACGCCATCTGGTTGTATGGGAAGCTCTCTAAGTGCCACTTTGCAACAGCCGAAAGTGGAGTATTTGGGGCATGTAGTAACGTCCGAGGGAATCTCCACAGATCCATCTAAGATTGAGGCAATAGTTGATTGGCCAGCCCAAGGAATGTGGGCAGAAGTAAGAAGCTTTCTGGGTTGTTGGGGATATTACGTAAAGTTCGTGGAAGGACTTTGCTAAGTGGGCCCCCTGGCCGGACCTCACTAAGGCCAAGAAGATTAAGGATTGGGCTAGCCATTGGTTAGAGAAAGTCCAAGCTTCTTTTGAGAAGCTTAAAGAGGCCCTAACAACAGCACCAGTGCTTGTTCTCCCGGATCCGAGTAAAGATAAGTTGGTAGCAACAGATGCAAGCAAGATAGCAACAGGGGCAGTCTTGATGCAAGAAGGAAGGGTAGTCGCCTACGACTCGAAGAAGATGAACGACGCCGAGCAACGCTACCCAACCCATGATCAGGAGCTGCTAGCCATTGTCAGGGCATTGAGGATATGGAGGCATTATCTGCTGGGAAGGAAGTTTCAGTTGGATACTGATCACCAGAGCCTTCAGTATCTTTTCACCCAGCCACTCCTCAACTTAAGACAAAGGAGGTGGATGGAATTCCTTGAGGAGTATGATTTTGATATTATATATAAGCCTGGTAAGCTTAATGTTGTAGCAGATGCCCCTCCGTGAGACCATTTCGCACAAGGACGATTGTAATGCGATTTCCACTCTTTCGAGTGAGTTTGGCAAGAAGATTGAGGAGTCCTTGCCAACAGATGTGGACTTCAAGGACGTATGGGAAAGCCTTTCCAAGGAAGCCAGAACAGATAAGGAGCGGGAAGCCTTCAAGCATTATAAGAAGGAAGGCAACCTGTTGTATCACAAGCATAAGTTGTGTGTGCCCGAATCATCAGGGGTAAGGAAGCTAATTCTTCATGACACACATAACAGCCCAATAGCAGTGGCATGCCGGGCTTCATGAAGACCTATTTCAAGATTCAAGTAGCTACTTCGCCAGGAATGAAGAGGCGATAGCTGCATATATTCGGGATTGCCGCTATGTCAGCAGACCAAAGCGGAGCAACTTCGGATTCCAGGTGCTCTTGAGCCATTGGGGGTGCCAAATGCAAAGTGGGAGGTCATAAGCATGGATTTCATCACAGGTCTCCCTAGAACTCTTCGAGGCAAGGATGCATTGATGGTTGTCGAGATAAGTTATCTAAGATGGCACATTTTGTGCCTTGCAAGACTACCGACACCGCATTAGATAATCGCCAAGTTATTTGTAAGGGAGATTTTTCAGACTCCATGGCATGCCCTGGGGAGATAATATCTGATAGGGATTCCAAGTTTATGAGTGCCTTCCCGCAGGACCTCTTCAAAGACCATTCGCACGAAGCTCTCCATGAGCACTGCATATCATCCCCAAACAGATGGCCGACGGAAAGGACTTAACGGATCATTGAAGACATGCTTCAAGCTATGTGTGGAACAAGCAGTCCAAGTGGGATGAGTACATCCACTTGGTGGAATTCGCCCAATAACAAGCACAAGGCAGGAGTCATCTCGTGATGTCTCCTTTCATGGTAAATTACGGGTACCGCTTGCTTAACCCCTGATACCCTGCACAATCCTGGTCCAAGGTAGAAGTATCCCGCCAGATGTTAGGGGATATGCAGCAGCTTAGTGGAAGAAGTAAGGGGTTATTTATTGGCAGCAAGAAGCCTGCAGTAAGAGTGTAGCCATGCAACCTGTGACCGTAAGAGAGTTTAAGGTAGGCGATACCGTTTGGTTGAAGATCAAGGTGAAGCAAGCCAAGCTGCGGATTGGGAGCTGCAAGAAGCTTGCCCCTAGGTGGGCTGGTCCGTTCAAGATTTTGGAGAGAGTGGGCTCTCAAGCCTACAAGTTGGATCTTCCAGCCCATCTCAAGGTGCACAAGGTCTTCCACGTAAGTTTATTAAAAAGGCACAATCCTAACCCTGAGGAGGTTTTGGACACTCCAACTTTGTTGGAAATGACGGAGGAGCAAGTAGAAATAGTGCCTGAGTTACTTCTTGATAAGTCATTCAAGAAGACTAGGAGGTCTCAGTTCCTCCAGTATTTGGTTAAGTGGAAGCACTTACCCGTGGAAGATGCGACATGGGTATTGAAACAAGACTTGGAGAAGCAATACCCAGAGTTTATGAAGGAGTTTGATGGGCGAGTCGTCTCCGACTTGGTCGACCCCGACCTGCCAGGTGGTTAGCTAGTATGTTGTTAGTTAGTTTTAAGCCCCGGCGCATGCATTCTAGTTACTAGGGTGCATGTGCCGTAACCTTGGATCTCGTGTGGGCTTATGATGGGATACACCTTTAGGGCATTCTTTCTAGGCCACACGCACCAAGAGGTGCGCATGACCATTAGGGTCATGTGAGTGAGGAATGAGGCATAGTGGGCGATGATGGGACATCGATCGGATGATCTCTATGCCACGATGCGGGGTACGCACACCTGGCCGTAGGAGGGTCATGGTGAAGGTTAAAGTGATCATGCGCGATGATGGGATCGTGAGACGTTCCCTAGCTTCAAACCCGTGGGGCATGATGCACTAGGGGTACTCGGCACCGGGTAAACCGAAAGTACAAGGTAGCACTCGATCATGGGCGATGATGGGAGCATCTTAAATGATCCTTAAGCTCAAACCGAAAAGGGCCATGATCTTGGGCAAGGTAGTAGGACAACCTTGAGTCAGTAGTTCGCTCAAGGAGGTAAGGGGTGGTCCCTAAAAACCACAAATTATTAACTAAACTAACGTAATGTGCTCCTTTTGTGCAAGTAGAAGGTGGACTTCAACGAGGAGCGACATTACGAGAAGATAGGGGAGCCATAATTTAGATTATGAACCCTAATAACTCTTACAATAATGTTTTGAATTATCGTGAAGAAATAATCGCAGTTAAGGCTATATAATTTTGTATAAGTACAAATATAGCCTAAAAATTTTGACTTGAACTAATAAAACTTGATTACTATAATAAACTAAAGGTTATGACATGTTGTTGCTTGTGCAGGCATAAGGTAGGTTCGTCACCTTAGCGCAATCTTCGAGGACAAAGATTGTCCTAAGGGGGAGAATGTGACGGTCCAGTGGGAATATACGCCATAAATAACGATATTCCTCGATCCGCCACCATACAAGTCTATCCTCATAGCCTTGTATACCATAGATTGTGGCACTAGGGGGCATGGCTAAGATATTCTCATAACTTAGCCAACCATAGGTTAAGCCATTATCCACGGGCCTTAACCTATTGGGGCACCGCCACATGTGACTCACCCGATTGGTGCCACGTGGCATCCTAGGTGGACCTAACTCATATAGGCATAAACCCTAACCCTAGACCTTTCCAGCCCTAGCACCCGTGAGACTCACCTACCGCTCAAAACCCCGCTTCAACAACATCGCTTGTTGTGGCATAGACTGGGTGCAAAGAGCCCCAGCCAGGTAGACTCGCTCTTGGAGTAGGAGCGCATCTCGTGAGTCTGGAGACCATGGAGGCACACGGATCTGGAGGGAGAGCTTCAGGAGCAGGGTATGTAGGATAGTAGTTGTGATAGCTCATCCGAAATTAGCATTCCAGATATGCTAGTATTTTGTATCTAGAGTAGAGCCATCCTAGAACCATATTCAACATCTTGAACCCTAATCAAGGAACCCTAACTATTAGTTAGATTTGTATGATTAGGTTAAGATGTTCTTCTTATGATTATTCTCATGATGTGATGAGTATGGATGTTGGTGGATCTTGTTTGCTCCTCTTGTATTGGGAAGGGGGTAGAGACCTAGAGCCATATGTAGTATGCTCCTAGAGTAGACCCCTTAGTTCCTATTAGTTGCGGCCTGGTGCATAGGAGCCCACCAGGCTATTGAGGTTATGATATGACTCCAGCACCATATAACGGGCTAGAGGGAAAGCGGAGGGAGGATCCCCGCCGAAAGTGGGGGGGCTTCGGGGATCCCATAGTGGGCTAGGCTTATGGTCGGTCACTTAGGCAGGGGGGCGAGCATGGGTCCCACACCTCCGGGGCAATGGTGTCGCCGCCTCGAGAGAGAGCTGCAAGTGTTGGCTTGGCTCTCGTTTTGGGGGGTTAAGTCGGGTACGAATCGTGTGTCGCCACGATTCTCTAGCCGCCCACGGAACCTCTAGACCCTGGGAAGGGGAGATGCAACCCTTCCTGCCTCATCGGACCAGGGAGATGCAACCTGGAGTAGTCCCGATGGGTGATGCCATGGGATTGCGATCCGAAGGCTAGAGTCATGCCGAGCCCCGATTTAGCCCATCCGCAAAGTATGCACAGGAGGGGCGGATGGAGTGGTCAACCCTAGCCATTGTTCTATGCCAGCCCTCGCCATTGCCATGACTCGGTCTGCTCTATCTTGAGGCCTAGCCGGTCAGTCATCCTCCTTACGAGTCTGAGCCGGGGTAGGAGCTCTCATGTTTTATGGTTCGTGATTATCATCTTTGCCTTGGTTTATGAGTGATGCACTACCCTTCGAGGTAGTATTTGTATATGTTGATGCTAGTTCTGACGTGTTATCGCTTATTTGTTATAGGAGCCCATAGGGAAGGGCGCACAAGACACCTTGTTCCCTTCGCACTAAGAGTCACCTCGAGTGCGGGTAGACGAAAAAGGGCCCATGCGATTCTTGAGCGGATGGGGATTTCTGTAGAGTGAACGGTACGGGCCTGTGACGTTTAGCAGGGAGCGTCACAATTTCTTCTGACTTGATGTCATGTCTGTCCTTGTACATAATATCCTCATAAAAGATTGCATCCCTGCTTATTATTATGGTCTTATCCTTTGGGACAAATATCCTATAACCTTTTGATTCTTCATCATATCCCACCAAAAATCCCAATTGACCTTTGTCATCCAATTTCTTTCTTAGTTCAATAGGGACATGAGCTACTGCTAGGCAACCATAAGTTCTGAGCATACTGAAGTCTGAAGTCTATTTTTCCACGAGAGCCTGACCACATTAATTCTGGCACATTTCCTTTGAGGCTTGCTGAGGGTAACTTATTTTGTATAAAAATGGCAGTTTTCAATGCTTCCTCCCAAAGATAGTTTGGTAACCCAGAATGCTTGATCATGGATCTTATGGCATCCAGCGTGGCTCTATTTTTTCGTTCTGCAACTCCATTCTGTTAAGGGTTGGACCTGCATGTCATTTGTCTTTTAATCCCATTTGCTACACAAAAGAGCTTGAATTTTGTGGAAAGGAACTCCCCTCCCCTGTCTGATCTTACACATTTAATTTTCTTGCCAGTTTCTCTTTCAACTTCTTTTACATACCGTTTGAATGCAATAAATGCTTGTGACTTCTTCTCAAGGCAGTATGTTTTGCATTTTTTGCTATAATCATCTATAAAAGAGATAAAATATCTCCTGTTTGTTCTTCCTCTGATATTGAGAGGCCCACATATGTCAGTGTGTACAAGATCAAGAATTCCATTTGATCTTTTGCTTGATTTTGGAAAAGGTAGTCTATTAATTTTCCCAAGCAAACACCCTTCACAAAAAAACTTTTGATTCCCTGTTTCCGTACAATCCAGCCATCCTTTTTTGCACAAGTACTTGATATTATTGCAATGAGTATGGGCCAGTCTATTATGTCAAGTCCTTATTTCTGAAACATGCATCACTTTCTCATTGTCATTTTGTATGCTATTCATTTGAAATAAATTTCCAACACGTTTGGCATAAAATTTCAATTCATTTCCACATGCTTTGGTGTCAAAAGTGACTCTATATCCCAAATCAACAAGCTGACCGACAAAAATGAGATTCTTTATAAGTGTTGGCACATATAGAACATCTTCAATATCTACTATTTTCCCTTGAAGATCAACTAGCTGCAACAGTCCCCTTCCTTCAATAGTTTGAAGTTCTCCATTTCCCACTTGAATATTCTTGGCATAAGATCCTTCTAGATTATTGAGTAGATCAGAGTTTTAAACTACTGATCTCTCAGCTCCACTATCAACTACAAGCACATCAGATTTAGAATTAGCTTCCTTTCTACAAGAGATTGACAAAGCACATTTTACCTCTTCTTCATCTTCAGTTTCATCCTTTTCTTTCTTTTCTATCTCAGTTGCCACAAAGGTTCTAGCAGACTTTTTTCCTCCTCGACCTGAGTTTGAATTTCTAGTTCCTCTTCTGTTTGAAGTCCCTCTTCCTTTTCCATAGTCTTTGGGTGTTGGGCATTTTGCAGCTGAGTGTCCTTTTCCTCCACAATTAAAGCAATTAAATTCCTTGTTTAATTTTGGACAGGCATTCTTGTAATGTCCAGGCTCATGACAGTAAAAACAAGTATCATTATCCCTTTTCCCAGCAAAGAGGATTTCTGCAGACTCATCATCATCTCCTTTGAGCATTTTCTTTTGTTCTGCCTCAGTCCTTATAATATTTTCTGCCTCCTCCCTAGTTTTTGCCATGTTTCTAATGAACATAGCAAGCTGCTCATTTTCACTAATAGACCTAGCAATGGCCAAAACTTGGTATCTTTCTGTTAGGTTTACTCCTGCACCACTTAGGTCTGCTACAATGTTATCAAAGCTATTAAAGAATTCTGAGATCATTTTCTTCTTTCAACTTTAGCTTCCTTAACTCATTTTCCAGAAGATCAATCTGAGAGGAGCTTTTCTCTTCATAGTGTTTAAGCAAGAACATCCACATTTCTCTAGCACTTTTATTTCTAAGTTTTAACCTTATTGTAGCAGTAACCTTGCAGGTAATAATGCCTTGAGCTTCCTTTGACCTTGCATAAAATGATCTTCCTCCACCACTGCTCAGTGTTCCAGTAGTTGCTCCAGAATTTGTACCTCCAGATCCTGCAGCTACATCATAGCTTTGAGTGTTTGAACTGACCTTGTTGGTGTGACATTATGCACGCATCGAAAAGCACTTCCTCGCCCTAATGGATCAACTAGATCCCATAGCTCTTCTACTTCTAAAATATGCTTAATAGCATCCTTCCACACCTGAAATCCAGGTTCTCCTTTGTACACCTCTATAGTACTCAAGAGGCTTGCTCCAAAACGACTTGACATGATTTAATGTCAAATATAATCTGCTCTGATACCAAATGTTGAATATTTAGTCCTTTACAAGCAACAATCTACCTTCAAGTATTGACCAAGCTAGAATAAACACAATTATTGATGCATAACCAATAGTTATAGGAATGAAAAAATAATGATATTATTTAAACTACAAAATGGACTCAAAGTTTCATTCATAATTCGATCAAATCCAAACACTTAGAGGTCTTCATCTCCAGCCGATTCAACCCGGATCTTGTGTGTATATTTCGATCTTCTCTGCTCTGTATTTATCCAATCGATCCGTCGGTGCAGACACAAATCAATGAGCTCGGCAAGCCGGATTCTCTGGCCTTGCTATTTTTCGGTTTTGCTCTCGTCAATATCCCACATGCATAACTTGTTTTTCACGACCCCGACCATTGAAATTAATTTAGCATATAAACTTAATGTTTGCTTCCTTATGAACCTTTAGAACCTTTGAACTTTAAATCAACCCTAAAAGAAGTTCTGCAACTGTCTTCTTGTTTGTAGCTCTGATGATCATAATGATCATGTTGTTCTGCAACTGCCCTTTAACTGACATATGTGATGAACCCTATATTTTCTAACATTCCTCCTTCATCACATATGTTTGCAATCTGCTTCAAATATCTGGTGGCATCACATGTTGAATATTTAAACAGTTCTTGAACTGTGTGAATTTTGCTTCTGTGAGTGCTTTAGTAAACACATCAGCAATTTGATTAACTGTACTCACATATACCATTTGTATAAGCTTCTTTCCTGCCAAGTCTCTGATAAAATGCATGCTGAGCTCAATGTGCTTAGTTCTTTTATGATCAACTGGGTTTTTGACAATAGCTATACAACTTTGGCTATCAGTATAAATGTTTGTAGGATCATTCTGTATGCATCCCAATTCATCTAATAATCTCCTTAACCACACTATTTCCTTTGCCACTAAGGAAGATGCAGCATATTATGCGTCTGCAGAAGACATGGCCATTGCACTTTGCTTTTTGCTCCTCCATGTGATTAGACCTCCAGAGTAAGAAAATAACATACCCTGAAGTTGATCTTCTCATACTCATATCCCCTGCCCAATCAGCATCACTATATGTTTCAAGCTTTAAGTTTGTGAGTCATAAGTTATTCCACAGTCTCTACTCCCTTTCAGATACCTTAGTATCCTTTTTCCTGCCAACCAATGAGCTTTACTGGGATTATGGCATCTTCTACTAAGAATGTTCACAGCATAGGCTATATCAGGGCGTGTATTATTACACAAATATAGCAGGCACCCAACCAAGGCCCTGTATGGCACCCCTTCCATTTCAGTTATTTCATCTTCACTCATGGCAATGTCTGCAGTCAATTTGTGCCCTGGAACAATTGGTGTTTTCACTAAATGGACTAATATAATCTAAGTCTAACCTGCCATTTCAAAATGTTAAACAACCTGGCTACCAGCAACTGGCAGAAGCAAGCATGGCCAAAGCAGGTCAGAAGAATAAAACGGCAATTATGAACAATACCAATAACCTGGAATCAACAATCAATTTCAGTTGCATCACCTTACATTACTATTGTTTACTATAAAAAGTGTAAAAACAGACATGAATGCAATAAATACAGAATCCTCTTGAGAATCAATGCAATGATCCGATAGGTTGGACAATTCTATGTAAGAATAGGTATATCTGAATCGCAAAAAATAAATCTTGCAAGTATTCCATCAAATTTCAAAATAGAATGCCTCAAAACAAATTTCAAGTCTATTATTCCGATACCATCTTCCATATTGTTGCCCTTCCCACAGCTTGTACCAATGCCTTATCTTCCATGTGACGAAGCACCATTGCCTGCCATCTGGGCCCAAATTGTAGAGATACTTGGAATGACTAAACTCTAAAACAACATTTTGTACCGTTGAGATACTTGAATGACGAAGTTGCTATTGCTTTTTGGTAACTTTTCTGGCTTGGGTCCGGTTTTTCCAATTGCTCATTATGGCATTTAATTTCACAACTTCCCTCGTGAAATTTTTTATCTCTGCTCTTGAGAGATTTTTGTTTCCTTTTCTATGCTTAGATTAACAATTTCCTACAAAATTTTTGAAAAGCTGTCACAAAATCTAATTTCTCCATTTCATCATATTTGTATTCATCCTAATTTATCATACACATCTTCAGGTTCTGAATCCCTAGTTGGAACCTAGAATCTACACCATTTTCTTTTAAGAAAGGGGCTTTGCTTTACAAGCAACTAATGAAATACAGACACCAAGAAGAAAATATTAGCAGCAGAGGCTTGCTTCACAACAAAAAAGGTGCTCACATCCCCCGAAAAATCCCCCATTGATGAATCGGGGGACTTGAGAGCAAGGGGTTATTTCTTTTGCAACGAGGAATTTTTTAACAAAGAGGTATATTGTACGGGGGAAAATTAGCAGAAACGAGGGATTCTTGAACAAAAGGGTACATTTTAATGGGGAAATTAGTAGAAATAGGGGATTGCAAATACACATTGGAGTATTTTCAAGAAAGGGGGGTTGGGTCAAAAGGGAATTTGCGAATGCATTGGGGTAATTTCAAGAAAAGGAGACTGGTTCAAAAAGGGAATTTGCAAATGGATTGGGGTATTTTCAAGAAAAGGGGACTAATTTAAAAGGGAATTTGCAAATGGATTGGAGTATTTTCAAATAAAAGGGGATTGAGTGAAAAGAAAAATTACTAAAAAACCGAGGATTTGCAATAAGCACCAAGGTATTTTCAAGCAAAAGGGTAATTTGAAAAAAAAAAAAAAAAAAAGCAACACCGTGTTCCTTTCGGGAGCTTTCGTGTGGTGAAGGTTGGCCGTGGCCTAAATTTTAAATTACCTCAAAGAACAAGAATTGCGAGAAAAGATAGAAGGCCGATGCGTAAAAAAATACGAAATTACGAGATGGTGGGAAGCAAATCCGTTGTAGTAAGAGCGCATAAATCGGTTGTAGGGCACGGACATCCATTGGAGCGCTAATGCGTGGCACAATTTGATTGGGCAAATCCGTTGTAGTAAGAGACGCAAATTTGTAGGGCCTGGAAATCCATTGGAATGTGCCACGTGGCACAATTTGATTGGACGTGGTGCCAGGAGGGCAAGGAATTTTTCCAAAATTATAAGTTAACATTTAGAGCAATGTTCTAAGCCAAAAAAGAACATATGTCGAGTTTTTGGACGCTGATAAGTGACAAAGGAAATGTGTTGGCAAACCCTATAGCCTAAATATGGCGGAGGCATGCACGAATGTTCCCGAATCGAGCGTATTCATGCTACACGAGACAAGAGATGCTTGGCATCTTTTTGGTTGTAAACTCTCCAAGGCGGCTTCAAACCGCCATGAAACATTTCGAGGTAAAATCCTATGGCTATTGCTTGAGTACCTTCCTTTACAGATTAAGATATGTAATACGGTTTTATGTCTGCTATATAAAGGCACCCTCTAAACTACTGGTAAAAGGCATTGGAATCATTTCTGTTACATGCGAGTCAGTGATCTGCGGCCCTCTTTCAGGTAGAAAACAAGTAATATTTCTGAATTCGTTACATTGCATGAAGCTCGGTTTAGGAATTTGGACCCGGATCTTTACGTTTGAATGTCTGTATAATTTCCTTGAGGCTTAAGAATAGTTTAGCGACCTGAGGGTTCTCAGAACAAAGGCCATACGAGGGCAAAACTCATTGACCTGGTGAGAAGGGCATGCATTGAGCATGGCAATTCTCAGCCAACAAAAACCAGCTGCTAGAGCTTTGCATAAGATAGATCCAAATAGAGGGAAAGTTGTGTTAATATCAAGAGATCTATGTTTGGTTTGCAGCAATGTGCTAAGGCAAACCTGATCCCAGCCTGCAATATTGAGAGGGTGGAGCTGTCTATCAATGAAAAAGATGAGATTTCAGAGCATGATGACATCTTTTCATTTAGCTGATGAGATGCAACTTAAATCTAGTTGCATTTTTTCTTTTATATTCTCCAAGCATCTCCATATAAATGCAGGCCATAGAAATTGTTAATAGGAAAGTATTAATTGTAATCTCTTATCTATCATGGTCTTGTGCAAGGCTTTTAAGATTGCATAATTTACAATTTTTAGATTTTAATTACCTGACCCTTTTCGTTGATTTTAACAAGTTTTTTTGGACTGCTCTCATATGTCTTTGTAAAGATTTGTGCTTCTAGGCTTCTCTTGTGTCCGTTTTGTAATTCTCATGTCAAGGGGTTGTTAGTCGCCATTTGACAATCAGGTACAACAACATGACAATGTGCTTAAAGAGGACTTCCCATTTGATTCTTTTATTCCCTCACGTTCAGTTGATAAAAAAGAGCCTTGAGCAAACTGTATTTTAATTTTTGCCCTCGCTTCTCCATTAGTACATATGGATATAGTAACAATATCTTTGGTTTTTTGTTATTCCAATTTAGTTAGTTCTCTCTTCCCCTTTCTTTGCGGATCATGTGTTCAACTCTGTTTTGTTAATATCCATTTAGACCTAAACCCTTCCTCGAGCAAGTTGTTTCCATTTTTTGGTGTTGCATTTCCATGTTTGCTAGCGTAATAATCTTGAGGGGCTGGCGGACAAAGTTCCCAACACATCACTTATATCTTCAAATCCAATTAAATTTCAATGGCAGGACATTCCTAGTGGATCTCCTTTTTTAGTCTGATTTTGATCATTTTTACGCAGTCGGGAGCATTCACCATAATATGTCGTTGCAACGGGAAAGCTTATGACGTCTTCATGTGGCAAAAGACAAAACACGAAAAGGTCTTATGAAGTGCAATTGGTCTTGCCATTTTTGCTGCCTTAACTGCAACTTTTCTGGATTGCAATTATCAGATGTTACTGAAAATAAGATGTAATCCTGGTGCTTGTATCTGCAAAGGCTGGTTACTTCTGCAGCTTTGCATGGAGTGATAACTTTGCATAAAGTGATTCCTGGAACCCTGCAAAATGGCCTAATGTTTCTTGGCAAGCAATTTCGTCTCCATATCCAAATCAAGGTTTTTTCTTCTCCATCCCTTGCTGGTGCAATAGAAGAATGCCTCCTGTTCAACTGCCTCCAGCAACGGATCATCTACTAAAAGTGAAGGTGCAGAAGCAATTTTGTGAATAATAGTGAAGAGGGTGGAGGAAGTCATTTGAGTTCCTCAAGGGCTTCTTCGTTTGAGTGTATCTAAGCAGGCACTCAGTTTGAATATATGTATTTTTTACTGTAGTATACATGACCTTTATGTTAATTTAAGGTAATTCTGATACTCAAAATTCTGTATTCTGAAATAACGAGAAATCTTATCTATTTCCTACTGATCAATTGTGATCAATTTGTCATTTATCAACTTGTTGGAAATGAGTATTATCTTACAAATAATAACAAGGTATTCTTTTATGAATGATGATAACAGGGTATTATCTGAAATAGGGTATTATCTTACAAATGATAACGGGTATGTTATTTCAATGTTATTTCAGGGTATTATTTGAAACAGGGTATTAGCTTACAAATGATAACATGGTATTATCTAAAATAGGGTATTATCTGAAAGAGGGTATTATATTACAAATGATAACGGGGGATGATTTTACATTTTTGAAAAGGGGATTGCAACACCGATGTAACGGGGTATTATCTTACAATTGAGGAAAAGGGGGATTGTGGCCAAATACCCCAATTCCAAAAACTCATTTTATCCCCCGTTGTTTGAGAGAAAAAGGGGATCTTATAGGCATTTTTTAGGGGTATTTTCCAGGGTATTGAAGCACGTTTTTCGTAGTGCTTCCTACGTGAAGCTCAAAAGCCGCTAAAGGGGAAAGTAATACAATATTGTGCCACGAAGACAAACAACTCCAGCTGGCTAACCCTACGTTCCTTTAGAACAACCTAGGACTTCAATGCGCGAGCGTGGTATTTATCAACCACCGTCATGTTTGAACCAAAAAAAATACACGAGGTTTTTGTGGACTTAATCAATTTTTGAGTGAGTGTCATGTTAAAACCACATTGAGAAGAAGAAGAAGAGATTTTAACGTCACGCCACAAGGCAGCGTCCTATCGGACATGTGACACTTTACAACACACCCAGATGGGTCCTGCCCCCACCACTTTACATTGCTGAAGTGGGTCCTTCCCCCACCAACTTTACATTGCATGGCCACTTTCACAACGAGGCGTTGAACCCGTGACCTTGGGTATACACGGAGTTTTTTTAGGTTCACGCTGGTTCAAACATGACTGTGGTTGATAAATACCACGATTGTTCAACGCGTACCGAGCTCCAAACGACTGTAAACACATTGGAAAAAAAAAGGAGCCTCTCACAGCAAATCATTTCCATTCCTCAATCATCAAACTTGCATGTGCCAGGGCTGAAGACGGGCAAACAAAGAAGGAATGAGTGGACATGCAAAGAGAATACTCGAAGGGCCCCGTCCAAGCTATTAACTTTGATCTGTAATCCACAAAAACTACAGTGCAAATTAAGGGCAGATACAAATACATAAGAGCCTTCGGCAAAGAATGGAACACTGGCAAATACTTTTTATCTCCCACATACTAACACAGTTGTTCTTCTGCTTCTGCAAACGCTTTTTCATCTTTCAGAATGCCTAATTCAATCATTACAGAAATGAAAGTTGTTGCATTCTTAAGAGATCACGAAAGAAAGAGTTTTTATCTAAAAAAAAATTGGGTGTCCAAAAGGTCAAAAATCTTAGGCGTTCACTCATATGAAAAATAAAAAAAACCTAACGGTTAATCTTAAGAAAAGAACAAAAAATTTTAGATATATATCCACATAGCATGCTTCAAGATAACAAAATCAACCCCCTCCCTAACTAGTTGGCCTCTGCAACAGGCGCTTGCTACATTTGATAGATTTAGATTTTATAAAGAAATAGAGCAAAACTGATATATTGGAATGAAGGTTAGTAGGATTTTACACAACATTAAATAATGTATAAGTAGCAGAGCAAGAAATTCAACCGCGACTCTTGAGGGCAGCCAATCTGCGAGTAAGTTCAGCCTCATCGGGCTGAGCGGGGAGGGAGTGGGGCTCCGGAACCTTATGCATTGCAGCCTGAGGCAATAAAACTGAAACCTCCAATCCATAATCATCGGCGACTTGGTGCATCAAACAATTGACATCATCCTCTGGAGTAGACAAAGAAGTGCTGCCGGCCATGGCGCTTTCCACAAATTCCGACTGCACTTCCATATTTACAAACGTCTTCTCAAACTGATCCATGGTCTGCGAAATCTTTTGCATATTACCAACAGCAAGCGCTCCATCTAAAGCCTTTACAATGCCGGCCATTGACTTGCTAATATTCTGCATCTTATTTTGGGTGCCAAGCCGAGCAATGACAGCATCCAGACGAGACGCAAGCCTCAGATAGTTGAGTTGTTCGTTGTGCTTCCTAATTGCATTCTGGGCATAAATCCGAGCCCCATCCATATTTCCCTTCTCAATCGCCTTCTTCACTTTCAGCTTCTCATTTTTCTCCTCTTTCTCACATTTCTTGGCCTGGCGCACTAAGCTTTTGGACGTGTATTTCAGCTGGAACACCTGATTCAGAAGCTTATCGCCGCCTCCCATTCTCACCCAACACAGAGCACCAATGCCCCTTTCGCTCTTCCTATAAAAACCCGACCGTTTGATGTCCAACGGTCATTTCATCACTCGCTCTATGTCAAACATGATAGGCCAACAAATCTTATATCTATTGAAAATGATGGTTTTTAGGCCAACAAATCTTATATCTATTGAAAATGATGGTTTTTTTATCTCTATTAACAAGGTGCTGTGCGCACGAAGGGTTGCCCTCCATGGCTGGAGGGTGAAGTGGCTTGGGAACAGTTTGACAACCACAGTACCACCCTATCATTCCCTGCCCTCTTGTTACTCCAAGAGTACACATTAGAAGAAGAAGAAGGGGCATTTGTTGTCTCCATTGTGCGCATTAATCTGTCAAAATATTATGTTAGAGATAATGTGTGCCTGGGCTGGGTAAGGACTGGCGAGGTTCTAAGGAATGAGCCCGGTCCGCGACCCCCGCGAGCTTTCTTGGCTTAACATTTTCTAACGTGAAAGTTAGGGGAGGATATTTCCCCGCCGTGGCGCCATCAGACAGCCACAACTTCGACATCTCGATTATCACCAAAGACGAGGAGGAGATGAAGCTGCATCGGAGGACGAGTGAAGCGAGCTAAAGCAGATTATAAGTTTTAAGAACGCTTGTAATATGGGGAAATATCCTCCCCCCTAACTTTACGTGATGAGACATGCCTGTATCAATTTTCTCTTGGTCTAGCCCACATTCTATGTAGTCAAGTACATAACTACATAACCAGTAAATAACTACATAGCCAATATAAAAGAAATATCGTTTTTAAAATTTTGTCCAACATATATCCATCATATGCCCAACATTTATATATTCTTAACACTTTCCCACCATTTTTTTGCATATGTTGGCTAATATTTGTAGAACATTTTCTTTGACATTATATTTTTTACAACAAGTAATTGCCCAATATTTAATGCGTAACACTTATTAATATTTGGAGAACTATTTTTCAACATTGCGAACTAGGATTGCATAACATATATGCAAGTAACATTTGTCAATGTTTGCTAAGTATTTGCCATGATCTACCCATGCATAGCTATCATTGAAAGTAAACCCAATCTAAGAAATAGCATTCTGCCGTTTTCTACCCCTCCTCAATGCTAAAATTGCATTTCACAATCCTCCAAACGCATTGGACTTGCAAGCTTTTACCCATGTTTACGTATGTAGGTTTCACCAAAGGAACCAAAGGAACAACTAGAAGATGTGCCATGATATTGTAAATATGATTGTTATTGATAGGCCGTGAAACTATTAAAGATGTTAGCTAATCTATTATTATTGCCATTCAGTCGATGGTAAGGAAGTTGAGAACCATCAACAAATTGCATCAATTGTTTTGATAATGCAATCCTCCACTAGCAGGGGTGCACAGGGCGCGGTTGTATGTTATATATCTGGTACGCGCACATATATTACAAGTATTTGTACTATGAGGAGTATATGAAGTCGACTGGTAGCTTGCTGAGATGTCAAAGTCAAAATTGTGCAAAATCAACTAAAAGCTGCACCTAGGAAGTCAAAGTCAAAGTCAAAATTGTAGTCGCGGTTAACACCTGCTCAAACTCTAACAAATTAACCCTCTCTAGCAAGTCTATGTTTGTTTCTTATATTCCATAAAAGTTTTTATTGGATTGCTCAAATTAAACATTTTCTAGCAGAAAAGGGTTGTTCTTTTCGAAGACAATGATGGTCCAATTTTTCCAAAACAGAAGGAACATGCATTTGCTAAGCTATGTCAATTGCGTTGTGGCTTTACTTTCGATAAGTCAATTTCAATGTCTTCTTTGATGAAATAAAGAACCTCAACAAGTGCGAAGGTGCAAAATAATTTAACAATTTGTAAATGTTATACTTGGGAAGTACATAGCCATGATTGTTTAACAATCATGTTTTTGAAGGCATACACTAGAGGGTAGTTGCATAAAGAATGGTAATGAACTTTAGCAATGCAGTATAAAAAAAATGTCTACCAAATAGTATCATCTCACATCCTTGGGTGTTTATTTCAATAGATAGAAACTCCCTTTTTAACATTACCCAAACATCAAATCGTAGTTGATGCGTTCTACCTAAAATATCATTTGAACCTTGACACATAGACATACTATTGTCAAAATAAAGAATAGACGAAGCAATATTAAATTTGCCATTGTCGACAGATCTATGAACAAATGTTGTTTGATATTTTATGCAGGCCCGATTGCATACACGATCCAATTGCTTGAAGATTCAAATAAATTAACAATTTTGTCTAGTTATGGAAATTGATTTAGCAGCAGCTGTAAAACAATAGCAAAATTGACGACAATTGGTCTCTTTAATATACGATTTGATGGCTTGCTTTCATGATCTTGCTATCTTTGAGTTGCAAACTCGAGTATAACCCACCAGCATTAACATATATAGGCGATATTGATAATGCATGTGCTTGAATTGTCTACAAAAGCTAAGGCATTTAAAAGAGATATTTACAACACCTTATGGCAAGTTCCACCAATGGAGAGAAGATATTTATTGGAGAGGATATGCTTGAGTTACCATGGCTACAAATAAAATATATGTAACAGCATGTAAGGGAGCGCCATTTTACTCTAGGAGCGCCATTTTACTCTATAAGCTTTTACAGTCAATTAACTAACAAACACAATTATGATACTCCGGCTTTCTTTGGCTAACATTTTTAGCATTGAACTTACATGGATTACTTTTGGAATATGGTCTAAACATGATCTAAGGGGATGAAAAACACAAAATTGCATGCCTGCTTGGGCTCTCTGAGGTTTCCATTTCCAACTGAACAGTTAAAATATATTTGTCAAAATAAAAGACAAAGCGCGAGGCGCACCAATTATGCAATTTACTTGATCAATAATTTTGATTCTAGCAAAAGACGAAAAGTGTTAACAAATTTGCTGGACACAAGAATCTTCGTGTCTCGCCACATCAAAGCAATTGGCCGATGCATGCAGACATCAATAAGAAAATTCAAGACTTTGACAAATTTCACAGATTCCAGAAATTTCATACCCATGAATTTCATGGTCAAACTGTTAAAGAGCTATTTCAAGTGCCTGCAATTGCGAATCTGGATGCCTTGTTCCTTCTGTTCAGAGCTTCGGATTTAAAATAAACAGGGGGTATTCGTAGGTCAGAGGAGTGAGCAGAAATGATAATGATAGAGATCACAAATAGCAAGTGCCATAAAGAGATTAATCTGCTCCAACACCGCAACAAGTGGCCGGAAGGAAATATGAGGGAGGTCAACAATCATTGCAAACAAATCGCCATAGCCGGTGGATATCTCAAAAGAGAATTTTCATCATCCAGACCCAGTAGCACCTTGCAGTTGTCAACTCCCAATAAAAGTGCGCACATTGCCCTCCCCAATGCAACATCACGTTGCTCCTCTAGAGTAGGAATGGTGTTCTGATCATTTACTGATGCAAATGCTTGTAAGAACAAAGCTCCTGCCTCTTGAATCAACTATGAATTTTTAGCATTGAAGCTTTCTGCTACATGAGCAAGAATACAGAATAAACTTCCAACCGTTCTGTTACAGAATAAACTTCCAACCGTTCTGCTGGTATCGTACTTGGTGTTTCTATAAATAAGGCTCTCTGGAGCAGGCACAAGCAACAATTTTTGTCGCGATTCAATTATTGATGAGAATACCTTAACTATTGGACCATCATCACATTTGCCATTATGCATTACCGCCTCGTGCACCCATCCTTGAAAAAGCTTCTTTCATAAATTGCTTACGTGTGAATGCTCTACACGGAACCACAAAGGTCATATCCCTCCATCCCATAACAAGTGTCCGAGATCTTGTAGACCAACTTTCTTTGGGACTTATGTTCTCGCATGTAATGGTAAGGCAAGAAGCTCAAGGATAACGCCCTTGTGTAAATCATGAGCATAAATTTGTGGAAACTAAAAAGCTAAATTGCTGATCTTTAAAAGCGGTTTGTAGACATTTTAGTGAAAATGAATGCGGGCATAAAAGATGGTGATAATCATCTTGACCGCTTATGTTCAAATCGAAACTCAAGAGGCTTCTTTATGAGATTCTCGAAATGTTCAAAAAATATAGCTCGATGAAACAATGGAGCAAAGTAGCTCGTGCATAAAAATGGCAACCAAGTTAGAGCAACATACTTACCACCAAACTACAAATGCATGTAGAAAAATTATTCCCAACTAACATAAAGGAGTTCGTAAGACTCAAATGAACTTTGCGCCGTAAGAAAATTTGGCGCCTTTAAAAACCAGAAGACCGTGCTATTCAGGTATTTCAAAACATCTTACCTTGAAGATCTTAGAATCCGTTGATGATATATGCAAACATCTCTTATGTGGAAATAACGGAAGATTCAAGCCAACCGATAGAGACTGTCTTGCCCTCGTTTGGACTACCCGAGCCATATATGTAAAGAAGGGCGTTTAGACGAGGCCCTTGAGATTATGCAATCGCCGCGTGTTCCTATATCTAGGGACAATGCATATTTGCTCCCGCGACATTGTGCTAAATTCAAAGACCTGCAGGGTGGCGAGCAAAGATCTCTCATATCTCGCATGCGGGGCTTGATTGAGTTGAAGTTTTGGGCAACTATCTTCTCGCATATATGCATCTTGTGGATCGTTGTTTGAAGCTGGATCAAAGATTTCGTAAGTAGGCAACCAAGTGTTTATACATGGAGTGCAATAATTTCAGGTCATGCTAACGTGGGAGGAACAGAAGAAGCCATGAGGTTGTACAACAAAATGCAGCAATCGGGACTAAAATGTGATAAACATGTCTATCTTGTTGTCCTTAAAGCCCGCACCAATGATATTGCAATTAAAGAGGGAAGGCGTGATTCATCGCCAGATCATTAGGCATGGTTTGAGCTTCGGATGTTGTTGTGGGAGTACCCTTGTGCATATGTATGCAAAATGTGGCGACTTTGATGGAGTCTCGGAAATCTTTCTTGGATTGCCAAACCGGATGCGATGTGTCGTCGGGGTGCAATGATCGCAGGATTTGCACAACATAGGAAGGGTTTTCTTGCTTTAGATTGTTTTGAGAGGATCAGAGTGAAGGCATTAAACCAGGACAAATACACATTCTCAAGCATCATAAAGGCTCGTAGTAGCATAGGAGCAATAGAGAATGGCAATGTGGTAGCATGGCGGAGTCAAGAAAGGCCTTTGAGGGATCACCACATTGTAATGTGGTTTCGTGGGGTGCATTGATTGCAAGATATCACGAGACCATCTTTGAAAGGTCTGTTGCCCTGGATCGCTTTGACAAGATGCAAAATAATGGTGTAGAAGGAAGCAGGTCCATATTTACGAGCATGTTGAAGATGTGCGGGGGTATAGGTTCCATACAACAAAGGCGGGGGTAATTCATGGCAGATTTATGATCACATGTTCCAATCGGATGTTGTGATTGTAAATACCCTTATTGATATGTATGCCAAATGTGGCGTTTGGATGAGGCATCGTTCTTTTTGAAAGATTACCAAATAAAGATGTAGTTTCTGGAATGTAATTATTGCGGGGTATGCATTGCACGATGAATGTTTTTCGAGCTTAGGCTGTTTGCAAAAGATGCAAGAAGAAGGAATACATCCGGATAATTGTCACATTTCCAAGCATCTTAAAAGCATGTGGCGACCTAGGATTTCTAAGAGGGGAAGACTTATTCATGAACGACTTTTTTAACTCTGGGGCTTGAACATGATAATGTCATCTGAGAATGCCCTCGTTGACATGTATTCCAAATGTCGGACTTTGGAGGAATCACACAAGATATTTGAGAAGTTACAAAATCGGGATGTGGTGTCATAGGGTGCAATGATTGCAGCTTATGCACAACATGGGAAAAGTTACTGGTTATGGATTGTTTTGAATTATGGTAAATAGGATAAGGGCATGGCAAGTAGTTGGGTCTTCAGCTGCAAAAGGAAGGGTAAGAAGCACTTGAATCCCAAGCAATTCAGAAAGGAAGATATTACCTATGAAGCAATTTACATGGGAACCGATTCGCAAGAACCCGAGAGAAGGATGAAGCATATTTCAGCCAAAATTGTTTTGGCTTTACAATTTAAAAATGCCACGGTATAAAGGAGGGAAACAAGATCACTTGTAGCAGATTAACACCCCATTTGTGGAAGATCCATTAATCACAACCCGACTTTGCGCAAAGGATTCATTGAAAGCAAACAATTTGTGAAGGTACGGGGAAGGCAACATAACCACATTTTGCAGCCATCAATTGCTTCATATACCTATGGAAAGTATTAGGAAGGGAAGAACATTTGCAACAAATCAGAAATCAGCATCACATTGAAATAAACATATACCTTTGGTTGTTGGATATGTTAAACTTATTAACGGGCATAGTGCACAATGCACCACGAAGATCTAGAAGACATTAGAAAAGCATATAACAGCCCCAGAGGTCTCAGATTCATTGCAAAATGGAAGACCAGCCCAAACAACAATGTTTGAGCAACAATGCAACAATTTCTGTGCACGTTTTCTTGATCATTAATAATAAACCTCGGATAAATGTACCGAGACTAAAGGATGGAAGGAAAATCCCCGTAAAATGTGGACTCTGTTAGATTGCAATTTGCCGATAAAGGTCCGATGTTACCGCTGTGGATCTAGACTGGAGCGAGTATAGAAACATAAGAGAGAATGGGATTTTAGGATGCTAATGACTCCACATCTCCTCCGACTACTCCTCCGCGCGGTGCTAGAACTTGAATTCACGGGGGGTGTATACTTGGAAAACAAATGTGGCGATGTTGTGCTCCCATATTCATTGCCCCGGTTGAATAGGACCAATCTGCAATTCCCGACCACAAGCAAAATCCAATGCAGCTTGCATCTTTGTTGGAGCCTTTAAAGGAGCAACATTGTTTGAAGTTTCGAGAGCTTTGAATAAATAAAAGGCCATAGCTTTTGCCCAAGACAAACATTCAATAGAATGAAGAATCTGAACGCTTGAAGCTTGGCCGATTATAAGCTTGGCCATGGCGTAATGGGCTGGATGACCCGAGCACTTACAAAGGGCACCCGGCCAGTTTTTAGCCGTCACCAAATATATGCTAGGCATATGTCCGGCATATACTGGATATGCCCACATACCCACATAAACGAGGGTTTGCCCCCCTAGGGGCAACCCAAAAATTCATGGCTTTTGATTTTTGTGATGGGAATGCCGCATGATTCCCTCTGCCCTTGCGGCATTATTTTTGACGCGGAATTGGCATTTTAGTAGAAAAAAAACTTACTTATATTAAAATATATAATGGAACACATTTTAGGGTCTACAAATCATTTCTTCCTGAGTCGGTATCTGATTCCATTATACGGCTCTACCTTCGGGATGAGTTATCTCATGTGCTTGATAGTCGGAGACATCGTAATGACTCGCCCATACATTTTACTTTTACCCTTCGGAGAAGTGAAAATCATGGGAGCAACTAACGAGATACAACATTAGGCCCTTGGTGATGTGCGCCATATGAAGATGCATATTCAGAGTTCCATCATAAACTAAAATACATTAAAACTACTATCTATCTATCTATTAATGAGCCAAGACATTTTTGTTTTGCATTTCTGTACCTATTTTTTGTTGATGTGCTTAACTACTTCTAAGGGTGACATTTTGAGCATAAGTTTTGGATCTGTCTTTCCAAATTTTTGTCTTTAGAGGTAGATTTAATTGCCCCCCACATTCCTTATAAAGCATTGTTTTCTCTACTAAAATCTATAAATGCAAAGTTGTTACATTGATGATACTGTCATTAGACAGTTTCAATAAATAATTACAAAAGCAAATAAGGTCCATTCTTGCCAATATCAACATGCGTTGTTGTCGAATATGCACATATGGACGTTAAAGGTCGAGTAAAAACACATCCCAAGACATTAGCCCGACAACATCAGGCACAAGTTCACTAGTCTTATCTATTAAAAAGCGATGGCTTTGATTTTTGTGTTGGGAACGCCGCATCTTACACTGCATACGGCATTCCCTCTGATTTTTGCGGGATTATTTTCGACATCTGCGCCTGGTCTTCCTTTCTACTCTACCTGTTCAACTTCGAGCAAGTTATGGCAACAATGGGTCTGGCCCGTTACACCTAATTAGTTGGGGCTCCTCCTGAGTCTGATATCTGTAGCTTGCGATACCAATATCTCTTCTGTTGTCTTGTGTGCTTTTCTGTACATCAACAATCAAATATTCAATCATGAGTTCTGCACGATTCTTGCGTAGCCATATCACATGGCCTAAGAACCAAAGAATGTAAATAAAATGGAAACCCCATCAGCCCGGGTATGTTGAAGCCAGCGGCAGCAGGAGGAGCATTATTTTTCATCTCGTGTCGAAGCTGGAAAAGGCATTTGTGCAAGATAGAAACTATCTAGGATAACTTTATTGTTTCTTTTATGGTATATGTGTCTTCATCAGCTGTGCTTTGAATCATGCAACAATCGGTTTGCATTAAATGATATTTTGGAGTATGTCTGAGTAGCACTTTAGCATTTTCTTATGATGGATTGGAGCATATCTATTGCACATCGTAGTCTATCTGCATTTTTCTTAAAATTCATCGACATGGATACGTTTCTAAATGAGCAACAAATCATTGGCAAGATGCCTAAAAGAAGCTGATGAGAGAAGTATGATACTCAATATGATTCTCTTGTAGGTTTCTGAAGCAAAGATTGCCATGCAGATCTCCACAATCAATTGTAAAAAGGGAGTTGTTCCAAGTTTCAAGACAAAGCACCCCAGGCTTGCAATGTGGTGTGTCAGCATGTCCTTTTCTAGGACACGTGCACTCCTTGTGTAGGTATTAGAATTATATCATACATAGTTAGGATGTTTTTGAGAACTGTTGTTGACCACCCTTATGGCAAATGTGGCAGGTTAAAGAGAGAGAGACAATGGTGCCAAGGTTGTGTTGTCTGTGATAATATAGACTTCATGACATTCGCATGGTTTTCACATAATTTGTGGCAGCATTTAGCAAAGAGCAATTAAATATATGTGGTTGGGTTTTTTTCTCTCTTTCTTTTTATGAGGGTTCCCTATTTCATTTTGCATGAAGATGCACAGATAATGTTTCTTAGAAAGTTGTTTGAGATAGCTATACTGGTTATGGCTCAAGGTTGTCATAATAAATAGAAAGGCTGAATATACTTTCCTACAATTGAACATAAAACAGACTTAAGAACAATGGCTTACAATCACATAGTATATATCAGGCCTTTTAGAGCAGTTGAACCAATAGTCAAACCGAACCACAATGTGGTGCAGGTCGCACCTTCAAAATATAAATGTTGGATGCGTAATCTTCCTCATAATGAGTTGAAGGTCAGCTTAGTCCTCGTCAATAACTCCTTATGTCTTTTATCACAAGAAAACAATTTAGAATTTAGGGATCGAAGAAATGGAGACATATCTGAAATTGTTGAATCCCATGTGAAAGCTCCACATTTGACCTATGGTACGCTTAGAACATGCGAGGATACTTGCATGCCTTCTAGTCATTTTCACCAGTTTTGAGCTCTTAAATTCTTTTCACTTTCCATCCTCATCATTTCTTTCCTTTTTAATGCTTTCACATGAGCCTATCTCGCATATCTAGCAATCTCGCATTAGTTAGCAGTTCCAAATGATGTGTACATTATTATTTAGGGACCATGAATCTATTTTGTTAGGCAGATCTCAAGTCTACTGATGTAGATTTAAAAAAGGCATTTCCAGTCCCTACAAAAGGGAGCAGATGTTCCTTTAAACCTTGGTGCACATGGATGCTAATAAACCCACTAGGAATAGTGCGCTATGTAGTAGATTTGCATAGACAAAATATGTTGATTACATTCAAGAATGATGTATATGGCCTTTGATATTTTCAAAAAATGTAGTTGCATATTATGTTGATACAGTAAGATTAAAGGACTTTCAAAATTTAGAATGATATAAAGGAAAGTGTATTATTTACTTTTAGATCTAGATTCGCTAAAATCATTCTTTCTTTCTATCCATAGACTTTGTTCTTATTTCTGCTGTTCATTATTTGAAGTGAGTCTGAATACTAGATCACTTGTTGCATTTCGTATGCATTTTCTGTATTATTATGCTAGAACATTATGTCTTATTTATTTATAGGAAGATTTTCAATGGAAAGCTCGAGGCATGCTTTAACAGTAGGTCTTTGCTTACCATTTTTGACCTACATTCTTCAGAATGTCCATGACCTTTGAGGCTGCAAAGGATTGTTGAAAGTGCAGATATTTCAATCTTTTTATCTTTTTTGCATCATGCATCCATCTGTTGATGCCGTTAGTGCTGCCATCATTCCATCAATTTTGCCATTGTTTCATTTTTGCTTTAGTTACTTTTATTGTTGGTTAAAGAGACCACATAATTTAAGTCTTACTGATGAAAGATCCATGCCCTCATATGTTTTGCAGTCTGCCTTCAGTTGCTCCTCATTCTAGAATCAAACTGCTCAAGGACCATCTATAATGAGCATGATGAAGGCATCAACTATTTTTTGTTGTATCAATGTGGAGCCATGGAGGTAAGATTGTGCCAATTGGTTAGATTAGTGAATATGTTTTCAGTTTATGTTCACATCATCTAATGAGGCTCATGGTGCTTTCTTGAGAAAAAGAAATAGAAGCAAAAGAAGAGATAAGACGATGTGCAAGTGGTGTAAAGGAATTGTGATTGTCATTGTCCCAAATTGGTTGTTGATTTACTTTAATATCGGAATTGTCATGAGTATGTGATAATCATTGCTGTTTTGGCCCGATATACTCTCCCTCATACCAAGAAACTAAAACCTAAGCTAAAAGACAGAGAAGGACGTCGGATTTGCCAAGAATAGAACAAAACAAAGGATCTTTGAGAAGGGGTTTTGGTTCAGAGAAATTTTCGAGGGCTTTGGGCGATCAGGTCAACTAGAATATCTGTGGTACAGACTGGAATGATCATTTGATGCTTGAATAAACCTTCCTTTCTTCAAAAAACATGGATTTTTGAGGCAAAATTGCAAGATAACTTCACTTCTTTTCATATTCGACCTTGTGTCCAAGACTATAGAGCTTGGAATTGAAGAAATTCACTATATGATGTTCACTTAAATGAAAATCCGACCCCTTGCTAAAGGAATTCCATTGAGTTCATGCTTAAGAATATAAATGAGGCAAATTTTGATGGTAAAGCTTAAATCTGAGTAAGAAAAAACCTGCTACCTTTCAGAAGTTTGCATAGATATGTTTATGTTTTTTCAGAGGTGCAGAATTAGAAAAAGCAAGCATTAGATACTATCGTAAAGAATATCACTAATTTAGATTAAAAAGGGATAGGGATTGAGAAGAACAAGCATCTAATGATTGTGCACTTGTTTAACGTATAGTTAGCATATTATCTTACATGAAACATTCAGAATTAAACCTCGGGAAGGGCATAGATCTCTGAATTCCACTGGTTCAACATTCGTGGTAGTTTTTCTATGAAAAAATCAATCCTTAAGAGCAAAATAACATCTTTTGTGCAAAAATATTGGATGCACTTCATGTGCAGTCTATCAAAGATCGTAGGAATTGTCAAAACTAAAAAAGGAAATCGTTTGTTCATTTTGCAAAATTCTGTTTGCTGGTTCTTGCATCAAAACAATTTTTTTGCAAACAGTTCTTGCATCATCTTAGCATGAATTTTTATCAAAAAAAGTTGATGCACCTTGGTTGCAAGTCTATCAGAGTTAGTACAGTGTTAGAAGTGGAAAAAGTTATCTTTTCATCTGCAAATTTTAATACTGCCAGGAGCATTGAACAACTTTGACTTGGTCAAGATTGCAAATTCGGAGGTCTTCTACATATTTTTTTGCATCAGACTTTTGAACATAGATTCTTTGTATGTCATCTTCTTGAATTGGAATCAGGTTGAATCTCGAGTCTAATAGAAAATGGCATAAGTTTTGATGAGGTCTCTTTTTTCTTGATTGGGAAAAGCACTTCTAACTCAAAGTTTGAGCTTTTTCTTTGACAATATATTTTCTCAGAGTGGTTGCTTAAAGCAACTTGGAGGTTCTAAACTACGGAGGTTGAAGGTTTGCTAGGAATCTCTTCAACATATATGCACATGTTATTCCAAAATAAAATATAAAATGTATATATATAATAATATGTCAAGCAAATGTAGTTGATAGAGACACGAGGAAAAGTTGTAAATGGAAGTGAAAGTAGTTGCTAGTTTTCATTAGTTAGGCTAAATGTATCAAATATTGAACATTATTGCATCATCTAAGTGTGCCTTGGCGATTCCAGTCGTCAATTTTGTAAGAAACATGTGGCATAAGAGAATATTACTTGTTTGGAAAAGTGTAAACCCAAGTCTTGCTTAAATACTTTCATTGGTAGTTGAGCAGGATATGCATGTGGTCAAGCATTTCCAAGTGGGAATAGACAGTAGGGATGAGGAGGTCGACTCGGATTACCTGCCACTATATCTGCAGCTGGCCTGGCAAACTATTCCAACCCCTGGTGCCATAGCACCTCGCAGGCCTCAGATGCGCTTGAACATGCCCGGATGCTCGTAGAAGGTTTGCCAGGAGTTCTGCAGTGCCTACGCTACAGCAACAGACCAAAAGGTTGATTGACACGCTAGGGACTGCCGCATAGAGGTGCTTCAGGAGAGCCTACCCTCGTTGGACCATGGGGACCAACACCTTCCCATGCAACCAGTGGTTTGATGCTGAATGCAAGGAATACAACGCCAGCTTCACCGGGTCACATACCCTACTTTGCGCTCGCATGCAACCAAATAGTACCGTGCTTTCCTTAAGTCTAAGAGACAGTTACATTGCGAAACATCAGAAGAAAATGGTCTACATCCTGGGCTGCCACTTTAGGACATTTTGGCGAAGGATGCTCAGAAAGCCAGCACAGCCTATAGGGAATATCACTTCTGAATAGTGGAGGGAATACTTGCAACAGCTCTACGATCTCCAGGATGCCCAGAGAGCGATACCCGTCCAGGACGGCCTGATGCTGGAAATCACAGAGGCTAATGTAGTTCAGGACTTGCAGCATCTTGCCAATGGGAAAGTGCCGGACTTGTATGGCGCAAGGTGCGTAATTGCTCAAGTGGGTTGGGGGGAGGGGGGGGAAGGGCTGACTACCCATGGCACCAATCCTAACTGCCTTGTGCAACATGGCATTACAAGAAGGATACTCTCCCATAGTGGATCGCTAGCAATGTTGCACCCATCTACAAGGCAGGTGACCCACACTACCCAGCCAATTATCAGACAATCGTGGTCAGTTCGGTGTTTGCCAAACTGCTAGTCGAAATTCTCAAGCAGCAACTAAACCGGCTGGGCAGAGGCGACAAAAGTGCAGGCCCTAACACATGCACGATTCAGACCCCGACACAACCATTGACCACATCTTCACACTGCGAACCCTGGTCGAGGACAACAGGAATTATAGGCTAGACTTGTATTGCTGCTTTGTAGACTTTGCCAAAGCATTTAATACTGTGCGTTGAGAAAAGCTGTGGGCGCGGTTGTGAGAGCTAGGGGTCCCGGATCTACAAAATGCAGTTTACAGACTATATGAAAGGTGCTTCGGCCAATTGCAACTGACAGAGCAGCCATTTAATAGCAGTATCAGGGTCCTTCAGGGATGCCCTCTCTCTCCCAACACTCTTTGGATTCTACATTGATCAGCTCGAGCATTGGCTTGTCGGCAATGGTGGGGATGGAGTTCAATTGTTGCAATAGGCCAGGTAGCTAATATATATGGATGATGTGGACCTTCTAGCTTACACCTCAGCGGACATGCAATGCATCTTGATGCTTTGGACACATTCTGCAAGGTGACAGCTCATATCGTCATTGCGCCAGCTAAGAATCCCTTCCATCAGTTACTGCGAACAAAGTGTAGAAGTGGCACCAAGTTACAAGTACTTGGAAGTGGAGTTTCCTTCTACTATGTACTGGGACACTTCTATTCGGCCGCTGGGTGACAAACAGTGGAAGGCACTATATTAAGCTGGGCTCATCGATCGCGACTTGTCGGGGTCTTGGTGGAAATTTTGTCCTTTTGTATAGGGTTGAAGTCTGGGGACCAGTGGTATCCCTTGCCATCTGAAATGAATTGGAGCAGGTACAAAAAGTCTTCTTGGCACAGGCACTAGGGGTGAAGTCCACAGTCCCATATCAAATCATGTTGCAGGAGACATGCTTCTTGCCTCTTCAGAAGGCAATCCTTGACCGCCACATCATCTACTTTCATAAAGTCGTCAATATGAATGATTCTCGTCTCCCGCACCTGGCTTACATAGTGGCAATGAGGCCACAAGGCTTGAAGGACTACTGGAAAGATAAGAGAGCTCAGTGGATGGCCAGATTGAATGTTCAGGAGCACAGGTGCATACAGGTGCAAACAGACGTAGATCGTCATAGCTTGAGGCAATACCTTGACACCTGCTTCCTCAACAAGCTCTAGGATGTCGGCGCCCTTAAACAGGTCAAGCCATCATATTACCGACACCACATCAATCATGTAAACAAATAATATGAACATAGTTAATATCTTTAGCACTAGAACAATCAATCAATATAGCATTCTAGATAAATTATATCTAGACAAATACACTGAAAATCGTCATATTAATGATAGATAGGCATATCTTTCATCACAGCAGTATATACAACGTTTTGGAATATCCAAGTGGGGTAGCCGACCATAGGAACCTTATCGGACTACCCCTGAAAAAGAAAAACACAAGGACCTAGTCCATGTAGGATGTGGAGACGGTGCTGCATGGAGAAGGGCCAAAGAGAGGCGCCGTGCGAGGGCTTATCATCGGGATAAAAAACCCCGCCCTTTCGGGTTTTCGAGGAAAACCCTAATGATAAACCCTCGCCCGGGGGCTCCCGAAAAAACCCGGACCGCCAACCTTATGAGGAGAGGATGCAACGTCAAAAATTCCTCGATTCCCTGGGCGAAGCGACTGTAATGGAGTGAGCCTGCAAAGTAAAAAACTCAAAGAAAGAACCCGTTAAGTGTGAGAGAGAAAAGGATGACTCGACACGGAAAAACGTTAACAAGAAAGTTATAACAAGAGAACAAATACCATAAAAAGGCCTCCCAAAAAAAAAAAGAAAACGGGAGGGGTGGTCACGCTGCGTTACCGCCGAAACAAAAACACCTCCCAATGTGGGAGGGTCGTTCACGCAGCCACGCAACAAGACCTCGCAAGGGGGTCGCTCACGCCGCCACGCTGAAAAACAAATCCTCCCATCCGAGGGTTGGTCACGCCGCACCACGCCGATATCAAAAGCCGAAAAAGAAACTATTATGAAAAAAATGCATAGCGGGAACAAGAGATGGAGAGGGGGTGGAGGGAAGAAAGGGCGACGCATTAACTGCCGGGAGAAGACGCCCGATAAGGGTGAAAGGAGGAAGATGCATATAAATAGTCTGCTCTCCCTCAACGGCGTATCCGGGCGGTCGAATCGCCGGCATTTCGGGTGAGAGACTCGTCTAGACGGAAACCGCCGCCGATCCAAAGAGAACTTCCCTCTCAAAGACCCGGATGGTGTGAGAGGGTGAGCTGTTGGTGCAAGTTGGGTGTGACATAACGAGCATGAGTCAAGGAGAACGCCAACGTCCGGAGTGCGCCGCAATCTCATTGTCAACACCACGACGCTGCCATCGCAGTAGCGCCCCTCGGCGGCCGCGTGAGTGCCATAAAGGGAAGGGTCTAAGCGAGTTGCCGCCAAACAATGCCAATTACCACCAATTGCCCGTGCAAGTGTAATAAGAAAGAGGACGAAGAGAAGAAGGAAAAAGACGAAAAAGAGGGCCGGTTTTCCCGTCTAGACGAGTCTCTCACCAGAATATATGGCAATAGGCTTTTTAAGTTGCATTCTAAAACAATGCATTCATAATACAAACTCAAATACCATTGATATTATTCTTGGACCATTCGTCAATGCACTATTCAATGTTTATTGACTACCTATTTACTGAATTGAAACCTTGCCGAATGTATGATTAATAAACCACAGATAACAATGAAATTCGATTCACCCTTTTTAAACTCAGATCCTAACCGACCGGAGTCGGTTTAGATCGGAATTGGGTTTATCATGATCCACATGTTGTGGAACAGTTCGACCATTCACACTTACTACTTTTAACCTTCACGAGGTCTTCGATCTTCAACCATTAGTTCTTTAATATTATCTTCAACCATTGCCCTTTTTATAATATTAGGTTCTCTGCCTAGACAATAAGCTCGATCTCCACAAATAGCCTAGCTAATCATAGATGATGCATAATTTAGACATGAATTTCTCACAAATCCCACATTGGAATGGGGCCCACAATGTTACTTGTGCACCCATCTGCCTACGAAAAAGCACAAACTCATTGCCTCGATCCACACGGATGCTCATCGTCTCCGAATTGAAGATGGGTCGTTGGATTGGGAAGCCACACTAGGATAGGCTTTGTCAATGTTGCCAAACATGAGCCGTTGAGGATGAATACTACACCCTTTGGAGCTGCCCAACGTATGATCAGATTCGGACACGTTTTGCTAAGCTAATCAGGTCCGGCCAGTCCCTGCATATGATATTGGGCACGGCTTCAGTGCAGATACTGGCATCATACCTCCAGGAGGCCATGGACTTACGGGATCAGCTATGTCCAGCAGCACTCAATGATATGCATCTTATGATGCATGGTAATATGTCTTATATATTTTGTACATGTACACTTTCACAGCATTCTTATTGCTGCCACAGTTTTTCCTCTGAAAACCCTTCGAAGCAGGGGTTTTTTAATCTGGACAGTAATGACTCTGCTGCACTCTTTGTATTGGGTTCCATATGCCGCTGGGTTTCCGTGGATGCTAAAAACCCTTCTATTCTATTCTATATATTGCATAGGTGTAGCACTGACTCGTATAATTGACTATGCTTGTCTTGTTTATTGAATTTTATAAAATCAACTATTTTTACATATCTATATGTTAATGCTTAAGGCTTTTATAGTGTAAATCCCATAATGTGTAGAGAATAAAATAGTTTGCAAGACATGCTCCTGGTGCCAACACATATTGTTTACTTGTGTTGGACCTGAATAAGATAATTTACAATTACATGGATCTTGGATAATACTGATTTTTGAAAGCAGTGAAAACACTATATCCAGAAAATATTGCATACTGGTAAAATGCTAAAAGGTAGCCTAAACCTTTTTATTAGCTGGAATATTTGTGAGAAAACATTGGATCATGGATACCACTGCTTTGAGACGCTATGTCCAAAGATTACTCTGCATACTCTGTTGAAGTTGTAGATTCAGATGTGTTACGAAAGTCATTTTGTGGGCCTCATACACTTATCAAGAGCATGGTTATAGTATCTACAACAACGAGGGCCTATAGGTATAGTCGTTTTGAGAATATTCTATAACAAAAAAAAACATAAATTGATGCTTTTAGCATCAATCTTAATGTTTTAGCTTAAGCTAAAACTCTAATGAAATTTAACAGTGCATAATCACTGTGGCTAAAAAATGAAATATAACAATCGTTCTTGAAAAAATGCACGAAATATCCTACAGCCCCATTTTGATCTAGGAGAGCAGGTAACATAAGAACTAGCCCACGTGGATTATTAAAAGTATTTGCTATTTCCACATGGGTGCTGGCCCGTTGCCACTCCACATGCCTGGAGTTACCACGTGGCAAGAGGTGCTTGGGGGAAATGAGTGACTAGGTCTGCCGCCCCCGGGGGGAGGGGGAGGGGAAACAATTTTTTTATTTCTTCAAATATGGCACGGTTCCAAGAAATGGATTTGGAAGGTCATAACAAGGTCTTTTTGAAAAATTCTTTTTCCCACATAGAATCTTTTTTATGATCTTCAAGATGGAATAATTTTTTTTTTGCAACAAGAGCATCTTGATTTTTAGGTACAAAACGGGGCTAGTTTGGTGATGTGGCAAGGTTATGGGATGATATGGCAAATAAGTGATGACATGGCGCAATGGGATATTGATGTGGCAAGCAAGGTGGCAAAAGAAATTTTTTCTAGTCAAGATTTTTTATGATGTGGTGATGAGGTGGGTGACACGTGTATGGTGAGATGGATGTACTTTGGTGATGATGAGGATGATATGACATGGCATTTGGCACTTTGGTGATGATGTGGATGATTTGGCATGACATTTGGCACGTGCACATTTACATTAGAATTTTTTGCATCAACTTGGCAAATTTTTTCCTTTTCAAAATATATGGCTTTCTCTCTCTAGTTTTGTTTTTAGAAAGAGAATGTGTCCTAGACCTTAGGAATGGCCAAATTTGATGGAATTTTTTGCATTCTCAAAAATGCGAATGAATGATGGGTGTGTGACATGTTTTGACTAGAAAAGAAAAAGATTTTGCCAACTTTGGCTTAGGGAAATGGTAATGGTGCATGGAAAGAGGAAGCATGAAGTGTGATATGACGTTCCAAGGAAATATATGCCATAAATACGTATATTTCTAGGTCTTCGCTAGCGCGGGACAAAGAACACATAAGCTAAGCTAAGCTAGGTCCGTCACTATACAAGTCTACTTCATAGCCTTGTATACCATAGGTTAGTGGCATAGGGTGCATGTCTAAGTTATTCATATAACTTAGACACCCTTAGGGTAAGGCCATTTTCCACGCGGTCTTATCCTATTGGGAAACCGCCACACGACCTTACCCCATTGGAGCCACGTGGCATAACATGTGAACCCTAACCTATAAAGGCCTAAACCCTAATCCTAGGCCTCTTTTCTGGCTCCAACAGTCTGGGAACCTTTTTCACGCTCGAAACTCCGTTTCGAGAACCGTTTGCTGTGGCATAGCCTAGCACAACAGCCCCCAGAGTGTATGTGCGTCAATAGAAGTGGGAGCTACTTCAACCACCTTGAAGACCATGGAGATGCCGGAAGCAGGAGGGAGTTCCTCAGGAGCAGGTATTTGGGTTAGAGTTATTTGTAGATCATCTGCAAGTTAGGACTCCAGATGAGTTAGCATTTCGTGTCTCTAGTAAAGCCTTCCTAGAACTCTCAGTCTAGATCCTGAACCCTAATCAATGAACCCTAACTATAAGTTAGATGTGTATGATTAGGTTTAGATATTATTCTCATTATTATGATGTTACGTTATATGTGATGTTGGTTGATCAGGTTTGCTCTTCTTGTATTGGGAAGGGGGTAGAGACCTAGTAGCCATTACTTAGTGATGCTCCTAGTTTAGACCCTTTAGTTCCTAATTATTATGCGGCTTGTGTATAGAAACCCACCGGGCTACAGGGGCTATGATGTGACTCAGCACTACATAACAAAGCTAGAGGCGAGACGGAGGGAGGATCCCTGCTGAGCGCGGCTACTGGGGACCCCATAGCGGGCTAGGCTTATGGCCAGTCACTTTGTGTGGGCTGGGCATGGGTCTGACACCTCCTGGGGCAATGGTGTCGCCCTGCCTCTCAAGAGCTGCAGGTGATGGCCTGGCTCTTGTTTTGGGGGGTTAAGTCAGGGAAGAATTGTGTGTCGCCACGATTCTCTAGCCGCCCGTGGAACCTCTAGACCCCGGGAAGGGGAGATACAACCCTTCCTGCCTCGACGGACCGGGGAGATGCAACCTGGAGTAGTCTCGATGGGTGATACCATGAGATTGCGTATCCGGAAGGCTAGAGTCAAGCCAGATCCCCATCTAGCCCATCTGCAAAGTATGCACAGGAGGGGCGGATGGAGTGGTCAACCCTAGCCATTGTCGGCTAGCCCCGCCATTGTTATGACTCGATCTGCTCTATCTTGAGGCCTAGCTGTCAGTCTACCTCCCCATGAGTCTGAGCCTTGGGTAGGAGCTCTCATGTTTTACGGCATGTGTTTATCTCTATTGTATCTATGGATGTATGGATGTGCTACCCTTCGAGGTAGTTCAATGTATTGTTATTGCTAGTTCTGACGTTGTGTATGCTTTCGCTGTGATAGGAGCCCATAGGGGAAGGGCGCGCAAGACATCTTCGTGTCCCCTTCCTGCACTAGGGATACCCTGGAGTGCGGGATAGACGGAGGGCCCGTGCGGTCGAAGGACCGGATGGGGGATTACCTACGGAGTGTACGGCCAGACGCCGTATATTTTATAGGGAACGTCACATGTGAGGAGTATTTCATGAGTGGAATCAAGCTGATAGGACCTAGAAAATTGTGAAAGAGCTTTGGAAAATGGAATTCATGCCAAAATAACTTGGATCTAGCCAGATACCAATAAAACTTGAGGGGTCTTCCAAACTTTGAGAAAAGGATCTTTAGGTTTAAACTCAAATCCTTCACAAGTGCTATGCTTGAATTTTAACCTCCCTGCAATGCATGTATGATGTCCCATCAATGTCCTCCTTTGGTTCTTCATCATGAATGTCTTCTATGAGTCTTCAAAGATGGATGGCTTCAATTAGCTCATGCACATATGTGTCAATCCAGATGTAAACCAAAGGTGTAAATCATGTACATAGCTCTTCTATGCTACCAAAATGTGGCAGCATCATGCCAAACAAAGAAGGATAGACTGGTCCCCCAGCCTCTTGATCTTTCTATGAGTTCTCAAGAGTCCTTGATGGTTGCCAATATGGAGGTATGATTGGCAACATGGGTTTTCACAAGAAATAGCAACATGGGTTTTCACAAGAAACAGGAGCAAAGTAGCATGGTAGGTAGGTCAAATGATGTGCAAATGATTATGGAAGCATAAATCTGATGAACCTGCATGACAAGTGAGTCCGTAGTTAGCAAAATAGAGTTGCCATATGGAAGTATGGTGGCAACTTGGTGTAAATGATTGGGAATGATGAGATAGAAGTGGTTTTCATGAATAGTGGACAACTTTGAGCAGATTATCATATCATGGAAGTGTAAAAGAGTAAACTGCATGTGACAAAGCATTCATTAGTACAAGGGGCTGCTGTTATGGTAGATATGGCAGCAACACAATATGAAGAGAGGTATGAGTGAAAGTATGATATGTAGATGAGAGTGAAGTGTATGTTCCTGCATGGAAATTATACACTTTAGTGATCAGAAATTGAGAATGTGGCCTTGTATCTGCTGTAACCTGCATATTCTTCATTGCTTATTACATTAGTTTCAACAACAGACTCTTAAAGTATATAAAACACTCTAGATCTTCAAGAATGAAGCCTATTAGATGCAAACAGCAAAAACAAACTCTTATACTACTATCTAACATGGCTAAACTTGATGTTTATCTTTTTCTTTTTCTATTTTTTTTGTTTTTAGCATGGACAACAACTTAATGATCAATCTATTCTAGCCTACTCACTAAATGCAAGTTAATCCTATACAAACAGCGCTTAAGGCAACATGCTGCTGCCAATACCTCTTCAAATGTAAAAGGTTGGTGGGATTAGGCAGCTCCTTATCCTCAATGACAGATTTCAGCGAATAAGAATCCTTACCTGCTACTCCAAGCACTTCAAATGGTCCTTTCCACAAGCTTTCAAGCTTGACAACAATACCTTCCCTTTCTTTATTCCATTTGAGCACTAATTCACCACTTTTTAGTGTTCCTTGAAGCTTGTGAGCAGCCTTGAAGGCTGCAATATCCTTGGCTTTCTTGATTAATATGGCATTTTCACTCCTCCAGCTGCATCAATCTTATACATCTTTCTTTTAGTGCATCCTCCATTTCCAAGTTAATTCTATGTGCCAATCTAAGGGAAGGCAATTCCAGCTCAACTAAGACAATGGATTCAATGCCATAAACAAGTCTAAAGGGTGTATACTTGGTAGATGTCTTGATGGTTGTCCTATAAGCCCATAGAGCATCATGAAGCTTGATGTGCCAATCCCTTTTTGAAATGCTAATGGTTTTTTGAAAGGATTGACTTGAGCACCTTGTTTGTTGACTCGGCTTGACCATTTCCTTGAGGATAGTAGGCTGAGTTCTTAGTGTGCTCCACTTTGAGAGTAGATAGCAATGTGGCTATGACTTTGTTTATGAATTGAGACCCCCTATCAGATATGAGCTTGAATAAAATGCCAAATCTTGGACAAATGTTCTCAGGGAGAATCTAGCAGTAGCGAAGGAATTCGCTTGTCTAAGTGGGACTGCCTCAACCCATTTGGTGAAGTAATCAGTGGCCACAAGTATGTGTTGGTATTGTGCTGATGAGGGAGGGTCTATTGGACCTATGAAGTCAAGTTCCCATACTTGGAATGGCCCTAGAGAAGTTATGGCAATAAGAGGGGCTGGCTGCAACACTCTTTTGCCAAAGATTTGGCATTTATGACAGCATTTAATCACATTATAACAATCTTTGAAAATAGGCCAAAAGTACCCTGATCTTAGGATCTTCTTGGCTGTTGTATCAGCAGCAAAATGGCCTCCACATACACCTTCAAGGCAAGCTTCTATAATCAACTTGGCTTCATCAAGGTCTACACATCTCAACAGCACCACTTCCTTGTCAGTTTTGCACAAAACATCCCTCGATCAACCTAAACTTCTTGCATTTCGCCTTGAATCTCCTCTCTTGGCTGCTACTCAAATCCTTTTGCACCTTACACTCCAAATACCTTTAATATCAAGGTTAATAACAATCGTAGAATCAATTTCTTCCAATCCTTCTTGGTCTTCATATTTAAATAGAGCATGCGGAAGGTAAGAGCTTGGATTGTTGACTAAATGGACCACTTTCACACTAATATCGTAAGACTGAACCTTACATGCCCATCTACAAAGCTTGGCTTTTCGCTGATTTTTGGCAAAAAAGTAGGGACATGGGGAGATTTGGATGTGACTCCTTTGTAAGAGATGTCCTTGCCTACCAATCATAAACATGAGGGCTGCTGCACTCTTTTCAAGCCTTAGGTATCTTAGTTCAGCTTGAGACCAAATCTTGCTTGCAAAGGAGACAATCCTATCTTCTTGAAATATGCCTAGCGTATGGCCCTTTTTGTGACACTGATATAAGCTTGGAAGGGTTTCTCAAAATCAGGAGGTTTCAGCAAGGATGAATGGCATATAGCGTCAGTGATTTTTTTAAATGCATCTTGACAAACCTCACTCCAATTTACTAGTATGTGTTTGCTTCCATTCTTGTGAATTTGCCCACTTTGATGAGGCTAGAAATAGGACTTATGCTTTGTTAGAAATAAGGCACATACATTCTCAAAAAACTGGTCATACCTAGAAAGCTCTTGACTTGCTTGAGAGTTTTTGGAGGAGTAAGTTTCTTCAAAACCTCTACCTTATTTGTAGCCACTTGGATGCCTTTTGTATAGACTTCATGACCTAGTAGGTCTCCCTTTGAGCACAAAAACACACACTTCTTTGGATTCAAGCTCACACCTCTCTTCCTACATATAGAACACAGCTTTGTGAGATAAGTAAAATGATCTTTAGTGGAGGTATTCAAATACAAATCATCTAGAAACACTCTAAATAAGGAGGAAGGCATATCTTGAATATAGTATCCATTGCCTTTGAAATGTAGCTGAAGCATTCATGAGACCAAAAGGCATTATCCTCATAGCAAAGGTTTCCCAAGGTGTGGTGAAGGCTATTTTTGGATGATCCTCCTTTTTTATGCTAATTTGATTGAACCCTGAGAATCCATCTAAAAAAGAGTACATCTTCTTAGCTACAACATGTAAGATTTCTTCCAAAAAGGGCAAAGGATAACAATCTTTAACAGTAGCCTTATTTAGATCTCTATAGTCAATGCATATCCTAATAATCTTGTTCTTTTTCTCAACAGGGACAATCCAAGACAACCATTCAGGAGTCACAATTTCTGAAATCACACCAAAATCCTTTATTTTGTATAATTCTTTTTCTCAACAGGGACAATACAAGACAACCATTCAAGATTCACAATTTCTGAAATCACACCAAAATCCTTTATTTTGTATCATTCTTCCTTAATAAGGCCAAGCAAAGCTCCATTTATCCTTCTAGGTTTTTGCATAACAGGCTTCATGCCTTCATTGATCTTAATCTCAAATTCACACACATTCTTGTCAACACCAATCAACTCATTGTAATCCCAAGAAAATACATCTTTCCATTCATCAAAGAATTTCATAACAAAGACAGCAATTTAGAAATGCCTCTTGTAAGCATGCTATGAGAGCCTTATATTCAACCATGTTGGAGGTAATATTTGAGAATATCCTGCCAACTTTAGCCAATAACCTATTAGTATGATCCTTTAGAATGGCAGCAGAAGATGCAACACTTAACCTTTTGGAAATTCCCCCATCAAGCCACAAAAAAACCAAATTTTCACCCTGGGATATGCTGATCTCCATTGGAAGCTTAGGCTTTGATATTGGGGCTGGGGCAGTAAGCTCATACTAAGGGCTTGGAATCAAGAGATTCTCCTCAATGAAGTTGAAAGCTTCAAATTGCCCAACTTTGTTGTAGAGAGTTACTTTTCTTCTTCCATCTGATATGGTGCACTCATCTTTTGACCATACAGGCCTTGCATCCACAGTAGATAGCCATTTTCTCCCTAAAAACAAGTCATGGATGTCTGATTTTTCATCAACACCTTCAAATGCCACCACAACAAAATTAGCAGCCACTATAATACCCTCAATGTCAATTGGCACATTTCTTACAATGCCTATAGGGTTGATTTTTGTATCTGAGAATGATTTGAGTATTATAGGAGCTTTTTTGTCAATCTCCAAACCACACAACTTCATGATGTGATGGGTGCTGCCACATTTTGGCAGCATAAAAGAGCCATTTGCATGAACTACACCTTTGGCTAACATTTGGTTTGACACATGTGTGCATGAGCTAATTAGGGCATCATACAAGTATGGCAAGGAAGTTAAGATTCAAGCAAGAAGATTTGAGCCTAAATTGAAGATCCTTTGTTAGAGTTTGGAAGACCCCTCAAGATTCATTGGTATGTGGCTAAATCCAAGTCATTTTGGCATGAATTCCATTTTCCAAGGCTTCTTTCATGTTCCTACCATCTTGATCCCATTCATGAAACACTCCTTATGCTGCATACTTCCTATCTCCATACTCCATTACCATTCCTTTTTTCTAGTCAAAGCACATCACATACCTATTATTCATCCACTTTCTTGATTCCTAAGCTCTAAGACCATTTGTGCACAAGTGCCAAATATTTTGCCAAATCATCCACATCATCTTCATAATGCCAAATGTCATCCATCATACAAGTACATCCACATCACCATACACATGTCATCCACCTCATCACCACATCACAAAAAGTTTTGACTAGAAAAAAGTTATTTTACCACCTTGCTTGCCACATCATCACCTCATTGTGCCATGTCATCACCCATTTGCCACATCACTCCATAACCTTGCCACCTCACCAAAATTAGCCTCATTTTTTAGCCAAAAATTAAGATGCTTTTTTTTGCTAGAAGATTCTCCCATCACGTAGAGCATCAAAAAAGATTCCATGTGGAAAAAAGAATTTTTGAAAAAGACCTTGTTATGACCCTCATATTCCATTTCTTGGGAATCGTGCCAAATTTGAAAAAACAAAAGAATTTCCTATTTACTCCCTTTGGGCTAGTCACTCATTTCCCCAATCACCTTCTGCCACATGGCATCTCGAGTATGTGAGCTGGCAGCCACATGGAAATAGCATATGAATAAATTATAAAAACTTAGAGTTTTGTGCCTTATATACCCGAGTTTTGTTTTGTAAAAATGCCTGTGGGATATTTCCTATGAATTCTTGAAGAACCCTAAAAACTTGGTCATGCCAAGAACCATTTTTTCTGCTGATTCAACCGCCTAATCATGGTCTATGGGTCCCGAAATGCCTGGATCCAAGCCAAGAAACAGACCCATGCACTAAAAACAAACAAAGCCACGGATTTTACCGAGAATCAACCAAAAAAGGGCATTAGAAAAAGGGGCTTTGGCTATCAGAGATTGGAGAGGGCTGGGAGCATGAAGAACAGGTCGATTTGGCTCTGAAAGAAGGATTGACGACTCTTACTTGAAGAATAGCTTCCATATTTCAGTTTTTTGACATGCCTTGAGCAAAAAAATCCAAATTCTTGATGTATTTTCATATTTCCTTTGAGATTCTGATATAATACTACCCTTGGCATTGTTATGAAGTTCAAATAGATGCTATTCAAGTTGTTTCATGCAAATTTTCTGACTTTTTTGAGCAAAATCCCTGATATGTGCACTGAAATTTCACTCTCCCAAGTCTGCAAGTTTAGCCATGCCCCATATGCAAACTATATCTCCAAAAATTATGAGCTTAATTTCCTTGACTCTCTTGCTGTTCATCTTTCATTCAAAACAGATTTCATGATTTTAGCACTCATAAATCCATAGTTATGGCTTTGCAAAGTTGGCTGTTCTAGAACTGTAAAAATTTCTGAGACAGTCATTGAAATTTCCTCTTCCAAGTTTGCCTTTTCAAAAATCCATAGATTACACATTGCTCATCCAAAAACTCTGAAACTTTGTCTTGCGCATGCCTTCCTATCCATCTTACCCTAGTCCAGGTTTCATGATTTTAGGACTTTTTCATCTCAAGTTACAGATCCCCAAAGTTGGCTGTTCCAAAAGTTTCAAAATTTCTGATACACTCATTGAAAATTGTCTGTTTCAAGTCTGCTTGTTCAAAAATCCATAGTAAGCAAAGGAAGCGTCCAAAAATCCTGAAATTAAATACCAAGCATCCTCTACTACTGTTCTCTCACCACTCCAAGTTTGAGTAAGTTTCAGTGCACGGATCCTAAGATATGGATATGCAAACTTGGCACTTCCAAAACTGTCAAAATTTCAGGGACAGTTGAACTTTTGCAATTTGCTCCATTCTAATCCATCATTTGCTTTGCGGATTGATCACCCTAAGTGATCTGGAGGTTCTAAACCACTGAGGTTGAAGGTTTTGCCAGGAACACCTTCAACATTTTGGAGGTTCTACCGAGATCCTTTCCTGGTAGAGATTCTCGTGGCTATTGAGCAATTAAGCATGTATGTTTTTGATGTTCAGAGTATTCTTGATGGTCCTCGAGTGCCTAAAGTTTTGATAATATGATGGAGCAAGCTTCTCAAGGAGAAAAGGTTGCAGCAGTTCCAATTCCCATACAAGTTGATGTGATCTTTCCAATTCCAGCACCTCTTTATCATGGTCTTGAAGAACCTGAGCTTTATCTCTGTAGATTTGAAGACTATTTTGATGATTATGGTAAGAGAAGAGGAGAAAAGATTGATGTATTTGGCAGGTGCATGAAAGAGGAAGCAAGCCATTGGTTTGAGTACCAAAAGACTTGCGAGGTACATGATTGGGATGAACTCAAAAGAAACTTCATCAAGAGATTTGGGGTGCCAACCACACAAGAGGAGGTCATTCAAGAGCTGCCAACAATTGTTTTGAGGAAGAATGAAGGGGTGCCAAGTTTCGTGGAAAGATTTCATGCCTACATGCTCAAGTGCAAAAGGTACAAAGTGGAATGGCCTACTCTTCATTTGCTTGTTTACTTTGTGCAAGGTTTTAGATCACATTCCAGTATTTACAAGAAAATGTTGAAATGCTTTCATAAAGGTATGTTCTATTCTATACAACAAGCCTTTGAAAAAGCTTTGGAAATAGATGATCTTTTGAGATATCTTCAAAAGCATGATGTTTATAAGCAGCCTCTTGATACTAAATCTCTCATATGTGAAAGAAAGATAAGCTCAGATCAAAGGGAAACCTTGGAGGAGAAAATGGAAGAAGATGAGGTATGCTTGGATGATAGTATGTCTCTCTTTTTTTGCGGCCATGGAAAATTACAGCAAGAATCAGTCATGACAGTAAGTAATTCAGCATATTCATGTGACAAAAAGGTACCTCATGATGTTTCCAAGGTGTTTTCTTTCTTGGATACCATTGTCAAATCTGATTTGCAGGAGTTAGAGCACGTTAGCAGTCATATAAATCCAAGATTTGCATGTTTTGAAGGTGATTCACCTAAGGCCAGCCATGACACCCTAAAGAATGCACATGGATCAGAGGTTTTGATTGCTAATGAGGTAAGTCTTATCACATCTCATATGGTTGAGGAGTTTGAGCATGTTCTCTTGTATGATGTTGTTGAGTTTGAGCATTGCCATGAAGAAAAGAGTGTTGAATGCATGAGCAGCCCTGAGTATGAGAATTTTTATACCATTCAAGCATTTGAGGATGATTATGAACCATGTTTGTGTGAATTAGAAGTGGGAAACATTGATCTCTCACTATTTAAATGCTCCAAAAATAAGTTCCAAGGACTTGAATGCCATGACAGTCATAATAGCTGCTCACATTATGAAGTTTTTAGTTTTGAAACATGTGTATCAGCTGAAAACTCAGGTGAGGATGATTTGCACATGCCTCAATTGGAGAATTATGCTTTTTTGGATGATTTGAAGCAAACTTTTGAGTTAAAAATGCAAGTTTTAGATGATGTGATAGCATATGAAGCTTGTGTAGATCTGATCAGTCCTAAATTTCAGCTTTGTGGCAGTCCAAAAGAGTCTGAAAAGGATAAGGAATCAGTCCCATGTGTGGTTGAGCATGAAGAAGTTAATTTTTTGACTAGTTTTGAGCATGACAATGTAGTTGAACTTGAGAAATCAGACTTGAGCAACATCTTATCCAAGTGTGCAGTAGCAAAACATGAATATCCAAGGTCCTTTTCAGCACTTGAGAACAGCAAGTTGATTGGATCATGCCAACATAGCAGGTATTACTATGTTACATCAGATTTGCCACTTTTGTATGCTAGTACACTCATCTTTGAGCAGGCCATAGCATTGTGGCATGTTGTTTTGCCACTTATCTTGATGCAAACACAAGTTATCTGCATCCTACTATTTGGAGAATGCATACTTGACAGAGTTGGAGTTGGCTGAAGCATGTACCATTCCATGATGTAGTCCAAAGCAAGACTTTACTTTGGTGCTACAAAAATACATGTGCTCATCATCAGAACCTGTTTGCACATGTGAACAGATCATATATAGCTGATTCTATCATATTGCTACCATCTCATCATGTCCGCACCATGTGCACATCTCATTTGTCATGTTTCCATATCCTTTTCCATCTCCACATCTCATTTGCCATGTTTCCACATCCTTTTCCATCTGCACGTCTCATTTGCCATGTTTCCACATCCTTTTCCATCTGTACATCTTATTTGCCATGCATACATATGTCCCATCATGTCCATATTATGTGCTCACAAGTGTATCCTTCTTCTTATCATATCATTCATAAGTCCCATCATGTCCACACCATGTACACATCATTCCCAACCATTCACCCCAAGTTACCATCATGCCTCCATATGTCACCTCTATTTTTGCTAACCATACATTCATTTGTCATGCAGGTCCACCACATTCATAGTTCCATGATCATTTGCATATCATTTGGCCTACCTACCATATTACCTTGCTTCTCTTTCTCATGAAAACCCATGTTGCCAACCATTTTTCCACATTGGCAACTATCAAGGGCTCTTGTGAATCCACATCTAGTTAAGAGGCTGGGGGACCAGCCTATCCTTCTTTGTTTGGCATGATGCTGCCACATTTTGGCAGCATAAAAGAGCCATTTGCATGAACTACACCTTTGGCTAACATTTGGTTTGACACATGTGTGCATGAGCTAATTAGGGCATCATACAAGTATGGCAAGGAAGTTAAGATTCAAGCAAGAAGATTTGAGCCTAAATTGAAGATCCTTTGTTAGAGTTTGGAAGACCCCTCAAGATTCATTGGTATGTGGCTAAATCCAAGTCATTTTGGCATGAATTCCATTTTCCAAGGCTTCTTTCATGTTCCTACCATCTTGATCCCATTCATGAAACACTCCTTATGCTGCATACTTCCTATCTCCATACTCCATTACCATTCCTTTTTTCTAGTCAAAGCACATCACATACCTATTATTCATCCACTTTCTTGATTCCTAAGCTCTAAGACCATTTGTGCACAAGTGCCAAATATTTTGCCAAATCATCCACATCATCTTCATAATGCCAAATGTCATCCATCATACAAGTACATCCACATCACCATACACATGTCATCCACCTCATCACCACATCACAAAAAGTTTTGACTAGAAAAAAGTTATTTTACCACCTTGCTTGCCACATCATCACCTCATTGTGCCATGTCATCACCCATTTGCCACATCACTCCATAACCTTGCCACCTCACCAAAATTAGCCTCATTTTTTAGCCAAAAATTAAGATGCTTTTTTTTGCTAGAAGATTCTCCCATCACGTAGAGCATCAAAAAAGATTCCATGTGGAAAAAAGAATTTTTGAAAAAGACCTTGTTATGACCCTCATATTCCATTTCTTGGGAATCGTGCCAAATTTGAAAACAAAAGAATTTCCTATTTACTCCCCTTTGGCCTAGTCACCATTTCCCCAATCACCTTCTGCCACATGGCATCTCGAGTATGTGAGCTGGCAGCCACATGGAAATAGCATATGAATAAATTATAAAAACTTAGAGTTTTGTGCCTTATATACCCGAGTTTTGTTTTGTAAAAATGCCTGTGGGATATTTCCTATGAATTCTTGAAGAACCCTAAAAACTTGGTCATGCCAAGAACCATTTTTTCTGCTGATTCAACCGCCTAATCATGGTCTATGGGTCCCGAAATGCCTGGATCCAAGCCAAGAAACAGACCCATGCACTAAAAACAAACAAAGCCACGGATTTTACCGAGAATCAACCAAAAAAGGGCATTAGAAAAAGGGGCTTTGGCTATCAGAGATTGGAGAGGGCTGGGAGCATGAAGAACAGGTCGATTTGGCTCTGAAAGAAGGATTGACGACTCTTACTTGAAGAATAGCTTCCATATTTCAGTTTTTTGACATGCCTTGAGCAAAAAAATCCAAATTCTTGATGTATTTTCATATTTCCTTTGAGATTCTGATATAATACTAGCCTTGGCATTGTTATGAAGTTCAAATAGATGCTATTCAAGTTGTTTCATGCAAATTTTCTGACTTTTGAGCAAAATCCCTGATATGTGCACTGAAATTTCACTCTCCCAAGTCTGCAAGTTTAGCCATGCCCCATATGCAAACTATATCTCCAAAAATTATGAGCTTAATTTCCTTGACTCTCTTGCTGTTCATCTTTCATTCAAAACAGATTTCATGATTTTAGCACTCATAAATCCATAGTTATGGCTTTGCAAAGTTGGCTGTTCTAGAACTGTAAAAATTTCTGAGACAGTCATTGAAATTTCCTCTTCCAAGTTTGCCTTTTCAAAAATCCATAGATTTCACATTGCTCATCCAAAAACTCTGAAACTTTGTCTTGCGCATGCCTTCCTATCCATCTTACCCTAGTCCAGGTTTCATGATTTTAGGACTTTTTCATCTCAAGTTACAGATCCCCAAAGTTGGCTGTTCCAAAAGTTTCAAAATTTCTGATACACTCATTGAAAATTGTCTGTTTCAAGTCTGCTTGTTCAAAAATCCATAGTAAGCAAAGGAAGCGTCCAAAAATCCTGAAATTAAATACCAAGCATCCTCTACTACTGTTCTCTCACCACTCCAAGTTTGAGTAAGTTTCAGTGCACGGATCCTAAGATATGGATATGCAAACTTGGCACTTCCAAAACTGTCAAAATTTCAGGGACAGTTGAACTTTTGCAATTTGCTCCATTCTAATCCATCATTTGCTTTGCGGATTGATCACCCTAAGTGATCTGGAGGTTCTAAACCACTGAGGTTGAAGGTTTTGCCAGGAACACCTTCAACAATGGGGCATCACATTAGGAAGCAAGAATTCATTAATTAGAGAAATTTCATTTTCTGGTTTGACAATGAAATAGGTCGTGGTCACCTCAGAGAAAGTAAAAAATGGTTCTTCTCCACCAGAGTGAAGCGTTAATAATCATTAATTCTGCTTGGAAAAATTACAATTGCCGAAAATTGACTGTACAGGTATAGCCTTTAGTTGTCATAACATTAACTATGGGGTTTGAAAGTATCACTAGTGGTCCCAAAGATCACCATGGTAATATTTGGGACAAGAAGACAAGGCAAAATATAAAGAATATACTGTGTTCGACTAGATAATATTGTTCTTAGAAATAGGCATATCTTGTCTACATAGTCGCCGTCACGATCTTTCAGACAAAATTATTCATGCAAAGTAGACAGACTTCATAAAGTATGTATTGTCAAAAAAGTATAATTATCAAAAAGATATGTAAAATTATTAAAAAACTTTACATATGTATTGACAAGATTAAAGCATGTCATAATCGCGAAGGCGGTTTTACTGAGTTTCTTTCACAAAGTCTACATCAATGCCAAGCTCAGCATCTATTCTTCTAACATGCTCCTTTCCAATGGCAACTGTCTGTGACATGTCCATTTTTGTGAACCTGTTGTATCCAGCATATCAACATTCATTGCGACAGCTACCTCTTTGTTAAAGGCGTTCCTAGCAAACCTTCAATCTCAATGGCTTAGAACCTCCAGGTTGCTTTAGGCAACCACTCTGTGCAAGAAAATTGCAGAAAGAAAGCTTAAACACAGGATTAAAACTGCTTTCCCAAAACAACAAAAAGGATGCCTCAGCAAAAATGATGCCATTTGCAAGCAGATTTTAACATGATTTCAACTAAAAAGGCTGCTTGAAGTCTTAAAGAATCTGGGGCCAAAAGTCATATGCCAACAGATTAGCAAAGATCACTTAAATTTGCAGTCCTAACCAAGTCAAGAATTGGTCAATATCCCTGGCAGTGAGCAAATTTTTGTAGATCAAAGGATATGGGTCTTTTTTGAGTTCTGACACTTGATTCTATCTCTGACAGGTCTGCGCACAAGAATCAACTACTTTCTTTGCAAAAAGATGTGCAAGTAAGACCTAAAATTCAATTTCTTTGCAAATAGACTGTTACAAGCCAAAACAGCAAGCAAGGTTTTTGCAGATCGATTTGTACTGGTCTTTTTTCACTTTTGAGAATTCTTAACACTTCACAAGTGTCTTCAAGCAAGGGAGAACAATTTGTTTGATCAAAGTTGAAGCTAAAATCTTCAAGGTGGAATATTTTTTGACTAAAAAAGGCAATAATTTGCAAAATTTAGAAGACAGGCTATTGCGAATTGTTTTTTTTGAAATTTTCCCAGAGTTTCAATGCCTTCTACTTGTTCTGATAGCTCCCTATTTAAGCATTATCCTATATGCAGAGCTAGAACTTGCCAAATGCAACACATAGACTGACACTAAAGGCACTTTAATCTAATTTTTATATTGATATTAGTCCATAGAGCAGACTGTGATGCAACCTGAAATATGGTGTGCTTGAAAGAAATAAATTATCTTCAGATATCAATTTTATCTTTTTTGTTTACCTTGTTTGAAATGTGGAGTGCAAATTGAACATGATTTCAATGCCAAGGATCGGATTTTCATTCATGGGATCATCATATAGTCATTCAAAGGATTCCCAAGCTCTGATGTCTTGGGCACATGATCAAAAATGTCTTCACAATAGCAAATAAGCAGATTGCTTCAAGTAATCCATGGATTCAAGAAGCAAGGAAGGCAAATTCAAGTAGCTGTCAGTCAAATTGGTCTCTAAAAGATGAATCTCGATCACTTCTTGCGCCCAAAGTCCTCGAAAATCTCTATAAGCAATTCCCTTTTTCATAATCCCCTGTTTCGGTCTCTTCTTGGCAAATTTGGCTCAGATCTTTGTCTTTTTGCTTAATTTGAGAGTTCTTGGCTTAGAATAGGTCAATCAGGGAGCATGTGGCCATGAGTAGGTGGTTAAATCATTCAAAAAATTTGGACCTTGGCATGAAGAATTTTAGGGTTCTTGAGATTCTTGATCGGTTATATCCCACAGAAATTTTGCAGAAAAGCAGACAGGGTATATAAGGCATAAGAAATCTTTAATAATTAAATCAGACGTGCTATGCCCACGTGGGATTCGGCCCGTTACCACCCCACACGCCCGGGTGTACCACGTGGGTTGGGGGGGGGGAGATTGGATGGGGAGAGACTAGGCACGGGGGGGGGGTGGGGTTAGATTTTTTTTTTTTTTTTTTAAAGCTTGGCACGAATCCCAAGAACTTAAAAATGAAGGTCAAAACACGATCTTATTTAAAAATTCTTTTTTCGCAAGGAATCTTTTTGATGCTCTATGACATGGGAGAATCTTTTTGCAAAAAAGGACATTTGACTTTTTGGCTCAAAAAGGAGATCAAGTGGATGATGTGGCAAGTTGGCAGGATGATTTGGCAAATGGATGATGACATGGCATTATGGGGTGATGATGTGTAAAGCAAGGTGGCAAAATGTCTTTTTTCTAGTCAAAACTTTTTATGAGGTGGAAATGATGTGAAGGACATGATGTGGAGGCATTTAGTGATGATGTGGCACAATGGAGTGATGACATGTCACCCTAAGTATCAAAATGACTTTTCTAAGACATGTGTATGATGACATGGCATATTTGGTGATGAAGTGGATGGTACATGGCATCTTTTGATGATGATTTGGCAACTTTGATGATGAAGTGGACAATTTAGGCACTAGAGCACATGAACTTTGATCCCTTATGCAACTTCTTGGTCATTTGACTTCTTCATGCTTGTTTTGGAAAATTGTGCACTTTCTCTCTCTAGTTTAACTTTTAGAGAGGGAACATGATCTTAGACATAGGAAAAGCCAAATTGAATGGAACTTTTTTGCTTTTTGAGGATGATGGAGGTATGGTGAGTGTATGGTGTATGAATGGTATGTGAATGGTGTGTTTTGACTAGAGAAAAGGATATTTGCCAACTTTGCTAGGGGAAATGAAGATGAGACAAGAGAATGTGAATTATGAGGCAAGCATAGTACTATGGATGGGATTGAGATGGTGAACTCATGTAGCGAACCTTGTGAAATAGAATTCATGCCAAGATGATCTCAAATTAGCCACATACCAAGTAATCTTGAGGGGTCTTCCAATCTTCAAACTCTTATTTGCTTTGCTTGAATCTTCTCTTCCTTGCTATGCTTGCATAATCTCCAACGAATGTCCTTTCCTTGGTTCTTCAAGCATGTGTTTACTTTGTAGTCTTCAAGGATGTGAGTCTTCATATCTGTAGTATTTGCACATATGTTTTAGACAATTGTCAATCAAAGATGTGTAGTTTGTATGCACAGCTCTTCTATGCTGCCAAAATGTGGCAGCATCATGCCAAACAAAGAAAGATAGGCTGGTCCCCCAGCCTCTGGATGTGCAGATGAATTGTCTAAAGTTCTTGATAGTTGCCAATATGGAGATATAGTTGGCAACTTATGTCCCTGCAATGGATGAGAGCAAAGAAAGGTGATAAGCAAGCCAAATGAGGTGCAGATGATTATAAAAGTATGGAACTGATGAACCTGCATGACAAGTGTGTGTGTGTTTAGCAAAAATGGAACTGTTGTATGGAGGTATGATAGCAGTTCAATGAATCTGATAGGGAATGATAAAATCGAAGTGGCTTTTATGGATTAAGAGCAACTCTTGAGCAGATTATTATATAATGGATGTGTGAGAAGATGATCATGCATATGACAAGACATTTGTTAGTACAAAGAGCTGTTGTTGTGGCAGGGGTGGCAGCAGCATCATGTGTGGACTGGAAGAAAATAAAATGTGTTTGTGAGAATGAAATGTATGAATGAATCTTTCAGATGCTCCTGCATTGCATGAATGACATTAATTTAATCATTACTTTTGTCTAATTGCACAATCACCTAACACTAATTCTTGAAGCACCGTTAAACTTATTTTTTGTCTTTTCTTTTTTCTGTTTTTTAGATTTTGTAAATGTGATCAACTCAAAAGCAAACTTAACTAAGCTACCTACAAAAATCTAACTAATCTTTATCGAAATAGGCTTAAGGCGACATGCTGGTGCCAATACATTTTCAGATGCAATGGGATTTGGCAATTCTCTTCCATCAAGAACAGACTTCAGCAATAAGAATCTTTCCCTGCTGTCCCAATCACTTCAAAAGGTCCTTCCCGCAGATTTTCGAATTTGGTTGCTACATCGTTCCTTGCTTTGTTCCATTTGAGAACCAATTCTCCTATTTTGAGAGTACCTTGAAGCTTATGAGCAGCTTTGAATGCTGCTATGTCCTTGGCTTTTTTTGACGAGAACTGCATTTTCAGCCTCAAACATGTGTTCTTCTAGCTGCATCAATCTCACACATCTTTCTTTTAGTGCATCCTCCATTTCAAAATTTACCTGATAAGCCAATCTGAGAGAGGGCAATTCAAGCTCAATGGAACAATGGATTCTATGCCATAAACAAGGCTAAAGGGTGTATGCTTTGTGGATGGCGTAATGGTCGTCTTATATGCCCATAGAGCATCATGCAATTTCAAATGCCAATCCCTTTTAGAGACACTAATAGTTTTTTTAAGAATTGACTTCAAAACTTTATTTGTTGACTCGGCTTGACCATTGCTCTGAGGATAGTATGCTGAACTTTTGGTATGCTTGAGTTTGAGCGTAGCTAGTAATAATGCAATGGATTGGTTTATAAATTGAGTTCCCCTATCAGATATGATTTTGAAAGGAATTCCAAACCTAGCACAAATATTTTCATGGAGAATCCTTGCAGTAGTAAAAGCATTGGCCTCTCTAAGTGGAACTGTTTCAGCCCATTTTGTGAAATAATCTGTAACCACAAGGATGAATTGATGTTGAGCTGATGAAGGGGGATCTATGTGATCTATAAAATCAACTCCCCATACTTCAAATGGACCTGGAGAGGTTATGGCAGTAGGGGGAGCTGGCTGCAACACTCTTTTGCCAAAAATTTGACACTTGTGACAACATTTAATAGCATTATAGCAATCCTTAAATAAAGTAGGCCAGAAATACCCTGATCTTAATATCTTCTTGGCTGTTGTGTCAGCAGCAAAATGGCCTCCATATATGCCTTCATGGCATGCTTCAATGATCATTTTGGCTTCCTCTGAATCCACACATCTTAGCAGCACTTCTTCTTTGTCAATTTTGCATAAAACTTCTCCCATCAGCTTAAACTTCTTGCATTTTTCTTTGAATCTTCTTTTTTGACTACTGATCATATCCTTGGGCACTTCATCGCTCTCCAAATAATTTCTAATGTCAAACTGCCAATCCAATGTTCTTTCATGTAAAGCAACAAAGTTAGTAGCCACAGTACAATCATTTTCATCTAAACCTTCTTGATCTTCATGTTCAAATAAGGCATAGGGAAGGTAGGGACTAGGATTTTCAATTAAATTCACTACTTTCATGCTGATATTATAGATCTGAATTTTGCAAGCCCATCTACATAGCTTAGCCTTTGGCTGTTTTTCTGCAAAGAGAAGAGACATGAGGTTTTGTTTCATGTAAACTTGAGTGTGAGTATTTTGCAACAAGTGACATTGTCTATCAAGAACATCAATGCATCTGCACTCTTTTCAAGTCTGGGATATCTAAGTTCAGTGTCAGATTTTGCTTGCAAAGGAAATGATTATGTCTTCTTGAAGCTTATTTGCTTGCTTCATTGTCCAGGAACAAGCTTGTAGCTATTGCATCAATTCGCCGCGGGTCCCACAAAGTTCTACGGATTGAGACAGTAGATGGGAGCGGCCCGAATTGCCACGAAGCTTAGACTATGTGCCTTTGCCATTCATGTGTTATTGAAGATGAAAGCCATACTCTTCTGAGTTGCCCCTACTTTTGAGATAGTCCGAATCATTTTTCGACCTTAGCATTCCATTCCACGCCCACAACTTCTCGTATGCATGACTTGGCATTATACATACTTGAAGTTCTAGATAAACATTCCATTCTTGAGCCCTCGGTAGTCATTATCTCGCTTGTCTAGTATCATCATTACTGCAAAGGTTTTTCCCTTGAAAACCTTTCGAGGTAGGGGTTTTTTAATCCTAGTAGTAATGATTGTACTAGCCCATTGTATGGGTCCCATGACCTATTGGTCTCCGTGGACGTTAAAAAATCTATTCTATTCTATTCTATTCTTTGTGACACTAATGTAAGCTTTGAAAGGCTTTCTAAAATCTGGAGGTTTCAGCAAAACAGAATGGCATATAGCATCTATAATCCTGTCAAAGGATTCTTGACAAGCTTCATTCCAATCCACCAATATGTGTTTGCTTTCATTTTTTGAAAATTTCCCAACCTTTGTGAGATTGGAAATAGAATTTAAAGTGTGTGAAAAGTGAGGAACATACATCCTTAAAAAACTAGTCATATCTAATAAGCTCTTAACTTGCTTGAGTGTTTTGGGAAGAGCAAGCTTCTTCAAGGCTTCTATTTTATTTTCAGCAAACTAACAAATCCCCTTTTGAGCACAAGAAAACACACTTCTTAGGATTTAGGCTTACACCTCCTTTCCTGCACATAGCAAATAGTTTGGTAAGATAAGCAAAATGATCCTTGCTAGAAGTAAAACATAAATCATCTAAGAAAACTCGAAATGCTGTGGGGGGCATATCCTTGAAAATAGTGTCCATTTGCTCTCTGAAATGTTGTTGATGCATTTATGAGTCCAAAGGGCATCCTTCTCATTGCAAGTATTCCCCATGGTGTGATAAAAGAAGTCCTCCTTGATACTGATTTAATTGAATCATGAAAAGCCTCTAAGAAAGAATACATTTCTTTACCTGAAACAGCATGTAACACTTCCTCCAAGAAGGGTAAAGGATAACAATCTTTGATAGTTGCCTTTGTCTAAATCTCTATAATCAATGCAAATTCTAATTGTTTTGTTCTTCTTTTCCACAGGCACTATGCAAGACAACCATTCTGAATTTACTATTTCTGATATCTACCAGCATCTCTCATTTTGTACAACTCTTCTTTAATCAGGCCAAGCAAAGATGCATTTATCCTCCTTAATTTCTGCATAATAGGTTTCATGTCTTCCTTAATTTTTTTTTTCAAATTCACACACACCTTTGTCAACACCAATCAAAAGCAAACACATCTTTCTATTCATCAAAGAATTTAGCAACAAAAGACTCATCTTCTTCTTTGAACAAAGCACCAACATACAATGTTCTATCTTGACCCTCTTTGTGAACTTTTACCTGTTTTTCCTCACTTGCATTTATGACCAAGATTGAATAAAGCTGTTGTAGGTCATCTCTTCTAAATCCTCCTCTTTTATTGCTCCTTCAGCCAGATGTTCAAGTAGAACACTCCTGCATAATGCATCTGCTTCACAATTCTGCTCTCTTGGCACATGGCACAATTTTCAAGACTCAAAGCTTGCCAATTCTTCCAAAGCCTTATCTCTCAGCAAGATCATGTCTTCATTTTTGGCTTGATATTCTCCCAATACCTTGTCTATAAACCAATTGTGAGTCACCAAAAATGACAATGTTGCTTATACCTAGATGCTTGGCTTCTTGCAATCCTGCTATAAGTGCTTTGTATTCTGCCATGTTAGAAGTAATATTAGGAAAAATCCTGCCTGCTTTGGCCAATAATCTATTGGAAGAATCCTTGAGAATTGCATCAGAGGAGGCCACACTTAATCTTTGGAGACACCACCATCGAACCATAAAAAAGCAAAATTTTTACCTTTAGATAAATTCATCTCAATAGACAGTTTTGGTTCTGGTACTTGATCAGATGCAACAAGCTCATATTCGTCACAGGAATTTGGCAGCAAAATATCTTCTTCAATGAAAGTCAGAGCTTCAAATTCTCCAACCTTATTGTAGAGAGTTATCTTTTTTCTCCCATTGGATATGGTGCACTATTCTCTTGACCATACAGGTCTTGCATCCACGGTGGACAACCATTTTCTTCCCAAGAGCAGGTCATAAATGTCAAAATTTCCATCAATTCCTTCAAAGAAACAACCACAAAATTAGCAGCCACAATGATTCCTTCTACGTCGATCGACACATTGCTCACTATTTCCGTAGGGTTAATTTTAGTATTAGAAAAAGACTTTAGTACCATGGGAGCCTTCTCATCAATTTCTAGACCACATAATCTCATAATATGATGATGCATCACATTGAATGGTGATCCTCCATCTAGCAGCACTTTGATTGATATTTTCTTATCCATTCTGGCAACACATGTAAAAGCTCCTGGATCATAGTCTTCTTGGGTCAACACATGCTCCTCAATGTGATTTGTAAGAGCAATTTCATCCTCTTTGGTTAGATTCCAAAACTTTTTTCTATAAGATGGGGCAATCTTAAGCAAAGTCAGCAAATCCACACTGATCTTGGAATAGATTTGGCTCATTTTCCTTGAATTTGGGTGCATTAGTCTCCTCATTTACTTGAACTTGCTCTTTATCCTTTGAGTTATTCACCCCTCTGGTATGTACAGCCATGATCTCCTCCTGATCTTCAATTTCCTGCACAAATCTAACAGAAGCACTTGGCTCATTAGTTTTGGCCTTTTCTTGCCTACCAAAGTATTCTTTGACACTGCACCTATCCTCATAATGGCCTACTGCTTTGCAAAAAGAACAAACATGGCATTCTTTACCAAAATGCCCTTTCTTACCACACTTGGTGCAAGATCTGTACCAATAATAATCTGATGAATGAGTATTTCTTGAGCAATGAGCACATGGAGGGTATATCCTCTTTTTGGGTCTTGAACTCTTCATTTCTTAGAGCTGTTTTGTGATTTCAACCAATGCCTCTGAGACTTTAGATATTTCAGCTCTAACATTAGCTATAGGACTCTTTGGATCTTCCATCTTTGGCTTTTTTCTTGTCCTTTTGAACAACATATATTGGCACTGGTCCAGGTCCCATGTACTCCTGCTCATAATTTGGAAAGAAAGGATCATGAGGTGAGTGCATATCATCAGGAAGATAGGAGATCATGTCAGCAATTTCAGTAGCCTTTGTAAAAGCTTTGTGTATAGTGTCAAATCCTTCTTGCTTTTATATTTTGAGCATTTTTCTGTGTATTCTTGGTCCACTGCTCAAATCTCTGATAAATGAAGCTACCAAATGCAAAGTATGGTTAGGTACAGCATTTGACAAGATAAAGATTAAACCTTTCAATATATTGATGCACACTCTCACCATGTTTAATGTGAAAGGTTTGCAACTCAAAGATCAGAGCTTAGAGATCAAGTAGCTTACCAAACCTTGCCAAGAATTTCTTAACTATTTCATCCCATGAATTAGCACCTAAACTCATGACATATTCCAACATACTCTCACTTCATCATTTTTGAAATACTTAGAGGACTTACATCCTTTTTTGTGTCCATATTCCTGATAGTATTCCTCAAAGGTCTTCAAGAAGTTATTAGCATTCATACTTGGATCAAATGTAGGAGGAGGAATTGACATGCTCAACTCAAAGTAATGGCAAGGCATACCTGCATTAGCTTGAATACTCACTCCTGGCACTGTTGCAGAGGTCTCATGATTCTTTTATGCTTCAGTATGCTCAAAAGTTTCATTATTTCTCTTGGAGCCATGAGTTCAAATTCCAGGTAATGATCTTGGTAGAACCTCCAAAATGTTGAAGGTGTTCCTGGCAAACCTTCAACCTCAATGGCTTAGAACCTCCAAGTTGTTTTAGGCAACCACTCTGTGCAAGAAACATTGTAGAAAGAAAGCTTAAACACAGGATTAGTACTGCTTTCCCAAACAACAAAAAGGATGCCTCAGCAAAAATGATGCCATTTGTAAGCAGGATGAGATTTTAACATGATTTCAACTCAAAAGGCTGCTTGAAGTCTCAAAAACTCTGGGGCCAAAAGTCAGATGCCAATCGATTGGCAAAGATCACTCAAATTTGTAGTCCTGACCAAGTCAAGAATTGGTCAATATCCCTGGCAGTGAGCAAATTTTTGTAGATCAAAGGATATGGATCTTTTTTGAGTTCTGACACTTGATTCTGTCTCTGACAGGTCTGCACAAGAATCAACTACTTTCTTTGCAAAAAGATGTGCAAATAAGACCAGAAATTCAATTTCTTTGCAAACAGACTGTTACAAGCCAAAACAACAAGCAAGGTTTTTGCAGATCGATTTGTACTGGTCTTTTTTCACTTTTGAGAATTCTTAACACTTCACAAGTATCTGCAAGCAAGAAAGAACAATTTGTTTGATCAAAGTTGAAGCTACAATCTCCAAGGTGGAAGATTTTTTGACTAAAAAAGGCAATAGTTTGCAAAATTTAGAAGATGGGCTATTGCAAATTGTTTTTTTTGAAATTTTCCCAGAGTTTCAATACCTTCTACTTGTTCTGATAGCTCCCTATTTAAGCATTATCCTATATGCAGAGCTAGAACTTGCCAAATGCAACACATAGACTGACACTAAAGGTACTTTAATCTAATTTTTATATTGATATTAGTCCATAGAGCAGACTGTGATGCAACCTAAAATATGGTGTGCTTGAAACAAATAAATGATCTTCAGATATCACTTTTACCTTTTTAGTTTACCTTTTTAGTTTACTTTGTTGAAATGTGGAATGCAAACTGAACATGATTTCAATGCCAAAGATCGGATTTTTATTCATGAGATCATCATACAGTCATTCAAAGGATTCCCAAGCTCTGATGTCTTGGGCACAGAATCAAAAAAAGTCTTCACAATAGCAAATAAACAGATTGCTTCAAGTAATCCATGGATTCAAGAAGCAAGGAAGGCAAATTCAAGCAGCTGTCAGTCAAACCGATCTTTAAAAGAGGAATCTCGATCATTTTTTGTGCCTAAAGCCTCGAAAATCTCTGCAAGCAATTCCCCTTTTTCATAATCCCCTGTTTCGGTCCGTTCTTGGCAAATTTGGCTCAAATCTTTGTCTTTTTGCTTAATTTGAGAGTTCTTGACTTAGAATAGGTCAATCCGGGAGCATATGGCCATGATCAGGTGGTTAAATCATTCAAAAAATCCGGATCTTGGCATGAAGAATTTTAGGGTTCTTGAGATTCTTGATCGATATATCCCACAGGAATTTTGCAGAAACGCAGACAGGGTATATAAGGCATAAGAAATTTTTAATAATTAAATCACACGTGCTATGCCCACGTGGGATTGGTCCATACCGCCCACATGCCCAGGTGTACCCGTGGCGGGTGGAGATTGGATGGGGAGCAACTAGGCGGGGTTTTTGGGGATAGATAGTTTTTTTTTTTTTTTTTTTTTTTATATTATTATGTTATGTACATGTACATATGTCAGCAATTTTTTTAAAAAAAATGTAGAGCAAACTCGTGACTGGTGTTGGTGCTTGTGCTTAGTAAAAAGATGGAAATATGGCAAAGCTGAATAAGCTCATTTGGCATGCACATACAAGTACTTAAGGTAATTTTTTACTCTTATTGACACATTATTCAAGAACATGTTGGTGGTATTCTCAAATGGTATTTGGAAAAACCGACATATGGGCAGGCATAGATTCTGTGCTAGAGATATAAGGTTATGTTTCTAGGAAGGACTACCAAGTGCTTGGGAGGAAATAGCAAATATATGGCATGCATAATTGCATGAATATGCATAGTTAAAAAATGATGTGCTAAATATTGGTAAGATTTGAACCTTTGGAAATAAAGACGCAGCCTAAATTGCAGCCTAAATTGAAGGAAAAACTTAGGGTTTCGATTCCCCTCTGGCAAAAGTCATGAGACTTGGAGAATCGAGGTGAGACTTAAAAATCAAGGTGCTGCCAGAGCAGCCGAAATTGATGACACAAGATCCTCTTGGGTTTTTGCAGGCCATCCTGAAGGATGTGTTTTAACTCATATGGTAGGTCTGCGGCAGCTCAAGAGTTATTTAGAACTTTTTATTAAAACCAACAGAGGGAATGGAGTAGAAGTTCTGTTGAGTTTGAAGCCTTACAGATGGATAGCTCTGAAGAAGAAGAGCCGATGCATAAGGAGCCTTACAGATGGATAGCTCTGAAGAAGAAGAGCCGATGCATAAGGATCTAGACAGTGGGTCATTTTTGCATAATTTTGTAAGATTTAAGGATCTAAGTGAATCGGAGGCAGAAAATATGAGATGGCAGTACCGCGCCTTAGCAAAATATGGTTTGCAACCTGTTCATGCTCCTAGAATAAATTCGTTGACAAGTTTAGCTTCAACAAAAACCGGATGGCTAAAGCTAGGCAGTTCATACAAATTGCAATCTTGAAGCATTCTCCATGGAGAATCGTGAACAAAGGACATGGGTCCGGCACCGAAAGGAGTTCTTTCCGGTAGTAAACGATGGCATCATGCGGGGAAAGCAACATGGAACAATATTATGTTCCTGAACACAATTAGTCAAGATGTTAAATCAGCCATTGACCAACCGGGTATGTTCTTATGACTGTACTTCTAATTTTAAAACAGGTCATCATAATTAGCAGCAGCTTATGAACACGGGATTGTTACACTACCAAGATATGGCTGCAGCACTAAAATAATAGGAATGGTATCTATTCTTAGAGTAAGACCTGTTTGGCATAATCTATTAGCACATGAACGTGTTCTTTTCTAATTTTAGAATGTGTGAGAGATAGTATAATAGGTGTTCGGTTGGAAAGCACATAAATAGATGGCCTTGTTTCCTATGCCTAAGTTTACATACATATTCAGGAGATTGCGTACGCGATCAAGACAATGGTCGCGGACACTAAAAATAAAGGGAATAATTTCTATTCTTAGAGTAAGGCCTGTTTGTCATCATACGGTTGGATACAACAGATACATGTGGTTAATTATGGGACACATGTTAGAGCTTTGCTCATGTTGTGACCTCTGTTTAAGAACAAAGTAATTTATGGATTTCTACTATATCCTAAATAATGATTGGAAGGATCACATATCTCTATAAGATGTCCTAGAAGATGTCCTAGAATTGCATCCTGATGGTAATAGGGATGTAATTTCTTGAGTGACAAAGTCTTTTGGTTTGATGCTTGTTGTCTTAATATGCTTTTACGAATCAAGAGCAAAGGGTACAATGGGTGAAGGGCGAAGAGCCCAGAATCACCCAAAGTACCTTTTGGCCCTTGTTGCATTACCGAGATTACTGCTAATGTATACATGGTTGGCTGCTTGAGGGACGTGGTATTCTCGCTCCCATTGTGCCTTCCTTTCTTTGTTATGGTGTGTTCTAGCAAAAACGACTACATGTATCAAACAAAAGGACTTAACGAAATGGATTCCACATTCAAGACTGTTGTCTTACACAAATGGTGTACTTTATGGCTACAAGACGCTTTGCAGGAAGTTACAATTTTGATTATCTTCTATTATCATAAAATTTTGAAAGTAAAGCTATGCTCTAGGTATACAAAACAATTTTTTGCTATTCAGTATGGAAATATTGCAGACCATATAATTGTCTGGAGATCTGCAAAAAACAGGTACTTTTAGCTTCAAAATTACGTCTACTTCTGTAGCAATGTATCAGCCTAGAAGAGAGAGCTAAAGTAATGATTTATAGAATACCTATATCACATTGTATCTTGCTGAAACATAAATATGAGATAATGATACGAGGCTTTTAGCACATGTGAGCATATGTGAATATATATGGGTTTTTCAGAAAAAGCACCATAACAGGTTTTTGCAGACTCGTATGGAATACAAAAAGTAGTTTATGAAGCATGTTCTTAAATAAGTTCCCGTCATTGCCCTTTTGTCTAGTAAGGGAAATGTGATTGATATCGGGCTAAACACCCATAATGCAGATCTCAATTCAAAAATTTAAGATTTAAACCTTATGCATGAAAGAGTTTTCATGTACATAAGATTTTAAAGCTAAATGTTATAAGATCTCTTCAAAATTGCCTTCTGTGAAATTGCCTTCTGTTCGGTAGTATGAAAGAACTCTTGTAAAAAGACCTTCCATGCAAGGCCAGGTTGCTCCATCAGGCAGGTAAGACTTAAAGATATAGATTGAGAAGTAACTGCAGATACCAAAGAGGCAGAAACCTGAATAAAAATCTGTATAAAAAGGAGCCAACAGAGGTAAGACAAAAAGGTATCAGAATTCATAAGTGTCCAGGAAATGGAAGTAGTCTCGGAATTGAGGCTGCAAAATGGGTCTGCCATTGCTTCCCCAGTTAACTAACTCGATCAACCTGTCTGAGTTACAAGTGGACATGAGGTGGATCATGGTGCCATAACAATCTGCCCTACCCCTATGGTAATAGTAGCTTTCTCTATAAAACTCAAACTGTTGATCTGTCATGTTTGCACTGTTATTTTCCAAGAACCAAAAGAGAATGGACATGAGATATGTTTCCTTGCAAAATTCACTGCCCCATGTGATTTCCTTTTGCTGAACCTGCTGAATGCCTTGAATTAATCTTCCCCTTATTGATCCAGTCCACTGATTGTAGTCCTTTTTTTTTGAACGGACAATTTCCTTGGGTGTTGATATTTGGAGACTTCAGCATCATCTAGGTCAAGATTGAGCTTGACTTTACAATTCCTCAGATAATCTAGCATGAACGGAATCAGGATTAGGCAATGCTTGATTACAAAAGAGCTTAAAAAAACCATAAGAGCCTGAGAATTTTCCAATAGATAGCCATCTTCACCATTTTTATTTTTATAAGCAGTTACAGTCAGCTCAATATCATGAATGACCTGCAATTTAATCCAGAATGTAGAAATGGTATGCCCCCCATGCAAACATCTATTTCTATGTTTCCAAATATTCCACAAAGCTATGAAAGAAATGGAGTTTTTAAATTTATTATCAAATATAAGGAAATTAACAATACCCCTTGGTCTGCTGACTTGAAAAACATGTTCAAACCAGTTCCAGAATGTAGATAGATAGATAGATAGATAGATAGATAGATAGATAGTATTTTAACGTCACACCACTAAGCAGCATCCAACTGGACATGTGACCACACTACATTGCTTTGACCACACTACATTGCTTTGTTGGGCCCTGCCCCCAACCACTTTACATTGCGTCTGTGGGTTTTGACACCCAACAGTTCAAAGTGCGATTCTGGGCGGTCTCAAACTCGAGACCTATAGTTGCTAGACCTAGTGTATTACCACTAGACTAAACGACCAGACGCATAAGAGAGTTTAGGGCATAAGAAAATATGGTCAATGTCCTCAATATTATTGCAAAGAAGAGGGTAAGATGGATTTAAGACATAATTATTTGGGACATTAGCATTAGCAGACGAAAAATGTCTACATAAAGTTTCCAAATTAGGAATGCTTTTGTTAGCAAGCAACCAGATGAAATAAGTTATTTTAGGAGCACAATATGGATTCCATACATTCCTAAAAAGAGAGATTCCAGTTTCTATAGGAAGATTCCAGTAAAGGCAAGCTTTAGATATTTGATTGTTATTTGCCAAGAATTTATTAATAAAGGCAACTTCATAAAGATATTTATCCTTGTAATTCCAATCAATATGAGCAGAGACAGAACCATGAAGACTGTAAGTGGACACCTTATTAAGAATATGCTTAAAGAGTGTCTTGTCTGAAGAGGTACCATTGACCATGGCTTTGAATCTGGTCCAAGTAATCCATCTATCATTGAACCAAATGTCCCCTAACGTTTTGATACCAGCAGATGTCCATTTCTTGTACATTCTAGGATGATTGATTGCCAACGGGACCAAATTAGCTTTGGCCAGGGCAGGATTCCAGAAAATACTCATATCCTTATGAGCCTGATTAATGGCACTATGGCAATAAGCTGTGTGCACATTATTCCAAGAAGTAATGAGATTTCTCATTAGAGGTGATGAGTTGGCAGCTAGTTTAAGCCTATTAAAAGCAGAAGATGGCAGAGAATGCTCAATGGTAGAGTGACCATCTATTGTGCTTTTGTTCAGCCAGTAATAGATAAATTTAGTTGCAGGGTTATTTTGATTAAGTAAAGCCCTCCAAACATATTTACCTGCTAATGCATAGCCCTGGAGTTGAAGGTTTTTGCATCCAAGACCCTGCCCTTTTACTCTGAGTGACATATTTCCAGCTGACCATATGATGTTTACCCTAGATGAAGTTTCTAATTATCTTTTCAATCTGCAAGTAGATGCATTTGGGAGCAAGCAAGGCAGAAGAAAAATAAATATGAGAACTTGCAAGCACAGAAGATGCAATAATAGTTCTGCCTGCAATTGAAAGACAACTGCCATAATTTTTTAGCTTCCTTCTGATTCTAGAAACAATAGGAGACCAAAGATCTTTAATTGAAATATCCAAGGCTAAAGGCATTCCTAACAGAGTGGAGGTCTGATTTACTGGTATGCCATTTGATACCTAAGATATCTGGCTGATCACTAGCTCCAATAATAACACACTTAGCCATATTAAGGTATATACCAGATGCTGCACTAAAACCCTTTAAGATCTTGATGAAGAATTCAATATTGTTGACATCATTGTGAAGGAAGCTGAAAGAATCATCTGCATATTGCAGCATAGTAAGTTGAGAATCATCCCCTGGCATATTTAAGCCCTTTAGATTACCACTTTTTTGATGGTGCATATTGATTTTGGAGAGTTGCTCAGCCACTGTGATAAACAGATATGGAGCCAAAGGACACCCTTGCCTCACCCCTTTCTGTAAATTAAAGAATTTGCCAGGAGTACCATTGACTAGAATTGCAGATTGAGCATGAGAATTGAGTCCCATGATAAGATCTATAATTTTTGTAGGAATTTCTATTTTTCTTAGAGATAGAATCAGGAAATCCCACCTCACAGTGTCAAAAGCTTTGGAAAAATCAAGCTTAAGTAGAACACAATTTTGATTTGAAGTTCTGGCCCAGTGTAAACCTTCCATAGCAGCAATATAATTATCCAAAATGAACCTGTTGGGAAGGAAAGCAGACTAATGCAAGCTAATATTCTTTTGCAAAAATCCTTTGATCCGATTTGCTAAGATCTTGGCACAAATTTTGTATGTGGAATTGGTCAAGGAAATTGGTCTCCACTCATTGAACATAGTTGGGCTGTCTACTTTTGGGATAAGAGAAATAAGCCCAGAGGAAATAGCAGGGTGAAGGTGATTGTTGAGCCAGAATCCATGAACCATAGATGTAAGATCAAATTTAAATTCTTCCTAGAATTGAAGAATTTTGGAGGTAGGCCATCTGGACCCGGACTTTTACCTTTGGCAAGGCTAGAAAGAGTAGATTTGACCTCGTCTTCTGAGGGAGGTAGTTCTACATTGGAAGATAAAGGGTCAATAATATTATCAGGCAAAGAGTTTAAAAGATCAATAAATTCAGAAGCAGGAGCATCAGACCAAGGAATAGCAGAGTTGGAAGCAAAGATATTAGAATATTTTGAATAGAAGAAGTCTGTAATATCTTTAGATGAATCCAAAATATTTCCCTGATCATTAGTAATGGATGTGAGTTGACTCTTGAGAAGCCTATTTTTGGCAATTCTAAAAAAGAATTTGGAATTGCTGCAATCCATTGAAGAATAGAATTTCACTTTAGACCTAATGGCTGCATCCTTGGCCTCAAAATCTTCAACATTTTAATTGATTGCTCCATAGCACTTTCTTGGAAGTGTAAATCAGAATTTAGGGGGTCAGATTGGAGATTTAGCATGGCATTCTGAATTTGCATAAGGTAGTTTTTCTTTTCAGCTCTTTTTCTCTCACAATCAGTTCTGGACCATTGCTTAATCCAAGATTTGTTTGATTTGACTTTGGCATAGAAATCTTTCATAGAAGAGGCAGCTCTAATTCTGGGAAGACTGGCATAAAAAGATTTAAATTCCCTACAGAATTTGTCATTACTGAGCAAGGAACAGTTAAATTTAAAAGGAATATTCCCTGACCTCTTAATGGAGAGAAGATGTTTAATTTCAAGAAATTGAGGCTGGTGATCCGAGACTGAAGTTCTCTCATCACTGGAAACCAAACAATTGTCCCAAAAATCATGACTAGAATTGTTTATATAAAATCTGTCCAGAGCACAAAAGACTCTAGAGTTGCCCTTTTGCTTATTGGACCATGTGAATTTAGCAGTGGAAGAGGGAATATGGGTAAATAAGAAGGTATCAAGAAGACTTCCCCAATTTAATTTCTCTGCCACAGACATATTGATGTTTTTGCCCACCTTGAGGTCCCAGGTTGGGGTGTTATTGAAATCTCCAGCCAAAATCCAAGATATAGAATTATGGTTAAGAAGCCAATTTTTGATATCAAGCCAGAGCTTTTCTCTTTCTTTAGAGCTTGTGGAAGCATATATGTTTATAATATCAAATTGGGAATCATTATGATTAAAAATCACAGCCTGCCAACTCTTACAGACACTATTGTTGACCAAACTATGGCTAATATTCTTCCAAATAATGATTAGACCACCAGAGGTCATAGTGGCATCAATCCATAAAGAGGAGAATCCAGAGCCAATCCAACTTGCTAAATTAGAGCATTCAAAATTTGGGAGTCTAAGTTCTTGAAGCAAAATAATGTCTGCATGATAATCCCTAATTTGTGAAATAGCCCTTCTCCTTTTAACAGGCCCTTTGATTTCCCTTAAATTCCATGTCATAATCTTCATGATATGAAATGGGAGACTAGGAAAGGAAGACCACTAAATGAATTTTCTAGATTGGCTTCTAGTGGATCTTTTAGATTGATGTCTAGTGTTGAAAGCTGAAGTGTCCAATATTGAGACAGATTTCCTCACGTTAATCCCTTTCCTGCCAGGTTTAGCATTTTTATGCTTTGATGTGTTTGGAGCAGAGAAAGATAAAAATTCATCATCATCCCAATAAGTTGCCAAGGCAGAAATGTCATTTACATTGTTGTTTTCTTTCTCACTAGAGTCAAAGTCACTAGAGTGGGAGCAAGTCCAGAATTTAGATTGGCAGCAAGATTGGTTAATTCCTTGGGATTTCACCATAGAATTATTAATCATTTCAATCAAACAAGGAGATAGGTTCAGATCTTGCCTGGAATTTGTGTCCCCTGCCTCCATATCATCTCGTGCATCTGAATGAATTGAGATCTGATCTGGATGACCTTGAGAGAATACTTTTAAATCTGACTCACATACAAGCTTATTTCCTTCTGTTATGCTGTCCAGATTGCTTACCACCATTCGATCTACTTCCAATATTCCATTATCCATATTACTGGCCTTATTACCAACCTGAACAATCTCACCCTCCACTTGTAACTCAGAAAGTTGAAGAGCAATTTTTTCAGAAATGGGATTATGAGAATTTGAAATTGTAGGGGATGTATGAGGAGATAGGTCAATTAAAGGAATAGGAGATTGGAACAAGATTTCATTTGGGGTAGGAATACAAGGTCTGGAAGGTGATTTAAGAAAGGGCAATGCAGGAGTAGATGATTATTATTGGCAGTTTTTGGCTCTTCAATATCTGCACAATTCTCACCATTTGTGTCAGTCAAAACCTTAAACCTGTTAGAGCATATTACCTTGTCAGAAGAGGCATCATTGCTGACAGCCATTTTGCAGCTATGGAGATGATCCTTGGCAATTTCCTGAGCAGTTGCTATTTTGGAGGGTAATTGGATCTCAGAATTATCCAAGGTATTTTTATTTTCCATAATTAATAACTCCTCACCCTTTTCCCTTTGAGAATGAATCACAGGAGAGTTGATCTTTATACCATGCTGAGGTTTCTTGGAAGATCTCTGTAATTCTTTAAATGTTGTCCTATTATTGAGAACTGAATTTGCCTTAGAATCTTCAAGGATATTTTATTTAAAGTCTTGTGCAAATCTTAATGCATTGGAGTTTTCCCTTTGGCAATCCATTTATTATGATTATTGATCACTTGTGCATTAACCTGATTGCCAGAAGTCTTGAGATTTGCATGCTGGAAGAATTCCCCCCTATTTAGAATTTTGATCCCACCTGCCATTTGAGCAGTGTCATTAAGCACTTCTGAAGAATCTGATTCTTGTTGAGCAATTCTCTGCCTTTGTTGCCTCTTCTTTTCAATTCTTCTTTTACTCCCATTAGATTTAATCCATACTGACTGATTCTTATAATTCTGACCAACCTGCTTTTGGTGAACAGGTTCATGATTTCCAGAATTTAAAGCCCTGATATCTTTCCTGACATCCATTGGAGTCTTAGCTGAGAAATTCCCATCTCCATCTCCATTTGCAAATATTGTAGAATTTTTTAGATCTTGTCCAACAATGTATTGACAAGTGTTAGAAGAAAAATGTCTTGAATTACAGCTTGGGTAGTAGGTAGGCAAACCAATCCATCTCAGCTGAAGTTTAATTTCTTTGCCAAAGAAATCTAAAATAGGAATGGTTGTGGGAACAGGCTTGGAGATATCCAATTGGATATAGCATTTAGGGGCCTTATATGGAGAATAATCTGTAGAAATATATGTTCCAATGGAATTGAAAATGGTTGAGAAACAATCCTCATTCCAATAAATAGGGCTAAGGTCACTCATACTGATCGAGGTAATATAGAATTTACCAAAGTCATTAAGAGATAGCTGAGGGTTCCATTTGATGAATACCAGCTGAAAAGTTTCAAAGGTTGATTTGGCTGTTTTCAAAAGGAAATTGGCAGTTCGAGAATTAGCACATTCAACCAGAAGGTAGGGGTAATTAAGCCAGAAAATTGAGTTGACAATGACACCTTTATTGAGTTTCTGAAGAAGGTCCCAAAGTTTATCCAATTTAATCCCAACTTTATCAACACAGATTATAACAGCAGTTGAAGAAAGAGAGCTAATTCTTGATGCTATTAGAGGGGAATCAAGTTTGATACCTCTGAACAGCTGAACATTAGCCTGAGTTCGAATTTGCAAGTTGTTGAATTCTTCAAATAACTGCTGGTCCGAAAGAACAGGTTGGGCAGGCCTTTGATTTCCATATGGAATAGGAACCCCTTCAGCATTAAGAGCAGGTGGAATGCCATTGGGACCCGGATCCTTAGAAAGATTATCCCAGGATGGAACATCTGTGGATAGATGGTGCATGTCTTTTGAAATAAAGTTTAAATCAGAAAAATCCCCAAATTTAAGGACACTAGAAGGATTTTGGTGATAAAAACTTAACTGGGCAAGAAGATCGGATCGCTCTGATGAAGAAAGGAGCATAAACTTGTGTAGAAGAATGAGAGAATTTGTTTTTAGATTTATTGAAGTATTCGAGTTTTTTTGGGTATAATTTTTTTGGACAATTTGTGACATATTAGAAAAGATCAGGTAGAAACATCAGCAGCAGTATACAATGTGTGGAAAACTAGGGAGAGAGAGAGAGGGGATAGCCGACCATAGGAACAATATCGGACTACCCCCTAAAAAGAAATGTGCCAAGGCAAAATAAAAGGGTAATGGCGACAACTTCTCATCGGGATAAAAAACCCCGCCCTTTCGGGTTTTCGAGGAAAACCCTAATGAGAAATGGTCGCCAACAACCTCGAATGTGTTGCCTGGAGAACGGAGAGAAACGAGTTGATGGCGAACACAAAATAGAGCACGACCCCAACAAACGGCAAAAGCCTCCCCCGAATGTGTCCATGGAGAACCGAAGGAGAGGGATGATGGCGAACAGAAATAGAGCAGGACCCCAGCAGACGGCGGAAAACGGCGGAATCCTGCACGCAATACCAAAAAACTCCAAAAAAGAACACCCGTAAATGATCAGAGAAAACAAACAGCACAAGCGGCATCAAGAAGGTCCGAAAATGAAAATAGAAGAAAAAAGAACATAACAGAAAAAGATAGCATCACCCATAGGGTGGAAAAAGCATCACCCAGCAGGTGGAGAACCATTATGTAAAAATATGCATCACCCTCGAGGTGGAAATAAACAGCATAAAGCATCACCCAGCGGGTGGAGAACCATTAGGTAAAAATATGCATCACCCCGAGGTGGAAATAACAAAGATCACCGCAGGGAGAACAACACACAGCAGGAGGGCGATGGAACAGAAACATAAGAATAGCAACACTCATAGGTGGAGAACAACAAAAGGCATGAACAACATAAAATACAAATAAAAAAGACTCATGCGCCACCGTCAGCAGGGCGGGAAGGGAGGGAAGCCACGAGAGGAGAAGAAGAGCTGCTGTGAGAAGACGCCGATAACCGAGCCAAAATGGAAATGGCCTAATATAGGGCGTCCTCCGCCCCTGAATGGCGATCCGGATGGCTCGGTCGATGGGATTCGGGAAGGACTCGCAGGCGGGAAGGGAGGGAAGCCACGAGAGGAGAAGAAGAGATGCTGTGAGAAGACGCCGATAACCGAGCCAAAATGGAAATGGCCTAATATAGGCGCCCGTCCCGTCCCAGAATGGCGATCCGATGGCTCGGGTCGATGGGATTCTGGGAAGGGACTCACGAGAGACAGAAAACCAGCCGACTACCAAAGGACTTCCTCAACTATAAGCCTAGTCGCCGCGAAACCTCCAGGTTAAGCCGATAGCAAGAAGACACTCCCGCCACCACCCCCGAGCAGTCGGATAGAATAAAGGACGCAGAAAGAAAGGAGAGGAGTGAAAAAGAGGGCCGCCGAACGGAGGATCGAGGAGATGATAGGAACCGGTAGAAATTAGGCGCTGAAGGATAGTGACGGGGCATGCGAATGAAGGCAAGCAAGCTAAAGAAATCGTATGACCATGGACAAATTGGTCTCATTTGGAGTGGCAGGAGGAGAAAGGAAACCAGGGTCCGAAGAGTCTGGAAGCTACACGTTGACGAGAACCAGCAGCTGAAGCGAAGCCGTGGGGAGAAAACGGTTGAAGAAGAAGAAGAAGGAAGGCCGCTATGGACGGTATCGACAAGAATGACCTGAAAAAAGGAAAGGACATTAGAGAAAAAACAATGAAAAGAAAAGCACGCCGCCACGATGACGAATCTAAGGAAGTGCCCCGGCAACAAGGCGATGAAAAAACAACCACGTTAATGCGTACAGAGCACATATGGTATGAATGCAGATCACAGTTTTATGTCCGTGGATAGGTGTCTTATTTGAAGACAGATGACGGACCGAAGTTCGTGAATATGGCTACGGACTGAAGTCCGTGAATGTGGCTATTATTCCTTCCGAACCTGTGGCCAATATCTAGATGAAGATAAGTCAACAAAGGAACCCTTCATCCTGGAGCCCCAAAAAGAATAAACAATAACGACAAATAAGAAGGAAGAATAACAAGTAACTGAGGTAATAAGGCAAAGAGGAAAAAACTTACACATAGAAATGTAAAAATACATAGACATAAAGAAGACAAAGTGCAACCCGTCATATGTGGTCAAAAACAAAGTGCAATGGTGCATACGCGGGTGACGTCAATATTCGAGAAAAGAGGTCAAACCATAAACCAGATAAAGGAAGATGAATATCAAGAGTGCTAATGTGAACCTAAAAAGCAACGTCTCAAAGCTTACCAATACAAGACAAACACCAACAGAATGAGCCAGCTCAGAGGAATGTCAATAAGAAAAAAGAGGTTGACAACAAGAAGTCTAAAGCAAAGAAGTTCATAACGAGGAGAGTGAAAATGCAAAGGTCCGGTTCAGGGTAGCATAGGAGAAATGTGTGGTGATGTCAGAAGACAAATACCATATGCATAAAGCCATGAATAAAGGCCCCAATAGGAAAACAAACTTTGGCAAACGAAGAATGGGATCGAAGAAGAGAATGTAGACATACTAACACCGAGCAAAAAGAAGGTCAAGAAGGAAACTAAAGGTAATTCGGAGCACAACGTAAAAGAAAAAATGAGGCTTAACTCCATAAACTATAAGCCCGGGCCACCGCGAAAACCGCCGGTGTCGAAGTCGTGATGAAGGGCCAGCGTGGGTGAGATCTAAGAGGAGCCTTAACAACCGGGGAGCGAGAAGAATGGGAACTGGTAGAAGGCACCCATTAACGGTTAAGGAGAACAAGAATGTGCATAATGGTGAAGCGGCAAACTGTAAAACTACAAGCACTCAAATTGATGTGAGCGATTAGAAATGAGAAAAAAATCAACAATTCATGAAAAAAGAAAGGATAGCATCACCCGGGGGGTGGAGAAAAGCATCACCCAGCGGGTGGAAGAAAACACATGATAAACAGAAATTTGTGTCCAAATATAGCTAAATAACAAATATGAGGTATAATGGTAGCATAATGCAACAACAAGGTTGCATATTAAACGGGAGCAAATCATTGAAACGGGAGCAAAAGGAATATTCCTCAAAGATTCCCTTTTTTTTCAAAAAAAGAGCTAAAATGAGGTAAAATTTTTATTTTGATCATAAAATTGCATTTTGACCCCCCCAAAATCACTCAATTTTTTATGCAAAGAGAAAATTGACTATGTCAAAGTGATACTTTTCCTAACAGTTAGAATTTACCTGAAATGTGTTTCTAGAGAAAACCACTAATTTAAGTGTACGTCCTACACAACATTTTGTTAGCTTGGATTGTATTCCAGAAAAGGTACATTTAGGTTATAGTGAGCCATTTTTTAATGATATAATATTTCAAAGTACCAAAATTGTATTCCGGAATATATTTTTGCCATTCGAGAATAACAAAAGTGTATTCCGGAATACACTTTTGCTTTTCTTAGAAGTCAAAGTGTATTCCAGAATACACTTTTGGTTTTGCTCGAAATCTAAAAGGTATTCCGGAATACATTTTTGCTGTATAAGTTTTTGAGACTCAACAGTGAGCGGAATATATTTCCTATTCTGGATAGCGACAGGGGAAAACCAAGCGACATCAACTAGGTTTTTTAGCATCTTCAATAAATTTCAATGACCTTGCGATTTTATTTTGTTTATTTTATGGGGATACAGGATTATGGTTCTAAATAATAAAAGGGATTGCTTTTGTTTCTTCTTGGAAGGCTAGGGATACTAGATCATGGTAGCAAAGGAAAGTTTCTGGAATACACTTTGTATTCCAGAATACATTTTTAGTTACAACGGGAGAGGGGGCGAATTTTTTTCTCCGCCTCAACTGGTTTGATCGGGCGATCTACTTCAGCTGTGGTCTACTTCGGCTTTGGCATGGTGAATCCGAAACCCTGGCGGCTCTGGCAGCTCTGGTAAGCTTCAGGTTCTTAGATTTAGGGTTTTTTCATGGCCAAAATAAACCCACAGCCTTCCGGTCTGCCCTGTAGCACGATTTCTCTTGTGTTTCAAGAATACTGTGCTAGAAATAAACTGAATCAAACATGCAAAAACTCGAAACTCGGAAACGTCTTTATATTTGTATTAAGCGCCCGGTCTCGTAATTTTTCTTGATGATCGGGTTTACGATTTTGATGATCAATTTACGGCTTCAACAGCGAGGACTTGGGAGGAGACCCCTGCCGAAAGCAAAGCTGAAGTGATGATGATTCATCTGTAAAGCTGAAGTGATGAAGACGATTCATCAGTAAACTCTTGGCGAACCATCCGTATCCTATGAAATTCAGAGGTAAGTTTTCTTTGTGAAATTCGAGAGATAGTCGTAGCCAAAACCAAGGGCTAAGAATTTTGCTGCCCTGGAATGAATGTACAGCCTGTATGTTGGTGCAATTGCAATTGCATTTATTGAAGAGGAGCGCAGTGCCGAAATAGATGCAAGAATTTGCAGAATTTGCTCTCAGTTTAGGGAGTAGAATCTGTCCTGCTGTGCCGAGGAACATAGATTCAGAATCAACGTCATGCCAGAGGTGGATAGGCCCGATTTTGATGCCAATAACTCACTTGTCATCTCACTTGTTGAAGATCTATGATAAAGTCGGCGAAACCGGCTGTTGAGTATTTTCAGAGGTAATCCAGACTTTGTTGAGGAGGCTGTTTAGAGGTAATTTAGGCTTTGTTGAGGCCGATAACATGCTGTGCCGAAACCCTAAACTTGGTTTTATTGCTTGTGTCTTCCACCAAATGGTCTTGACCTGAAATAGACCAAAAAATTAAATAAATAAAATACACATATTTGTGTACTTGCTACCATGGTTTCTCATTTTGTATGTGCCATCTAAATAGTTAGGCAAATGTTGCACTCTTTGCCCAAATCGTAACATGAATACTTTTAAGAAAGAAGACAATGCAAAATATGCATGCAATTTTACACATTGATACATGGCATCCATGCCAAGCATTAAGAAAGCACAAGCCCAAAAGTAATTTTGTGAATAAGCACTTTTAAAAATCGAGAGACGTAATAATAGTATTAGCTACTTATCGTTTTTCCAAGTGACACAAGTTTTCAACACCAATGTAAAGTTTACATATTGCGCGTTCTCATGCATTATATACCATACCATACCATGTTGTGCATCCTCATGCATTGTTTGTGTATCCATGTGCATAATTTGATAAAGAAAACTAAATTGAGTCCCTCTAATTATAATATAAATCTAAGAAATGGATAGTCGAGGAAAAGATTATATTTAAATGCATCTCACCACACATAAGGGACATGCTAGTTATTGAGGACATGCTTGCCTATGCAAGGGACTTCTTTGTTTATTGGAGACACGGACTTGCCTCCCAAAAATAACAACCCGGCTTATGCTATGAGCAGGTCACGGATTTAGGAAATCTAAACATATGGAGGCATTGCTAATTGTTTGGCTTATAAGGTGCAAGATCCTTCTAGGCATAGGCTTCAAGTGCTAAATCTTGTTTAGGAAATTTTCTTAGAAAACTTTGCCATGTCCCGGTTTCTTAGAAAGCAAAGGTGTATTCCAGAATACACATTTGTTTTCTCAGGAAAGCAAAGGTGTATTCTGGAATACACCTTTGCTTTTTCAAAATCCAAAGTGTATTCTGGAATACACATGTGTATTTTAGAAAAACAAAAGTGTATTCCAGAATACACTTTTGTTTTTGCATTTTTTGTTTTGTGTGTCCTAGTGTGTCAAAACATGTCAAACATGCTTGAGGGAACAACTAAACGTGGAGACTTGGGACATATACCCAGTTGCAACATCTGACAAGCATATTGTTCAATACGCACCAAACTTTGAGGGTGCCAAATTGATGTCTTGAAAAATTTCAAAGAAACGATTATTATTTTTTTCTCTATTTTGATGTTTTTGATATCTCATTTTTGAGATTATATATTCACATCTACATTTTGCCATTTTTAAGAGTGCTTCTTTGCAAAACATAGACTGTGACTTAATGAGGAGCCAAAATGAAGGGAAAAAAAAATTGAACCTTTTGAAATTCTCAAGTTTTTTAAAAAAAGGCCAATTTTAAGAGCATGGTGTTTTTTTAAAGGGAATCTTTGAAACGAGAGTTTTGCAACACTCCCATTTGATTTGCAACCTTGTTCAACAAGAAAATAACCACAGACAAGAGCCCAACGGCTAGAAAAAAGTGTAAAACATGATCGCCTTAATAACAACATGAACAATGCTATAATCCCCAAAACCACATCAGATGATATCCTAAGTAAAGTAATAATTTAAAAAAAATGATCAGTGGCGGGGGCAAAACAATGGATGAAGCTCCCCATAAGCGAAAAATCAAGGAAAGAATATACAATATGAAAATACGACATGAAGTTTAAACCAACGAGGTGAATAGGCTTCAAAGGATAAATATGGTGCAAAAGAGCTCGCAAATGCAAAAAGATGACAAAGTGCAAAAAACATGGCAAAGAGAAGAATATGAAAGGTTGAATGAGTATAAGGAAGTGCCAAACGCCAACATCGCGGTATCGAGGAAAAAGCTAAATAGCACAAATACAAATGACATGTAATACTAAGGCCGAAAAAAAACCGAAAAGAACAATGGCAAGAACACAATGCCAAGCGACTTGGTAGCCCCTAGCAACGAGGGTGATCACTGAGGGACATCGACATTGTCCCTACATTGGCTCTACATTGTTTCTATCAGGGACATATGTACACAGTCCAAAAGAGTCGATTCATGATAAATAACCAATCCCCCTATAGAAAATGGAAAATGCCTACATTCATATATCTAGATAAAATTGAATAAGCCACCACGTGATGAAAAAGTGGCAGAGATATCGGTCCACCAACCTAAAGCCCATAAAAAACCAATAGAATAAAAATCGAAAAAATGCATGTATCTAAGCAAAACGGAGGAGCCATAGCCCATAAAGAACCAATAGAATAAAAATCATTTAGCACATAGAAAAAATGCATGTATCTAAGCAAAATGAAGGAGCCACCATATGATGCAAAAAATGTTTCCATTGATCGTATTCTAAGACAAGAAACCGTCAAAAAGTAGGTCCCATTACGCCTAGCAATGTCAAGGCAACTCTAGATGCATAAATGATGAGGAAATAAGAACCATCAAAAATCAATAATCGTGAAAGAATACTACAAAGGAACTTACCATAGTAAATATATGAACAACAAGCATCGACATGACCCCAAGCAAAAAAACCCCAACATATGGAATACTTGGAACACAAGCCATGTAGCAATATTAAAAATAGGGAAAATTGTAAAAATGCCCTTGTATTTTGATGAATTTATCAAAATACCCCTATATTTCTGATAATTATCAAAATGCCCTTTGCGGACGAATCCAGCCCCTTTTATGACCTGCGCTATTCATTTCGGCACTTCAAGCAACCACAGCAATCCTTCGCTCTCTCTTCACATGCAATCAAAACCCAAAAATCTATTTTCTAATCTATCCTATTCACGAAGTTGGCGATCAGTCTTCATTTCTTGTTGCAGAGCGGTGCAACAGGGCGCTGACATCAAAGTTCTGCTAGGAAGGTAAGAAATCAAATCTCTGCTACAGTGGGCGATTTTTGTTCAATTAAAACATGACAAAATCCGATCTGAGACAAGAGGAAATCTCCTACACTATTCACGCCATCTTAGCAGCAAGCCGTGCATCTAGATTTGTGAATTTGAATTCGCTCTTGATCGATCTATCTACAAATATCATCGCTTAAGATGGTTTCAAAGTTTGATTCGGGAGGAATTCAACCTTGCTGGAGTGTTCAACTTGAGTGATTATGTTCCTATGCTAGCATGGCTGGAATTTTCAAGGGTTGAAGCAGAGAATGAATTTTCAAGGGCGCTCCCGGATTTCCTCTTCACTAGAAATTTTCAGCAGTATAGAAAATCAGGGCATTTTGATAAATAAAAAAAATACAGGGGTATTTTGATAAATTCATCAAAATACAAGGGCACTTTTACAATTTCCCCTTAAAAATAACTAAGATGGCATACACAAATCAGGTAACAATATTTTAACAACTGGCAACAGACATAAAAAGACAAAGTGCAACCTGGCAAATATGGTGAATAAATCTCGGGGCAATAAAAAGAAGGAAACCATGAGAATGCAGCATATAAAATAGAAAAACAACAGCACAGCCCGAGGAAACAACACATAGGCCACAGAAAGAAATTAAAGTAAAAATGCGGGCCAGAACATAAACAAGAAAATCAACCGGAATAACCCAGACAACTGTTGAAAAGTGCGGTGCATCAAAGAACAAGATAAACCACAAGTGCAAAAAATAAAACCCAACAACTATGGGAAACCTAGAATGTAGAAGATAATACCACCCGAATAACATTATACCACCTGAAAGGCGAAAGTGTAGTGCATCACACATAAGATACAAACACAAGTGCAAAGATAAAACCCAAACCACCATGGGGAAATCCTAAACGAGAAAAGAATGCCACATAACCACATGGGAACCACAATATAAAAAATAACATACAAAAGAGATACATGTTGAGAAATAACAACATAATTGAGGCCATCACGCAACCTACCATGGAAATGGAATGCATCAATGTAAAAAAGACAAATGCAACTTGGGAAGATGGTGGCCACAAATCTATAGGCAATAAAAAGATAATAAACCATGGGACTGCAAATAGAATTATGAAAACAAGACAACATCCCAAGTAAAAGCGACCACAAAGGCGAAAATGAGGGCAAAAATGAGCCGGAACATAAACAAGAGAGAAAAACAACACGAGGAGAGCATAGACCCATTTAAATAGTAGCATGGCTATCGGGGACTAAAAGGCATGCTTATAGACCATATAACAAGTGGGGCGATAAGCCCACCACAAAGAAATGGATGAGCTAAGAAATGCACTGAAAAACTAAAACAAATTTCCGGGCCGGTGGAATGGATGGAGGAGGAAAGGATCCTGGTGACGAGTGCAAAGGAACCAAAAGGCAAGAAGGAGAAAACTGCCAAAAGTAGGCGAGAAATCCATTTCTAGCTGTCTATTGAGAGCTTTTTTGCACTTGTAGTGGATCTTCTTCTATTTTGGTATGGCTAGCTTCCTAACACTCTGACATCCTTGCGTAATCACTTATTCTTTTTTTTTCTCATTCTATCGTCATTATGATTTCATTTTTATTTTTGATGCTTATCTTTCTCTAGATGGGGCGTATATTGAATTATTGTGCATGAGATATTATCTTGAGCGCATCCTAATTTTTTGTTGAAGGACGTCAGACTTTATTCAATCAAAGAGTCAAATACAAGTATAAATGCAGAGACAGGAATAAAATCTCAGCGGATAAGCGGAGACCCACCGAGTGAAGCAACCTGCCTAAGCATAAGAGTGCACATCCAAAAACTCCTCAAAAATCAATCGCCTCTTGCGAGGGGCAAGTGAAGAACAATGATACGACTTTACAATGTAACCTTGAGCTTCTTGGAGAACACGATTATCTGCCACATCCAGACCTTTGAAGATTGCATCCTAATTTTGTACAGGATGCTAGTCCTGCCTAGTTCTAGAGCTGGTTGTTGAGACCTTTTTTCGCTGTACATTGTGCTCTCATTGTGCATTGTACATTGTGCTATCATTATACATCATTTGCCGGGGAATTCATTTCTAGCTCGCTATCATTGTGCATTGTGCTACCATTATACATCATATTTGCTATTTAGCTATATTTGGATGCAAATTTCTGTTTACCATGTTTTTTTCTTCCACCCGCTGGGTGACGCTTTTCTTCACCCCCCGGGTGATGCTATCCTCTCTTTTTCATGTATTGTTGATTTTTCCTCATTACTAATCGCTCACATCAATTTGAGTGCTTGTTGTTGTGCAGCTTGCTGCTTCACCGTTATACATGTTCTTGTTCTCCTTAACCGCTCATGGGTGCCTTCTATATGTTGCAATTCTTCTCGTGCTCTCGCTACGTGCTTCGTGACCCGACTCCACACTTGGAGGTTTCGCGGCGGCTGATATAGTTTATGAAGTTACGCCTCATTTTTTCGTTTACGTTGTGATCCGAATTAACTTTCGTCTCAGTTTCCTTCTTGACCTTCCTTTTGATCGGTGCTAACATGTCTACATCCTCTTCCTCAATCTCGTCCCTTGTTTGCCAAAGTATGTTTTCCTATTGGGGCCTTTATTCATGGCTTTACGCATATGGTATTATTTGTCTTCTGACATTACCATACATTTCTCCTATGCTATCCTGAACCAGACCTTAGCATTTTCGCTCTCCTCCTCTTGTTCCACCATTTTCCCAACCTTATGAACCTCTTTGCTTTAGACTTCTTGTTGATGTCCACCTCATTTTTCTTCTTGACATTGCTCTGAGCTGGATCATTCTGTTGGTGTTTGTCATGTATCTGGTAAGCTTCGAGAAGTTACTTTTTATGTTATTGGCTGTAGTTGACATTTCATGTTCTTAGTTTGGTCTTTTCAATATTGTTCTTACAACCTTGGGCAGATTACACATTTTTTGCTAACCCTTTGTTCTTGTTAGCTCCTTGATCATATCACTACCCTCATGACTTCCACTCTCACCTTGGCACTCTTGATATTCATCTTCTTTTATCTGGTTTATAGTTTGACCCATTTTTCGGGGTGTTGACATCATGTGGCTCTTGGTATTTTTTGTTGTCAATTTAACTAACTTTAACGTGGTTTTATGTTGTCTTGTGGCAGCTACCTCTCATTTATTTACCCCCCAGGAGGTCCTCTTATTCCTCCTTTACTTTCCCTTTGGTTTTCCTCCCGCACCCCATCCACCCTCACGGCTTCTATAGCTATATTCCACCTCTGCGCGTGGGCGTTGTCTTTCTTTTTCATTGTCTCACGTTGCTGTTCTTATTCGCCATTCTAAACGAGACCAACTTGCCCGTGGTCATACGATTTTCTTAGCTCGATTGTCGTCGCTTGCATGCCCCGTCACTATCCTTCAACGACTGATTTCCACCGGTTCTTATCATCTCCTCGATCCTCCGTCTGGCAGCCCTCTTTTTCGTTCCTCTCCTTCCTCTCTACGTCCCTTATCCTATCCGACTGCCCGCATGTGGTGGAGGGATTGTCTTCTCGCTATCGGCTTGGATCCATCCCAATATGGTACACATTCGCTGCCGTCGCGGGGCCTCGGCGTTGCAGCGGGGTTTCCACATGATCTTTGCATGCCGCTCGATTATTTGGCTTCTTCTCTTCTTCTCTCTCTCTCTCTCGCTACGATTAGCCGTGACCTAACTCAACACTTGGAGGTTTCGCGGCGACTGGGCTTCTAGTTGAGGAAGTTTCTCTGGTAGTCGGCCGATTTGGTATCTCTTGCGAGTCCCTTCCCAGAATCGCATCGATCCGAGCCCTCGGATCGCCATTCTGGGAAGAGACAAGCTACTATATAAACCACTCCCCTTTGGGACCCGGTTATCCCGGCGTCTTCTCCACGGCTGACTCTTCTTCCATTGCGTTGCATCCTCCCTTCCCCGCCTCTTTGCGTGGGGGCATGAATCTTTTTCATTTATGTTTCTTGTTCATGCACTCTTTGTTGTTCTCCACCTTGGATGTTGCTATTATCATGTTTTCTTTTCCATCGGCATTATGCCGCATTATTCTCCACCTACGGGTGATGCTGTTTATTTCCACCTCGAGGGTGAAGCATATTTTTACATAATGGTTCTCCACCCATTGGGTGATGCTTTTCCACCCTATGGGTGATGCTATCTCTTTTCTGTTGTGTTCTTTTCATCTGCTTTCATCGCTCATATCTTGGAAACTTATTGTTGTGCGGCTTGTTTCATCATTGCCATGCATGTTGGCTTTTCTCTAACCATTCACGGGTGTTTTTTAGGGGTTCTTTGTGTTGCTTGCAGGATTCCGCCGTCTTCTGGGGTCCTGCTATATTTGTGTTCGCCATCAACCCACCTCCTTCGGTTCTCCGGGCAACACATTCAAGGATTTTGCCGTCTTCTGGGGTCCTGCTATATTTGTGTTCGCCATCAACTCATCTCCTTCGGTTCTCCAGGCAACACATTCAAGGTTGTTGGCGACCATTTCTCATTAGGGTTTTCCTCGAAAACCCGAAAGGGCGGGGTTTTTTATCCCGATGAGAAGTTGTCGCCATTACCCTTCTATCTTGCCTGTGCACATTTTTTTTTTACGGGGTAGTCCGATATTGTTCCTATGGTCGGCTACCCCTCTCTATTCTTCAAAATATTGTATATTCTGAGCCGCATGCACATCGCAGCTACCCAAAAATGAAAAACATAGGGAATATCCGGTTATAACACACGGACCCCAAATAAAATTGTGTGCTATAGATGTTGGCTAGTGTACCGCCGAGAGTTTATCGCCGGGATTAAAAACCCGCCCTTCGGTTTTCGAGGAAAAACCCTAGCGATAAAATCTCGGCAAGGGCTTGACAACGCAGGGTCGCTAAACGTTCAAAAAAAAAAAACCCACGCTCCACCGAATACCGAAGTCGCGCAAGATCACCCCGGACCTCGCACATCACCAACGTAAAAACTAATAGAGAAAAACCTCGGTGAGGGGCTAATCACGCGTGCCGCGCGACAAAAACAACATTTACACCTCGAAAAAGCGAGGGGCTGGTCACGCCGCTAATGCGACAATTATAACAAATATGAACATATAAATAACAATTTGAAGGGGAAAGGGTGGGGAGCCATGGATACTGGCGAGAGATGAGAAAGCGCCGATGAAACATCGATGAAGAACTCGCAATAAGTGGCGATCCCTCAACCCGATGAGCGGCCTAGAAATGCATGCGATGCATGCATGCGGACTGTATGCAATGCATGCATGTTGCCTTCTAAGCAAGAATGGCGATTTCGCCACGCCGAATCGATGGCATTCTTGCACTAACGCACTCGCATGAACACAACAACATCCAGATACCGGAGAACTTCAAATACTAGATCCGGAGGAGAAAAGGTTGAAGATTGTCCTAGGCTGGACAAAAGGGCAAAGATAGAAGAGATTAGATAGGAAAGGCCAAGAAAGCGTGAAAGCTCATGCAAGAAGAAGCCCTCCTCCCATGAGATCAAAGAATAGAAGCCATGGATACCGGCCGAGATGAGAAAGCGCCGGATGAAACGTCGATGAAGAACTCGCAATAAGTAGCGATCCCTCAACCCGATGAACGGCCTAGAAATGCATGCGATGCATGCATGCGACGATGCAATGCATGCATGCTCGCCTCGTGGTAAGAATGGCGATTTCGCTACGAATCGATGGCATTCTTGCACTACATTCACTGCATGAACACAACAACATCCCATACCGCAGAACTTCAAATACTAGATCCGAGGAGAAAAGGTTGAAGATTGTCCTAGGCTGGACAAAAGGGCAAAGATAGAAGAGATTAGATAGGAAAGGCCAAGAAAGCCGTAGCTCATGCAAGAAGAAGCCCCTCCTCCGCATGAGATCAAAGAATAGAAGCCATGGATACCGCCGAGATGAGAAAGCCGGATGAAACGCCGATGAAGAACTCGCAATAAGTAGCGATCCCTCAACCCGATGAACGGTTAGAAATGCATCGCGATGCATGCATGCGACGCATGCAATGCATGCATGCTCGTCTCGTGCAAGAATGGCGATTCGCTACGCGAATCGATGGCATAGAAACAGCAGGAGGACAAAAACAGGAAAAGGAAGGGGCAAAGGTAGACAAGAAGAAAAATTGAGAAGATCCTAAGGCAAAAAAATTAAATTTCAGCAAAGAGGAATTTGGAATTTAAGATATTACCCAAAACCATACCAGTCCAAGCCAATTCTGAACTGAAGCAGACAGATCTAGTATTCCAATTCACCCAAGAGTCTCTCATTGTATACTTTAACCGTGATTTTGTGTTGAAGATTTTCTCTGTAGACCCTAAAAATGCCTGTAGCAGCAATATCTTTGTGGCCAACAAACTCTTCCAACCAAGATTCGACAATTTGGGTTTCAAATTCAGCACAACTCGGCGAGAAGGAGTATTCAGTTTGAAATAATTTATCTGGGAAGATTTGATTGCAAATTAAACTGTTCCAAAGGTCCGACTCTTTTCCTTTAAGAAAACTACAGATAATCTTCGATTCTTGCCACAAAATTGTGAAAATTTGAGAGTCCATTAGATGCTAATTCATCCCAATGCTAACCCTCTACAGGGGTAGCAGGCAATTAACACAAATTTCGATCGATCTGATGTAGAATTGGCTGATCTCAAGCAGATTTTTCAAGAAATAGGTTCAAACAGAAAAAAACCGCCTTTTTCAAAAAAATAGGCGCTCGACATTAAAAAAAAAAAAAAAAAAAAAAAAAAAAAAAATCAGTCTCATAATGCATATGCTTTAATTTCTAGTCAGTGGTCTTCAAATTACTTAGGCTTCGGAAAAAGAGGTACTAGTCTAGACTGGCTTGTTCAGTTTAGATATTAGGATGATAATACTGCCAAGGGATTGACCGAGGTAGATGCTAGTCTAGCGTATGCTAGTTCAGGCCGGGTTTTTTTTAGACATTTCATTTCACTAGGGATACCTGGTGATGCCTCTCACCCTTTGCTCTAAATGATTTAGAAGATCAAATTATTTAGTCTTCCTATTTAATCAGACTAAAGTACATTATGGTTATAGTTGTGCAGATTGCATATGAGGCATTGCCTCACTTGGAACAAGTAGTTGGACACTCTGAGTTATATAAGAAGCAGGGTGAAATGTCAATGCGTACATTATTGTACTATGCAGGTTGATGCAGGTTGCTTCTACCAATAATGCATGTGATGATGAGGAAGAATATGAGGTCATACCACATACACATATAGGGGATAATCTCAAATTATACCTCCAACATGGAATAGCAGAATTTGATGACAATAACCTGCAAGTTCCAATAAAGATAGTATTGGCCACTAGGCTTACTATACTTATGCCAGTTGGCTATGGAAATTTTTCAATATGACAGCACAGTGCTGCTGCTATATCTCAAAACTCAATAATCAAGGTATGTTCTAAACATATAACTCTCTTAAGATTTAAAGTATGGGATGAGGCTTAACCCTTGCTGTGGCAGTGGGGGTTAGCTCTCCCCATGGTCACAGATTGATACTATCAAGGTGCGTTTACCCTCATGCAATTATGACAATTTTGTTGGCTGTGCAACTGGGCAACTGAGCAAGGCACGTTAGTCTTGTTGTCAATTCTAAGGCAATAATCCATTAGGAGGTTATGACAATGATGCAGGGTGTGCGATTATGATTTGTTGTAAACCTTATCCTATACCATGGAGGTTTAAGGTTTAAACATGGCCATTTCATTTATTACATTTGTTGCACATTTACCATTATGAAATATTGGAATGATGCATTTCTTTTAGGCATTGACTTATAAGTGCTCTACACATAATCTTCAAGGGCTCTTTAGAGAACTGCAAGGGCAATGGTTCCCTATGAAGTTAAGATCTGCTAGGCTCAAGCTCCATATTTCCATGTTTTCGTATCTTCAAATGTAGAGCCAAGCAAGCTTGAATGGAATCTCTTCACCGTCTAAAGATCCAAGAAGAAGATCCGGTCGATTTGGCAGATGCATTTGTAGCAGAGCTCCATTTCAAAATGTCTAGAGGACTGTGTAGAGGCTTGATAGACTTTGCATATATTATTTACAGCTAAGCTTCATTTCAAAATACTTGGAGAACCCTGCAGAAGCTTGGTGGGATTTGCAGATGCATACATCATTTTGCAAAAACGTGGAGGATTCTGCAGAAACTCACATTGTTCACAACCTCCAGATAGCTTTCAGGTTTTTATGATATAGTTTTGGATCCTGAATTGCTTAATACTGAGGTTCTTGCTTTCTATATTCATTTATCTATTAGTAAACAGTTTGCACATGGCTGCAATAAATGACACAGCCTATAAACTTTGCAAGAATGCAAAATATATTCTTATCCATGTTTTATTGAAGCCGAAAATATGATATCTTTACCTCCCTTTGCTTGTACAGATTACATGCGATATAGGATATGATAATAGTCATGTGTTTATGATTATGTTAGAATATAAAAATACATGCTGCAGTTAAATAGTGATACAGACCGGCATCGTAATGTTGATCTCATTGATAAACGAGGTCTTTGCTTTATTAGCATCAGATGTCGAGTGTTCAGATTAGCATTATCCCAAAGGGCAAGACTTTTAACCTCTTGAAGAATCAATGGTGGATAACTTTACACATTCTAGTTTGCAGTTGAGGTCTGAATGCTTGAACAACAGTAAAACATAAGATTATGAAGAAATACAGTTTAATCTATCCTTTGCAAGACATGTCATGGCTACTTGTAATTTTGTTCAGGGAGTAGACTTTTTGCTTCCATTTGGTCACAAAGATAGTTTGAAAGACATATGCAGATGGCTATTTCATTCTGCTCATATTGGCACCATTAAGTGGCATTGTATTTATGAATTTATTCTATTCTATCAACGTTAGTCTTGTTGTCAATTCTAAGGCAATAATCCATTAGGAGGTTATGACAATGATGCAGGGTGTGCGATTATGATTTGTTGTAAACCTTATCCTATACCATGGAGGTTTAAGGTTTAAACATGGCCATTTCATTTATTACATTTGTTGCACATTTACCATTATGAAATATTGGAATGATGCATTTCTTTTAGGCATTGACTTATAAGTGCTCTACACATAATCTTCAAGGGCTCTTTAGAGAACTGCAAGGGCAATGGTTCCCTATGAAGTTAAGATCTGCTAGGCTCAAGCTCCATATTTCCATGTTTTCGTATCTTCAAATGTAGAGCCAAGCAAGCTTGAATGGAATCTCTTCACCGTCTAAAGATCCAAGAAGAAGATCCGGTCGATTTGGCAGATGCATTTGTAGCAGAGCTCCATTTCAAAATGTCTAGAGGACTGTAGAGGCTTGATAGACTTTGCATATATTATTTCTGACTAAGCTTCATTTCAAAATACTTGGAGAACCCTGCGAGAAGCTTGGTGGGATTTGCGATGCATACATCATTTTGCAAAAACGTGGAGGATTCGCAGAACTCACATTGTTCACTGTGGTGAAAGTATCTTCGGTGGGTAAAAAGCATGCGTCCGGACGCATGCTTTATAGTGGTTTTAACCGCTATCAGCACCCCGCTTTTTGCTTAACTGGTGCTGATGGGCGCGCTCATCATTTCTTTTACGCCCTTCATGTACTGCGACGCCCGTCCACCTAACGCGAGCCAAGTAGGGAAAATGATTGTGGGCTTCGGGCTGGATTTTCGCGCGAAAGTGGTGTGGTAGTACGTTGCAAATTGGATTACCGTCATGGCCCGTGAAATTTCTCCCTCCAATTCCACTTATCCTCCCTCTCTCGGAAATTTCATGGCGCCCCCGATACCGCCTGGGAGGCAATCACACGTTTAGCATTGGATTTTTCGGCCCGATGAATCCCAATACGTTGTTCCAGATTTGTTGGATGTCAATGCAACACGGGAAATATCACGTGAAGATCCGGTTTTCCTCTGCAATTTACAAGAAATTGGATGCGAGAAAGAGAGAATACTGATGGAATAAGATGAGAAAAGCAAATTTTGAGCGAGGGGATCGAAAGCATGAGACGCAAAAAAGCCAAGCAAGCAAGTAGTTGATTACTTCAATAAGCTCACCAAAAACATTCACCAACTCAAGGCCGATGTGATGAAGAGGGTGGTTCATCACCACCTAAATGGGAATCTTTAACACGGAATTTTGCCAAATCCAAAGGAGTGCAAGGGCCGGGGTCTTTGCTCAACAACTTGAAACGGAGACAATGGCACCACAAAGAGGCAAAGGAACCATGATGTTTGGAGAGCCAGAACCTCGACACCGGTGATGGCTTCTTCCACAAAATCGAGATGCAATTCCACTATGGCGTGGTGTTAGGTGCATCTAATTCTTGCTTTCATGCAGTAGCTTTTCGTGCTTTTAAGTGCTTTTTAAGTGCTTGTATCTGTTGAAAGTGATCTTTGGATGAGATATGTTCATTGATTAATGTGCAATATTTCTTATGATAGGTTGCATGAGGTCAACAATTGCAACCGGCCATTAAGAAAAATCGGAAGCAGATCCTGAAATGGTCCGGTGGTCTAGCTTCCAAAGGAGGTTGAGGTGTGATTCTCTCACCCACTTGCAAGCAAAGCATAACAGAAGTCTGGGGAAACAAAATAAAAGAGTCTCTCCTTGCAAGAAAGATGTTGTGAACTTTGTTGGAGAGTCAGGGCTTCGAATTTCTTATCCCTTGCACCTTATGGAGGTCACGGGTATAAGTTTCCATACAAATTTTTCTTTGCTATTGTTGCATAAATATTTCTAACCAACGGCCACCATTCATTTGGAGCTATTTCAACAATACAAAAGGCACATCCTGAACACCCGTTTGCTTAAAGGCTTTCGAGAAGTTGAGCCCTATTTATGTAAAGAAAGTATCGGAAAGGAAACTTGTTGTTGCATATAGCATATGAAGTTGGAGTATGCGGGTATACGAATGCATTAAGGTCGAAAACTGGATTTCATGGTGATGAGTGCAAGTGCACCTGCGGAGGTTGTGGACCCGGTGAGGCGGTGCGGCCACCAATATATGTATGACTCAACAGCCCGAGCTTTGGAGGTACGTGGTTTGCAACAAGAGGCGAGGTGAAGAATGGCATAAACATATTTTGCTGACGGACATGTCGGAAGTGTGGCATAAAACTCTTCCTATATGTCCAAGAGAGAGAATCATGAGTTCTTGCTTGAATGGAAAGGCGTTTGAAAAGGTAATACTCTCTTCATTGCATCTTTGCAACACATCTGGATATGTGTCGTCATCCGCCGAAAACGCTTTTGTGCTTTCAACTTCGCGCTAATCTTCTCGTTTTTATGCTACGCACCTTATTCTGATTCCGTGTGGAGACGAAGATTTTGGTGGAGTTGCGAACTGCGTTACCAGGAGGTGCAGGTGGCGTGCAGAAAGAAAAGATCCATGCCACCAAGAAGGGAAACAAAAGTAAGAAATCCAAGGTAGTCGGTGGGACACTGAAATTAAGCAGCTTTGACACAAGTTGAGAAGAAGGGAAACAAAAGTAAGAAATCCAAGCAAAGCCTGGTGGGACACATCTTTTGAAAGCTGCAGCACAAGATGAGACCTCAAATGGCAAGGGAAAAAAAAAGAAAGGACCAAAGCCAGGTCCTCGGATTGTCTTACAAGAGAACGCCATTGAAGGATTTCATTTCATATCGTGTTCCACATTGAAGATATTCGTGCCACACAATTGCTGAGGGGCTAGATGGCGGGCCATGCAATTCGGGAGTTGCATGGACAATATCCAAGATCACTCAATATCACTCCAATAAGATAAGATAAGACAAAGTAATCATACATATATATTACAAAAAAAGTACAATAATGGTTACTTCATGAGTCATCGAAGTCTTGAGTCATCTTTGGTAGCCGGGAAGGGTGCCCGGCAGCCTTTTTGTACTTCTAATGGAGCATTGAGGATATAGTAGGCGAGACAAGATAGTTGTTGAGGCGGTAATCCAACACTACAATTTGTCTCCTCTTCCAACCATGCATCGGTGATGTCAACTGTGAGATCGTTTCCTGTCTGACATGGGAAGACAAGTACTCAAAGTTGGACACACAAACTTACGCAGAAGTTGTCCTCTTCTTGCCCCTTGAAAGGCATAATGGGAAGGGTTGTGTGTGCGGGGTTTAGAAACCCTTTGTTGGTGGCTGTCATCAACCAAGAAAATCATACCATGATTTTGAGGAAAATCCTCAAGTACAACCTTCAACTCCTTGAAAAAATCGCTTTTTGGTGCGTTTGGATGCTTGCATGCATAGTAATGCTCTTGACCATAAACCTTCAAGAATCTGGTGCAAATCGGGAACAATGCATCCACCATATCCCTTGTATTCCGAGTAAGCACTCCAAATAACAATGTCTGACCTCTAGGTGCCCACTCCACAAACTCATGATACCCTAGTACTAAATGAGAGTGCCCAGCCCCCTTGGGATTTTCTTTACTACAGCTTATACTTGGTTTTGTGGTGGAGGCTAGATTTTCCCGTTCATTCTCTCCTCTGTTGTCTGTGCGGTACCATTTACGTCCAGCACCGTAAGCACCGTGCAGGTGTCCATCCTTGGGCGTTTACATGCTAGCCGATGTGTGCGCCGATACTTGTCTGTCTTTGTAATGTGTGCCTGGACTACTGCGGGAAGTGCTATGTCGGGAGGTGCTGGGCGGTGCTGCAACTTTCTTGGCGCTTTATCTTTGCACTACGGGATAGTGGAGAGTGCGCTGATAATATAATCGATTCATCCTTATTGGTATCTCCACCCCCAATGCCTTAGGTGTTTCCATTTCTCGGTAACCCTTACTTTGCCCCTTTGTCCCCGGTTTCTTCATTCACGACTGTCTTGTTCTCCTGCATGCAAGGATGTTGCAATTAACAACTGATTCTAGGCATTCTGAAATATAACAGGATACTTGAGCACCTTTTGTGTATGTTAAGTTTGTGCTGGCACTTCTTTGCTCTGTATTGTCTTCTTGTCTGATTCACTAAGTATAACCATTGGGCGCCTTCTTTTTACTGCGAGACAAGTTTTTCTGATCTAAGTTGAATAATCCAAACCATTGCACATTAAAGGTGGAATAAAGCAGGGATCAAATATATTAATTGTTTGAACAAAAACCTTTTGGCTGATGGTTTAGGGTTGTCTTGCAAAATCAAGGTTTGCTTGCTTTTGAAATACATAAAACCAAACTTACATTATGTATTTTTCTTTTCCGATACTACTTCTATGGGGACGTCCTCATCAAGGTCATTCGGCTCACCTCCTTTCTTCTTACAACCTTCTGGCCCTTGGTAGTATCAACTGTTCACTATGTATACGAATCGATTCTTGAGCATCTTAGCCATCGTTTTCCTTCCTGCGGCAGCAGTGTTAGAGGAGGCCTTTGTAAGTGATGCGAATTTGGAACTATACTGGTGTTGGCATATCCTATGGAATTCCTTGGATTCAATGCCTTTTGACCTTTGTCTTTTCTTAAGTCTTGATTGTCTTTACGAAACTTCAGTAGTTTGTTGTCCAATGTCTCTGACTGTCAGTCTTTGTCAATTCAAAATCGGGCACGGCGAACATACCTTTTTCCCACATGTCTTGGGCGTGGAGTGTAGACCTTGTGGACATTAGCAGCTGATCACAGGTCCTTTACTTTTGGTGGCGAATTTCTTTCCTTTTCTTCCTACCAGGAGTTGTGTCTACATGCTCATCAACATCAATTATCTTCTTCTCGGTTTGTGAGTTGTTCGAGCGTACAACACTTCACCTTTCTTTGTATTAAACACCTATTTCACCGCACTAAGCCCGGTGGGAATGGTCTCACAATGCACTAAAGCGACATCCTTTCCGCGAACAGGCGGGTGCATTCTTGTGATAATGATGTCCGCATTTCGTGCAGCGGTGGTGTAATCACGGAATGCCAAGACCAGACATCTCCTCATCTCAATTGTGTCCAGATGGTATTGGAGCAATCTTTGATAATGGTCATTTCTCTTAGTCATCTCTGACTGGTGACATTCTTTAAGTGCTATTTGGGCTTTTACTAGGAGGACTCGTTGTTGGCAATCTCGGTGATTCGTCATCCCCTGCTTTCTACGGTTTGATCTATTGGCCCCACCCCCCATTTCAAATGAGACTTCAACATATATTACTGCCATATCTTTCTCCTCTCCAGTATGAATCTCGTGAGAGACACCTACATTAGGATCATAGCGGTGTGAAGACGTATTATCCTTTATGGTCTTGCTTCCCCTCTGCCCGGCGAGGGGAAGAGCTTCCCTTTGCCTCAGTTAATGCGACTGTTCCTTCTTTGACCTGGGTCATTCTGCTGCAATTTAGAGACTCTGCATATCTTGGATCATGTGCTGCTTTCCAGACGGAAATATATTTTCCCCATAAAGTGAGAATCTTTGCTGGACACATTAGTACTCTGAATGACATCTCCTTCTAATTTCTGACGATTGCACTGCTTTGAAATTTGGCACTACCAGTACTTCAGTCTTTATTGTCTGTTGCATAATTCTTTAGGCTCTTTGTATTTCCACAGGGAGCCCTTTGGTCTTTGAGTTCCTCTTGACCTTGCTCGAATAGGCTCTGCTTTTTGCTGCTGCTGCTGAGCCGACCTTAAATTTTACGGATCCTGCTTGGCCCTCTTTTTGATTTGTTGAGATGCAATAAAAGAGCAAATCTTCCTTACTTCTACATTCTTCAATCCTTACCGGGTATATCTTGCTCAACGCAGCAACTCAATTCTGGAAATATCTTCCATTACTCTGGCCTTGTACATGCGGTGGTGTCTTGTTAGGAATGACACCATTGGTATCCCAAACCTCATTATATTACGCTGCGAGATATCACATCAGATTCGGGGGTGAGAGGTACACCTCGTTTGATAGACTAGCATGAAGCGCGATCCTCCTCGGTTAATCGGCCGGTGGTCTTAAAGAGCCTGCGTTCATACGGCTGAAAATCAAGAAAACAATTAACAGGGCATTATAAGCCATCAAAATTGGTTGCATTTGCTTACCTGCGCATAGCATCCATTGGAATTGCTGGTGAGCAGTAGGATTAACCAACCTTCTTCACCATAGTTTTTGGCGTTGGGTTTTGGAATACTAAGCAGGTGAATCCTGAAATTCTGAGCTTCTTCTCCAGCGGAGCTATGGCGGAGTAAAGGTGGGAATCACGGTTCAAATTACAAGTCAAAGTTCGCTACCCTTTGAGTCCGCAGTCTTAATTCACGGTGGTAGTAAGAAGGTTATGATTAAGCAGGTCGCCCTATGTGAAGTGTGGGCATAGCATAAATTTTACTTCAATTGGTGAAGGAGTGGAAAAAGTAGTGAAGGAGTCTCTTTGGTCTTTGAGTCTTTGGGAGTCAGCGTTTTGCTACCCACCGGCTGTCTTTCACCCCAACCTCAGTGCTTCGAGGTTTTATGATATAGTTTTGGATCTGGTGCCTTATCACGAGGTTCTTGCTTTCTATTCATTATCTAATGGCCGGTTGCACATGGCTGCAATAAATGACCACATTATAAACTTTGCAAGATGCAAGAAATATATTCTTATCCATGTTTTGTTAGGCGAAAATATGATATCTTTACCTCCCTTTTGTATACGGATTACATGCGATATAGGATGTAATAATCCCTTGATCCGAGACGCCGGATGTCATTCTAGAATGGACGAGCATGCATGTTTTGCATGCCATGCCGTGGCCCTTGTACCCATTGGTTGGGAGTTCGCTATTTTAGGCGCGATTACATCAACATCTCGCCAGCGGGGAGAAGCCCTCCCGCACGAGGGAACAGATTCAAAAGAGAATAAGGTCTTGCTGGAATCCGCTTCGTCAAGGACACCGGATCGCCCTAGAATGGGGCGAGCATGCATGTTTGCATGCATCGGTAACATGCCCATTACGGTTAGAGATTCGCCTTCTTTGCGTAGCAGTTACGCATCAACATCTCGCCAGTAGCTTCTCTTCTCTCTCTCCGCAGTACCTTATTCTCTTTGAACCCTCCTCCCCTTCTTTGTTTTGTATTTTATCGTGTACAGCGCGTATTAACCCACCTCCACTCTGCGGGAGGTTGTTTTTATCTTGTTGTTTGTTGATGTGCGGTGTTCTGCAGGTTATGACGGCATCTGTTTCGACTTTCCATTCGTGGGTTTGGGGCGTTATTATGCCTTGCGTTTGTCCAAGCCCCTTGCCGAAGGCTTATCACTAGGGGTTTTCCTCGCGAAAACCAGAAAATGAGGTTTTAATCCGGTGATAAGCTTCGGCGAGTCTAACTTAATCTCTCTTAACATTGTATTTGTTGGGGTCAAATGAAGTATAATTGGATATTCCCCGCTTTATTTTGTGGGTGGATTCGCATGTGTGCGACTATCCACTATCCCTCATTAATAGAAATCTGTTTGAGATGGAGTAGAAGCAAGTCTAAGTTCGGGCGGTTTGTTTGGTTTCCTTGCAGAGTCCCATTCTAGAATAGTCATATGTTTATGATTGCTCTTTAGAATATAAAAATACATACTGCAGTTAAATAGTGATACAGGCCGGCATCGTAATGTTGATCTCATTTGATAAACAGGGTCTTTTGCTTTGTGCTTGCATCAGATGTCGAGTGTTCAGATTAGCGTATCCCAAAGGCAGACTTTACTAACCTCTTGAAGAATCAATGGTGGATAACACACACATTCTAGTTTGCAGTTGGTCTGGTCTTGAACCATGATCAAAACATAAGATTATGAAGAAATACGGTTAATCTATCCTTTATGAGACATGTCATGGTATGTAATTTGTTCGGGGGAGTAGATTTTTGCTGTTTGGTCACAAGATAGTTTGAAAGACATATGCAGATGGCTATTTCATTACGCATGGCACCATTAAGTGGCATTGTATTTATAGATTTATTCTATTCTATCCAATCTTTTTTTTAATTTAGGATTCTCCGTATGGCCAAAAAAAGTTTGGAATTTTGTTTAAAGTTTCCTATGATTTTGAAAATTGTTTTGGCCGCGGAAAAACTTGTCGATTACAAAAATCGTAGAAATTCTATTAATCATTTTCCTTCTTGATTTCCACTCTGCTCTGGCGGTCGGCCCGAGTAAAATTATACCTCTTTAGGCTTCCGAATAAATTTTAGGAAATCGATGCCTCCTCCATTGCGTATACCTCTCCTTTTGAATGGCGACCAGATTAGTTCAAGGCTGACCCCTCGCTTGAAGCCGCCAACAATTGCTCTCGAAACAAAGGTATTGCCCCTTTCCCTTTGAAATTTCGGTCTGTAGTTTGATTCCTGCTAAGCGACACAGGAACCCTAGTTATGATTTGATAATAGCTGGATGGTTCGATAATGCGATTACTTGTAGTCTGAAACAAGGTTGCTTCACACTTTCCTTTGCCTACAGACGCATTATTGCCATAGATGCAAACAAGTTTGGGCCGTGTTACCATAAGGCCATGGTATATGGCGGAATAATGGGCTTGGATTGAATCTGCTTAGGATTGCAAAATGCATCATTCTCACAGTTGGGGTTTCAATTTCTTTATAAGTCCAGTGCTTCAGAGCTGAATTTGATTATATAAGATGGGTAAGCTTCAAGATTTTTTCACTCTAGGTCACAGTACAGGCTGACTTTGAGCTAAGTCGTCTTTAGGCGGTGTGGCCTGAGCTCAGTCACGGATTTTTCCGAGAGACACCTATAGTCTGAGGTTATGGATTCACTATAGTCTGAAAGGTTATGGATTCACAATTAGGATCGAGATTGTCATGAGATCTGGAGGCTCTTAGAGCCTGCTGAGGAGGCATTTAGAAACTCTGTCCCGATTCCATGTTAACAAGATTTTGGGGTTTGTTTTCCAATGGAAAGTTTAATCTGAAATAGAGTCCTGTCAAATATGAACAACAAAAGGTGTTGAGCCTTGGAGATGCTCATAGGCGTGATTTACTCCAAAACAGAGGCTTTGTTCTAGACTTATTTACACATAACCATACAACCTTTCACGCATCTGCCTTTTGGAATCTGCTTTGACTTGGAAACCTCATTTACAACGTATGTGTCAAGTTCGTATTCGAGACTCCTATTAATAGTACTCAATCAGGCGAGCAAGCCATGGGTGAGGAAGATATAAGCGAGCTTAACTAAATGGTCTTGCTGAATAAGGCAAATATAAATCGATTGGCGCCTTTGGTTTCTAGGATGCAAGATGAAAAGTTCGTGAGATTCTGTGTAAGTCAATTGCCTTCTCAGCCTTTTCAACTTTACTTAGGAATTATTATTTTGCAATATGCCATGACAAAATTAGTCTAGCAAGGAAGACAATTGGTCGTGGAATATAAATTAAAAAGCTGAACATAGTGTTCCTACTTGCTATATGTCACTCTTCATTTCCTTCACTAGTAATAGTTGCCTTATTCTTTGAGCAAATGTTGAACATTTGTGGATGAAACCTATTCAGCTCGGACTCATTTTTATACATCTAATATAATAGAAACCAAGTCCATCATTGCTAGGCTATAAAGAGGTTTTATGCATTTGATAACCTTCCCTTTATATCACCGCATATCTTTTCCTCATTTTCTTACACACTTTCCTTTTCCCTTTTTTCTTTTTTCCTGCACATTTAGCACTGCCTTCTCTCTTTTTTTTTTTTACCCTCTCCTCCTCTTTTTCTTCCCTTTTCTCACACTGTTTCCTTTCCCTTTCCCTTTTTAGCGCCTTTTTTCCTTTCCTTTTTCACCTTTCTCCACCTTTTCATTTCTCGCGATCTTTTTCCCTTTCCTTTTTCCCATTCTTTTGCTTTTCTCTTTTCTCTTCCCTTTTCTCATACTTTTTGCATTCCCTTTTCCCCACCTTTTTTTTTATGTTTTCTTCCTCTCTCTCCTCACCTCTTCTTCTTTATCTCATGTCTCTTTTTTCCTTTTTTTTTTTTTCTCATGCCTTTTCCTTTCCTTCCCCCCCTTTCGCCTCCTTTTCCTTTTCCCTTTCTTCTTTTTTGTCATTTCCCCACCCTTTCTATTTTTCCCGTGCCCTTTTCCTCTTTCCTTCCCCCTTTCCTTTTCTCTTTCCCTTTCTCTTTTCCTTTTTCCTTTCCTTTTCCCATGTATTTTTTCCATTCCTTTTTCCCTTTTTTTTTTTACTTGCCTTTTCTTCCTTTTCCTCTTCCCTTTTCCCCGTCCTATTCCCTTTTTTCTTTTTCTTTTTCCTTTCCCCTTGCTCTTTCCTTTATTTTTTACCTTTCCTCTTCCCTCTTCCGGTTTCACTCTTTTCCATTTTCCTCATATTCCTCGTGTTCTTTCTTTTCCCCTTTCCTTTTTCGCCTCCCATTTCCTTTTTCCTTTTCCTTATTTTTTCATCATTTTTCTCTTTTTTCATGTGCCTTTTAGCTTTCCTTCCACTTTTTTTCCTTCTCTCTTTCCTTTCATTTTCCACCTTTTCCATTCCATTTTTCACATTTTTCATGCCTTTTCCCTTTTTTTCCCACCCTCTTCCTTTTCCCTTTTCCTCTTTTCTTCCATGTTTTACGTATCTTCTTGCTTTTCATTTTCCTTTCCCTTTCCCTTCTTTTCCTTTCTTTTTTCCTTTCCTCACCCCTTTCCTCTTCGTGCCCTTTCTCCTTCCTCTCTCATTTCCCTCTCCCTTTTCCTCATGCCCTTTTCCTTTTTCGCCTCCTTTTCCTTTTCATTCCCTTTCTATTTTCCATGCCCTTTTCCCTCTCACCATTCTTATCTTCCTTACCATGTCACCCTTTTAAGTATTTCCTTTTCCGTCATGCCACTGCTTCCTTTTCCTCCCTTCCCCTTTTCTTTTCCCTTAATACTGTCTCCACCCCTTTTCCCCTTTTCCTTTTCATAGTGTCTTTTTTTCCTTCCTTTCTCCCTTTCTTTTCCTTTTCCCTTTTGGTCTCTTTTCCCTTTCTTTCCTTCTCCGTCTTTCCCTTTTGAGTACCTTTTTACTCCCTCACTTCCCACCCTTTTCTGCCATTTCCCTTTCCTCTTAAGAGATTGGAGCACTTAGCCCAATCATGAGTGGTGGGAAGTTGTGCGATAAATCTAAGCCATTCTGTCAGACAGTCAACTATCTAAATTAAGGTTTGAGCATATAAACTTTATAATATAAAGATTTCAGAAAATACTCTGAACTAGGCGTACTTAACCACGGGAAGTATGAGAACTTGAAGATGCTTTCACTTTTGTCTTTCCTTCGTGTCTCTTGGTGCATGTTCTTTGATTAATCTCTGCATCAATTTTAGTACATTAAATTTTATTCTTCACTATGCAATTCCTTTACTTGGCGTTCGACTATATCTTTGATGATGGTACATCTCGACATCCTGATGAGTTATATATAATACGATTGCATTTGTGAATTATTCATGGTGTATTTTTATTGATCAATTAATGCGAAACTTATTACAGACTTCTTACATGCAAAGGAATAGGTAGCTTCTCAATATTCCAATCTTTATCGAAACTTTTGATATCAATTATCTGTGTGCGATACTTTGTTTGATCCTCTATCATAGGTTCCTTTGTCCATTCTATTTTTGTCCATTCTGTTTTGAAATAGCTGAGCTGCCCTATCTCATATGCTCTTGCATCTTGATGCTATGCGCATAATTATCTTTGGATCTATGCGATTAGTACCTTTTATTGGTGGTGGTGCCTTTGGAAAACAACGCTTTAGGTAATTTTAAATGATGGGTGTCGTCTCATAATTTCAGTTTCTTTCACATCTTTTCAATTTAATTTTATTCTGGGTATGATATGACATATGTACATGGCGAGCAACTACAGGTACTTCTAAGTATCCCTTTCAGAAATCAATATTTTTTCATATCGGGTTAGTGGATCTGCATGACTTTCAGCATTCCTCAACAAGATCTCAATGAAATTGTGAAAATTATGGTCATGTGCTTCTCAAATTGGATCTCATCCGCGTTAGTTGCTTCATCTGACCATGACTGCAGGAGTTTTTAAGTCATGATGTCTTTAAACCCGATTCTTTTAGTGTAGCAACCATTTTGCAATACAGCCCGAGAAGAATACCTTTCACGCAAGTGCTGGAAACCTTTGAGAAATTCATGAAAGCGTTTCTCAATAAGTCTTTAAGCGTTAATATATCCTTTGTAAAGCAGAAAATCTTTTGTTTCTTGCCATTTTGTTCCTTGCGGTCTCTATAAACATTATGCTTTTTGTAAGAGATATCTTTATATTTAAACGTTGAACATCCTCCTTACTGCTGCATCTTTGATGGGACATTTTGCTTCAAGTTCATTTTAATCTTGGTTATCTCCTTTTGCAAGCTCATTTTAGCTATTCTCATTAGTTCGCAACCTCTTTAACTTTGTTTCCTGCGGAGATGTCTTTTCTTTTCATCTATCCCTTGCACACTTGATGCCATATTATTTCCTTACCCAGGCTAGAAGGGTGCACTTAGTGTCGAGCCGAATTCTAGAAAGGCCCGCAGGTCGGCAAGGCACCATGTACTCCATCTTGCTTTGATTTTGAGATTCTAAACTGTTTGATTACCTGCAGGTTAGCAATGATTTACAAGTTAGAGATGAAAATTAATTATGCTTCCCATCGTGTGTGCGCCGTGTCGCATGGACAGGTGCCTTCTAGGCAGTCGACTTTTTGAGTAGGAGCCTAGCAAGAGTCTTTGTGAGAAAGGTAACACATACTTCATTGATTTTTCGTATGCTATGTATATGGAAGGAGTATATGTTCAACATAGATAGATTGTTTGACGTTCAAGATAATAGCTATATCATGTTACCTTTGAAACTAACGAGGTCCGATTTGGACATTGTGTTATAAATGAAATGTACTAGCTCAATAACTTTTGGACCATGATGTGCCTATATGTTCTTTTATCCCTGCCCAGAATATGTGTACGGTGTTAATAGAAACTTTATTTCTAGGGATCGCTATAGTACAATAGCGAGGCTATTTTCCACGATCTTTTCCAATTGGTCAAAACTGCATTCATGTGCTTCTAAGTTGTATATTGGTTGTCACAAAAGAACCACGAAGGTCAAAGTACATTGCCACAAAGATCACATTCACTTTACAACTCTGAAGTTTTGTCCATTGACATGCCACCATCCGTCTTTCAAATGCTTTTCTGTCTTGTATTCCTAAAGATTCATATGCACTACTGTTTTAGGGCTTCATATAATTCTTTGGTAAGATGTCGGTCTGTATGAAATGCATATAACCGCAGTCTCAATTGTGTTCCTGGACTCTTGAGTTAGTGATCAAGAAATCTTTGAGTATTCTAGCTATGGCGGACATCTTCCATTTATGTCTTTATATTTCCTCACTATTGCTCACACTTGATCAGGAGGTAGCTAAATGTGTATCTAGTAGCCAAGTTCATCTTTGGTATGAGCTAATGTAAAGGAATCGTGCTTGTGAGAGACTCAAGTGTGTTCCTACATTCTTGAGTTAATGATTAGAAATCTTGAGAATCTAGTATTCTGCAATGACTTCCATTTACATGTCTTTTTCATGTTCTTCCATACTATTTCGCACTTGGTCGCAGGTGAAATTCATATCTAAATGTGCCACTTACAAATCAATAATTGTCTGTGATAATATAGTTCGATTCTGCTTGAGAAAGTAAAGGCTTTCTCGACTCTAGAGTAAATTCACTGAATTTTGTAAGTTTGGATGGTTTGAGCAGAAGTATTGTAGATGCTTTTCAATGAGATTTGCAATATGCTTTCGTCATTATGGACGGTACTGGTCAACCAAGTATATGCTGCGAATTACATCTCCTATGGTAACAAGCGACTATTTACAATTGTGTATTTGATAAAATCTCGACTCTTGTTGGGATGTAAGGTGGGTCAATAATGCCCAACATCCATAATTTTAAAAGACCCGGGAAAAAGGGGCATCTGCTCTGATTAACCGCATCTTCATTTCCTCAGTTGGCTACTAGAAGCTATATACATTGCCCAGTTATTTTGAAACTACATGATAGCCATATCATTACAATGTCCTTTATTCTCTCACCCATTTAAGTGGATGATGACAACATGGCAGTCTTTAAGAAACTTCACGCATCACGTACTTCTGATGAACCGCAGTATAAGGTAGAAAATAGGGTTCACCAGAGTGGGTACTTTTCCTTTAGGTAGTTACCCGTTAAGTTAGCACTCTTCAATATATTCACGGGTCATTATTTGCTTCATGGAACTGCTGAAAGTTAAACATTAACTCTTGCTCCTATGAGAAACTTCGATATAATGTAATTATTTCATACCATTTTGCTAAAACTACATCTCTCAACTTTTTGTCTGTTGTACGGAGGCCTTGAAGGTCATTTTGCTGACATGAGCTATTCATTTTGCCAACATGAAGGTCATTGTTTGATTGTGGCCGTGATGGTTATTTGTGTATATATCTTTGGGGTGACAACAAGATGTGGAAGGTGCAACCCTACTATAGCCTTTAATTATGGGCGACTTCTGTAAGTATTTGTAAGTTTTGAGATTTTAAGCGTGATTTATATGCTTGACCCAGTGCATGCCTTATTTTACCTTTGAGAAAAAGCGGAAAATTTAATAAAAGTGCATCACGCACCTTTGTGACCTAGCGATGTCTGTCTGTTCTGAGGTTGTTGCATGCTTGAGACATAACTCTGTTTGATGCCATAGATGCGTCTCTTCCTTGTCCTCATTCTGAAATCTTGATTGTGTATGTTACTGATGCTGTTATAAATTTATTGCATTCATAAGGCACTTATGTACATAAGCACCCTTGGGTATTCTAGTACATAATTGAATACCGGTATTAGCTATGTGTCTCTGGGTAGAAGGTTATTCCAAGTTTAGTGCGTCTCTGGTGCCCATGGTCTTAACTCTTCTTTCAGTTTATGTGTATCTACATATCCCTTCCATCCACAGCGTTATAATCTCTTTGAATTGGTGCCTATTAACCATGAAGTGTGTTTTGTTTTAGTACATATGTTTGAGCCCTAAATGCTTTGTCTGACCATATTTTCTTCTTTCAGAGTACTACTAAAACCCGACAGCGCCGTGCATATAACTAGTTCTACATTAGGCAGGATGTATAGGCGGTTGCATTTCTTACCTCTCCTTCTATTCTTTAGTATTTTCTATGCCACCCACCTGCCACCACCCTGCCACCCCCACCTGCCTGCCCACCACCATGGAGGGCAAGGCACAATGGGTGTCAGTGTCAGCTGAAATCCCAATGTGCCTTTTGGCCCGCCTTACACAATCACGGTTTTCACGCTATGATTATTGATTGGGCTGCCAGTGCAGGTTTTCTTCCCATTGTTCCGCGCTGGCACTGTAGTTGGACTAGGCTTGAAGAATGATGGAGTTGGAAGAGACTATAGGCGAAATAAACGAATTAAGTCTAATGACAAAATGAGTAAAAAGCGGTTATTAATGTCAACTTTTATTTTGGAATGCTTTTATACTTCTGTGTTTAAACATGAGTATGATAGAAGATAATTTGAGTTGAAAGGTCTATTTTATCTTTAAAGATATGATGTAATTCAGGTATGATGTGATATGTTGATAATGGTCTAAAGATGATTCTTTTTTGGGTATATCTTATTAAATATATCGAAAAAAAATTTGATCTCATGTGCCTTTTTAATTTCTAGTCAGTGGTCTTCAAATTACTTAGGCTTTGGAAAAAAAAGAGGTGCTAGTCCTACGTGGCTTATTCGGTTTAGATATTGGGATAATGTCATGAGGGATTGGTAAAGTAGATGCAAGTCTAGCGTGTGCTAGTTGATGAGTTTTTTTTTTTTTTTTTTTTTTTTTATATGTATAATATTTCTACAACTAAAGGTTTTTTTTTTTTAATTAAGCTATTTTGCTTGATTAAGCAATTTTGCTTGGATGATGAATATTGATCCCGAGGATCTCTCCTACACTAGGGTATGATCATATGAGATTCCTCGAAATGAAGGGTTTATTGCGTCGTTATTTTTCTTTAATAATCAATATATATTGAGAATCTAGTGATCTTCTTGGATATTACAAATGGATTTTTAGTTATGAGATGTGTAAATAAGGTAAATGTTCATGGGTTTTTGCCTAATGGTTTCAAAAGTCTAAGGTTTTGGAAGCCCTATTCCATCATTTATCATTTTGTGGTGCCATAGTGAAATGCGCCATAAGCGGGCGTAAGATAGGCGGAATTAGACCTTTGTCACGAGAAAGAACTTGCTGATTCCTCTACATTCTGATTGCTATGAACGAATACGCATACAGCCCAAAGAGGCGTTCTTGGAAAAAAAAATTTGAGGGCCATGTGGCCATGGCCAAAATCTCGGTGTGCTGCGCGCGTCTTGCCCGAAACCGACCATATTACAGCAATCCCTGCCGATGCTTGTAGGGCTAAGTGCTCTCTCTTCTGCTCAGGGGTTTGCTGAAGTGACTATGGAGTCTGTGGGAGTCGTCTTGCCGAGATTTGGTGGGCAATCTTGCCGATAGCTCTGTTTTTCTAAAAGCGAGTTTCTTCTTCGAAAAATTTTGGCTGGTTGAAGAAGTATATGAAGAAAACCCGGTAAGAAGGATGTTGGATGGTCAGTGAGGGATTTTTTGACATGTTACGCGCAAATTGGGATCTTAGTGGAAATTTGCCTGACCGGTCCTGAATCAGTTAGTTAAAATCGAAAATAAAGCCGTCTCTGTCTTGAGTGGAAAAAAAAAAATGCTCGTGGGCAGAATGCGCTTGATACTCTGTGCCGATGCTCTGCGTGCAAAAAGCGGTGATGGCGGTAGCAACACAGCACCATCATACCCGGCTTTATTACTCCTTTTCGCGATGCTTGCCTCGCGCCCTAGGAGAATCGGCGAGCCCGCAACATCCTAGGAGAATCGATCTATACTCGAAAATGTTTTGGGGCGAGTTCGTTATTAATGGAGTATGACTGTCCAAAGGCAGGTGAGATTTTGATCTAACCGTGTAAACCCGAGGCGGTGTTAAGGATGCGAGTCCGGTGCTCTACGAGTATTTCAGCATGTGTCGAAAACCATGGATGCATAATGAAGCGCTTTGTGCGGGGGGCATTCGGATACAATGCAGTTGTAGATGCGGATGTAGTGTG